>JAGPOW010003182.1:19510424-19521623 GCA_030014935.1 Caiman crocodilus
TTTGTGTCATCTGCAAACTTGGACAGAGTACACTTCACTCCCTCGTCCAAGTCACTGATGAAGACATTAAAGAGTATCGGTCCAAGGACCGAGCCCTGCTGGACTCCACTGCTCACACTCTTCCAGTTCGAAACCGACCCATCTATTACGACTCTCTGTGTGCAACCCTCTAGTCAATTCACCACCTACCAGACTGTGTAGTCATCCAAGTCACAGCCTCTTAATTTGGTCACCAGTATGGGGTGGGACACTGTATCTAAGGCCTTCCTGAAGTCTACCTATACGACATCCACCCCTCCTCCTGCGTCCAGGTGTTTTGTAACCTGGTCATAAAAAGAGACTAGATCAGTCAGGCATGATCTGCCTGCTACGAACCCGTGCTGGTTTCCCCTCAGCATAATTTGTTTTGCTGGGCTCTCACAAATGTGAGCCTTGATAATTTTTTCAAAGATTTTGCCTAGGATGGAGGTGAGACTGACTGGCCTATAATTGCCTGGGTCCTCCTTCCTCCCCTTCTTGAAAATGGGGACCACACTGGCCCTTTTCCAGTCCTCCAGGACTTGGCCCGTGCACCACGAGTGTTCAAATATTCCTGCCATCTACACGTGATCACCAGCTATGTTGCCACAGAAGTGTGCTCCATGGGTATAGCGTGCCGCTACAGCAACCTAGTGGTAAAATTTACCCATGTGCCACATGCACGGTGCAATAAGCACCCGTACTTCACCATGCTTTAGTACTTTCTTTAGTACTTCCTTCCAAAAGGAACTACTAAAGCATGGCATGTGTAAATGCACCCAGTTATTTGCTTTGGTGTCTCTCTGGCAGGAGCCCCAGCAAAGAATTCTCCCTTTATCTGAATCTTCCTTCCAACCCTCTCACCATTGGCCTTTGACCCACTAAGCTGCCCCCAGGAAGAGTCAAAGGATGGGCAGAACATCGGCCAGAAGGGGCATTTTTGGTCCTCATCCAGGTATTTGTCAATGAGGAACATGCAGGCCTCAGGTGCTAAGGCCACGAGTGAGTCCCAGTGGGAGGAAAGGTGGGAGGTGAAGGGGTGAAGGAAGAAATTCTCAGCACAACAAGCATCCTGGGCTCAGCCCTACAGGGAGCACCTTAGCAGGACTGGGTGATGCAATGCTGCCCCCGAGTAAGTAAGTAGCAAGGTTGCAAAAAGGAAGCTGTCCTGATTTCTCAGGCAACACTCCTGCCCATATCCATGGCAAAGATACCTGTGAGTAGGCTTGACACAGTGATGCAGAGCAGAAGAGCAGCCCAACATCCCCACTGACCTCCAGCAACAAACTCTCCCTTCCACACACAGCCTCCACCACTCTCTTCCTGCCCCAGAAAAGCACCTGAACATTTTTCTTCCACTAACCCCTAACTAACTGTAGGTGCTGTGCTGTCACTGCTGCTCAGGACAGCAGTGTCCCTGCTCCTCAGGACAGCAGTGTCCCTGCTCCATGGCCACTGTTACAGCCACTAGAGCTGCAGGGGGTATCAGCCCTGACTTCTCTTTAAGCTGATTGCTTTTTCAGGCCTTGAGCTTCTTGCGACATGTTTTATTGCATCTGATGAAATCCCATGGAGGCCCCAGGGGGGATGGGTTGCTCTGGCACAGTGCAGCAGGCTGGCATCTCCCAGGAAAAAGATCTTGCATTTTATATGTTATCAGCTGGACATAAGCTCCAAGACAGAGTTGGCTCCCTGCTTTCACGTGATGAAGCTGAGAGCTGAGTCCTTCAGTCTGATGACAACAGCAGTAAAAAGGGGCTTTAATGTTCCCCTGGGATTTGATCAAGGTAGAAATTGAGTGATTTTTAGCTTCAGTGCACCTATGGATCTGAGCATATGTGTACACACACACACACATACAAGGTCACACCCCCAGTCACACTTCCACTTACACAGAGTCCTATGCACATGCGCACACTCCTACACCCTGCTCCAACCAACACTGATAGCCACGACACAACTATGCACTTGCCACCCACGCACCCTCCTGCCACACTGTGCTGGACAGGCACATGCCCTGCCTCTCACAGGCAGGCAGACATGTGAAGAGGCCCTGGCAGCAGGCTGCACGCACCTGTGGAGTATTTCAGCTGCACCTGCCCATCGATGATCTCCACCGCCAGGAAGTCATGCTTCTCATTCAGGCGCCCATTGTAGAGCAGGAGGCCGTTGCGCTCCTGGGTGGCAAACCTGGCACGTGGAATAGAGGACACATCATCCAAATGCCGGGGGCCAGGTCCCCCTCAGGGCCCTGTCCTCTCCAGTCCCCTCCAACTCTGAGCAGAAGTCTGGGCCTGGCAAGAGCTCCCCCGGGACAGGACCTTCCACCTGTGCTTTGCAGGAAGCAGCCACTAGAGGCCAGTGTCATCCCCATAAAAACACGACACAGGAGGAACTAGATGCCAAGGCTGGCCGCGCTTGCCCTGGTTCCTAGGAGGATGCAGTCCCTGCTCAGAGGGGCTCAGCATTCGCATGGGGTGGGGGGCATGGCCCCAACTCCCAGAGCACCTCCAGGAGCAGAGGAGGCCTGGAGCACAGCAACACCTGCAGGTGGAGCTGCAGAAGCAAAGGATGCATAGAGTGCAGGGAGGTGGGGGTGGACTGTCAGAGTCCCCATCCCCCCCACAGAACTGCAGCACTTCAGTGGGGCCTTTGCCTGGGTGGGCTCCAGGACCTTCAGCAGCTCATGGCAGGAGTGGCCCTGGGTACCTGGGGAGCCCTTGGCAGTGGGGTGGCCAGCATGTGGGTAGTCCTGGGTACAACACAAGAAGTTTGGCCTGAGCTGACCCCAGTGTGCCTGGTGCTAGGACAGGGCTGGGTGGCGGCCCCAGAACAACAGCTCTGCTAACTTCCCCACTCCGCCCAGCACAGCATTGCCAGGCAGAGACCCCGTGGGACTTACGAGAGGGACAGGGTGAGGTGGAACCTCTGGCGCAGCCCCCGGAACATGACGAAAGACTTGGGTGGGAAGGCGCGGGTGGTCACCTCGCAGTAGGGCTTCTCGAAGCCCCCCAAGGGGCACTGGCACTGGAAGCCGCCATCAGCAGAGTTGGTGCAGGTGCCTCCGTTGCGGCACACACCCGGGATGCAGTGCCCTGAGCGACTGTCCACTTCGCAGTTGTCACCTGCAGCGGGGAGAAGAGCAGAACAAGGGGCTCAGGACATGCCTTTCAGTGGGGAGCTGCCAGCTCTGCCCTCCCAGACCAGGGCTCCTGCCTTAGGTCTCCCTTTCTGGTCACTGTGGGAACCCAGATGTGCACATGGACACAGAAGCACAAATGCCGCAGCCAGTTCCCAAAACCCAGCCACATTTCCACAGCCTAGGCTGCTGGGTCTGCAGTGGATCATAGGCACCTGTTAGCCCTCCTGCAAGGGATTGCCAAGGGGTGGAGCAGGGGTTAAAGCCTTTGCTATCCACAGAGAATAGAGCATGCAGCCAAGGCAGGGCAGACACTGTCTGGCTACTTACCCAAGAGACAGGGACTAGCTCAGCTACCATCTGCCTGAAGGCAGGCTCAGTACAGAAGAGATGCCTGGGCTGCAAACTCCACCCACTACCTTGAGCAGGGACCCATGTGGTTTGGGCACCTGGCTGGGGACAGTGATTTGCCCTGGTCTGGGGGAAACTGGCCAGAGGACCCGATGGACCTTTTCCGTCTCGGACTCCCCCAGCAGGCCTGTCCCAAATGCACCACTGCTGTTTGCTGGAGTGGCCGCTGGGAGGCGCCACCTGCAAGCCAAGGCCTGGCTGGAACTTGACCAGAGACAGACTTCACCCAAGCTGAACTCTGCACCGTGGCCCCTGACGTAAGAAATACCGGTTCCACAATGGCTCTTCCCTGCTGCCCTCCCCAGCGCATGTGGGGCTTTCTGGCAGGACTGGGAATGCCTCCTCAGCTAATGAGACTCCCGCTCCCCATGCTGGAGGCTCCTTAGGCATAGTTGTAACAAGGGCGGCTCGCTTGGCCTGGCTGGGTCAACCTGAGCACAGCAGGCTGGAGCTGGCAGGGGCCAGGGCGAGACCTGTGGGCTGGGCTCAACCAGCAACAGCAGAGCTGTCTGGGGAGCCAGGATGGGGAACATGGGGCAGGCTGCCCATCACTAGATCCTCACCTTGCCAGCCCTACAAAGACCACGTGGCCCACGGCTTCAGTGCAGAATGGTCATCCCCACTTCGGGGCAGAGACTGCTGGGGTTTCCAGAGAGGCACCTGGCTGAGCAGCCCAAGGGAGGGCAGGGCAGCAACACTCCCTCCCACCTGCCACCCACTTGTGAGCTCTTCTCCTGGCACATCTCCCAGGGCAGCTCAGGGAAATGCATATAGTGCCACTGAAAGGCATGAGCTGGGCAGCCCCCATCACTGAGGGCAGGTCTGGCCCAGGCAGAGGCAGGACAGGATCCCCTCATGTGCTGCTCTATTACAGTGCTGCAGCCCAAGGCCAAACAGCCTCTGGTCCGAGCTCCCTGGGCAGGGCTGATGGGTACTGGTGTTGTGGTGACAGCATCTGTGGCTGGAAAGCAGCTGACACCATCCAGCTCACATCACTGCAACCCCCAAGCACTGACCAGGCTGGCACTGTGACCACCCTGATAACAGACCCTGGCCCTCACTCCCTGAGCTGGGCTTTGCCAGAACCAGGAGCCCCATCCATCTCTCACACCCAGAGCCCTGGAGCCAGCCTGCATCTCTGTGCAGCCAGGGGCCATCCCCAACACCCTACCCAATGTGTGGGAGTACCAGCCCCTGCATCCTGCCCCAGCCCTTTCCTTCAGCCCTCCCGGGTGCATGGCCAGAACACAGGACTTGACCCAGCGCCCCCAATCCTGGTCCCATTCGTCCCAGCTCCCACAGCTGCCATGTGGTCACCAAGGAGCCTCGTCACCACCTCCCCAGGATGGGGTTCCCATACCCAGGCCTCTCCTCCTCACCCCAGCCTCTGCTCTGGCACAGGTAGCCATGCTCACAGAGCTTCTCTCCCTCCCTGGAAACAGCCATTTCTTATCGTCTCTGAACTCCCTTCAGGCACTGCCCTGCCTCCTTGAGGGAATCAGTGATGTCTTCCCACCCTGTCTCCCTGCGACTCCAGCCCCAAAGACTTGGAGGGGCACAACGGTGGGGAGCTGGAACCCAGCCTAGGAGCCACTGCCCTGGCTCCCCAGGAGACACAGATCTGCACAAGCCAGTAAGGTCTGGACTGAGCAGGAGGTTCCCACCCATGCGATGCCGTGCGGCCACCCCCTTCCCAGGAGCACAGAAACAAGAGGCCACCCAGGACCCCTCCCGAAGCCACAGCCAATCTGTCCACCAGGCACCCAAAGGAACCAGTGCAGGGGGGACCCCCAGCCAGCCCAATACCAGCACCAACCTGGGGCAGGCACCAGGCTACAGCTTCACAGCTATTTAGCAGCTGTGATGCCAAGGCCTAGCTCATGAGCTGAGGGCCACAGTTGCCTCAAGGGGAGCATGGCATGGGGGGCAGCCCCCTGTGTCCGAGGGGTGAGTTCAGCTTTATGGGGGCTTTAGAGGTGAGGGATGGGGCACAGCAGAGTCCCAGGGGATGCGGGCACTGAAGTGGGGCCAGGCAGTGAGTCGGGGGCATGTCTTCAGTCTGGAGGAATCTGTCCCCCATGCACACACAGGCAGGGGAATTTGTGTGGCTGAAATCACCCCTCCCCACAGCACGGCAAAGCTCAGCTGGCCCATTACAGCCAGCCCTGAGGGCCCAGGAGCAGCCAGCAGCAGTGCCAAGAGCAGGGCTGGGAGTGGGGGCTGAAGAGGAGGTCTCCAAGGGCACTTAAGCACCATGCTAGCTGGCACTAGCCGACCGACGGGGGAGCAGCCTCATCCCACTGCCCCCCCCCGGGGGCTCACAGGCTCCACCCAGTCCTGCCTTCCAAGTCCTGGGCCCTGCCTGAAAGCGGGTGCACGGGGAAAGGGGGATGGGAAGCAGCAGGAAGTGACAGGAAAATGAGCTCATTAACCCCTGGGCTAATGCTTGTTCATGCTTCAAACCCAGGGGTTAATTACCACTGACTCTGCTTATCTCACCAGTCAACGCGCCTACGCTGCTCGGACCCCGCCAGCTGCCGCCCCCTCCCCCACCGCACTCCCACCCACCCCGGGAGACACGGCAGACCGGCCTGGGAGCCAGCCAAGGGACCTGCTGCCCGACGCTGTCTCCGCCTGCAGCCTGGGCTCTGGTGCTGCCGCTCCATGAAGCTGGTGCGTGGCTGGGGGAGCGGCACAAAGCCACCCAGAGGAACATCTCCATTTGTTGGGCCCTGCCACCCTCAGCTTGCAAAACCACCAGGCCTTTATCACAATCCCATGTCTCCCTTAGTCCAGGCCTCACAGCCCTCCCCTAAACTCAGCTGGGTCCCACGCACCAGCCCCCAGCACCTGCTTCTGCCCCAGTTCCCTGGCAAGATCCTCCCACCTGATCCTAACCTCCCAGCTAGTCCAGTGCTCCTCAGTCCCTTTGAGGCTGGAGCTGTTCCCAGTCCCCGGGGTGGCCCTGCAGCACAGACCTAGCTGCGTCTGCACCCAGATAAGGGTCTCGGTCTCATCCCTTCCCTCCGTGATGGGTGGGGGGATCCATCCTCCCTAGTCCCTGCCAAGTGAAGGGGATGCTGGCAGCTTGGCTCGGCAGTGCCCAGTACCTCTGGCAGCAGGGAGAAGCCACCACGTCCCCACCTCCCAGCCTTCCTCTTCCTCCGTCCCTCGCCCCCCACCTGGCCCCTCAGTGACCTGCATGCTGGTGCTCTGTGTGGCTCTGCCCAACCCTCATTACCTGAACAGCCCTGGGGAGCCTCGCTGGGGCCTGGTCCCTCATATGGGACGACAGATCCAGCCCTCTGCCAGCAGCCCTGGGACTGTCGTAGCCTGGAGGCTCCACCAGAAACGTCCCTGCTGCTCCTGGTGCAACCTGAAGCTGCAGCTGTGGCAGAGGACAGAGGTCCTGAGCAGATGTTGACTCCCCGACTGGCCAGGATCCCGGGGCCAGAGGCAGCCATGGAGGGAAGGGGTCTGACCCAGGGGCCATGGGAGGAGGCTGTGTCAGATGGGCCAGGGCAGCGGGCCTGCCCAGAACATCTGCGGCCAGACAGACCAGAGAGAGCGATGCTGATAGGAGCCATTGCCTCCACCGCTCCCCACCCCACTCACATTCCCCACCACGGGGAAGGCACTGGGTTGAGAGAGACATGAGGGGTACAAGGGGCAGGTGCTCCTCCCAGGGGTGCTGGCACTTTGCAGCCCTCAGACTCAGACTTTGCTGCAAAGGTCCATCCAACTGGCAGCTGATGGGAGCTTGCACCTGCCGCCTCCAGCTGAAGGGGGTGGGTGAGGCAGAGTTTACACAATAAAGGCCCCAGGACACACAAATCTGTGATAGCATCCCCCCAACTACCCCCTTCACACCAGGGAAATACAGGCTCCTTCACCATGGCAGCCCTATCAGCCCTCCAACAACACAGTGCTGCTCCAGGCAGGCTACCCCTCAACCAGCAGCAGTGTAAGGGCACAGAAAAATAATTAATTTGAGGGATTGCTAATCATCTCTATCTGACCTAATTAGCCCCACCGGCACCATGCAGCACTGGAGACAGTCTGTGGTTGAGCCAGCCTACCCAGGGCTGGCACCACCACCATGGGCCTGGGCAGAGTGCTCAGCTGCCTGGCAGACAAGGAGCGGCTCTACCCAGCACCAGGCTCTGCCCAGCATGGGAGGAAGACACTTGTAGTCAGAGACGGCTTGACCCCCACATCCTCCCCCCAGGCTGGCCTGGCACCAGTACTGAGCTATCCCACTGGGTCTCCATGGGGCTGAAGCTGTCCCAGAACAGCATGGAGAGGGTTTGGGGCTCCTGCCAGCCTGGGCAGGGCAGACAGGGCCTGGCAGAACAGTTTCAGGAGGGACTAAGATTTACCCCAATCCAGCCAGTCTGTGGTCTGGGGCTGTTCCCAATGGGAATCTGATGTGCTGCTGTGATGGTCTAATGAGGGTACCCTGCCCCCATGCCCTGCTTCCCCTCCAAATCTGGCTCCTTTACAGGCAACCAACTGGCCCTGCTATTGCTGGAAAGGTAGCAGCACAAACCCAATGGCCTATTTATCCCAGGAAAACAGAGATGCCTTTCCCCAGCTCTTCCCACACCCACCACCAGGCCTGACCATGTAGCACAGGCACATACAGGAGCCGAGCTACTCCTGCCTGCTGGGCACCGGCCCTCACCTGTGAAGTGCTGGCGGCAGATGCAGGTGTAGCCACCCTCCTTGCGGGTACAGACACCACCGTTGCGGCAGGGGTTGGAGTAGCACAGGTTGATCTCAGTTTCACAGTAGTCCCCGGTGAAGCCCTGGGGGCAGCGGCAGCGCAGGCCTGTGATGGGGTGGATGGGCCGGAAGAGGGTGGATGGGGAGGCAATGAAGGGAGCCGAGCTGTCAAACTTGAGCACGGAGATGCACTTCATGTAGTTCTGGCAGGGCTCCCGCAGGCAGACATTGTCATCAAAGGGCAGCACCTCCAGCATGGAGGCCGCGGTCAGTGCCATGCGCTTCATGTACAGCTGCTCCTGCAGCTCCTCGGAGCTGAAGAAGTGCCGGCCGCGGGGCGCCAGCGCCGAGAAGCTGACATTGAGCACAGCCCCCCCCACGTCCGTGTCATTCTGGATGTTGAAGATGAAGACGTCCTCCTTGGGGGTGGCCAGAACGGTGGCCACCCCCTCCAGAAAGCTGGTGAGCAGTGGGGACAGGAAGCGCTCCTGCCACATGTTCTCCAGGCGCACCGTGATGCTGTTGGCCAGCATGTCCTCTGTGATGATGATGACGCGCAGGACACACTGGGCTGTCACGCTGTGGATCCCATCTGCGGAAGGGAGCAGGGAAGCATTAGAGAATCACTGGTGCTTGATAGTCACAGAGCCCCTGACAGCGCTCCAGGAACAACTGCAGCGCCCGCTCTCCCACCCCTGGCTTAGCCTATGCCCTATAGGAACCCAATTCCCAGTGCACAGAGCAGAGGCTGGACAGCAGTTTCTGCTGCACTAAGCAGTGGAGGATGTGACTGGTTTGGTGACACCCTATTACAGACGTAAATCATAGAAATCATAGAGGCATTGGGCTGGAAGGGACTTCCAGACAGAGGTCACCTAGTCCAAGCCCCTGCCTGAGGCTGGGCTCATCCAAACCATCCTGTACAAATCCATAACCTGCCCTCTTAGTAAATGTGTTGAATGCTGCCTCTTAAATGCAATGTCTTGGCATATGTGGGAGCAGACTGGGTGTTCAGGGAAGGGGGAGGCAAGAGTGACAGCTGGAGGTGGGCACAGACACCTGGGCTGCCTAGGCGGGGGCAATACACTGAATAAGAACCCAGCTTGGGGGGTCTTGAGTACTCGGGGCAGCGGGAAGGGTCTGGGCCAGGGGTGGGCAAAATGCAGCCCGGGGGGCCAGATGTGGCCTGCCAGGTCATTATATCCGGCCTGCAGGGAGCCTAAAAAAAATTAGAAAATTAATATTTATCTGCCCCGGCTGCCTGTCGTGGACCTAGATGGCCTGCCAAAACTCAGAAAGTGGCCCTCCACCTGAAATAATTGCTCACCCCTGGCCTGGGAACTTGGCCTGTGGATGCTGTGACAGTTTGCCCTTCCTGCCTTTCCTTCCTCTTTCCTGGGTCTCAAAGACTTGATGCCTGGTTCGCTGCTTCCTCCCTTCACACCATCTGCTCTCATCTCGCTCTGCTCTTCCTTCCGATGCCCCTTCCGCTTGTTTTATTCTCTTTTATCTCACTCTTTCTAAAGAACAAGTCCCAGTCTGCCACCCCCGCCATCCTATCTGTCTCCACGCCCCAGAACCTGCAGTCTGGGAGCACAGTCACGGGCACACAATGTGCAGGCCCAGCCAGCTGCCCCCTCCCCCATACACAGGCTGCTTCCCCTCCTATCACGCTCCCACAGCCCCATCCTGCTCCAGCATGGCAATGCAGAATACTTCCCCCAGACCTCAGGTCCCCAGAGCCACCTGAGGATGAAGGCATGGTTTAAGCAGGACTCCCTTCAAGGGATGTCAAGGAGAGAGCACAGTCCTGGCTGCCAGGACCCTGAGCCCTGTCCTCCCTGCAGCAGGATTCTGCCCCCGGCAGTGAACACAAGGGCACAGGCTGTCTCCTGCGTCTGAGACCTGGAGAATCAGCTGAATCCCACAGTGACTTGCACAGCCACTAACATGCCACAGAGCTCAGTACATAGTCTCCCCCCATGCTAGCCAAAGGCAGCTGGCTCTGGGGTGGAGCAGCCATACTTCATAGCAATACTACACAAGCAGTGGGCAGTGGGAGTGCTGAAAACACAAATGCTCCAGTGATGGCCATGCAGACAAGATACAGAGAAATCAGCCCACGCTGCTGTGCTTGGCCACAGGGGAAATGCAGCTACCCACATAGGGGGTCACCAGGGCAGCAAAGCTAAGGCCTGAGTCCAGCCAACGCGCTCCAAGCTCTCTCAGCCCAGCGAATGCCCAGACCGAGATTTGCTGTCCCTTGGACTCTCCTGTCCAGCTTCACGACTTGCTGGCTCTAGGGCACCAGATGCTCCTTGAAGAGGACTGGAGTTTTGCTGGTGACTTTACTTCTAATCTGCTCCAGTTCTGTGCACATGGGGCTGAGCCACAGGCTTTGCTGGGAAATTGCCCCATGCCCCATCCGGGGAAGTGTCAAGGTATCCACTGCCCTCTTGCACTTCCTGCCCTCTTCCCTGCTTCCAGCCACACTCCTGACTAACCCATGATGCACTGGCCCCTTCTCTTCATGAGTAACCCCGCTCCCCTGCCCTTCCTACCCATGCACAGGCTTCTCCTCTCCTGCACTGTAGACTCCTCAGAGCAAGGAGCAAGGACTGGTGATGCCAAGCGAGGCATTGAGGGAACTGAGGATACTGTAGAAACACTTTGTCGCAGCCATAAGAAGCCCTGCTAACAGGACAACGCATCTGCAGGCCTGACAGGCAGTCACCTGGGAGCAGCCTGTCGCTTGTCCTACCCGCCTCCACGGGGGTGTTTTGAACCTGCGTGCCCTTCCGGTCGGTGGTTCATAGTATCATAGTATCATAGTATCATAGTGTCTAGAGTCGGAAGGGACCTGGGCAGATCATCTAGTCCGACCCCCTGCCTTGGCAGGAAAGAGC
>JAGPOW010003182.1:19521723-19533582 GCA_030014935.1 Caiman crocodilus
GCTTGCCTTTTACTCTAACCCAGAGCACCTCAGAGCGCCCTCCCTTGCTAATTGACCAGGAGGTGTATTCCTCCTTGATGTAGAGTGCCACTCCCCCCATGGTTGCATGGCTCAGCTGCGACAAGCTCAGTCTATCACAAAGCCTGGAAAACTTGGGACCAAAAAGGATGCTTTCTTCAGAAACTTGGCTCTTAAGCCAATACCACACAGGTCAATGCTCCCATCAACATGCATGTTCAGGAGTGCAGAAAGGGTGTGGCTGGGGAAGGTGGCTCCCACCTGAGACAAATCTCACACAGCCCTGCATGAAGCATCAAGGCCCTCTGAATATGCCAGCACTGGAAGGGTGCTGGGAAATGACAGATCTGATTCCCAGGAAAGATCCAGAGCCACAGTCCTTCCTTCCAGCCCCTCCTTTCCCACTTCAGTGCAACCACCTGCCAAGCACCACGGAGAAGAGCCTTGCCCCGAGAAGGAAGGGGCATTGCACAACCCCTGGACCCCATGTCTGACAGGGAAAGGGGTCCTCTAGGGATGGCCCTGTCCAGTCTCCTTCAAGGGGGTACAAGGCATTTTCAGTCCCAGCTATAGCTTACGTTACTCATGCCAAGGGCCATCTTGGGGGTCAGGACTCACAACAGGTATGTGTGGAGGAGGGAGCTCAGATTTCTGACAGTGCTCAGGGTACAAACAGCACATTAGTCTGTGCAGGGGAAGCAGAGACATATGAGCAGATCTCTGACACCTTTTGCCCCCATGAAGCGGACAAGTCACACAGCCTGGGAGAGCTCCCCAGCCTCCCTTCCTACTCTCCGTGCCATACCAGGGAGCTCAGGGGATTCTCCATTTCCTGTCAGTAGCTCTCCCCCTTGTGTGACCACCTCTTACCCTACTGTAGACCCCACGAGGGTACTTGGGTTCTTAAAGAGGGACTGAAATGAGCGCTGGCCAGTCTCTGAGCATTGCACTGTGACTGACTGGGTCTGCAGGTCCCTCAGGACACTTCTGGACATCATGCTCTGCAAAGGGGACAAGTCTCCGTTCCAGAAGTGAACCCAGTGGGTGCAGGGTCCTCATCGCCCTCATAACTCCCACCAGCAAGACCCACATCAACCTGCCAGCTGCACTCAGAGGAGACAGAGAGCATGCTAGGGACTGACCTCCCCTTGGAAATGTGAGCTCTCATGAACAGGCCACAACCCCTGCCAGGCCTTGCAACCTCACAATGCACCAACACTTTGCTCCCAGCATCTTGTTGGCCTGGGTGCTGGGACCACTGTGTTCTTTGTGGGGAGCACTAAGGAGATACTGCCATCCACAGCATGATTGCTTTGTGCCCCACCGTAACATCCTCCCCTCACAACACACAGTCACAAAGTCGCCACACGGTCACTTAATCCTATGCAACTACTCTACTGAAGACTCAGGGCACTTCTACTTTTCTGTAGGCTTGCAAGGTCCCCAACTCCCTCCACAGCCATGGATGAGTGAGAAGACCAGGCGCAGCCCTTTCACTGCCGACTCCCTCCTAGCCTTGTCCTCTGTGCCCCACACACCCTGGCTCTGCTTGGGACAGCAGGAGCCCCAGCGCAGCAGGATGCTAATGCACGGTCTCTCCCCCACAAAGGGGATTCTAGAGAATAAGAAGTCGGGCTGCTCCACTCTAGCCCATACATCTACTCTCTCAGTACCATTATGTGCACACCTTTCATACCGTCTTTCCTGCAGCTAAAGAAATGAGAGATGAGCTCCCAGCCGCTCTGCCTATTTATAACCCATGCCGGCTGCCCCTTGCCACTCTAACAAAGCACCTTAGGAGGTGTAGCCAACATGGCAGCTTCATCAGCAGGACAGCGCACCAGGAACGTGACACTGCCCCCACACCAAACTAGGTTGTCTTCAGCCACTGCCAAGGGGAGAGCCAAGTTAATTATGGGTGTAAGCTAGAAATGTGTTTGTAGCCTCTGCGTCTCCTTCCCGACAGCCTGTGACTTCTCTGCTCCAAAGAGCAGCTCTGTGTTCTCACAGACCCAGGACCCAATGCGTTTCACAGCCCCCACGCTCCTCACACCAGGGCCTCATAAAGGGGAAGGCAGTGGCAGGCAGCTCTGTAGCTCAGCCAGGGATCGGGCAGAGAGAGGATCTCATCAGTACCACTCTCTGCACCTGCACTGACAACCCTGCGAACAGGAGAGAACTGCATCCGCTGTCTCCTACAGCCCTGATGTCACCTGAACTTTGAAGCACTGCATGCCACAAGTAAGCCTTGCCATCAACAGGCACCAAAAGGCTCCATCCTTCTGCCTTTCGCTGCCAGACAGCTCCCACAGGCCTGGCCGAGGCCACAGGTGAAGCAAGTTTGGAGGACTCAGTCGGATCCCTGCCCAATCATCTTCCTCCCTGTGGATCATAAGGCAAAAGCGGCCTCACCTGTGGTCAGACTGCAGGTCTATAGGCAGTGCTGCAGCCCCTCCCAGGGCCTGGCTGGAAGCTGGTCTGAGAGATGACGGGCCAGTGTCTTTAAGGACCGTGGTGGCGGCACCCCCCACTCCCCTGCACGCAGCGACTGAGCTGAGCTGCCAGCCTCGTGTGGAATCATTGTTCTCTCCCCATGGCTGCGGCTCGGGGACACCAGCCTTTTGATTTCCACAGCCCTGTTTGAAGTTCAGAGCTTGGGAGGATTTAAAGATTGAAATGCCGCCCCTCCAACACGCACTCCTTTCCCCCCCCTTTAAAAGGTGAAAGCTTTCCAGCAACCCTGAAAATTCCAGAGCAAGCCTCAGCCACAGACACCCGCGCTGCAGCTCCGGAGATAAGATTCAAAGGGGAGGCAAAGCAGGGGTGCCAGTGCTGTCACCCGGGAGCTAATCTCTTGACAGGAGGTTGGCTTTCCCTTTCCTCTTTAAATCAAAGGGAGCAGCTGCACGGGGAAGCGAAGCAGGAAATCTCATCCCAGCTCTGCCGGTAACCCCTCCTGGCTCCGAGGCAGAGAAGATGGGGGAAGCAGAGACCCAATACCTACGGCATGCTGGGGCTGAGAGCCTGCATGGGTCTCAGGGAGGGAAGTGACTCAATATCAGGGCTCTGACATTTGGGCATCCTGAATGTCTGGGCTTCCCCCACCTGCTGGTACCTGGAGCCCACCAAGAGGACAGGGATGCATCACTGTCCCACTCATAGGGCTGCTCTTACACAAGGCCACCAAGTCCACAGCTCTGGGCAACAGTTGGGCTCCAGGGTCAGAGTGAGCTGAAGCACCGACTAGACCCCGCCACACAGACTCTGACTGGATGAGGGTAGCTGGGAAGTTTTCGCTGCTGCTGCTTTTCCTTGAGGAAGGAAGACTTACCTGACCACCTTGAAAATGCAGCCACTTTTGGTGCCGAAAGGGCAGGCCAGACCATGTGTCACAAAACACTGTGACTGCCTGTACAGACCATCATCACATCTCCTCCTGGTCAGGAGGGCACAGTGGGTGAGTGCTCTCATACGAGGCCTTAAAAGCTGAGGTGATGCCTCTCCCACACCCCCTTTTGCAGAGCCAAGGGCACTCCGTACAAGCACTGAGATGAGGACCCCACATCTGTGCCCTGCCTGCGCTGTGTGCTAGTAAGGAGGGAAACATTAAAAGTTACGTGGTTTCTGAGCCAGTCTTGGGGCTGCTTGCACATGCGGGCATCGTGGCTCCCCCATTCTGTCGGTTCTCTGGGGGTCGTGGCTCTGACAGTGCTGCGAGCGGAGCAGAGCAGAGGGAAGGGAAGGGGCTGGGGCCCTGCACAGCAGCCCCACTCTCCTCTGCTGTTTCCTGCATTTTTCTTTGCAGAAATGGCGTGTGGTCTATGCATCATCCCTGCCCCCCTCGCCTCAGCGCAGGCACACAGTTTGGTCCAGGCTCAGCGGAGACACAGGGGAGCTCCCTCCACTGTGTTCCCAGGCGTTTAACGCCAATCAATAGGGGAAGAGGCATTTGCCTGATTGATGGCTGCTATTAGGCCTTGGCTGGCCTGGTGCTGGGCTGGGCAGGAGGCGGCTGGCAGCACAGCCGCGCAGGAGCAGGAAGCCTGCAGGCTGGGCTGGGGGAGGGGGCAGCAGAGGAGTCTGCATTTGGCTTCTGCCCTGCCTACACCGAGCCAGGAAAGTACAATTAGCGCTCGCCGTGCTAGGGAGGCCATTTTTACATAATGGGAAGGAGCTCTCCTGCGCTGGCTGGACTGCAGACATCCCCTCCTTCCTGTTACCCCAGCCCTGGGGCAATACCACGTATCTGGGTCCGTGAAGGCAGTTTTCCTTAAATCCCACCCCGGGGATAACTGTTTTTCTGGCGTGGTTTAGTACCCGCTGAGGTGTTGAGGCTTAAAGCCCATTTTAAGGAAATGGGAGACTTCTCCCTAGCTTGTTCCTGTGGCCATATGGCTGAGGGCAGGCAAAACTTGGGGGCACCCAAACCCCAAGCCTCCGGGTTTGAGCCAGCATATAGGATGCCTGACAAAAGTCTTTGGAAATACCTGAAGCCCTGGTGGGAGTGGAGGATGCTTGCCAGTTGTAGGGTCACTTATGGTTCTGGACGGACTCACGGATTTGGACTTGTTTTGATTTGACTTGGAACATGAACATGTTTTTCTTTTTTAATGAAAAGTCCTGAGCTCCACAGAGGGGAAAGGAAATGCAGAAGTCACCACAGCAGCACAGAAGAGGAGCAAGCAACTCTTGCCCCTGCCAACCCAAGCTGCCCCCACCCTGTCTGACAAGGAAAGAGCTTCCCCTCCCTGCCCCTCGCCCCCGCTACACCTTCCCCGGCCCCATCCTCCGGGAGCGGTACACTCCCACCCACTGACCCTTCTGGCCTACAGGGGCCGGGCCGGGGGGAGGGAAGGACAAACCGGCCATGCAGCACTAGCGAGTGTGGTGACCGTTGCCTCTTCAATGCCACAGATCGATCGGCCCCAGCCGGAAGGAAGGAGGGAATTCCACCCCATGCCACAGCTGGGCCCAGCAGCCACTCTGAGCCGTCTCTTCAGCACAACGGGCCCAGTTTGACATGGCCCACATGCTCCTACGTGAGTAACAGCCACAGCCGTTGTCACACTTGGAGCAGGGCAGTCCTGGCCTCTTCTGTCCTGTTGGGATAGAGACCTGGGAGAGCAAGCAGCCTGCCTGGCATCTCAGGTATGTCAGCACTGGACCCCTCCCCTGGAGCCAAGCACGTGAACTGCTCCCTCGCCACCTCAGCACCAAGAGGGCAGCTCAAAA
Source organism: Caiman crocodilus (assembly GCA_030014935.1). NCBI lineage: Eukaryota > Metazoa > Chordata > Crocodylia > Alligatoridae > Caiman > Caiman crocodilus. The sequence goes on from JAGPOW010003182.1 coordinate 19,526,974, forward strand.
GGCCACTGGCCCATGACAGAACGTGGCCCAGAGCCGGTCTTTGGAGGAGCCCTATACTTTCCTCCTCCCGTCTCCTCAAGGAGCGTTGTGCTGTGCTGGTGCTATAGGCTCTGTCTGCTGCCAGGGCTGCCAAGTTCACTCTACCTCGAGCAGCTACCTACACCTGACCCCTCAGTCCAGGTCACAAAGAGTGCTCTCCCCACTGCCCCCAGGCCACCTGCCCGTCAAGCTCCAGGGCGCAAGCAATGAGGACTTTGCCTTGCTTTAACACATCCCTATGGCCCTGTTTTACTGCTCTGCCTGACCCCAGACAGGCTGTCTCGTGACTGCTGCCTGCATAATGCACTGTGTGCTGCTGACCACGCTGCCTTGGCCAAGCCTCTGCCTCTGCTCCGCACGAAGGGGAAGCAGATAGTTAAGAGAATGACCCTCAGAAAAAAACAAAGGAAGCCCAAAGCTGACAGGAGCCACTTACCCACCTGGGAGCAGTTTTAATCACAGAATCCTCCTCTGTGCTGATTAAATCCAGGCCCCACCAGCAAGCTGAGGGCTGGAGAGCCAGTGGCTGGTGAATATTCATGCTATTCATGCACTGCTCAGCGGGGTGTTTAGGAAACATACCTACAGGGGAAGGGGTGGGAGACAGGGAGGTTTGCACCCAGAGCACCTCAGGTTTGGCAGTGGGGACTGAGGAGGACAAGACTTGTTTCTTGAGCATTTAATAGATGTCTACAGTTACACAGCTAGAGAGGGGAAGTGCAGCTACTGACAGGGAAGGAGCAGCTCACAGTCCCTCACTCCTGCACTAACCATCCAGAAAGCCCCCAGTAACCCCACACAGCACCTGTTCCCAAGAGAGCTCCAGCTATGCAGCTGGAAAGGGCTCTGCCACCAGCTCCCTTTTCCCTAAAGAGACGCCCACCTCTGTGGCCTGAGAGGGATCAGTTATCAGCTGCATGCCCCTCTTTCCTCTTCCCAGCTACGTCCCCTGCTGCTGCTTTCATTCTTTTGTCAGAGAGGGTGAGAGTGATTAGCCTTCACTTTGGGTCCTCTTTCATTCACTGAGCAGCCTGGCCTTGCCTCAGTCCATGAGGTGCTCAATGTGGCATCAGGAAGGACTGGCTCCTGGTAACTTTGCAAGGGAAGAGGGGCTGCAAGGTCTCTGAGGCTGTGCCAGAGTTAATGGCCTGAGAACTGAGACCAAACTCACAGCCACATTCTGCAAAACACCTTCAGAGCAGCTGTCAGCCCCACGCAGCTGGTGCACTCCAGGATCTTTATCTCTCCTCCAGTCACCCTGGGGCCTCACAATTTCCTCCAGCCGTGAAACTGCCCATCCCAGGGCTCCCCCTGCACATGCGTACCCCCTTTGAGTTTGCTGCTCGGAGCCCAGAAGCACAGAGCTTTCAGGAACATGTAGGCACCAGTGTCCCCTCTCCTCTGGCCAGAACCCACATAACAACACATCTGGGTCCATCCATGCTGGGCATCACAGCCAAAACCTGCCTTTATTTATGGCAAATATCTTTGTCTCCATACCTCTTCCTCATTTCTCTAAAGACAAGAAAGATATACTAGCTCACCCCTGACCAGATCCACCAGCCAAGTCTGGTCCATCTCCTTATTGCTAGTGAAAAGTTGTTTTCCTTGGCATGCCACACTGCAATCCCTGACCCAAGGCTCCTTGCTGAGGCTGCCAGCAAACAGATACGATTGTGGGCAGGCATGACAGGGCCAGGGGGAGTGGGTGTTAACCCTTCTTCCACATGCAGCACACCATGATTTGATCTGGCTGGGGAATAGCAGAGGAGAGTATAAACAATCTCTAAGGGGATAGCCTCAGCTATCTCCTAGCCCAGCCAGTTAGGAGAGCCAAGGAAAGCTTTCCAATAGATGTAGGCAGGGAAGTAAGGAAGTACACTTCTACCACACACCCAGGAAATGAGAAGTGAAAAACTAGACCTGTCCATATGAACAGGAGCTCATGGAAATGCCCTGGAGTGACAGCATATATCATGGAAGCCACAGTCAGGGAGATGACACTCTTGTACTTCACATGGAGCATGGGACAGCTTAGACAAGGGCTCTAGTACATCCCTGGTTGTCCTTTTTTTTAATGGTACTGCTGGCATTTACAGCTGACCAAGGCAGGTGAAGCAGATTCAGTCTGGTTGCAGAGGTCTGAGTTAGCCCCACAGTACACAGCAACCAGCACCATGTGGCATCAAAAGCAAGAAAGGCATTACCCCACTCCCTGCCCCAGCCAGCAGGGAAGAGTGAGGAGCAACTTGTCATTTATCCCTCAGCTTCATCACACTGGGCTGTCTCATGCAGTTCTTCCATAGATTTTTACTGTTTAACCAGATCCTTGTTCTCCTGCCTTGAGAATGGGATTTGTCCTAGTGCTCTTTGCAAGCAGTGTTCCTCTTCCCAAACCCACAACTGCCAGCTCCAGTAATCACTGTCTTAGTCTCACAGAATGTACCCAGTTGCCATGCTTGTTGGCGACTCTCAGAAATGTAGGCCCAGGTTAAAAGACCTCTTGTTGGGTGTGAGGACAGAGATACTCTGTTGGTTTCCCTCCAGTATGTACAGGGTACTGATTACCCTGGGGCAGGCCCTTGGCTGCTATAGTTCTACATTGTCTCCTTGAATTCAGCGCAAGTTGCCAGTTTAAATGAGCTATATCAAGCAAAACATATTTAGGCACAAAACTAAAGACAGGAGTTATGGCAGAGCCACCAAAAACTGAAGCACCACCCCAATCCAATCCCATTAAGATCTCTGTACTCAATCCCTCCATCCTTAGACACAACGTTATGAGATGATTATGTTCACATTACAACCAGTGCTACTCGTGGAAGCAGCAGGCAGACTCTTCTATAACAACGAGCACAAGGGAACAGATTGTAGTCAGATGCCATTATGCACCGAACATTTAAGCTTAAATATCTTGGTAGTCACTCATCCCCAAACAGCATCTTACCTTCTCTCCTGGTGACCAGAGCAAAGCCAATGTTAAAACAGTCTGTACTTACCAAGGCTGCAACACCTACCTTTCCATTACCTTACCTAGGTCTCCAGACAGGGACCCACAAACCAATGCCTCGTAGAAAACATTTCATTCAGAAAAAAGTCACCTAAAAACAAGCTTTTCCACATTTCCTCCAGGATTGTAGTTTTTAGGGAAATCAGTGACCACTGATATTTATTTCCCTGTTCTATGTCATAATCCTTCTTTTGGCATCACAATTAGTTACCAAAGAGATGATTATGACCTCAGAAGTAGAAAAGGATGACTTTGAAGAGTGGGAATAAAGAGCAGGAGAAACTCCTAGGATGATGGTCTGTGGAAATAGCTTCAGGATTAAAAAAAAAAGAAAAGTAAGAGAGATTTTTCGATGAATGTCCCTCACCATTTTCCATAAGGTATCAGCAGCAGCTCTTTCTAAATTGCTGATGATCATTTCAGGGAATTAAGACACCTTGCAAATCTGGTCAAATGGTCAAGAATGGTCTCTCTGATAATTTTTTCCAAGATCTTCCCAGGGATAGAGGTCAGGCTGATAAGCCTGTAGTTCCCCAGACTACTGGACTTTTATAGTGTATTGTCATTAATTTAATCACTATGCCTCCCGCCTTGACATCTTTAAATGCAGAAATTAAAATACCACTTCCAAAGATGCTACAAAATTGGTAGTGAGCAGCTAAGCTAAATACACAAGTTCTGCATTGCGCCTACCAGCCACTAGTCTCTAATGGACTTAAATACCAAAGGTGGGGCCCTGCATAAGAAAACTTTAATGGAGAGGGAAATCAGGCCTGGAGGAAGTTTGCTGGCTACAGAGGAGGGATTTGACTCAAAGTGTTTAAGCATAGGGTCCAATAACAAATTCATCCCAGGTGATTTCAGCTGCTAGGATGAAATGAAATGAAATGAAAACTGCCTTGGATAACTGTGCCCTAGCCCTTTCGGGTCTAGCACATGATGAACAACATGAAACTGTGACCATGAGACCAAAGCAAAAAGGCAGCTAGTTCAGAGACCTGAACACAACTATTAAATGCTCATCGTGAGCCCTCCCTCTAATGCTGCAAGTAGCTAAACACTCAGTTGGTTTTTCATGATGGACTTCAGAAGCAGTCCTACTGTAACATACATTGTAACAGACCAGCCTGGAAATACCAGCAGCCTGGCTGGCTACTGCAAGACCTTGGGCTCCTGCCACGTGGTAGAAGCAAGTTAATGGTGCAGAGAACACAAGCCACAACAGCTACAGCAGACTCTCGAGTTACAATCCATGTACCCTTGCCATATTCCAAGAAGTGGACAGTCCTGGGCACCTGTACCCACTGTGAAAGATCTCACGCACTGCTGAAATGAAGGAATCCCATGTGAAATGCCAGCTACTACCGCTGAAGGGAGCTGCCCTAGCAGTTTAGACCAATGGCTCATCTAATCCAGCATCCTGTCTCAACAGCAGCCATGAGCCAAGCACACAGAGTGGATTTCATCTACAGATGAGGCCAACACTGACTGGCTCTGTAGAAAAATGCATCCAGCCTCTTTGGGTACTGGGCATGTTTGACAGTCAGCTTGGCAAGGCCCTAAGGGACCATGACTTGACAGGGAGGGGAGTTCAGGATGAGTGGTTGCTCCTCGAGGGAGCGATCCTGAAAACACAAGTGATGCCCATCCTATCTCAGAAGAAAGGCAGCAAAAGGGCGCAGCAGCCCCCTTGGCTCTGTAGGAAACTAGGGGACCTCCTGCTTCTAAAAAGAGAGACCTATAAAAGATGGAAGGCTGGAATCACTCCGAAGAAGAAGAACTCTGCGCTGGTCCTGTAGGGAGCAAACCAGGAAAGCCAAGGCTGCAACTGAATTCCAACTGGCTACATGTATCAAGGACAATAAAAAGTCCTTTTTTTTTTAGATATGTGGGGAGTTGGAAGAAAAACAAGGGTAATGTTGGACCCTTGCTAAACCAAATGGGACAACTGACAACCAACACCCAGGAAAAAGCCAACCTGCTTAATGGGTACGTTGCATCGGTTTTTCACCAGCCCAAAGGGACCGCCCTGCTCAACATGCTGCGGGATGGCCAGGGTAAGGGTAAATTTATACCCTACATTGCTGTAGGACATGTAAATGAACAGCTTGGGAGGCTGGACACCTTCAAGTCAGCTGGTCTGAACAGTTTGCACCCCCGGGTACTTAAGGAGCCAGGAGGCATCACAGCTCAGCTGCTGGTAAAGTGCCCAATGATTGGAAGAATTAGCAATGTGGTGCCTTATCTTCAAGAAAGAGAGGAAAGTAGGTCCAGGAAACTACAGGCCTATCAGCCTGACCTCTATTCCTGGGAAGATCTTGGAAAAAAATTATCAAAGAGACTATTCTTGACAAACTGGCTGATGGCAACATCTTGAGGGATAGCCAGTATGGGTTTGTTATGGGTAGGTCTTGCCTGACCAATCTCTTCTCCTTCTATGACCAGGTAACATATCACCTGAACAAGGGAGAAGAGATTGACGTCATATATCTGGACTTTAAAAAAGCCTTTGATCTGGTGTCCCATGATCTCCCTCATGGAAAGATTGGCCAGCTGTGTCCTTGGCTACATCATAGTCTGTTAGCGGGGAGCTGGCTCCGAGGTCAGACCCAGAGAGTAGCAGTCAATGGAATTAAATAATTTCATAGACATTCACACATTTGGGCTGGAAGGGACCTCAGAAGATCATCGAGTCCAGCCCCACACATAATCATGGCACTCAGTGACCAGTGGTGTCCTGCAAGGCTCTATCCTTGGACCAATACTCTTCTTTATTAACAATGTAGACCTTGGTGCTAGAAGTAGACTGGCCAAGTTCGCTGATGACTCCAAACTTTGGGGTAAAGCATCCACACCTGAGGTAGACTGATGTTCCAGGTCAACCTTTACAAGCTCAGAAAATGGGAAGATAAAAACCTGATGACATTCAATACCGAAAAAATGCTAGGTACTCCACCTCAGGAAGAAAAAAGCCTGTATCACGCTTGTAGGCTCGGCAGTGCGACTACGGCCGAAAGGGACTTGGGGGTCATGACTGACCAGAAGATGAACATGAGCCACCAATGAAATGTTGCAGCTGGTAAAGTGAGCAAAACTTTGGCTTGCATCCATAGATGCTTCTCGAGCAAATCTCAGGATGTCATCCTCCCATTGTACGCAGCCTTGGTTAGGCCACAGCTGGGGTACTGCATCCAATTCTGGGCTCCACAGTTTTCAAAGGATGTGGAAAAGCTTGAGAGTCCAAAGGAGAGCCACCCACATGGTCAGAGGACAGGAGAACAGGCCTTATGGAAATGCATAGGCTCAGGGAAGATTTAGTGCCTGCCTATAAGTACATTGGGGTGTGCATCAGGATCTGGGGGAATGCCTGGTCACCAGAGTGCCCCAAGGGATGACTGTGGCGGGCCAGTAGGGGGCGCTCCCGTTTTGAGCCGCCCACCTCCCTGCGCCCGACCACCTTCCCAGGCTCCGAGTGCCTCCCTTGGGGTGCCTCACGTCCGGCCGACCCCTTCCCTGGAGCCCACCCGACAGCCTGGGGGCACCGCCGCCACCATCCAAGG
>JAGPOW010003182.1:19533682-19596625 GCA_030014935.1 Caiman crocodilus
GGTTGAAACCCCTGCCCTGAGGGATTCTCCAGCCGCCCCTCAGGCCGGCACAGACAGACGCCTGCGCAGGAAGGCGCCCAGGGTGGCGATTCTGCCACAATGACAAGGTCAAACTGTCACAAACTCCTCCAAGACCATTTTAGGCTGGGCAAAAGGAGAAACTTTCTTTACTGTCTGAGCCTCCAAGGCCTGGAATAGACTTACTCCAGAGGTGGTGCAAGCACCTACTCTGGACTTTTTTAAGGAACATTGGACATTTATCTTGCTGAGATCCTTTGACCCTAGCTGACTTCCTGCCCCTTGGGCAGGGGGCTGGACTCAACGATCTTCCGAGGTCCCTTCCAGCCCTAATGTCTATGAAATCTATGACAGAGCCTTCCACAGGGATTATAGAAGTGCCTGCAGGAGAAACTACCCATCCCCTCCCAAGGGATCACATTCTCTTTGAAACCTGCTGCTCTGACTGAAACCCTCCCTTTCCCTGATCCAAACAATTCTATCATTTGTGCTGTCAGTCACAGGGTTTGTCATTTCAGTCTATGTGGAATAACACCACTTTTGTCTTCCATTCCACTTCACACATTATGAACCTTGGCAGACTGAAGGTTGTGGTAGGTAATAGGTAATAAATACAAGCAGCAAAGCAACCGACTAGAGATGGCAATAGAAAAAGCACTTGCCCTTTGACTGAATAGTATCTATCCGTATTCTAGCTTTCAGTCCAGCCTGTAGCCCTCTGGTGCCTTCCCAGAGACCAAACAGCATCCTACAAACAGAAATGGAAGCTTCTTGGATATACAGAATATTCTTGGACAGTTACACGCTAAGAGCTCAGGGTACCGTGGAAACAGGCCTTCATTACTGTGAACCTGCAGGAGCAAACGGGCTCACAGAATGAATCTGGTGTCCTTGCAGGCACTTTGGGAAGTAACGGATGCTAACAAACAAGGCAGGGAAATTTTAATCTTGTTTCAATCACTTCTGCCCAGGGCTCTGAGTCCCTTCTTTAAAACGGTGATAATTTGGTGTCAATTTAGGGTGCAGCCATGGGGCTTCCCCCACACATTTATCTAGCACCATGTGCCTGGTAGAGATCAGTGAACTACAGAATAATAAAATGGAAGGGACACAAGAAAGTGAGAGTTTAACAGAACCAGGCCTAACCTCCGAGATAGCACCAATGCCAACAAAGGCACATCTCTGCTTTGCTCTCCTGCCCCCCCTCCACCCACTAAGGCTCTGTTCCCTTGTTTCTTTTCCACCCTCCTCCTCTCATCCATGAGCTTAGCCTTCTCTCTTCTCATTTCCGCTGGAAAATGACAGCACAGTAATTTTGAAGAGCCTTCTTGTTCTAAGGCAGTTGATGGCAAGACCTCAGGACGTGATTTCCGCCTGCCTTTGTGCAGGGTTAAGTGAGTGCCGAGGCAAAGCCTGCATAAACACGCTCAGGCAGAAGCGAGAAAGGTCAACCCCGCTTCCCCCATCTCTAGCAATCAGCGTGTGTGCGTGTGTGTGCCTCAATGTGATATCACCCTGCCCTGCAGTTATAATTAACCCCTAAAGAACCCCAATTTGGTGACGAGCTGTATCTGGCTCCACAGGGCAGTGCGGAAACGGATCACCTCGTAAAGCCCACACTCCATCTTCTGAAGGGAATGAGATCTTTATTTTTCCAGCTCACCCCAGCTAAGCAAGTGGGTGGGGGATGGGAGGAGGGTTAGATGGCAGCTATGGATCTGTGGCAAGGCATGAATAATGTAAGCCTCCCTAGGCACAGATGGAGAACTTCAGCACGAGTGTCAGTGACCCCCTTCAAATGGGCACCTCCCAGTTCTCAGTCAGCAAGTCACACATGGGTTACTTGGCACAAATCAGGACTCCGTGTCAGAGAACACCTTCCACAAAGCAGGCAAGATGCTCTGGTGGTAAAAAGCAGAGGGCCAGTGTTCAGGAGCTCTGTGTTCAAATCCTGGCTCTGTTCCCTGTGAGACTTTGGGTGAGTGCTTCAGTCTGCCCGTGCCTCTTATCTTCACCTGTACAGCGGGCCTAATGCTTCCCTACATTACAGGGTCACAGATACAGTCAGCAGAACGTGTGATGTACTCTGCAGACCAGCCCACACAGACAACACAGGGAGCACAATTAACACCTTCCTCTACGCCTCTAGTCAGATTGCTCATAGACCCAGCTTCTGCACGTGCAGTAACTCCGACTCAAAACCAGAAGTCAACATTTGTGAAACTGCTCTGGAGCCTTTAACCCTAAAACGCCCTGCAATCATCACCTCTCTACAGTCAGAACGTCAATGAAAGCCCTGTTTGGGGATAGGGGGAGAATAGAAGCAGGGGGAATTGGAACCAAGAGGAAAATGTTGAATGTAAATATATGAACCGGTTCATTTTAAAAGGGATGAATTTGACACCCAAACTGAACCAACAAGGGCTGGGAGCACAGCACAGACAGCGGGCTTGCTCCCTGTCTTAGCAGGGACTCAAAGCAAAGTAAATGTAGTATATTCAGCCTTGTATCAGACGCACCCAGGAGCTAGCAGAAGCAGTCTGTTCAGCCACCAGGGAAAACAGCTTGCTTTGCAGGCCAGTATCCCCTGGAGTGTGTCACAGATACTCACGCCGAGTAGAAAGTATGTCAAAAAACTACCTAACCACCAGATTCAGATGGATCTAACTGATCACCTAGCTGAATAACAGTGCTTTGCTTTTGTATGTCATCAACACCCTTGGTGCTCAAACAAAGGTACTCTAGTAAAGTGAATGCTCTCAGAGCCCCTAAACATGTCACATTTTAAATGAAATAATGGTCCAAACACTAACAACCCAGCACTGCATGTTGAAGCACCCAGCCCAGAACCACTCAGACATGTCTAGGAAACATTCTCACCATCTCAGTCACGCAAAGAGTTTAAACATCATACCTGTCACAGTCACCAGCATGGAAGCCACCAGGGGACGGTTGTTGTCCAGCTTTCGGCTCAGCCTCAGCTCACCGCTTGACTGATTTACAATCAACAAGTGCAGTTCATTTCCCCGTTCAAAGGTGTAGAAAAGCCTGTCAGACACATCTGGATCATAGGCAGGGATCTTCCCTATCACACCGGAAGGGAAGGTGTTGGACTTGTTGGAGACATAGTTATTGAAGAGTATCTGGAAATTCTTAAGGACAGGACTATTGTCATTTTGGTCAATGAGTTTGATGTGGACCATGGCTCTGCTGACCAAAGGAGCTGATGTGGCCTGGACCACAATTACATACTCAGGCTTTGTCTCATAATCCAGGTCAATCAAGGCAGTGAGCTCTCCAGAAAAGATGTCCATCTGGAAGATCTCGGGGATGTTACCTTCCACAATCTGATACATAATTTGGGCATTGGGCCCCTCATCTGGGTCAACAGCTGTGATCTGGGCCACTACAGAGCCTACAATGCTGTTCTCCTTCACCAAGACTTCAAATTCTTCAGCTGGAAAAACAGGAGCATTGTCATTCACATCCTGAACAGTGACTTGTATGTGAACTGGGGTTCTCTGAGGCGGCACCCCCCTGTCCACAGCATAGGCAGTCAACTCATAGACAGGAACACTCTCCCGGTCCAGCCTGCGGACGGTGCGGATAATCCCAGAGGTGGGCTCTATGGTGAAATCCCCATCTCCATCCTCACCGTTCTGGAAGGTGTATTGTACCCGCCCATTGGTATGAGCATCCCGGTCAGTGGCAGAGATCTGGAGCACGCTGGTGAATGGCGTGGCATCCTCAGAGATGATGCCTTGATAGTGAGCACTGACAAACTGGGGGGCATTATCATTTACATCATTCACCATGATTTCTACATAGGTGGTGTCCGCTTTCTGAGGAATGCCATTATCCTTGGCAGTGATGGCCAAAGTGTAGGTCACCTGGTCTTCGTAGTCCAGCTCTGCCTGCAAGGTGATGGCCCCCGAGTCTGGATCAATGCGAAACTGAGGAATGTTGTCCTCTAGGTAATAAGTGATCCTGGCATTTTCCCCCACATCATCATCAGTAGCACTGATCACTACTACTGTGCTGCCCACTGGACGGTCCTCATTGACACTCACCGAATAGTGGGCACTCTGGAACACTGGCCGATGGGTGTTGGCATCTGTGATGTTGATATGGACGTGGCAGATATCATGCAGGGTCCGGTCAGAGGCAGTCACCGCAAGCACATAGCTCCTGTCCTGCTTATAGTCCAGGGGCAGAGAGAGAGTGATCAGTCCCACACCGCCCTGAGTGCTGATGGAGAAGCGGTTGCGTGGGTTCCCCCCAGTTATCTGGTAGCTGATGGCACTGTTCACATCCCGGTCAATTGCGGTGACGCTGAGAACACTGGTCCCCACTGCGGCATCTTCATTCAGACGGATGAAGTACTCCTTCTGGGTGAACTCAGGGCGATTGTCATTCACGTCCATGACTGTGATGGTGACACTGGCAGAGGCAGATAAGGATGGAGAACCGTGGTCCCGAGCCTCCACCCCAAAAAAGTAATGCTCCACTGACTCTCGGTCCAGTGGGCCACTCACTGTGATCCATCCCGTGGCGCTGTTCACCACAAAGGGGGTATCGGCTGAGACCCCTGTCAGTTTGTATTCCAGGCGAGAGTTCTCCCCATAATCAGCGTCCACTGCCTGGATGTGGATCACAGAATGGCCCAGGGGGGCATTTTCCAGCACAGAGATTTGAAATGGGGTGCTGACAAAGATTGGGGCATGGTCATTAATGTCCACCACTTGGATGCTGACCATACCTGTGTTGTTAGACAAGGGAGGGCGCCCTGCATCCTGGGCACGGATCCTCAGGGCATACTCGCGTTCCACCTCAAAATCCAGAGGCGCCACCACCTGTATTTCCCCGGTCACGCTGTCAATGGAGAACTGGCCCCTGCTGTTGCCACTGATGATGTTGTAGTGAACCAGCGCATTGTTGTCCTTGTCCAAGTCAGTGGCCGTCACTCTCAGGATCTCTGTGTGGGGCCGTACGTCCTCCCGCACCTGGACAATGTAGCGCTTCTCACTGAACTGCGGGACATTGTCGTTCTCATCCAGGACGGTGATGTAGACCTTCACTGTGGCTGACCGGGGGCCAGGCTCCTTCCCCTGGTCGCTGGCCTCCACCACCAGCGCATACTTCTCCATCATCTCCCTGTCCACCGGGCCGCTGGTGGTGATGAGCCCCGAGCGGGGGTCGATCTCGAAGACAGCATGGGCAGCGCGCTCGTCCACGAAGCGGTAGCGGATGTTGGCGTTGGGCGGCGAGTCAGCGTCTGTGGCCCGCAGCTGCAGGATAGGGTAGCCCTCCTCCACGTTCTCCCGGATGGTCTCGCGGTATTCGCCCTGCTCAAACACAGGGTCGTGGTCGTTGCGGTCCGCCACTGCCACGGCCACCATGGCGGTGGCCGAGAGGCGCGGCGTGCCGTGGTCCACGGCCGTGACGCGCAGGTAGTGCAGGGCCATGCTCTCCCGGTCCAGCGCCCGCGTGGTGGCGATGAGCCCGCTGCGCGGGTCGATGCGGAACAGCTCCAGCGAGCGGCTGTTCATCAGCGCGGCCAGCGAGTAGGCCAGGCGCCCCGCCTCGCCCGCGTCCGGGTCCGCCGCCGCCGCCGCCAGCACCGGCGTCCCCGGGGGCTGGTTCTCGGCCACCTGCACCTGGTAGTTGTAGTGCGGGAACTGCGGGTGCCGGTTGGCTGCGCGCCGCGCCCGGGCCCCGGCCCCGGCCCCGGCCCCGCGCCCGCCGCCCCGGAGCGCCGGCGCTGTCCACGCCCCGCGGGGTGCTGAGCGCGCCGCGCCGGGAGCTGTCCGCGCCGCGTCTGGTGCTGAAGCCCCGGCCCCGGGGAACAAAGGCGGCGGCGGCGGCAGCAGGAGCAGCAGCAGCAGCAGCAGCACTGCCCGGCTCGTCTCAGCCATGCTGCGCCCCCCGGCCCCAGCCCCGGCCCCGCATCTAGGAGCGGCGGCGCCCGGTGCTGCTGCCGCGGCCGCCTCCCCGTGCGCGGCCCGCGCTGCCCCGCCGCTGCGCCGCCTCCCGCAGCCCCAACATGGCTCCCGGCTGCCCCGATGGTGCGCTCCGCCCTCCCCCCCGCCCAGCCCGCGCCGTGGTAGCGCCCGCCCGGCGCAGGCATCATGAAGCCGCGGCCGCCGCCATCTTGGCTGAGGGCAGGAAGGCGGGCGGGAGCTGTCCGCGGTGCTGAAGCCGCCGCCGGCCTCCTGCCCTGCCCCCTGCTCGGCTTCAGGCGAGCGCCGCCGGCCGCCGCCTCTTCCTGGCAGGTCCAGCACGCCTCAGCCCCATCCCCATTCCCTACCCACACACACACACACACACGGGCTCCAGGGAGGCTACACCTACTCCATCTCCTCTGGCACCTGTTCCCAGCAGCGCTTAGTCACTAACTTCTTAATCCAGACCCTAGTTTCTATGCTCCCACTTGGCCACCGTGGCTCCTCCTACAGCCGCAGCGTGACCCTGACCCTTGTCCCGGCTCCCGTTATCAGCTGAAATTAAAACCAGAAAATCCGGCACACGCCCCCGGAGCCGCGAGGAGAAAGCGGGGGCCAGAGCCGTGTTTGAGTGAATGGTCGGGGCAGGTCACGCCCGCAAGGAAATCATCTTTCCTCCACTTCCTCCCACCCTGCCCGGGAGCCAGCCTCCGTTAATCGCCAGATGCAATGCTTCTCGGAGGAGGCTAATTGATGTATTATAGCAACCTCCGGGCTCCCTTTCATTAGCTGTTTCCTGGAAACAGTCTTCCAGACAAATTACACAGCGCAGCCCTCTTTGACTCGAGTCTAATGCAGGATGTCATCCTGTCGCTTCTCCAAGCTTGCCCACCCTGGCAGAATGGTCTTTATCGTGTAGTACATGAAAAGAGGTAGGGGAAACCACCTTAAAACATCTCTGCCTCTTCGATCACAGCCCTCCCTCTGCTTCCTGAGCCTCGGACCAGTGGCTGGATGAGACGTGGGATCCAGCATCCTGCTGCTGGTGATGACCTCTGACAACAGCTAATCCCAGAACCGCGGGGGAGAGAACAAGAAACTCCCACAGCAGACAATTAAGCCAACTTCCCCTCTAGGCAGATGTTTTGTTTCAGAGCCTAGGCAGTTAGTGATCAATTTATGCTCTGAGCGATGAGGATCTTTTAAAAATACATGGTGAAGAGCTCATCTTGGCTTCAAGCAGGGGGTCCTGCTCCCCACCTAAAGACCAAGTCGGTTCTAGGATCCTGGATCGGGTTTGGCAGAGGAGATGGAACCAGCAACTGCTAAAATCTGCTCTGGCCCCACCATGATCTCCTCTTTGGCTGTGACTACATAGAGCCTTTTGCTTCCCTCTCCTCGAATGCAGAAGTGGGGTCACACAACATCTCATACAGGGCAGAAAGGCATAGATCAACTGATACTTGCAAAAGCAAATTGGCTCTTATAGAGACTTTATATTCAACCCCAGCCTTCTTTAGGGAACTGAACCCTTTCCAAGAGTTTGCCTTCCAGTCATAGGTGAGCTGCTGGAGAAGAGCCATCCACATTTATTCCTTCAAATAGCTGACAAAGGCTAGTGGCATCCTAACAGTTAATACTCCACTGCCAGCTCCAATGATGGCTTCCAGTGGTACAGCCCTGGCCACCCCTGGCCCTGGCATGTGGATGGCACAAGCCAATGCTCAGCTGCTGCAGTGATTTAATAGAAGCTGAGCTAGGAAGAGAATTCCAATCAGAGCCTCATTGTCCCTATTATCACAATGGAGAGAAACCACCCCTCTTCACTCACACCAGTGCCTAGCATTGGCCATTGAGTCATCTGGCTTATTGTCTTGGAGGTTCAAAGTCTGGAGTTTAGACCTCCCCTCTCATCCTGTGGAGCCAAAAAGGCAGATGCTGTAGTGGCTTGCATCATAAATCCAACTTCCCCACTTCCCAAACCATGGTCACTGCCCTGTGCCCACCTGCAAAAACCAGGGCACTATTAGCATTTAAAAATGCCAGCTTACAGCAATAACTACTGAGAAAAGCCTGAGGTCTTGCATACAGAAGAGGAGCCAGCCATTCATTATTTACTCAAGGAAAATAGGCTTGAACCCATTAAGTGCTACAGCGTCACTATTATTCTTACATTCACATTTCTGTATGAAATAACAGAGTGATGCTGACAACTCATAAAATCCAATTATGCAACATAGATAGAGATCACTGTGCCCAGTCTGGCACATTACTACCATGTGCCAGACTTTAGCACCTGTTTAAACAGAGGAACACAAAGCAGGCAAGGGGCAGCTGCAGCTCATTGCCTCTGAGGCTTCTTTAAGTCTCCCAGTTGAAAGGGAAATTTATATGGCAGGGAGAGAGCCTCTGTTTGCTTTGAAATCCTGCAAACACACACAGACATCAGCATTTTAGAACGTAATGTTAATACCAGTCTCACCACAGGTGACATTACATCATAAGCAACCAATCAGGATATCCAGGAGCTGGATCTTATACACTGGCTAAGAGATACAAGAAATGGAACTTTGTTTAATTTTCTACTGCAAAGAGAAGACAAGGAAGACTCCAACCTGACCTTCCAGAAGGGTAGAGCAGGTTAAATAAAAAGCTAGGTCTTGTTTTTATGGAGCATTATCAACATTTTTGGCTGAGATGGAAACTTGAAGATGACCAGCTCTCACTAGTTTTTATTGCTAGGGCACATCACAAGCCACATACATAGGGTGCAAGCTGCAGCCTCTTATTACTATCCTACATATCTCATTGCAAACTGTAAGTCACTGAAAACCCAGCTGTAGGCACCAAACAAGCAGTTGTATTATTACCACCCCCAGTGAACACAGATGTGTGCAGAAGAGATAAGAAAAGAGTACAACATGAATAGAGAATATTTTGGATGTGGGAGTGAGTAAGTAAATCTTTGCAGAGAAAGACTGTGATTGACTGGTATGAAGAGAGGATATGGATTCTACTCCTGTTGGTATGAAGTCCATTAGCTGCCATGAACTTCAGTTATTCCATCTGTACAATGGATACATGTATTTACCTTTGCAAAGCACTGAATTCCTGGATTTGTGTTGGCACAACACCAGAAGTGATTAGCCCCTGCTTAGAGCCCATAGGTACCACTGCAATAAAACTACATGCTAATAAAAGGGTGCAACAGATGTACGCAGGACTTGTTTTCAAGTCCAGGCCTAAAGCCTCAACACTGGCTCTGCCTCAACTTGTCTTCTTCATGATGCTTAAAAAGAGAGGGAAAAATAGAACTCAAGTTTCTTCTCTGAGAGAGAGCTGTGAACACAGAATTAGAAGAGGCTGGGATGGCAGTATCGTGTCAGCCCATCTCCTCCAAAAGGCCAGGTCAGGGTGATCGCTTTAGTGCCTTGCCCATTTCAATAGCTGAGTATCCCAGGTCCTCTCATTCCAGAGTCATCTTCTCTATTCTCCAAGATCAGCCAGATGCAGACACTAAAAGTACCCAATGGGCCCTGGTTCTTGCTTGCACAAAACCCTCCACATGCAGCAATGAGCTGGGCATGGGCTTCTAAATGGGCATAGCTGGGCCCCAACCATAGAAGAAAGGGAGCAATACAGAAACAGGGGCTCAGTTGCAAGGGAGGGAAGCCCTCCAGCAGTGTAGCAGGTGGGCTTTGAGGCAATCTGAGCCTTGGGAAGGAAGTGGGAGAAGCTTTTGTAAAGCTACTTCTCACTTGAGCATCACTGTTGGCTTCTCCATCAATAGCAGAATCAAGCTGCAAGCTCCCTTTAGAAGAGCCCATCAGGAAGATCCAGGTTCTTGACACACAAGCAAACAAGCTGCTGCTGGAAGGCAGGTAGCAGTAGTAGGGGAAATGGGCAACTGAAGATTGTTCCTGCCTCTCCATGACCACCCCCAGGTGCTGTCTCATAAAATCATAGACATTTAGGGTTGGAAGGGACCTCTGGAGATCATCTACTCTAACTCCCTGCTCAAAGCATGACCATCCCCAACTAGATCATCCCAGTCAAAGCTTTGTTTAGCCAGGAGTTGAAAACATCCAAGGATGGAGCTTCCACCACCTCTCTGGGTAACCGGTTCCAGTGGTTTACTACCCTTCTAGTGAGAAAATTCTTCTTAACATTGAACCTAAACTTCCCTTGCTGCAACTTGAGACTTGCTCCTTGTTCTGTCTTCTGCCACCACTGACAACAGTTCAGCTCCATCCTATTTTGAACCCCCGCTTCAGGTAGTTGAAGGCTGCTATTAAATCCCCTCTCGGTCTTCTCTTCCCTAGATTAAATAAGCCCAGTTCCCTCAGTCTTTCCTCAGCATGTCCCCTAGCCCCTTCACCATTTTTGTTGCTCTCCACTGGATTCTCTCTAATTTGTCCACAAAGCATTTTAATCCTCTGTCCACAGAGCATATTTACAGAGCAAAAGGCTCCAGGACAATGTGGTGAACACACATACAAACACATGAGATAGCTAGAGCTAGTAAACATATTGGGAACACTCCCTTGCATGGCAGCAAGGCTGCTGGCTCCATTGCTTCCCCATCTGTGCAGTACAGGTGCTGTTCTTGACACCCTTTCCTAGTCAGCTGAAAGGATATTCTGGCTTCCATAGAAATATAAGCACCTCTGCTCTGAAAGTTAGCCAGCTTTATGAGGCTCCCTCTTGTAATGACATCAGATTTTGTCTAGGGAGTGAGTTAGGTCTCTGAAAAACTGAGCAGTAATAGGGAGACCTAGGCACACAGTGCTAACCAGGACTGGACTGTTCTGGCTGTTATCCAGACCCTACCACAAGGGCATTAGTCAGGGCTTCCAGATGACCATGAAGAAGAGCAGGAGCACAATACAAAAAATATACTCTAGAAACAAATCATTGTGCCAAAAGCTGCATCTGTTTCAAATTTCATGGCTCCCCAAGTGTCTGTGATTCAATCTGGATCTTATCAGCAAGGCATCACGACTGACTTTGAAATCCCCCCCCCAGAATGGATTTCTAATCACATGCAGGAGAAAAGGTTGTTGTTTCTCTGGCAAAGAGAGATTCCCCTTTTTCCATGCCAAAAAGAGCTGAGCAGAGATGGAAGAGGTCAGAGATTCTCCTGGACAGTGCTCATAGGACACCAGGTTATCTGGGATACAATCACAGCCGTGCCCAGTTGGCTTCTGCTCCAAGAGCAAGTCTGCCCATATGTAAAACAGTGATTTAGCTAATCTGCTCTTTGCTTCCCAAAAGGAGACTCCCTTTTAGCCTCCAAATGAGAATGAGAGCAGGGCAAAACTGGTCATTTCAGTTTCAAGAAAAAGGACCCAATTCTTTTCCATGTTGAGTTATTAGCCAGTCTTGTAATGTCGCCATTAGCTTTATCTCAGTTGACTAATATCACCACATAATCCACCAAAGCCTATAATAGGCTTAGGAATAACAGGGGTTTACATCCTCATTAGTGTTCGGCACTAGATGTCAGAAGAAAGTAACAATGGAAGAGTCCTTTGAAAGAGAGCAGGGTCCAAAGGCCTGTGGGCCAAGACAGAGAGGATTGTTATTGTTATTCAGCTTGTGCCATAGGAAAGGAAAAGGGAAGCACAACAAAGAACTGGAAGCGATGAGGTCCTTGACACTGCACATACCTACCATGAACTTAATTCCATTAAATCAAAAGACAGCAAGTATGAAGCAAGCCAGCCAGCCATAGGGTTAGAAAGGCAGGGACCAATTGCCCCAGCTGAGATCTGCTGAGCAATGAGCTTACTGGTAGCACCCGCCTGATTTGTACATCATGCAACATATCAATAGTGCCCCCCACAATGTACATCTATTGAGTCCAGACCCAAGCTTTGGCGTGCTGATTGCTTAAGCTCTGCAAGTTACCTTCAATGGGCTGGACCTTCTTCCTTGCTGGAGCCATTCGGGTAAGAGGAAGTTAGGTGACTGCCTCAAGCTTTCATTGAATGTTAGGTGCCCAATTGCTGTCCATATCCTTGAGGCTTCTCCACAGCAGCCTGTACAAAGCATTAGGACATCTAGTAGAGCCCTAAGTACCAGGTTGACAGGGTTACTTGAAGTAAATTTGCAGGACTTTGCGAAGCCCATTCACTAGAACAGGCAACCACCTTTAGATGCCCGACTTTTTGATCTTGTGATATTCAGCATTATTTTTATCTTTGCAGTCTGTGGAAAAACTTCCTTTTGCTGAAGACCTTGTGCTTCTCTGCCCACAATGCTTTTGTGCTCCTGGTCCCACAGTGCTTGGAGAGTGTCCTGCCAAGGGAACATTTTTCTCAGTCCTGCCAAGGGACTGTTGGGCCTGACAGGAGGCAGTAATTAGAACATGAACAAAGTGAGCAGGAGCCATGGTACAAGGTTTAACAGGGAAAAATAGCTGCCTAAAACCAGCCCCCCTCTACATTTCTATAAGGTCTTAAATGCAGAACTAGATTCTCAGAAACACTTTGCAGTGAGTGAGCAGGAGCTCAACTCCTCAGTGTTTCTGAAATTCAGGCCACTTCTTGGAGGGTTGAAGAACAGAAGAGCTTCAGTGCAGACACTGGCACCTGGGAGAATTTTGGCCCAGACTCCAAGATACTCTTTCCAGCTCTGCTGTTAAATTCAGCATGTAACTGGGGCAGGGTGGGCCAATCCCTGAAGCTTGGTTTACCCATCTGTACAATAGCCCATAGATTCGCAAGCTAGGAGTAACCAGAACTATCTAATCTGATCACCTGCACAACAGTGATCCCCGCAACAATACCATAACTTTGGTATGAATTCGTACAAATCTGTCAGAAAGACGTCAAGCTTGGATCTAAGAATTTCACATGCTGGAGAGTTACATCCATAGTTCATTTCCTCTGGTGGCTACTTACCCCCACTATAAAAATATGCTTCTCACCACTGAGCCTGCACCGATTTAGCTTCAGCTCTCAGCCCAGTTGCTTTAATTGCATTATCCTAGTCTGCCAGTCTAAAGACTTCTACCACCTGATTTCTTCTAATGAAGTACTTGTAAGACTCAAGTCACATCTTTGCCTTTTTAGTTTACCCAAGAGAAGGCTAAGGGGAATTTTTTATTCTCACTACAAAACTAAGTTTTCCAGACCTCAAACTGAACAGCTGATGTACCAGCCCTCTTCTTTTTACTTAAAAGTAGTTAAACTATTCATGCCACATTGTCCTAGGTGAAACCTGCTTTGTGGGGGAGGGAGGGGCATCTCATTTAATTGTGTGGCAACTTAGAAGCTTTCATTATGTTTGATAGGCACCAGTTCACAAATGTACCATACACACCAGTGCTCAAGCAGACACGGCACAACATTCCTTTCTACTCTGCTTTTGCTCCAACGAGAGTGCCAGAAAAGTGCATCACTATGCAAACCTAGTGGCTGTGGAGGATGCAGAACGGGGAACTTCAGATCACACGCCTCCCTTCTATCATTCCTGCCCAGGGCAGGGAGTCAGACTTGATGATCTGTTTAGGTCCCTTCGGATCCTAGAAACTATAAAACTTCTAGCATTAGGTCGACAAAGCACCGAATCCTGTTAATTTTTTCCTCTGTTTCCTTGGGGACCAGGTTGTACATTCCAGTCTAAACTCTTCCCAGTTAAAAACAAAGAAAAGCAGGACACTTTCACTTGCAGATAGTGCATCTCCCACAAGCTTCCTCTTTTTTTCCCCTACCCCCTCAGCCTGCCCTTGACTTGTGAAAATGGCTCTTAACTTACCAAGTTGCTCCTCTCTCCTCATTTAAATCATTGTCACATATTATTCCTGTGCTGCCAATACTTTTTCAGATACAAACTCCATCTATTTTGTATGTAGAGAGAGACAGAAAAGAACCACCAATCTTGCAATCTTGCTACTGTTAGCTTCGCTTTCCTCTCCAGTGCAGCCTGATCCTATTAGACCCCACCTCATCTACTGCATTATTTCTGCCACAGGGATGCAAGCATATTGAAGGGCAGACTATCTGCCTTCCGTGCAAAGGGGTTGCTCCACCCTCTACAAAGTAACCCATGAATGGCATTCATTTTGATCTTGGAGACTTTCATGGCTAAAATACAAATGCAGAAGGACATGCAGATAACAGATACGACCCCACACACAGGAGATGTGGTGCCATGGACCTGTCTGGCCAACATCATCATTCATTTGCACAAGATCATTTTAGGCTCATCACCAGAGATCCAGATTTTCTATTCACCATGGACAAATGCAGTAAAACCCAGAATTTTCATTTTAAGGAGCAAAACTAAGATTTTCTCCCTTAAACAAGAGAAAAACATGGTAAATGGTGGATTTCTCCATGAAGGTTGGCAGAGTTTCAGGCTGCGAGGGGCTGGGGAGAGCAGGAGGAAGGAGGTAAGGCAGGTGGTGCCACATGCATGTGTGCATGTACACATTCACATGGCCACCAGACAGCCTAGAGAGCAGCTCCCCACAAGTAAATCTGGCCTGGGGGAGGGGAAGAGGGGATTGAAGCCCCCATAGTAAGGGAGGGAGGTGGGCAGGGCTGGGGCAGTGCATGGGGCTTGGGGCCCAAGACCACGTGTGGCCACAGGGCCCAAGCAGGGAATGGGATGGGGCCACAGGTGGCTCATCCAGGGAGCGGAGTGGGGGCTGGCTCCTGACCACTGCACACACTCTCAGGTAGAGGGCATGGGAGGCACATGCACCCCATATTTGTGCACAGGGTGGGGGTGGGCTGCCCACTGAGGACTTGGGGCTCTCCACCCTGCTGCCCTCCCCCTGGGGCCTTAGCAGCCCAGTGGCAGGACCCAGGGTGACAGGGCAGAGCAGGGAAGGGAAGCTCAATACTGCTGCTACGAGCCCCATGCTGTCATGGAGAGATGCCCATCCCACCTGAAAGCAGCAGGGGCAGCAGCACAGAGGCAGGCCGCCCACACCTGTCCACCATGGCCTTTGCCCTGCCCATGCCACCCTAGGGGAAGGGGGAGCTGGGCTCCGTTCTGCTCTGCTGCAGCAGCCACTGCCTGCCATGTGGCAGCTAGGGCTTGGGTGCTGCTGCGGAGGAGCAGGGGGCTGCAGCCGTAGCAGCTGGGGACCCCCTGTGGGAGGGCTGAGGGGAGGGGGAGGAGGCTAGGGTCGGTAGCGAGGGGCACCAGCAGGGCCAGGGGGACCGTGAGTAGAGACTGAGGGCCACTGGCATGGCCCAAACATATCAGGGCTGCTCGGGATCACAAAGCAGTGGTTGGGGAGGGAAGCATGACAACATCCACAGCTGGACCTGCATCCTGGTGAGCAAAGGGGGCAGCTCTGATTTTCCATGACAAAAAAAACCCAAAATGAAATGCCAAAATTTATAGACATCTTTAAGTTATTTTATTATAGTGATTGAGGCACTGGGTAGGTTTCTATACTGCTTTCAAATTGCAAATATATCAGTAAAACATTGTGTTCAATGGATACCTATGTATATAGTGGTGTTTCATTTTAATAAATGGAAAAACACAGATTTGGAGGTTTTAAATCACAGCATTTGGCATTTTTATCAGAGAAAACCAGGATCACTGCTCATGTCCTTCCACCAGATGTTTAAAAGGGCATCGAGGGCTTCCCATTCAAGTAGGAAGAGTCAAAGACTGTTTTTTCAGCCAAGTGATGGACAAGCACAGCTCTGTGTTGACCCCCTGGCATCTGGGAAGCATTGGGAGCATTACAGAAGCTACCGGCACTTGTGGGAAAATTCACCAGCAACTGATGTCTAAGCAAGAGCAGTCACAATGGCACAGCTCTTCAGGGTAGAAACGGGCAGAGGGACCCCAGCTGGGCAAGCCCAGGAGGAGAAAGTTGTCACCACCATAGTTGCAAACCAAACCAATAAGGGCCCTTCTTGAAACGGGTGCTGGAGTTTCCAGGGCTGTTCCTTGCCAAGCTGTGAGGGAGGCACAGCATTCAAGAAATAACATGTCTCCTTCAGTGACCTCACACAGACCAGCCAGGCTAGTCTGTCTGCTGGCTCCTCTTAATCCTTTGTTTTTGGAGCTGACAGCAGGCAGCCTTTATTACCATGACTGCTTTGCTTTGTGAACAATATTGTTCTTGAGGTTGCTCCTTCCCAACTCTCAAGAGGCTTTTGAATATCACTTTTCTGAAGAGCCAGATTGCAATGCGCTCTCCTTCCAGGCAGAAAAACTCCTCTCTAGGAGAATGACAAGCCAATCTTAGAAGGACAGCCTGACCTAGGAGAGGAAAGCGACCTCCCTCACCGCTGTACAAAGAGCAGGGAACTCGAAAGAGCAGCAGAGTTCTGCTTCAGGCTAAGATCACATTTAAACCCTGCCCAGCCTGCAGTTCCCCAGCATAGTTAAATACATTTCCCTTTTATCGCGGGTGCTTAATTGGACAGCAGGACCCCAGCATGGCTTTGCTGTGCACCTTGCCTGCACAATCACGGATTAGGCAGATGGGTAGCTAAGATGAGCACACAGTATACAGAGCCGACAGCTCACTGGGAACCCCTCAAACACACAGCATTTCATTTTCTGGTTGGAGGTCTGTCTGTACAGCTGCAGTCTGGTATCATTAACTACTGGGCCTGAGCAAAGCAGCCAGCAAGAGGCTATATGACAAAGGCAGGGATAGCCTCCTAAAACAAAGGCAGCCAGAGGGCACTTCAGACCAGCCCTAGGGGGCAATTCAGTTGCACGACGTGTGGGGGGCTGAGCACAAAGCCTTTGGGAGAGAGGGTCCTTGCTCTGAAGAGCACAGCAGCAGAAGCAATGATGTTCTAAGGAAACAGCTGGACACAGGCAAGGATAATAGGATCTGGGACAGGGCAGCTTACCTTCACCGCAGGACACCACTCGCATTTATACTCAGCTAATCTGCGCTGCCATGGCTGACTGCCACGGTTCGGTTCCTGTCTTCCAGAGCCATGGCCAGAGCCTAACGAGAGCAATAGACAGCGGGAATAACTGCTTATGGAAAGCAAACCAAGAGAGGCAGCAGCCTCCTCTTCTCAGAGGTCACCTCACACCAGAACAAGCAGCACTGACTTGCCCTGAAGTGACACCTTCATCCATGACCGGGTCACCTTATTCACATATAATTAAAAGATTCAAGGCTTTGCCCCTGCTACAAAAGCAAGCAAAGCCCACACCACCCATACTAATCTCACGATGGGTAAAATTTCTTCCTGACCCCAAATATGGCGATCCAGTGTCCAAGGCTCTGAGCAGAGGAACAAGACTGCAGCCAAAACCCTCTGGCTTTAAGTCCCAGAAGGAGCATTGGCACATCCCAGTCAAAACCCCCAGTCTTGGCTGCAGCCAACATCCATTGCCTCTGAGAATGCATTAAGTCTCTCAGACACGTAGCAGAAACGGGGAGGGGACCTTCTCAGGCCTGTTCAGCCCACAGCCTTAGAGTCAGCCCTCCTATCAGCCACGATGGCACTTGCCGTGGTGCAGCAGCCCTCGGGCCTGGCCAGAGGGCAGCACTGGCTGCAGCTGCTCCTCGTGGCTCCGAAGACCTCTTTTACTTGTAGATTTTCAAGTCGATAGAACGGGCAGAGAGCTGCTGGGATATTTGGTCTGGTTCCCCAGGGGTTTTGCTCCAGCTTCAGAGATGCAGAACAGCAGTGGATTTTCTTTGCTGTCTTGTCTGCTGGGACCACTGTGGCAACACATACTAAGAGCGAAGCAAGCTGCCTGCCTGCAGGGCTCCAGCCATTGATACCAAGAGAGCAGTGAATGCAAGGAGAGCCAAGACTTGCGCTCAGTCCCCTCTCCCCACAGCTTTCGTCAGAGGAAGTGGGAACTCACCAGGCATTGTCCATCCACAGGCTGGGGCGAGTTCATTTTTCCCGGTGACTGAATAAGCAGCAGGCAAAGGAGGTCACTTCCTCCTCATTGCACCATGCCAAGAGTGGCAAGAGCTTTCCATGCTCTGCCATCAAGATTGCAAATGGTGTCCTGGACATACACAATGGTGTGGGCAGTGTGCAGTGAGCCAGCCAACGAGTCACAACAATGGGAGAATCGCACCGTGTCCAATCACGGTCTCAGTCCTTGAACCCTAATCAAGGCAGGCATCCCACGGAAAGAGCAGCAGGGCAATACGTGGGCCAACAGGGCTAAACAGTTTGTACGGGCAGCCTGGGTTCTGGCGTTGAACTGGGACTTTGGACTCTGCAGCCTTAGGGCGTTCCTTGCCCATTGCCTGACGCTGTCAAAGGGACCTACCATCCTTGCAGCACGCCAGCATCAAAGTCTGTGGGAAATGAGTGTCTAGCTTGCCAACTGTCATCCATACCAATAGTTGGGTGGAAATTGAAGCAATCTACACCGTCTATCTACAAAACAACAAGGCACTGCCTCAGCAGCAGGGCTGAATTTAGCAGAAGTGGTGAAGCATAAAAGCCATTGCCCCTTGTCTGCTCCTTTGTGCTCTGAGCAGGCACTTAGCCTCTGGTTGCTGTGGCCTCTCTCTAAGTGACAGGGGATACCCACCGATTTCCTGATCGAGGAGGGGATGTCACTGAAGAGTCCTTCTCCACCCCACAAAATGCCGTGTGAAATAGGCCCATTCCATCAGCCCACGCTGCCACCCCTCATGCTTCTCAGGTTTGGGGACACCTGCTTGGCTTTCTCTGGTTAAAGGAAAACCAAGCAACCAAGACTGACTTCAAAGGGAAAAGCTGCATCAAACTGAGGATTTTGCAGTGTGCCCTGAAGTTTGCCTGTTAGCTTAGCCCAATCTCCTCGGGTAGCACAGTCCTCAATAAAGCTTCCTGGAGGAAGTTTTCTTTATGGCTCTCACGTTTCATTTTGGTCTTGCCCCAGAAGACTGCAGCAAGGATGGCTGATCATGGAAGGACAGGTTTGTGCTAAGGGTTGTGTGTAAACCAGAGGGCCAGAAAAGGGAGGGTTTTGCTTTTTCTGTATGATGTGACCTGCCTGGCACACCACGCAGCAAGGCAGAGGGCACCATTCGAATCCAGGTAGGATTCAGAGAAGTCCAGCTGGAAGGAGCCTCCAGAAGTCAAGTCCACCCCTCTGCCTGAAGCAGGAGCAGCCTCATCCAAACCAAATCCATTTGATTCCTAAGCATCTGATAAAAATCACTACCAACAGCGACCACATTGTTCCCCAAAAAAAGATGAGCTCTGCTGGTTCTCAAGGCGACATAGGACTATGAAAGAAATTTGTACTCCAGGATGGGAACAAACCATCGGTGAGGAAGAGTTATGTGCATGGCTCCAGAAGGACTAGGAAACAGCCACCTGTCAATGTTGGAGACCATTTCAAAGCGGGCTCAGGGGGCCTCCCCTCACATCCTGCCATTTTCCCAGCTCCCTTGTGGGATCAGGAAGGAGATAGGGACATAGATACAAGCACATGGGAAAATACGGAGCCCTTTTTCTTAACAGCTTTGATTCAAGGCATCATTACAAGGCCACATCTGATAGACCACAGCATGTTGGCCAGTGTCCAAGTCTATTCCGATCAGAGACTCTGGTTAAACCCAGCACAGCAAACAGGAATCATAAAAGCAGAGCTTCACAAAAGCTGTTCATCTTTTTCAGACAATGCCCTGGAAAACACTTATCAAGCGCCTCTCTGCATTATTAGCGGTTTCTCAGCACGCTGAAGTGATATTTCACTGTTGCAGAGGAGCCGACTAACAAAGATTGGCAGCCAAGTGCAACGATTCAGTATGTACCATTTATGCTGAAATATCTGTGGACAGATCATTATTAGCAACCAGCACCATGAGCGGCTTGGGTGACATTTAAGTCCCGGGTTTGGGGTTAGCATTTGATGCCAACCTAACAAAAAGAAATGAAGTTTCCTAATGAATTTGTTCAAGACAAACCCCCTCCATAGATCTTGGGTGGGCAGATGGCAGGACTGGGGCATCACAATGCAGTGCACAGCCACCCTATCTTCTACAGAGGTCTCACTGGCAGACTACAGGTCCTGGCAGACCGTGCCTGCCACCATACTGGACCTCCCCATCACTCCTAACAAAGGGCTGGATGTGTAAACACTGGTGTGCGACAAGCACATGCAAGAGGCTCAGACACTGAGTTGATTACACTTTGCACCTCCTTCACCACAGGGCTTGTTGTCAGGAAATCCAATTGGAAGAGAAGCAATGCTTTTAAAAAATTATGAAAGCTTTCAAGTTTATTTGTTCTAATTACTTGGGCAAAAGCATGGGGGAGGGGGAGCGAGCCATCAGGGCATTACCACCACAGAAGGGCTGTAATTGAATCATTCCAGACAATAAAACAAATGTGCTGGGTCACTGATACCAGACAGCTTCTCCAGTGCCAGATCCTGATGCCACTCACCCCTGAGATGTAATAAAAACATGCTGATCTCAAAAGATACGGGTTTAATAACGGTCCATGATGAAAACTCAAGTGTGTTATCTATGCCCGTCACCAACAATGGAGCTGCTGAATAGGCTCCTGGATAATGAGTTTGCAGAGGGAACGCAGGTTTGATTTGCTCCGATTTGCTAAACACCAGCCTTTTCCTGCCATTACCCTAGTTACCTGCCAGGACACTGCTGGCACAGAAATACTCGCACTCTTGTCCCCATCCAGACTGGCAAGGGAAGCAGCAGGCATCCAGCTCCAATTCATTACGTCTCTGTGAAAACCATATCTCCTCCTTCACCTTAGTGGGATAATGCTGACTGCAAGGAAGGGATTGAACTTTCCCAACCCACCCTGGCCCACTTCCATTTCTTTCGACCTGGACAGGTGAACCCCATGTGTCATGGGCTAGACAGGTTTGGCATTACACCATCCTGCAGCTTTTCCTCCCCTCTCCCCCTGCCTAACCCTTAGTCAACAGCTGTTCTTTCACTATGGAAGAGGACTAGGCCTCAGACAAGTCCCTCAGCTCACAGGATCTGGAAGGGCAGCCACCACGTCACACCCTGCTCCCTATGCTGCAACCTCTCTCGCAGCTGGAACAGTCTAGGCACAAGGGGGACTGATGCATCTGAAGGGATCTGGGACAGACACTTGCT
This sequence comes from Caiman crocodilus, assembly GCA_030014935.1. Classification (NCBI taxonomy): domain Eukaryota; kingdom Metazoa; phylum Chordata; order Crocodylia; family Alligatoridae; genus Caiman; species Caiman crocodilus. The sequence goes on from JAGPOW010003182.1 coordinate 19,554,689, forward strand.
GCAATGGAGAACACAGCCACCTGGGCCAAAGCACCGACCCCTGCATTGGTACAAGTGCCCCAGCTGGCCAGGTGCTGGGGGTGGAAAGGCCTACACCAAGTAGAGCAGGGATTGTGCAGCACTGTGAAGCTGGGACCATGAGCTTCACGGCAGCCTGAAGGACTAGTCATCAACGGGCAAAGAGGCACAGCATGTGCTACTACCCAAGAACCTTGCCTCTGCTTAGGACTGGAGGGTCAGTGGAAGGAAGCCATGGGCTTTGCCCAAGAGCTCTATGGCCAAGGACTTTGATACTGGGAGCAGCTGGCTCCCTCTCAGCACCTACATTAGCTTTTGCAAGAGATCCTGCCACAGCTGCCTAGGCTGAGCTTGTTAGCACGAAGGCCACAGATGTACCAATGGGTGGTGTTTGATGGAGCTACCATGTGGGCGACAGCGTGGGGCATTTTGTTCCAGTGGGCTTCATGCCAACCGAGTTGCAGGCAGCTCCCCTGACACCCCTTACAGTAACCTTCTGGAGCCCAGTGTCCCACAGCCCAGGAAAAGGAGGCCTGTCCATGGCAATGGTGGCAGATTTCACTGTGCCTCTCCTGTCAGGCCTCAGGCACTAGATTCTGTTGCAACACAGTTAAAGCACTCCTCTACCCTCCCTCTCCACCACATGGTCACAAGGCCATGGCATACGCAAGGGAACAATGGGCCAGGGCAGGGCTGAGTTCTGGTGCCAGGCACTCGCCTTATAAACCGAGCTTCAGTTGTTGATAAGTGCTTCATTACTGCAGACAGGTCACCCCTCAATGCCTGCTGAAGCAGCAGCTCTGCTGGGGGAACACATAAGCAGTGGGCATACCATGTGAGCTAAGCTGCTTTAGCATCAACAGCAGAGACATTGCCTTGGCACAGGCCATGTCACAGTCACTGCCATGGCTGTCCCCAGCCCAGGCTGGGCCCGCTCTCCTCTCCGCTAGAACCCACTTCCTTCTGACTCGCATCAGAAGCTCCCAGGGTGACTGACTCCCCAACTTCCTGCCCTTCCTGTCAGGGAAGGAGGGGAGGCTAGTGGAGTTTGGTGCTAGATGTTTGTGGGCCATGGTGCCCAGTTGGCATTGCCCCGCATTGTCCCCTGGTGTCTAAAATCAGCTCTGGCACTGCAAAGCCTCTCATGTAGGTCAATGGTCTGAGGTTTCACAGCTAACACCATGTGGCAGCAGATGGAGGGCTGCCTGCTTTTCTGAAATGGGCCTTGCAGCTTCCCCAGTAGGCACTCCTTACACACAGCAGCACAGCCTTCTCTCGCACAGCCTCCCCCCAACCTCCAGGGAACACCCCTCCCCTCCAGTACCTGGATGCCACAGGCAGGAGACACATTTGCACAGTTAAGACGTTTATTCCTTTGCAAGTTACAGTCACTTTAGTGTTTAAGAAAATACAGGTTGCTTTGACGATCATACATTTGTACAGGGGAACAAAGGTTTCTTACGGGGCTGTTTGTTCCCTGTGGGAAGGCCAACAACCACCTCCCGTCCCACTCTTTGAGCTTTACAACCAGTGCCCTTCCCAGGGCTTCACGCCCATGGCCTGTGGCTTTAGTTATGCTTTAACAACCTGTTGTTTAAAGCATATCCAGTTCTAATGGCTTCTATGCAGAGCGCTGCCAAGCTCCAGAAGAGGGTCCTCTGGTTAGTGACAGAGCAATGGTTCATACAGCATGGGCAGAGTGCCATGCTCAACAGACCCGAGTCAGTTGGGGACCGCATCTGTGACAGGAATTTTTGTTAGGTCCCTAGAAGAAATCGAACTAAAGGGGTCTCCACACGCGCACTTCACAGAGCGACAATTGCCAGGCTCAAGCACCCTGTCACAGGGAGAGGGGATACGGCAAGGCAGAGCCAACCACTACTAAGCTCAAGGCAAGGAATCCACAGGCGTTAAAGGCAGCACTCCCTGCCCCCAGCTACACACCAGAGGAAATAACTGGGCAGACAGCAGGAGGCAGGCTACAGCTGTCACCAAGCAGGACATGCCTCAGGCCTGTGTTGAGGCCAGAGGCTTCTGGGAACAACGTCACTGCAACAACCATTACTTCTGTGCCAGCACAGCGCACGTGGGATTCAAACCTAAGCAGCACGATGGAAGCAAACCAGAGCAAGCAGCTGTCGGGGGAGACCCCAGCCAGGCTGGCAGGCTGCAACCTAGAAGGAAGCCTGGGGTCAGGCAGGTATGGCTCCCCAGACACTGTACTGGAGATCCAGTTAGTGCCTCCCTTGCCAGGCCTGTGGCACTTTTGCACTAGCAGCAAACAAAACAGATGTTACAGAAGCTTCTTCCAAGCACTGGCGGACTCACCTAGGTAACTTCAGGGAGAGATGCATACGGAGAAGGGGTAGGCTAAGGCAAAGGCCTCTTGCTTTGGGACCTCCAACACCAGCAGAGCTGAACACACAAGGCCATCCAGCCTGATAAGCCCCTGCTGTCTACACTCAGACAGGTAACCAACACCCTCCTATCCCAGGCCCAGTAACAAATCTGCACCCTTGTGCCAATCCGCTTTCTGCTCAGTGTCAGAGCTCTCCCCGGAGAGGCAGAACTCAGGGGGGTGCTTTCCACTGGGGTCCTGCACTGCTGACACTTCTAAAAGCCCCTTTGGCATCATCTGAACCCTAGGCCTCACCTGAAGGAATAACAAGGTAAGAGCTGTACTGGACAGGGATGGGAAGGAAGTGTCAACAAGAGATGTTTACGATCCAAGTGGTTCTCTCAGTCCAGTGCGAGGTCTGGTTAGCTAGTGCCAGAAGCGATCTCTGGGAACTCCTTATAAATCTCCCAGATGATCATCTTGTCCATCTGGCACTGCTGCCCCTCCTCCTCCTCAGCCAGGATGCGCTGCAGGATCCCCTGGAGGTCCAAGAGGCGGTGCTGATGCTGCAGATAGGGTGTGGAGCGGATGATTGCGTGCATTAGAGAGAGATACTCCATCCGCAGCTGCAGAGAGTGGGAGAGACTTTATACAAGGTAAGCCAGAGCGCCAGCTCCCATTAAAGCATTAAAATCAGAACAGCTGCTGCCAGGTGACCAGCAGAAGAGGACTCCATCACCCATACCTCCCCTTCCTCCACCCAAAATCACACATCTTGCTTCCCCCAGCCTTGGCAATAGTTACAGCAGCATGTTCCCATCTCTGCTTCATACAGGGGCTAAGAAAGGGAACTGCTTTTCTCTTGGAAGCCCCAAGGAAAGCCCACTGGCCTGCATGGCAAGTGACTGCATTAGCCAAAACCCCAGAATACCTTGAGCGAGCACTTTCGCCCATTTTCTGTTGGGGAGGGAAACCGACCCTGCCCTCCCACACTCCAGAACAATCCAGGCCACTAGTGCTCCCAAGAGCTGGTGCCACCCATGCCGACAGGAATGTGGGGATTTTCTGACAGAGCCCTGATAGCTCCCTAGAAGACAGGTGCATGGCTGAATGTGTCCATTTCCAAACAGTCAGGGCACTCTCAGGGCCTCCAGGACCACGCATAAACATGCCCTCTCAGCAGACAACAGGCAGAAACAGGGCTGGCCTCCCCAATGGCCCTGCTGTCAAGAAGTCTGGACTGCTTGCCAGCTGCTGCACCGGTGGCAGGCCACAAGGTTGCAGAGCCCCTGAAGGCTGCTTGGCCAGTCCTGCCAAGCCAGGAAAGAAGGGTCCAGAAATAAAGTGCTCCACCCAGCCCAAGCACTCACCGCTGTGACAGACTGCTCTGCTCCAGTGCCCCGCCCTGGCCGCACAGCACCACCCCACAGTAACTCTGCCTCCCAAGGGCCCAGTCCCTGCCCCTACCCACAGAGCCTTGTGCTTGGTACCTTGTCTCCTGGGGAGAGGTCTGCAATCTGCCGCACCGTGATGTCAATCATCACCATCATGTCTGTGTGATAGAAGATGCTGGCCGTGTCTTTGCTGGCAAAGATGTCCTGGAGGAACTTCAACACTGAGTGTGGTGGCTGGGGCTGGTGCTTAAAGATGCAGACGGGATCATCTGGGGTCCAGAGAGAGGAGGACATGTGTTAACATACACATGCAGCCTCTCACCAGAAGGGAAGGAAGGAGAAGGGATTCTTGCACCTCTGCCAGAGCTTCGCCTGAGCACTAGCGACACATCTGCACATCACCAGCCTGCACCACAGAGCGTGGGCTGTGTACACAGCACAGCGTGTCTGTCTGAGCCCAGTGCAGCACCATGCTGATATGGCTGCCCTGCCCTCAGTCCCAAATCAACCCAGGCAGGGCAAGTGTGAGTATCCTGGTAGGGCTGCATGTTCCCTCAGCACCTCGTGTTTTGCCCAGGAGATGGCCCATGGCACATTGCTGCAAGGGACCCTGGAGGTCTTGAAAAGGAGGCTAAATAGATACTTTGCCATGGTTGTTTGACCCCAGCATCCTTTTCTGCCCACAGCAGGGGGTGAGACTTGATGATATGCTCAGGTCCCTTCCAACCCTACCTACTATGAAACTATGACATGGGCAGAGAACAGGGTGCCTAAGGGCTTTTTGGTATTCACTTAATCCCAGTCTGCATTGTACCTAGCATGCTGCAGGGAAAAGTGCAGCTAGCTCCTGGCCTGGCTGAGCCACAATGGCTCACTTCCCCCCTGGTTTATTAATCCTGCTACAAACCCCTCTGAGCAGCCAGCAGGGCTAGCATAAGCCTTCACCATGGGGACCAGCCTAACCATCTACCTGGAACCAGCAGCGCATCTCCAGCCTTCAGCTCGCTGCTGTATTCCCCCTCCCCACCCTTTTGGAAAAAGCTAGTGCTACAGACCTCACAAGGCTTTCCAGACCACAGGGACTCCCCTCCCCACCCAAGCAGACCCCAAGAGGGGTCTAGTGTGATTCTCACTAGAAGTCTGTCTGTGACTACCTAAGCTCTGCTGCTTACTACAGCCTTTCTGGACAAGGTGGAGGCATCAGGTAATCATGCAGTGAAAGGGTTAAGCAGAGTCTTTGGGAGGAGACCAAGTGGAGGAGCACTGAGGCTGCCAGCAGCCTTTGCAGGTGCTGTACACAGACCATGACACACAGCCCTGAAGGGAATGAAAACCTGAGTGAAGAACTCCAGAGTCGACAGACATGGGTCACATTATTTAACAGCAAAATCAACAGAGAAAGCCAAAGCAGCAAGGATCCAGTGCTCCAGAAGTCAGCAAATGTGCCAGCGTGCAGGAATAGGTAGAAAGACCTGGCATGGCATGGTGGGGGGAGTAGAGCTCTTCAGGAGTCTGATGACTTGCCATATAAAGGCTCTGCACAAACATTAGGTTTAACATGCTTCTGGCAGCAGCAGAACTAACTCTTGTTGAGGGAAGTAGAGTGGGAACGGTGCCTTGTAAGCAGAGTTTACCAAGGGAGGCAGCCCTGCCAGCTGGACTCCAGGCAGGGCAGTGACAGGAGCCCATCAATCCAATGGACAAAGTCACACAGACCCTGGCTGCGAAGCACAATACACTCAGGTGGTAAGAGGAAAACTGGCTTCCAAGCCAGGGAGAAGCCAACTCCCCGGCACCTCGAGACAACTCCTTGCCTTGCCTCCAAATGTCTCAGCCCACAGAAACCAGCAGGGAACAGCTTGCAAGCAAATATCAGCCCAATGGACATCATCATGTAGCTAGCAGACGTCAACAGCAGGATCTTTCCAGCAGCCACATCCTTCAGAATGCAGCTTGGCAACAGGAGACTACACCTTGGACGAAGGCAGCAAATCTTAAGCAGGCTTTTCAGCTCATCTGCTAGCTGACCCCCCACACACACTTTCACCTCTTAATGAGCATCATTTCTTTAGATCTGTGTTGCCATTAGCCTTCCCCTCCTGCTGGGAAAGTAATAAAGCCACAGAGATGCTCACCTCCCCTGTTCAGCAGTAGCAGCAGCTTTTCTGTGAAAGTCTTGACATTGGAGTGCTTGCTTATCGTAGTCATGATCACGTTGTGCTCTGGGACTGAGAGAAGGAAAAGGTGGTTACTTCAAGCGACAGATCCCTTCCAAACAGGATGCAGATTTACTTAAGTTTCACTTTTTCCCCGCACCCCACCAGCAGCCTTACACCTGGCACTGTCCCCCTGAGGTCAGAGTAGTCTCCATGCCCTGCAGGAGGACACATTTTGAAAACACCACTTCAGCCTCATTTCAGCTCCAGCCCTTTGAAGTACCAGATACCATCCTATCCAGTACCTTTTCCTCCTGCCCCAGGTCAGCAGTGTATCACTGGGGCTATCACCTGCTCAGCTTACAAAAGTGAATAAGCAAAGTGAATGGGCAAACATTTGTGTGATGTTCCAGGCAGGCTGAGAGATACTGCTTCTCCCTGGAGCAGGACCAACCTGAGCTCACAAATGATGATGCAGGGAAAGGGAGGGGCGGGGTCCAACAAGGGACATTTCTTTCCTCCAAGACGTAGAGCTGTTTAGAAAAGTTGCAGGACAGAGGAGTTAGCCTTTCAGCCTCAGCCAAATTCATACTCAAGTCACAGCCTGCCTCCCTATGCTTCTCCTCAGGTTTCAATGGAGATGGATTTTCCTGTGCCCTGCAGGCCCAGACTGCTGCAGCTATTAGGGTTGCGCGAAGCTTCAGTAGCCGATTCGATTCGGAGGACATTTGGCCTGATTTGGGGGGCCAAATCTCCAAATCAAATCGGGAGACCCACTAAAAGGTCCAAATAGATTCAGAAACCTCCAAATCTATTTGGAGATTTGGACAGTCCCCACTTGCTACCGCAAGGAGCTGGACTCAGGCTCCGTGCCAATAAATAGGGGGTTGGGGGAGGGGCTATGGGGGAACCCCACCTGGCCACATGCCCCACCAGCTCCCCTAACCCCCACTCTGCCTGGCCCCAGAGTCCTGGCACAAAAAAAAAAAAGCCCTGCACTCACCAGCTACAGCAGCATTGACTGGGGCCTTCGGGGGCTCGTGGCAAAGCCTCCTCATGCAGTGCAGGGCAGTGGAGACTGCATGGCTCAGCAGAGCGCTGCATGGTTCTGCACGCTGTCCAGGCGTTGGGGCCACTTGGGCCGAGTGCTGCTCGGTGACTGACAGCGCACAGAACTCTGCTGAGCCACACTGCACCCATGCGATTTGACAGCTGCTGCGCAGGTGCCAGGCAGGAAGGCCGATCCCTGCTGCCCTGTACTGTGCTGGGGGGGGCTTTGCCATGAGCCCCCAGGGGCCCCGATAGCTGCTGTTGCAGCCGGTGAATTCAGGGATTCCCCCCGAATCACTGAATTGAATCACTGTCCCTTCAAATTGGCCGAATCCAAAGCTGAATTAAATACTTGCTGCTTCACACAGGCCTTGCACCTGTGCATGCAGGGTCTCAAAACTACCGAGAGAATCTCTCAAATGCTGCTGTTCCAGAAGCAGTGACCCCCATCTATACTGTGTGGATCGAGGTACTTCAATGTCCTTCCTGCTGAAATAACCTGAATGTATCAACTGATTCGCAGAACAGTTGAGCTAACACTACACTAGCCAACTGCAAATATTCTGAGATCTCCTAAAGTCCTGGGAATAAAAATTCAACCTGCAAATAAGGAACCCAAGCATCGCTTAGTCAGTTCTTGGAATCGGAGGACAAGTTGCTCCGCTTTCAACTGCACCCCAGGTGGGCAATAATCCCCCAGAAACACACTGCCTTTCATCTATTATTGCCTAATTACTGAAGCCAGCCAATGCATCAGGTAACAGTCAGAGGTGGTAATGAATGAAAGCAGAGAACACACTTCAGTCTCCAAGTGAGAAACTTTCACAAACTGGAAACTTCCACATGAATGTTAATGAAATAACTCCAATGACCAGCTGAACTCCAGGATGTGTTCTCACTGCTTCCTCCTCTCCTCCTGATGAAGCCAAGGATAAAAACATCATGTGGAACGGTGGCAAGTAATTAATGCAAGACAATTATGACCAAGCAGCAAGAGATTCCACAGATCAGCTCAGGACTAACTAGTGGCATCCTATACTAGGGCCTACCATTGCACATGGCTTATGGACTAGCTTCAGAACTGCAAGCAGCAGTGGCAGGCAAGGCAGGCATTGGCTTCTTCGCAGCCAATGGCTTTGCCCATTCTTAGGTAGCTCAACACTGCAGGTATCAAAGCATCCAGGAGAATGTGCTGATGGGAAGAACGATGCCAGGACAGACCCCACCACATCTACCTTTAATGAGATTCAGGAGGCCTAGATGGGCTAACCAGCAGTCCTACCAAACCCCCAGGAGGTGAGGCACAGAGGTGTTATACCCACTGAAAGTGTTACTGCTCCTAAATTTGGTATTTCTGTGGCATTAACCCATGCAGGCATGTGGCACAATATGAAGAGGCAGGGTAGATATGCACTTTATAGCCTAAATAAATAAGATGCATCTAGAGGGAACATGAGCTTTTGTGAAACTGAGTTCACTTCAACAAAAACAGGCTGAAGTCAGGCAGTTCAGTGTAACATGGCTAACTGCCTCTCTCTCTATGGTGTGAAAAGAACCATGCGACTGTGAGAGTGGTGGGGAAAACAAAAAAACCCCCAGAGGCTGCAATAACCTGCCTGGGTCCAAGGGGTTAAGTAGTTTGTTACAGGTTCTAATTTAATCACAACAATCTTTCAGCTTGAGAGTCCAAGCTGGAGTTTTGCTGTTCCTTCTCAACCATAAGCAGAGGTATTGGGGAGCAGAGGAGCAAGGTACCATGTCCTCATGGACAGGTTCTTTAATTGATGATCAGTATAACCCCACCTCCAAAGGAATTCTTTCCCTGTCTATGACCTTGCTCAGTACCTATTATCAAAGCCCTGGGCATCCAGGAGAGGGCATCACACACACCTGGAAAGAGAAGGGCATCTGGCCAGTTAAAACAATGCTACCCATGGTTCTAGGACCCCCCCCTGCTCTCATCTGTGACAGTGAGGACCTGTGACAGCAGCATCACTAACCAGGAATGTGGAGATTGAAGGCCAGCAGGACATTAACAAATAAGTCAGGCAGCTGATCTGTTGTGTCCGAGGGCAGTCCATCCTCGATCACCTCCAACAAGAACTGGACAAACTGCGAGTTAAGGTGTTCTGTACAAGAGAAGAAAGGGAAAGTTGATGCACAGTGCTGATAAGTCACGTATCAGGGGAGTTACTCCCACCAGCAGGCTGGACTAGATCCAGCCAGTTGCGAGATCTTTGTGGTGGGAAATACAGACAGCTCAGAAAACATAACCCACTTATTACAAGCAAGAGACCAACCAGCTGGTTTCTTGAGTGAATGAAATCCCAGATCACAACCACCACTGAAGTATCACTGGCACAGATTTGTATTCTTACCTAGTGGTTTGGTTTGTCTATTTAAAAATTAATCCAAATCCTTTGTAATAGCTCATGTTTTAATCTAGCTATTAGGGAGGCTTGGTGGCTCATGCAAACAAGTCCACCTGCAGGAAATAACCGCCAGGGTCATGCTAAAGGAGCAGAACAATCATTTCCAGAAGCCTGAACAAAGCGATTCACATCCCTGGTCCGTGCAGCACTGGTTCGAAAGCCTGCACATTTATTGCAGGGTCTAGTGAACCTGCTAAGGAGATTCTTTGGCAAAACTTTCCACAGCAGCCATAGAAAACAAAGGTCAGTGGTTCCCAAACACTGAGCACATCTGGATCCAGCAAAGTGGAAGGGCATATTTGTACATATGTGGGGGGAAAGGGAGGGAAGGAGAAGGAGAGAAAAGGGAATGCAGTTGGGAGACAAAGGCTGCATAAGAGTAAGAGGTCAACAAGTACCAAAATGGGGTTCAAAAGACAACAGCACAGCTGGCATCTGCTTGTTGATTCTCAAGGATCTCTGCTTTCACTGAAAACAAGTTTGAAGGGTCTAGTTATGAGGTAGCTTCAAAAAATCTAAAGCTGCAGGCATCCCAATATGCCCAAATGAAGACTGTACTACAACCAGGAAGAATTTAGGATTGAAACAAACAACCCTGATCAAAGAGTCCAGGCCCCTGCTATCACGGGCTGAGCCTAATTTCCACTCTGTAGAGCAGACTAATGCAAAGGGGTGTTTTACTGAGAACAAAGTTAGAGTACTTGAGGCTACAGATCCCTGCATGCAGTGCTCAACCTGGAGCCAAAAATCCTCGTGGAACTCTGGACTAGGATCCGTGGTCTGTACATGCCCCTTCCTGTTAAAATGGGAAGTGACCACAGGGTAGTTCCCTAGGATCTGCTTTGGCGACCCCCTGAAAGCAATGCCTTGCTCCAAGTCTGACACTGTCAGGCAGACTAACAACATCAGTGCTACAGGAGACAGGAAGGCAAATTCTATCCCCTTCTATTAAATAAAAGGCAAGGAGAGGACAATATTTTAGGAGGCAGAGGTGAGCAGGGGACAGCCAGGCAGCAGCATTAACAAAGAGCAGAACAGATTTCTTTGCAGAAGACTTGCATGGTAATAGCACTTATCCCTGCAGGTAGCAAAGCTGTCTCCAAACCTGTATGCTCTCCCTTCCCTCAAGATCTAGGATCATTGTAGTCCAATATTTCAGCAGCCCTCCCCCATGCTGTAAGAGAAACTTGGTTCTCCTTAGCTACTGGACCACCAGAAAACCCCGCAGGATGCCTGGGTATCGGCTTTTTCTCTCCGTAGTGCCTCCAGTTCCTACCGTAGTGATGATATGGCAGCGGCTCTCCCATAGAGAATATCATTGCCAGCACCAGTGCAGAATAGCACATCTTTTGATGATCTGTAAGATAAATCCATAGATCTGGTCGTTAGTACTCTCAGGGGTACAAAGTGTGTCCTTTGGTTTGAAGTGCAAGTCATTTCAGTACATACAAGAAAGAATAATGTCTGTATTTATTGACCCATGAGACAACAGCTATCTCCTTTATAAGACCCCTGTCTTCTGCAAAACCAATAAAAATCCGGCCAATTAATAACAACCATGCTGAGGAGCATAATGAGGCTGACGTGTGTGACATGTAGTTGACTGCACCTCCTTCTTTACCCAGCACAACAGACTGTAGAACTGTCTGGGTCTCAGGGCACTGCAGTAACACACACCTTTAATCACCACCTCAATAAGGCAGTACAAGACAAGGACTGGAAGTCTCGTTCAATTTTTGGTTCAGTTACCACAGCTTAAATAAAAGGTGGAGAAAGGGTTCCGTTCCTCCTACAGTCCTTCCCAAGCATCTCTGCTCCAACCACATCCACCCCTGTGATTTCAGTCCGGAAATCAGGCCCTTCCCCACGCAAACCCTGTTTACCTTTGCTCTAACACACCCCACACCAAGGCGATTGGTCTTGGACCTTTCATGAACAAGACAGCTATTAAGTGTGTGCTACCACTAACCTACACATCAGCTAACATCCGTAGGTACAAGACAAATCAGAGTAACACAAGTTTTATGAGAGGCAGTTAAAAAGAAAAGAGAAACCCCATTTTTAGCCATGAACTGACATGGGATTTGAACCCAGGTCTGCAGACAAGAGGTCATTTCATTTACACTTAACACAGCCCCTCACATGCATTTCAGTCACAACTTTAAAAATGCACTAGTGAAGTAGAAAAGCCACTCACTCAGGATGGGGCACATGTATGCAAGCAGTAATCTACGACACTCAGAAGCAGACTCTTTGGGCCAGTGGTGCCTAGCAGAACTATGCCTATGCTCTCATACAACCACTCCAAGGGCGTACAGAGAGAAATAGCATGGCCCAATGGCCCCTCTACTCCCTCCCCATCAGAGAAGTCCAGGTTCCAGGACTCTGCAGTATCAAGGAAAAAAAAAGCACATTTTGGAGAGTGCACTTGTGAAAACGTCTCTGAGAACTCCTGTCACCATATAGCCTTTTTTTGTCAGAATATTAGTTCTTGGAGATCCCACTCTTAGGGTTATCAATGTTGATGCTGAATTCACCCACTCCATGCCGACTCCTGGCATGCCAGGGATAATCTGACTTCTTTTTGTCTGGCTATATGAACACGGGCATCATGGTACTGACTATCATTTGACCAGCTGGCTCCTGAGTTAATGGTAGGAACTTGATATAGACTTTTCAACCGCTGTACGTTCCAATACGTTTCTACAGAGGTCGGCAGTCTCACAACCCCATGGGTGCTCCATCAGAGAAGCAATGCATTACTCACTAAAGCATGGGCTGGCAGAAGTGATGACAAAGTCTGCCCGCATGCCTCCCTGAGGTCTTTTTGCCTCAACGGATAGGGGCAGAAGTATTCCCAGGGTACATGCATGGCTAATAGGAGGGCAATGTTGAATGGAAAGACTGCCTTCAAGCACATGGGACATTCATATGCCACTGGAATGACCAGATGAATGAATACTTAAAGACAAGAGCTTGATGGGGTGAAATGTCCTTCGATACACACCCTCAACTGGAAGCACATAGTTTATCTAGTTGTTTACCCAGCACTCCTTTCCTATAGCAAAGTAAAGGACCACCTACTGCAGCCAGAGAAAGGAGAAGAGGAATGTGAAGGAGTTGGTATGAAAGACATCTTTCTCAAAACATCAGAACAAAGCTCTTGAGTTCCTTTCCTGCTTCAAAAGAGCATCTTAACCAATGCAAGGGATGAATAATTAAAAAAAAACAAGCCACTCATCTACAGTCCACAGCTTTCAACAGTTCATTGAGAAACTGAACCCAGGAAGGTATCCATCCCTTCAGCCATCTTTAAAGATTTTTCTGCTCAGCTAAGGATTGCCTGCTCAATATTTCCTGCCACATCACAGCTACATACGTTTGCAAACATTTCTGCATGATGCTGTTTTCAGTAGATTGGTTCTGGCTGAAGTAAGGTCCCCACAATATCCTGGAACAGTGCTCTGGCTTCCAGGTGTGCATTCTGCCAGCCTTCTTGGGTACACTGGCATCTCATGCATCAATGTGTCCTATGGCCTGCTGATCCAGCACAATTTTCACTGGCAGTGGCTCTACAAGAACGCTCCACCAGATCATAACCATCGTCTTGCTTGAATCTTAATTAGCCAATGCACTTCAGTAGGGATTTGCAGAAGAACCACACGAAAGGGTATAACAAAATTATTAATTGAGTCTGGAAGATTTTAGAAAGAAGTGTGTGTACGCTAGTACAATGCTTTGCAAGCATGGCAGGATACAGACAGATGAAGTATATTCAGTTTCATCTCTCAGGCAGTGGTTGGGTCACTTATTACATATGAAATAAATAAAACCTGGGTTTCTTTTAAAGCAGCAGGCAGGTGAGACTGATCCTTTTTACTACTTGAATGTGAATTTAGTAAAACTCTCCTTTCAGCACAGTACTTTCACGGTGAACCACGGGACCCTGCAATCTATTTTCCCCACTCACTCCTGCTAATTCATTTTGAAGGCACCTCACTCGGTCCCCTGCTCTACTAGGTCTCGACTGGATCCTTCACAGACAGCATGTTAAGCCATGGGAGAGTCAAACCGCTGAAGATACCCATCTAACTCCTTATACTGTAAGCACCGTGGACAGAAACCATTGCTAGATCACTGATTCACTGCTGCATCAATAAAATTACTATACTACACCCACCTCTCTCATATAAAGAACAGTAACAACTACAGCCCAAGACTGAGGTTTGCTAGCCATGCAAGAGCTGTAGGAAAAGCCATGGGAAGTTTCAATACTCCCCCAGGAAAGGAATCCTCCAGGCAGGCATTTACTATCTGCTCCGTCATTTGAAGTTTGTCACATTTACACTATAGAGTTTAAGTCACCATTCTGTGCATCAGGGGACAACAGCAACCTCTAAGTGACCCTTTTTAGATGTGCTGTGCTGAATGCAGACTGATGACATCCAACTGCCCATTGGATGTTGACTCCTGACATCCAAGTCTAAGCAGCTACTTTGTCTGACACATGACCTGACAGCATGAGACAGAGCAGGCAACATCAGTGCTCCTATTTAGTCTCTCATTATACAAGGACAAGGAGATTCAATGACCATTTAAAACACATGGCTACATCTCAGTTTGTGAAACTCTCTACAACAAGGGATCAAGCCCCAGCTAAGTTAAGGGCTTGGACACTCATATTAATAATGGAAACACATGCAGCTACAGTGAGCAGGTAAACAATCTGGTAGGATACAAAGCAATCATTGCCTGCTTGATGCTGAGAAGCAGCTCCCTGCCTGGGCATGTCTTTCCATAATTATTCATGAAGATCCTTCATGCTTCTCCACAGCAGCTGGTGCTAGCCATGGTCAGAGATGGGGTCCTGGACTGAGGAGGCCATTGGTGAGGCAATTCCAATTCTCCTAATACAGCAAGGAGCTTCCCTTGAAATTTGAAGTGATGAAATAATCACAAAAAATGCTATTATCAGAAACTGAAAGTATGGGGAGCAATTCTGCTTCTGGTAACTGGAAGCTAAACCTGAAAGAAAAGATCCTTCTTAAGGAGGGGCAGGGGGAAAGGAAAAACTTAGACTGATGCTGCTCTGACACATCTGTTCTGCATTATAACTAGCCAGGAAGAGAGCAAAAAAAACCCCAACAATTAAAGCAAGGCAGATACACTTTAACTAGGTTTGGCTAAAGGCAAAGAATTCACTGGCATTAGAAACTGGGACCGTCTTGGCTTTGTTCGTTTTGCTGCCTGCAATCCCCTCAGCCTAACAGTTTTCTGAGCTAGAGTGGGGGGGGGGGGAAGATATCAGAGCTCCAGCCACAAATGGCTTCTTCAGTTCTAAACCTGGAGTTAAAATGGTAGAACACAAGCTGGACTTTAAACCAGTGCAATTATTCAATATAGATTTGAGTATGTGGTTTATTGGTATATGGAGTGATGGGCAGATGTTTTGGGGCATTCCAGCTCCAACTAATCCCTTTCAAGGGACTGGCTACTCATTGCCATATTCTTCATGATGCCAGCACTGTACTGAAGAGCAGCATCTGCCATTCAAAGCATGACTTTTTCTGGGTGGTACCAACTGCTGCAGAAATGTTAGTGCAGTTAGTGCAGCTCTTTTGGAAGAATACGAGATGGTTATTTACTTGACTAGCTTCGCTGACAGTTCACCTGAATACAGCTCAACTATTTATGAAGTACAGTAGAGGCAGGGCAGCCACACTGGAGAAGTATATTGCAACAAAAATGTTTGTTCTTATACATTTTAAAGACTTTCTTGCAGATCCTTACAAACCATGCCTCTCCCGGCTCAAAATGCACAATGGAAGAGAAGGGCAGGAGAGAAAGAGACTACAGCCCAAGCAAAGAGATTCTGATAGTAGTTTTGCATATTTTGAACTGCAACAGGGGACAGTGCTGATTACAGAGTGGATTAGCTGTCTGTTTTCCTTGGAAATGTTTCGGTTAATTCTGCCTCACTGTCTTTTTATAAGCTCTTCTGATGACACAGAGATAGATCTGCAGGCCAGCAGCATCTCAGGAAAATGACTGTCCAGGAGCAATAAAACCAAAGCATCTGGCAGAAGAACTGGACAGCAGCCAAGACGCCTGCATCAACCCCAGGGTAAGTGCTTTCTCATCAAAGGCATCCAGAACCCATGCCGAGAGCTTTAGCCTCAAGTGTGCCTCTGTAACGAGTCAGGCGGGATCCTGTCAAACTTCTGCAGCCGGCTTTACAATCCCCAGTTGCCCAAGTGCTGGCACCAATGGCTCTGGTCCCTGCCATCCGCAGAAGGGATTAGACACTCTGTGGCATATCAGACAATGGATCAGCTGCTGCTCCCAAATTCTTCATGCCAAAAGAAGCTCAAGCCACTTCAGGAATCAAGGTCACATTTTAACTCAAGGTGCTGTATTCCAGCACAAATGTTGCTCCAGAACAGTACACAGAAGGTCCAAAGGCCCCCACGCAGGCCTGCCTGGGGCAAGAACAGATACCCATGTTACCAATCTCCCCCACCCCCAACTCCATTTCCTAGAGCTGAAGCCCCCACCTTTTTGCAGCCTGCTGTTTAAAAATTCACTTCCCATTGAAGCTAGTGGAACATCAGAGAGACAGACTGCTTGGCAAGAGCAGACACCACTTACCCGCCAAGGTGAACCAGGCAGGTTTAAACAGCACAGAATCCAGGCACTGATTTGTACGGCTGCCATAAAGGAGCTGTCTCTGGCTCTTGCCCCCTTAAGTAAGGGAGGAGGAAGCACAGACACCTCCTCTATCTGGAAGGGATGCCTTTCATGATCACTGCTCTAATACTACCTGGAATAGCAATGAGAGGAGCAAGGGGCAGTAGAAGGCAGCTATCACTTTTATGAGATCAGGTGACCATTACAGAGACCAAGAGGCTGCAGCACAAGTTCAGCAGGAGGCAACGTACCCAGCACCTTAAAGCATTTCAGTCACCTGCCCACCTCACCTCCATCACAGCAAAGCTATGTAGTTCAGAGAATGCCCTGGATGCTGTAGGGGAAGTCATATTCAACCAAAGGAGCTGAGAGGGTTGTGTGCATGTCCAAGTAGATTACAACGCTGCTCCATCTGCATGGAGATCTGCAAAGCTCCACATGAGTCGGCTGTTATCAGAGCCCACTATTTACACTGAGGTTGACTGTGCTGCCAAGCCACGTTGCAACCCTGGGACGAGAGGTTTTCCTTTCCAGCAGTGCTGTTGGCCAGTTGATGAGCAATAATGAAGTGCTCCCAAAGAGGTGAGAGCCCAAGGAAGTACGTGGTATTGTATGAATGTAGGGCAAGCAAGGACGAATGCCAAAGTGAATGCAGCACTCCCTGCACACAGAGTATGGCAAAGAAACATCCGCCTGCAGATGGGCTTTATGAATTAGTGATGGATATAAGGGGAAGTTTATTTTCAGACAGCAGCCCATTAGGAGTAACTCTGCACTGGAGGCAAGCTTCTTGCAAGTGCTAACAAGTGGGCCTCCATCACCACTCATTTCTATCTCAGATGAAAAGGAACATAACCTACACAAGAGGTGCTTTTGGTGCAAACCTAGAAAAACCACTGATGCCATGTTATATGCACTGTGCAGGATAGATAAGCCCCAGGAACAGAGAGACTTTTCATATAGTCTAAACATGGGGAGCTCTGTCCTCTTGTTAACACAGCATATCACATGCTACTCCCAAGCTTAAAGTACCTTTTAATCACTCTGTCCTGTGCAGACGCACTCGAATTGTGGCTTTCTTCAAGGAGAGACAAGGGCTCTCCACTAGGGTCAGCCCTTTTTTCCCCAGGCACTCATCCAAATGCTAAATTAGATATATTAGCCCTTCCCATTGCACAGGCTGCTTTGGGCAGTGGGTGGAGTGGGTGCCTTGAGGCAGCACATCCTATTACCCCATTTTTCAGAGGCAGCTCACAGGGAACATCCACCGCTGACCTAAAATGGAGGAAAGGAGCTGTCCTGAGCTGAAAGGTTAAAAATCCTACCAGCCTCTTTAGAGACCAGATCACTACCTGGAACATGGGTGACAACACTTGCAGAGGATGCAACAGCAGTAGGGACTTGGCTCAAGGCTTCAGTTTCAGTTTTGCCAAAGCAGGTCTTTGTAAGGCTACATTCAAGCCAGTGTTCCCAGGCAGCAAGGGGCAACATTGTCTCCTCAACTGCTGGATAAACCCATCATACTCCTGCTACCCAAGCACATCAATACTACTCACAGGCAATTGATGGGGCACAGGCTGGGCTCAGTGTACAGTTCACTAGGGCCTCCGGGCATCACATTTTGGGCAGGCTAAGGGTTCATGTGGGGAGCCAGTGCTGAGCAGCTCCTGTGCTGTAAATGTATACCTCATCTGACTGGGTAGGAACTGCCCCACATAGATAACACACTTGAGATCCTTCTGTTATGCTACAGGGGATTCCTGCAAGGGACAACTGAGGCTTGTCAACAAGGAAGAGGAAAGGTAGCCTACATATCTGTGGCTTGCATCCTGCCCATTAACACAGCAATCACGGCTGTATGTCAAGCACTAGAATGAATCCTTAGTGCCAAATCTCAGTCTTCATAGTGCAGGGTTGTATGATGTACACTGGACAGACAGGGAAGGCTGAGGGTAGCAAAAACATGTATCTAACCCCTCAGTATCAGCTCTGTTGCGTTTGTTGCACAGAGACCACTAGCATCAGTGGGATCCCTCATTGCTCTCTGACTCTGGGGTGGAGCCCCGGCCTGCTGAGTGGGGCTGTCAGCAAAATTGGCCACACCGCTTCCAGAAGTGGCATGGCTGATTTCTGGCAAGTAAGGTCAGCTGCCAGGAGATGCCCCCAATTTAGTGAGGTTGGCTGTAGGGGGACCCTCCCCAGTCACTAAGCAGTGCCCCTTGACTCAAGAGGCTCCAGTCGCCCATGCTTGTAACAGAACCATGGCCGTTTTTGAAGAGCAGCACAGCCCCTTTAAGGGCAGTCTTTGTAGCACAAGCAGCCCACAGAGCAGGGATTAAGGGACAGCCCTGTAGCCCGGTTAGCTGACAGGGGTGTCACATGACTGGAAGCAGGCTCAGGCCCAGGCTATATAAGCCCTGGGCTTGAGCCAGTCTAGGAGGCCAGCCCTGAGAGTCGCAGAGTGCAGAAATCCTGGCAGCAGCATAGCAGATAGGGCTGGAAGGAAGCAGCTATGCAGGCCTGGGAGCAAGGAAGAGCTACCTGAGAGCAGAGAGAGAGAGACGTGTTATGCAGACAAGTGGCCTTTATTTTATTGCAAGCCCAGCAAGAGTTTGGGTGCCTAGCAGAAGGCAGAAGTGCTTTGATTTCAGGTATGCCAGTGGCTCGGGAATACAGGGATTATTTGGAGGTCGCATTGGTGTCCTAGAGGCATGTGACTGACTTGAGCCCTGCTGGAAGTAGGCTCAAGGCAGAGAAGGTGCTGTGCCCAGAGAAAGATAAAGGGTGGATGGACCTGCAGAGAGCCCAGAGCAGGGCAAAGTGTGGGGCTGCAAAGCCCAGAACCCAAAGCAGGGCAGAGATGGGGCCCACGGGTCTGGCACCCAAGAAGCCAAAACCAGGGTTGAGGCCCAAAGGTCAAGAACAGTGGGCATTGGCTATGGGACCAGCCACAGTACTGGGGCAGAAACCAGGAAGGTTAAAACCCTGGTGACATAGGAATGAGTATCCCACCCACATGACAACTCAAAACGCCTGTGAGGCATAAGGCATGGTGTAGGGATGAAATGGAGTCACACAATTAGCCTACAAGGCATCAACTCCCAACACCTGGGGATCATTAGTGTAAGATCAGGGCAGCCTCCTGTACTCTGTTAACAACTTACTTCAAGGCATAGCAGGGGAAAAAAAGGGTGGACTACCCTGAGAGCACAGAGCAAGAAATTAGCTTAGGCTCCAGGGGCTTCACAGCCACCCGAGATGTGCTATAACTAGCAGTCTGACCTCCAGGTAGTGTGAATGCAGAGGAAAATAGATGGGATCTTAAATACTCTCTCTATGATGCCTACCACCATCATCAAATGTTTAAATTGGTCAATACCTGAAACATTTGAGACCACACAGAGAGAGCTGGGGGGGGGGGTTGTTTTTTTGAGGGGTTCTTTTAATATTTTAAAAAATGCACAACTTCTCTTCACCCCACAGCCACACTTAAAAGCTAGATCTCAGGCTACAAGGCAGCCAGGCATAAAATGGCAGAACACCACAACAGCAAAACATCACAGGTTGAACCCGTCAGGCAATGCTTTCCCACTGACACCTAAGCCATTCGACAGGAGATGGGTCAGATTTCTGAAAAACGAATTGACCAAACGTGCAATACACAGGAGAGGAATGTTAGGAGGTGACAGTGCTAGGAGCTGAGGAAGAGGCAATCCCTGGCCACAGCGCTGTTCGATGGGAAGATGAAAAAAATCAATCTCAATCTCATCGGGGTGCACTGGAGGGTACAATCAGTTTTCCCTTCTCTTGCCCCAGCTCCAGGTTTTTTGTTAGGTCACTAGTTAGTCTCCAGCACAGCCCAGTGAATCCAAGCTGCTGATGGAGAAAAGTGTCAGGGAGCCACCAACATCTAACACAGGGCAGCTTCTTTTCATTTGGGGCAGGATGAGAAGCAACTGATCTTTCCACTGCTCCCTCCCTGCTCAGTGGGATTTTTCAAGTCGCATTCAATACAGAGGCAAACGTTACAGCTCTCTTGCTGCCTTCTTGCTCAGCTCTAATGAATGCTTTCTTAATTTCAGTCACATCTGGCTGCTCACACAGGGGAGGGCCGGCCTAGCTGTGCCAGTGCCCCCTTGCCTTGGGTCAGGCTAAGCTTTGGCCTCAGGGTAAGCCCAGCTCAAAGCAAGCAGCCTCCCTGGGGAGTTTCCCTCTGCAAGTTCTATTCTTTGTTTTGTTTCTGCACCAGGAGCCTAGAGGGGCTTGTTAAACAGTTTTCAATTTGTGTTTGACACAGAAACGCCACCCATTACCTCAATTAAGTTGTACTTCCATTTGGCAGGTTGGCTTCAAGTGCCTTCCCTGCTCCCTTCCTTCAACCAAGTCTTCAGGAAGGTGGAGATGCACTGCTGTCATTTCACATCAGGTGTTAGCCAAGAGGAAAAGCGTCAGCATCTTTCACCAGTAGGGACTGAATTGGGAGGAGCTGGGGCATAAAAGTCTAATACACAAGGCCCAGAACATTTCTGTGGCACTGCATAGTACCTACAGCCACAGGCAGTTTTCAGTTGTGCTGAGGCTACAGGAAGGATCCAAGCTGCAGCTACCTCCAGAAGCAGCATGCATGTTCCAGGGCACAAGGGCTGCCTGTATTAATGCCAAAGGACTCCAGCCTTCCCTTAGGAATAAGGTGAGAGTCCCAGCTCTCTCTCTCTGGGAACTGTATATGCATGAATACACTCTGCATAGCACATAGCCAGCACCTAATAGTGCTTGGGAATCTGCACACGCCCTCACAAGAAACAGGTTTGTTTCCATGCCCTCATCCACACTGGTGGCAGGACAGCTGGAGAGAAGAAAAGCACCTCTGATTCTAGACTAGCAGGTCAGGGTTGTGCTGTCAGTCTCTGCAGAAGATCCAGACCCCTTGCAGGGGAGGGAAATCTCATCTTCAGAGGCCATGAGCAGCAAAACCTTCACATCTGCAGCTCTATAAAACAAAGGTCATAATCGCTGCCAACTTAGAAGGCACCTGCTTACTAGGATCCAATACAGCTGGCTTATCACCACCCTCCACCAGCGATGCATATAAACAAATGTAGGGGATAAGTTATAGAACAGTACAAGGGAACCATCAGAGGAACAAGATGCCTTGCAGTATGTTTGTAAAGGAATCAGGGAAGTTTCACTGCTTGCTTTCAAAACTAGGCAGAATTGAAAAAGTGGGGAAGGAAACAATCCACACCAAGTGCTCTGGGGGTACTGACAAGCAGTAAGTCTAACCTCAGGGATGGCTGCTCGACCTGAACTGCTGCATCTCTGTCAGAAAGAACTGGACACTTTGCACAGGGGTGGAAAGGCTGGGGCTCAGAGATGCAGCTTGCCTGGAAGCAGACAGATTTCTGCATCAAGGACCTGCATGCATCCTCTACCACAGCCTTGAAAGAAAACTGAAATACTTGAAGCTACACTGGTAGATAAACAGAATACCAATGCATGCAGCTTCCTGCTTAGCAGGACATTAGAGAGCGAGGCAGCCTGTGCCAGTGGGATGCTACCTCCATATTTATTTATAGCCTCACTCAGAGGATTAAACCCAGCTGGTTTTACTGAAGAAATCAAGCTGCCTAACCCTAAGAACAGATATGCTAGTCTCCCCCAGAGCCTCCGGCAGGTTGCCAACAACTTGTGAGAGGTTAGAGCACTGAAGCTTTGTTACAAGCTGCTGAGGAACGTATCTAATGGAACAACACACCCTTGGGGAATCGTGTGTCAGAGCAGCTCAGAGATTGCAGCTCACCTTGTGTATGAGTCTGCATGTCTCGGGCCAACTCCATGGGGAGGACAGAGTTAACGAGCGTGGAGATAATAGCAGCATCCAAGTTGCACATGGCTCCAAAGCACTTCAGCAGCAGCAGGCGGAGTGGCACTCGGTGTTCCTGGAAAGGAGAGCATCCTTCAGAGAATCATAGAGAAGCAGGGCTGTAAAGAACCTCCAGCGGTCATCGAGTCCAGCCTCCTGCCTGAGGCAGGATCACCCTACCCAAACCATCCTACACAAATCCATAAACTAACCTCTTCATAAAACCACCATTAACCCAGACACAAGACATAAACACACTAACCTGCCACAGGAAAGGCAGGGGAACCACAGCAGCCAACATCCTGTTTCTGTAAAAGGTTGTTAATATATGCTCAAGAGATCCCAGGTAGAGGGTCATGCTCCTCTGCTACAGAGAAAGGCAAAAACCCCTTCAGTCCATACCAGGCTGACCATGGAGTAAAATTCCTTTCTGACCCAATACCGCAAATCAGTCTGACCCTGCGTGGAGGGGCAAGACCCTCTAGCCAGGAACCACTGCTCTGACTGACAGCAGGAGTACTGGCACACCCCAATCAAAATCCCCAGCTTTGGCTCCAGCCCACACCCAATGCGCCTCTGACGAAGGCTTAAAAAAAAAACAAAAAAAAACCAGCCTGACATCTAGGAGAAACAATGCCAGGATTGGGCATTCAGTTCTACACATAAGCCCAGCTAAGCATGCAAACACCTGCATTTACTCCAATGTTTGCATTTAGTTCTAACGTGGGAGTAGCCCCAAGTTTCAGCACATCATCAAAAACAGCATAGGGTTGTCTAATAAGATTCAATTTTGCACCCATCCCAGCTTTTAGTATGAACTCTTTAAATCTAGCCATGAGGGTAGGTCTTATCTCAGACAGTCCCAAAGACTGCACATGCAGCAAAGGCTCATATTCTAAATGCAACTCAACTCTGTTGTTGTGATGAGATAGGTGGTCCCCATCAAAAGCTGGTCTGATTTAATGAATAAGTGGACAAGGACCTCCATAAGCCCTGGTATGAGAGGGCAAGCAAGTCCCCTGGGAGCATGAGGCTTGCAAAGCCTCCCTTTCCCTTGTAGTGTCTTTGATAACTCAAACAGAATCTTGAGGGGCTGCTATGAAGTTATTTGATTTGATGCTGAGAGGACGGGATTTTAATCAAAAAGCTTTAGAACACTGCTATGCGGGTGCCATTGTCAAGACTGTGCTCAAGCCTAGAGCGCACAGGAAGCACCACGGTGCAACATTAAGCCTGCCGCTGCTCCAAAAGCCAGCCTAGAAACTGCTCAGAGTTCAGAGGGAAAGCTTGATGAAACGGCAGCTAAGTCCTGGCATGCAGTGCCCTAGCTATGTGGGCAGCCTTACTGCTCTCTGTACAGTCAGCCTTTCTGTGCAGATACACTCAGGAGGAGGGCAGAGCAGACCATCACTGCATGGCAGGAAAGCCAGCAGATTCGTTTCCCACTGCTCTTCCCAATTCTCTGAAACATGCTGCAGCCCTTTCATGCCAAGCTGAATTCAAATAGAGAACATACTAAAAGCTAAGCATAACAACACTTAATGTACTATAGCTGGAAACTAACAAAGAGCCCCCTGTCTGTGTCCAAGTCCCACAGCAGTACGCTTCAGAAAGGGATGGGGCACAGAAGCATTTCCGTAGGTTCTAAAGGCAAACTCAAACTTCTTCCTCTGAATACTGATTTCCTTCCTCAGTCCCAGGGCTCCTCCTCACAACCTACTTTTCTAAGCAAAGCTGTTTACTAATGCACAGACGTGCGTCAATTGAGAGGAACAGTAGCAGCCCGTCAGCTTTCCCACGGCATTCTCAGAAGCCCTTCCTCTCAGTGACAACAGAACTGCTAATTCTGCTCCCGAGTGGAGCTAAAAAAGAAGCAAGTTTTACCCTTCAGACTCCTGGCACAGAAAACTGGACACTGCTACTGAAGCCACTCCAGAGGTCTAGTCTTGCATGTAACCTATATGAGTACTACAGTAAACCAAAAAGCAGGAGGTGTTTCTGAAACTCAGCTCAGTTTAAAGAGCAAAGTGTCCAAATGGGAAAAAGTTTCATATATGTTCACCCTTGTTAGCCCTTCTCTTGAGCCTACAGGAGACCTTCCAATAGAAGAAACAGGCTGCAACATCTCTTACCATCTGATAATAGGCCACAAGGGACAGGACTGATTCAAACTCATTCTTCTTGCACATTTTCTTGCAAACCTCAGGATCTGCATCTGTCTGGAAATACAAATGAGCAGGTCATACAGGTGGCACCCTGCAGGAGCAGGATGGACAGTCAAGAGTCTGCAGCAAGCCTGGGCCAGGTTGTCCTTCAACAGTGTGAAAGGTTGTTCCCACTCAACCAGGCCTCACATTCCTGTTCCCAGGCCAAGTACCTTATAAAGAAATCAAGGGCAATGCCCAAAACCTGCATCTGAGAGCACGCGTGCGCACACCTGACCCCCCCCAAGTTCTGGAGCTGTCTCAATGCCACTCCAGCACATCCTCCTCCAGGTCCTATAAACTAAAGAGCAGCTTCTCAAAACTACTGCTATGCAGTACCATGTTGTGCTATGGTCATGAGAAAGTTTAATATATGCATATGTAATCCAGCTCCCACACAAAGATAAGCTTGTGTGGACCAAAACAGCTGCTTCCAATGAAAACGCAGCTCTCCACCTATGACAACATGTTGGGAGGACATTTCACATCTGCTAATAAAAAATTTTGAAATTCACCTTCAGGGCTTCTGTACCTTTGCAAACAGGATAGCTCTTACCTTGCAGAACTCTGTGGGCACACAGAAAGCTGGACTCAGTGCAACCTGTTGAAGTGCACATCTGAGGGAAAGAACTGAAGCTTACATGTGTTGAGAGCAAATTAAGAGTTTAGGCCCTTTCTCTGCTAGCCACAACTCAGCATTGGAAGTAGGTCATAAATACAGCTGCAGGTCGTATTTTATAATGTAGCTTTAAAAGGCAGCAAAGATGGACAGTATCAGGCAGTTATTGGGGCTATGGCTAGAATATAGCTTTCTAATGTAATTTGCCCTATGTGAGCTGGTTGGACAGCTAAGCCAGGGTTGTTTTCTGACAGATTTGGCTTCACATGAGCTTCATGGAGTTTCACTTCCAACCGTTGCCCGGGCAGAGGATTTTGGGTGACTAGGATAGGTTACTACAATGCTCACTGACATGTAGGACAGCAGGGACTAAATGATTTTCATGACAATTTTGCAAGGTGGATTTGAACATGATTGCCCAGCAAGGTAGACTGCACAGAAGGGCGATTCCTCAGAAGCCAGCACCCTCCATCCCAGACTACATTATTGCATATAAACAGAGTAATGATAGGACTACATACCAGGAATAATGGCTGCAAGATGGAAGCCAGCTGCTGAACTGGGGGCAGAACAAGGAAAAGACAATCGAGGAGCGAACAAGGGCCCCAGGCTCCACAGAACCAACATGCAGGCACTCACCAGGATGCGAAGCAGCTCTTCCAGGTAGCAGCAGATGACATTTTCGTCTTCATAGAGAGCCCAGCTGCGCTGCTGGGCATCATCTTTATGCCTGGCCAGATCGGCGAAGATCACCTCGAGCCTCTGTTCATCATGGCAGATCTGTCCCGATGGCAGCCCTGAACTCAGATTCTGCAAGATGACAAAGTGCTAGCAAACTGAATCTCAGCATTTTGTGTTAGTGAGAAGTTTTATGGGTCTCAATACTGACAGATCATTACACATAGCCAATATAACTGGTGGCAGGTGGGGCATCAGGTGAGGACTCCACCTTCTAATCAGGATAGCTTACCCTGCAAAACATTTTCCAGTTCTCTTTTTCCCTTTCTTGTAAAGCTCATGGCATTGAGAAGTCAGTGAAACCCTGCTCCTCTGTGTTGTTGCACAACCAGAAACCAGCTTTGCATCTGAAAGCCTCCCACACTTGGGACACCTGGCTGGTTTGCCTTCACAAGGTGGGAGAAGCTCACTTAGTTCTCATTAAAGGTTTCTCTGCAGAGATGTGGGCTAGATGCCAGAGCAGCTGGTTTTCTCATTCCGACCAACAAGAAGTGTACCCTCAGATCAACTCCAGCAAGCATCCTTCCAGCCAGGGGAATTTATACCTGGGGCTTGTTTGGATCAGATAATTACAATGTGGCATGTACATTCTTTCCTCATTTCTTAACAGGGAGTCAGAGCACTTGGAAAAATAGCGCATTATTTGCATTGCACTAGAGAGGAATGCCGCTGAGTGAAGAGGTGAAGCTGTTCTCCACCAGAAGCAGCAGAAATTTGGGAACGGGTTCAAGGTGAACTAACTTCTGCTTCCTTAGACCACTGAAATCTACCAGATTCACAATGTAGAAGGAAAAAACCCCTAAGCTGCCATATTGGTGGCACCAGAAAGGATTCAGTTTGCCAGACATATCCACTTTCCAAACATGTGGAATAAGGAGACTACTTTCCTTTAAGCAGTTCAATATTTCAGACATTTAAGCAGTTCAATATGCTAAAAGCATCAGTTAGCCTCCTGACACCCAGCTAAGGTTTGTTGCTCCCAACACATAAAGCTAGTGCTTCAGCAAGCCCATTCTCCATCATGGAAGCATACAGGTGAACAGGATATACATGAACAGGATGGATCAAGAAGCTGATCCGAGTAGTAAGCCCAGCTGTTCTGGCATGGGCTGCGTGACACATTTTCCCAAGAGAGAAGTGTTGCAGAGTGAGTGCAACAATGGGTAGCTCTGAATGTGATCACACCAGTGTGGCAGCCCCATTTTCCCTCGGACTCCAAATGGACAGATTTTCATTTCATTCATCTGCCAGTTGTGTCAATTAATAACAGATGGCTACCTATTTGCATCACACTTTGACAACATAAACACCTTAAGTGTCAAGCTTTAGGAATACAGGCAGGAATCAATTTCTCTCCAAACTGTTTCACCTTCGCTTTTCCTCAGATATTCAACCTAGATGACAATTCAGAGTCATCACCCAGTCTTCTTGAGCACAGATCTCTCTCTCCGATTATAGAGTCTGTATGCAACGACAGCCACAGCCACAGCTTCCACTACCTTCTTGTTATTTTATGCAAAGTCTTTGCGCTAAAGAGCTGGCTCCCTCAAAAGGTAGTGAGCAAAGGCAAAATAAAGGACAAAAAGCAAGACATGGTGGTCAGATGGTAATCAGTCATGTCCTGATAGTTTTAAGTACTACCTTGTTTCTGTAATGAAACAGAACCCAATTAGCCCATGCTACAAACAAGCTAGTTTCTTCAAGGTATCAGGGGAGCAACATGTCTTTAGGAGGGATTTCAACATGAAAGTATCCTCAGAGCAATTTAAGTTGCAATTCAGGATGAAAAGGGCAGCAGTGGAGACACTGGAATGCCTGGGACAGAACAGGACAAACAGCATCCAGAGACTGACACCATTTGACAGAGGAAACATGTTGGGACAATGAGACACCAAAAGAGGCCAGAGTTTTCTAGTAAGAGAACTATACAGAGCCCAGAAGACAAGGAAGAGCAGCCTGAACCTGATGACAGATCCCCAAAAACTCGGAACAATAGTCACTGATGGACCAAATCAATGAAACAAAGGAACAAAAAGGGTTTTGTAATCCAATGTATTGTAGTAACAGACTGTGACCTGCTCCAGTCAACAGAGAAGGAAGACTGCTCATCTCATCATTACTTAGTTAGAAGATGTAAGAGTATATTTAAGGTAAACTATGGTACTGCTCCGGGTCCTGGACTCTGGAAGGCTTCAGGTTCCTTTTTGCTGATCACTGACATGGACCTTCAGACCATCAATCTTCCAAGCAGCAGCTCACATCAGAAACCAGAGCGACACTGGTTTGCTTTAGAGAAGCAAGTCAAAATATGGAATTTGGATTAGTAACTACCCTGAGCAAGCTCAAAAGTCCCAGAGCAGGAAAGCAGGCTGTTTATATACCAAAACACTGCAACCCTACATTGAAAAATGATTCCTAACTTATTAATTCCAGTGTTTTAAGATGTTTCATTAGAGAGACACTTGTTCATAATTTGCTTCATGGCATTTGAGGTGTGATCTAATTAGGACCTTTTTCACTACATAATTGAAGCACCAAATCAAAGTATTCTTCTTGCTGCTGTTAATTACACAGTCATCAGGCTGAGATAATGAAGGAGGATTTCACACAATCCGCTGTAGATTCTTGGAAAGGTATTTTGGGAAGCTACAGATGGACAAGAAGGCGGCTGGCTAGATAATCAGCAGGTTGGTGTTAGGCTTAGAGTGGTTTCCAGCAACACAGAG
Organism: Caiman crocodilus; assembly: GCA_030014935.1. Classification (NCBI taxonomy): domain Eukaryota; kingdom Metazoa; phylum Chordata; order Crocodylia; family Alligatoridae; genus Caiman; species Caiman crocodilus. Next base: position 19,582,914 of record JAGPOW010003182.1, read on the forward strand.
CATGAACTGAATGTAATTAGTGATTTATCACAGGAAGCAGAAAGAAGAGACCTACTTGACCACATCTGATTTTTCCCTCTACCCATGCAACACAATCTCCAGGGCTCTTGCTGACCTCTATTCAAGCACCCCGAGTGAAGTGGCTTTCTTCAGAGACTATTCTACACCCAAGACCTGGACCAATGCCAAGTTAAATGTATCCAGCATCCCCCTGGGCAGGTAATTAGACTAGGTGGAACTGTCTTTACTTGTTTTAAATGCTTACTTTTAACTTTCCTTTAATGTCTCAACATTGAAATCTCAGCTTTTACCATCCGTCATCCATAGCCTTTCTAATTCCAACATCCATTAAACTGCTAATGGGCTTGAAGGAGATCAATCTATTAGCATAGCTCTTCTGTCTAACCAGTACAACTGTATGCACACCATCTGAACAGGATCTCAGCACCAGTCTCATTTTCCCCAGCCTCAGCCCTGGAGCCAGGTCTGTGCCTGAAAGGCAATCTGGTGGGTACCACTCCCCTACAGCTATGCCTGCCACAATGTCACTTCAGGAAATGAGACCATTCCCAGAAGGTAGCTGTAAGCAAGTGGATAGTGCTAGATTTGTAATGAAGTTTGCGTCCCGTGACTGTGTTGTCTTTCACTAACAGCTGGTCCCCTCCAAACAGAGGCAGAACTATTAAACCCTGCAGGGCTTTCATTGCTGCTAAAGAGAACTTTTTTTGGAAATGTCTCTCTCATCACCCCACCCCAACCCGCTCGCTACCAGACTGTCAGGCTGGTGGGGCAAACTTGGCTGCAATTCCACAAAGCTGTTTTCTTCATTTCCTCCTGCTTTTGATGCCACCCCCACCACCATGTCAACAGCACTGGAAAAGAATCGCTGTTGCTTTGATCACAAGTATCTTCCTTCCCAGTGTTCCCCTTTCAGGTGAGCAAATATCAACAGCAGCTACAGGAGACAGTAGCTTGTGGCACAGACACAAAAGACCAATCCCCATATTTTACCCTTGGCTGCTGCAACAAATCCCACCACCTTGGACTACTACCTGCCCTAACAAGTCGCTAATGAGAAGGGCTAGTCTCCTCTACAGCTCTCCCCAAGAGACCAGCCCAGATTAGCAGCATGGTAGCGGACAAACAAAACAGATTCAGTTCACTAAACCAAACTCTCTGTGGTGACCCCACTGAGTTCACAGGTTTCAAGTAAGAGTAGTAAGAGCTCCCCAGCTAGGCTTATAGCAATTATGGTGGTCTTTGGACCTGTAAACCTGTTGGAGAGCAGGGCTGGTTTGAGGAGAGGCAGGGCCCACTGTGTACAGATGTGCAAGGGTGTCACAGGAAGCAAGAAGTCACTTGGCTTTCAAGCCACATTAGCTATACTTTAACAGCATCTTCCCACACAGTGCCTTTCAGGTGTTCCAGCCATCTGCAGGCTAACAGTCACACCACAGATTTATTCAGCAGCAAACCTCTCTGGATGACTACAGCCCAGGATTGAGAATGGCAGTGAGAAAGTGGCACACCTGGAGGCTCTGACACCAGCTCCCCCCAATAGGGTTGCTGCCATAGCAATTCATGAGCAAAAGGCCCAAGTCCTAATGCTGCTTTTCAAAACCTGTATTAAAGGAGGAGACGCAAGTGAAATGTGCTAGTTGTGAGCATTCACTCTGCTGAGCTCCCCATTCTCCGGGGGAACAAGCTGCTCTTACCAGGCTGAGAAAAGCCAAACCTGGAGCAGGGAACAATCCCCAACCAGATGTAAGCACCACTTGTTTTAGGCAAAAGTGAATTGCAGGGGCTGACCACAATCAAGAAAAAGGGCAGCAGCATGGAGGAGGCAGAAGCAGAGAGATTTGTTTGAGCTGATGAGAGGGCAAGAGCTGTCACACCTACCACTTGAAAGGACAAGCAGGTGCAATCACAGCCTTCCACCAGCATAAATTCGCCAAAAGGAATACTGTTGGGACCCACATGCTGTCCTGCTCTAGCAACAGCCAGTTATTTTGGTTGTCCACTCTCCATGTCAAAAGCCTTATTTCCCCATCTATCCTGGCCTTCCACCCTGGACTCTCATACAAAAGACAGGCTGCTCTGCGTCTGCCCAGACAGGATTCTAGCTCCTCTGGAGCTAGCAGAGCCAGGGCTGCAGCAGAACATGACCCAGCTGTCTAGTCTCAGAGCTTGGACCCATCTTTGCTGGCCAAGGAAACTGCATGAGAACACCTTTGCCTACACAGCACCCAGAAGTTCATAGTTTTAATGGAGGCAACTGTAAACAGGTGGAGAGACCTAAGTGGAGTTTGGTGGCGCTGTAACTTGAAGGGTAGGAAAAAAAAAATAGTGAATCATACACAGGACAGCCAGCAAATCTTCCTGCTTGACAGCCAGCAAAAAAAAAAAAAGACACCCTCATACCAAACACCCCTCCAGCCGTGAGCCCTCCTTGGTGTTCTCCCTTCCTCTGTATGGTTCGCTCCATAGAATCAGAGTGCGTCTCTGATATTGCTGAATCTTGTCATCAGCCAGCAATCCCTAACCTGCTTTAGACATCTTCAACAGACTTGATAACCTCGTGTCTCTCATTCCTCTCTGGTTATGACAAGCTTTCAACCCATATCAAGTTCCTGTGCAAGCCAATTCAATTTACTTGTCAGGTAATCGTTGCAGTAAACAGGTCTGCAAAAGCCCAAATTGTTATTTTTCTCCATTCCCTTTGTCTGTTAAACCCTAACAGGTTACGCAGTAAGGACAGAAAAAGGAGGAGCCATTTCTTGGGGCCATTTCTTAGACCTAGTCAATCCTTTCTTTGAGGAATGCAAACAGATCCAGACTGACCAGGGTTTTCTCCTGGAGTCTGATGTTCCAGGGGGAAATGAGGGGAGGGGGTAACAGGGCCTCCTGCTATCCTGGACACACTCCCTTTCTTTTCTACAGTTTTCCTTTTAAGGATACACTGGGAAATTATGGATTATTAGTGATCTTAGCTCAGGGCTTTGGAAGAAGTGTCTCCTGTTACAGAACAACTGGTCAGAGGCATCCAGACAGATTTGGGGAGGCAGCATATGGTGCTGTTAGAGCAATAAGAAATCATTTCTACCCCACACTCCAGGCATGTAAGTTGGGTCTACAAGAGACAAGGCAACTGAATGGAAAAGTACCACAACCACTTCAACCTTCATAGGAGCACAGTGGGAATAAGCTGGAGGTAATGGATTCTAAAATTGATTTAGTAAACCAGTGATTTGACTTCAAATTAAAACCAGAAGAAGAGAAAAAAGGATACAACTAATTAGAGAATGTAATATGAAGCTTGAAACAGGCATGAGATTTACTATGGGTAGGGTGAAGCTTTAATCAAAGATGATGTCTCACTTCACTTAAAAGACAGACTTCCTTGAAAATGCTCTCAAGAGCAAGCCAGGTTGGAAAATAGACTCCAAAGTTATACGAAATGTTTTTAAGGAATACATTTTGCTTAAAACTGAAGACTCATTCATGATTCGATACACCGTATCAGTTTGTTAAAATCCAACCCGTATCCCCCCCCGGACATGCACATGCATAACTGTTTAAATAGAGGAGGATTTGTATGCTTATTCTTTACAAGGATGATTAAACACAAGTTACAGTGCTTGAACTATAGCGGTATAGCTAATTCCGTTCAAGCCCTCACTTGTCAAATGTGATCAGTATTAACGTGATTTATACTAGGACTGATATTCCTGTGCAGGAAGATGAGTAGCTGTCTCTGTGCAAGGTTCATCTTCACTAGTATAAATTACCCTCATGCCAGGGGTTGCACCTACATAACTATTTCAGTAAGGAAACGCATGCTAATTGAAACCAGTTCTACTGGAATGAGTGCTGTGCTTAGACCAGCCTGAACATCCTTTCCAGATGAGTAATACCAAGATCAGACTCCACTAATAGCTAAACTGCAGTGGTTTGCCTTTGTTCCTGATACGGTACAAAATGCATCACCAGGGCATAAACAGAGACAGAGGCCTGCAAATTGCACATCCATGTTCTCCCCTCCTGCAGTTCCAAACACATAGCTCCCAGTTTTCCCAGACAGACAAGTGCTCAAGCAAGAGGGTGGACACCTTCAAGCTTACTAGCAGGAACTTGGTGTGCAGATTTCATTCTTAAGCTTCAAGAATGTTATGAAAAAAATAAACAAATAATAAGAAAAACAAGCAAGGCCCTGTTTTCCAAATGTGCTGAAACACCAAGTTTCTAGATGTTTGTCCAAGGTGCAAGAAAGAGGAAATGGAACAGGGCTTTTTATGAGAGACAAGTCCCAAACACCTGCTTGAATATTAGTTAAAAATTTCTGCCAAATCCAGATCAGACGCATCATCTATTGTTATTGTGTGAGAAAGCAATTACCCGATGGGGTGAGGACCACAAAATGTGAGATTTCATGACTACTTACAGGATGATCTATTCAATGTAGATAATTAACTGGATTATGATTTGATCTACATTTTGAATGCCAGCAGTTCTGCATATCTGAATGCCTCTGAACACTTCATTATAATCTTGCCATCAGCAACGGAACTCTAATCTTAGATGTTTATAAGAAACGTACTCCTCTGGGCTCCGTTTAGCAAGTGGAAGCTGAAATTTATTATCCCTCCTTCTAAAGTTGAGGGCTGCCCAGATGCACACTTATCTGTCTCAACGAATGCAAAATTGCATTCATTTATTTCTCTGGGCATGTAGAGGGAGGAGGGTTTGGCTCCCCCCCCAGGTATAAATTTAAGAGGAGGATGCTGCTTGAGTGGCTTGGGAAAGCACCCTTCAGAGTTAACACCACATTAGGAAACAGGCCTACATATTAAGCTACAGAAAAGTGATATCTCTAGGTAAGCCATCTAAATGCTGGAGGAGAGATCAGTAGGAAAACCAGGGAATCAGTTGAAACAGTACCAAGTTAGTGCACTGGGACAGGAACTGGCTGTAGCATTTCCAGCACCTTCCTTGCCATTGGTGTCTTTGCTTGCTTTGCTCTCCCTTCTCCTCAGGGCACATCCTTACACTTCTCTCAATAATTGCTCTCCAGTTCATGGATGGTGGGAGCAGAATTCAGCATTGCTACTATCCACCTGCATGCACTGAAACAACTCCAAAACACCCACAGACTAAGAAAGGGGAAGCGATCCAATGGGGAACACTGCACATGCATTAATCACCACGCTCTTCCTTCCCTGTAGTAGAGAAGGAAGAGCGTTCCCCTGCTGTACCACCACCTCTGCCATGGCAGCCAGCCTTTGGCTTGGACAAGTGTAACCTCCTTAGGCTCCATCAAGAACATTTCCCAGAGTGCCACAGTCCTGCAGTATCTGCATCCAGTGATATGTCTTACTGCTGGCACTGTCCTCTGGGTCTAGAAGCTCTTACCTCTCCAGCTCCCACGTTTGCTGGCAGGCTTGTAGCATGCTGGCTGTCATTCCTTGTCCTATTCCACCTTCCTACCACCCTAAAATGCCTACCTCCTCTGCAGCCTGCGCACATTGCTCCTAAAACCAAAGCCAAAGGTGACAGATCTCCAAATGTGTCCCTTCTCCACATCCTGCTACGGCCCATCTGGAATGAGGCCCTGTGCAATGCATCAGTTGGCCAGTTCTCTGTTGCTAGCTAGTCCCACTCAGAATTGGTCTCCAATGCTCTCCCCTCCCTGCTGGTCTTTTGCACTTTTATCAATCAGTTCATTCTATCCTGGGACTTACTTTCTTTGTTTTGCTCCAAGGTTGAGAATGGAAAGGCAAATTACTACCTAAAGATCTCCTTCAGCACTTTGCCCATTACTCAAGCCTGGTCCCCAGCCTTTGCAGAGCTTGGCGTTTCCTTTACCTTACTTTCCACCAGGGAGATGAGAATCTGCTCCATGATGCTGCTGGTCGCTGGGACGTTGCTCTGTATGTGGCCAATCACCACGCCGATGGCCACCCGGGACAACTCATAGCTTAGGTTTGTGTTTCTGCGCACCAGCTCAATTAGCTCAGCACCGATCGTCTTTGGCACTGATACAGCCAGGCTGCTGGGTTCTGGGGCCAGGGACTCCAGGGCAGTTGCCTTTTTCTCTTCAAGGGAAAGCGAGGTAAAGGCTTCTAAGCCTGCTGGGGGAGCCGGAGTGGTCTTCTTGACCTGTGGATTCTTCTCCCCATCCACAGTGAGACACCTCTGAAGCCCTGCTTCAGTTGGAGGGGCTGGGGCAGCCCTCTTGGTCTGAGGAGATCTGGTTATACCATCCTTTGTTGAAGTCCCATGCTGTGTGTGGACAGAAGAGCCAAAATCCAAGCTGCGTGATATGGTAGTGTGTGCACTCCTGCTGGGCACGGGCGGCGGGGTGTTGGTGGGGCTGGAAGTGGCTGTTGGGAGACACATTTCCGAGGGAGTGGAACCAGTGTACAAGCTATCGAGGGAAGTAGAGCTCACAGAAGAGGCACCAGAAACTGACCCAGAGGTGATTTCCACAGCATCTGAAAAAAGAAACAATTAAAAAAGGCCTTAGCAACAGCATCAAAGAAAAAGGAAGAAACAAATTGCCACAGTCCGGTCCATTAAGAAGCTCATTGTGCATGCTACCAAAGCAGTTTAACTCCTTTTCCTGGCTCACTTATCTCAAAGCAAAATTGTATCAGCTCTCTCTTGAGCATTCCAAAGCAATCGCCTCTTTAGTAAAGGGGAAAAAATCATATTCCACCAAGATGAATTTGCTTCAAAGAGCTCACAGCTTCACAGGGTGAAATAGCTCAAGGAGAAAGGAATCTTTTCCCCTGAATTTAGACAGTAACTTTCTCCCCCCACATACTGGGCATGATGTTTACTTTTGACATGGCCAAATACCAAGCTCTGTAAAACTGTGGCAAGCATCTTCTTTCCCTCCTGCAGAACAGACCATGTGGTTGGTGTAATGTCAAAAGCAAGAAAGAAGCACCAGAGCATTTGGCTGGCAGGCACCTATGGTTTCTCCCTCTAAGCATTCTAGGTGATTAACTTCTAAACCCCAAAGACATATTGCTGGCTGCCCTACCACTACATGATCACTCGCTATGGTTTATTTTGGGGTGCACAGTCCATTTTAGATATGGCTAACTCCAGCCATAGTGCTTACACCATTTCTCTAAGGAAATCAGCTCGAAATCTAACTGGTCTCCTTGTCAGGACATTTATTTCCCCACCAGCCACAATATTCACACAGCTTTGCCTTGCAATTTCTTAAAAGAAACAGGACTGCAGAAATGTATCCCACGGCAGCCTCTCACAGCTCAGCAGGGAGACTCAGTCATTCAGGCAGAGTGACAGAGCCCAATCACTCCCTCTCTGAACCCCAAATTAAGGGATTCACAATCTGTGGGAGGATGAAAGTCCCCCTTCAGGATGACCTTGATTCCCAAGGTGAATTCATTCCAATTGTGTATGCTGCACCAGCATTCACATTACCGCCTGCTGTTCTTTACTGGCTCACCTGTTTATCCACAGAAAATAAAAATCTCCTCAGGCAATGAGCATTATCCCCAGGCAAAGGGAGAGAGATTCTCTTATGTCACCAGGACATTGAAAAGCCTTTTCTATGCTTGTGCTGTGAGAGGCTTCAATAATCTTATTCTAGAACCAAGTCCTATCACTAGTTGCACATCACTGGCTGAGAAGCCCCCCCGTCGGGCCTCCCCCCACCTTTTGAAACACAGAATACTGGGATCTTCAGCACCATTTGCTCTTGGGTCAAAAACAAGTAGGGTTACATGAACTATACAATCTCGTAAAAAGCACTCCCTTATTTTCTACTTTCCTCCTCTTTCTAAAGATAACAGTCCACATGCTGCAGCTTCCACTGGATGTCACCTAGTGAAAGGGGTACTGAAAACTAAATCACAGCAGTGCAACCTCTCACTGCTGTAGTATGGGATGATGCAGGTTGGGTGCCCGTCCCATGTTTCAATTACCTGCCCAGAATCAGTCAGCTCCATCCTATATCTCATGTGATCACCGAAGAGAACATGACTGAGGTTGGGTGGGGCTGGCTTTGGTCACAGAACAACTGTGGCAGGACAAGACAGCATCATGGCAATGCACCACCACACAGCTAGTGTCACAACAGAATGGCTTTCCTCATTCACACCCCAACTAAAAACAGGTCCTCAGACAGCGTCAACTATGTATTTATTTGTGTCGGCCCACTAGCACTTCTGCGGACAAGATTGCAAGTTTTTATGTCCACAATGGGATCAGTCTGTCTGCAGGATGTACGCAGCTGATTTACAGGAAGGGGCTGCAGGTGGCACGCTTCTGCCTTTTGGCTAGACAAGGGACCGGCTTTGCCAAACTCTGACCTGAGGAACAAAGAGCTGGATGGACTGCCAGCAAAAAGCTCCAACTGAATGCAAGCCAGTTCCTCACTGCATTAATACAGAGCTCCCCCTGGCGACTGACCAGATTTATCACATCCAAATGCAACAACATCCCTCCCCACACCCCAACTTAGCATTCTGCCTGGCCAAAACAATCTCAGTGGTATTTGTGCAAAACTAGGACACACAAGGACCCCAACCCACTGTGGCTGCAGGCATCCGAGAAGAACGTTGCAAAGGCTGCTTTTGCAAACCCTGCCTCCAGTCAACAATGAACTCCTGAGAAGTGTCCAACTCCTTTGGAGATGACAGGGAAAAGAATCCACTGGTGCTAGACCAATATTGAATTACAAGGCAGGGAGAAAACACAGGTCCCCAATCCACGGGTGTTGTATTTAAGAACCAGGAAGTAAACTGTAGCCCGTTGTCCCAGCTGCTGACAACACGCTCTCCCTCCCCTCCTGCCCAACATCCAAAAAGAGGGTGTCTGTCTCCTTACTTTTAATGGGCACTGCTGTCTGTGTGCTCTTGCGCTTTTCTGGTGGTGGTGGTGTGATGGGAGCAGCTCGGCGCGGCTGCGGTGGGATCTAGAAGGGAACGTTTTACAGCAATCAAAGGAGGCTGACAATAAAGACATTCAGTGTTAGAAAGCCTTTCTTTGCGCACATGTGTAAATTTGTCCTTACGTCTCATCATTCCATAAAGATCCCTCAGGAGGACAGATATTAATAGGCAGTTTCCCGCAAGAACAAAGCCAAACTCCAAAACCCCCCTCCCACTGACAGGAAAAGCGGCGCTTGTTTAATTGCTATGTTCAGCAGCGTGCAACATTTGTGTCTCACAGACCTGTCAAGCATTTACTCCTTTCTTATTCCAGATGCAATCCCACACGTTCGCCATGACTTTACACTGCTCTCAATAGCTCCACAGAGGCAGCAAACAGCACATATTTAGACACTCTTCAGGAGAGATCCATCGCATTAGCTACAAATACCCTTGAAGACAGACAAAGCCAAGGACTGAAGATATGTAAATTCCCACCCAGTTCATACTTTCACAACAATTTTTATTTGGGCAGGGAGAAAGGCTAAGGCAAGAATTCTTGTGCAAATTTGCAAGCCCAAGGCTTTTCTTTATCAAGCAGCTTTAACTAGAGTGCAGCACTAGACTCCCTACCAACAGCCCTTCCCCAACATAGCTGCTTCCCTGGAAATACTGGAAAAACATCAAGGTCTCCAACAGCCAACACAAGGCTCTGCCCTGTACATGAAAGCAGGGACCCTTTCCATGCTTACATATACCTTTGCCACCTACAATTTGGAGGAATGCACTGGGTCACTGGGAAATCATGGCTCATGATGAATATACTCAGCCAAGTTCAGTAGTTTTCTCCAGGAAGCAGATTTCACCAAAACATCAAGATTTATATAAGCTGCCACTGACCTCCATCCAGCTTGGACCCACAAGGCCCAATCTGGTTTGGAGCCAGCATCCCAAATAACAAGTCACAAAAAACATTTTTTAAAAATATGGAGGTTCCTTTTATTCACTTCCTTCTTTCAGAACCATTAGTTGTACCTACAGCCTGGAACAAGACATGTTAAGAACCTAAATGGTGTCCCAAATGGTACGACCAGGACCCACAGGGAGTACCCCACCTGGCTTTACCATGCTCCATTGGTAACAAGATACACGGAGCATGTTCTCAGCAGCATTATCAGCTTCCTTCAAATGCAGACAGGCTTCAGAGACGGTCTTTTCAGAAAGTCTAGTAGACCATATTCTTAAAGAGTTGGTTTCTCCAGAGCTGGCCACTGCTATGCATTCTGCCAGGTTTGCATCTGTTGGGAGGTCAAAGTTGCCTACCAAGAGGCATTTCCTTTGTTTCCTGCCACCTGGGCATTGCACTGTGCACTAGGTCCTGTTTCCTTGGCAGGTTCAGCCAAGATGCTGACTGTACACTATGGACAAGGTTCTGGGTACTTCAGACATATCCCGTCTCATCTCAGAATGACACAGCAGTTCAGACTAAACTGGAAGCACCTGAGCTCTTTACATGGAAAGAGGGATAGAAGTCCCTATGAGATATTCAACTGTGCAAACTGCTTTTTCCAGAGGTTTAGAGCCTGGATTTATTGACATCCAGGCAATACTGTGATGTACTCTTCTTTTTCTTCACCACCCGGCTTTTCTACTTCTATGGCCAGTCAGGTAAATGAATGCAAGAAATTGCTCCCACATATGGACCTTAGGCTGGGGAATCAAGTTGAGCTCTGTGTTCACTTAATGCCCAATTTCTTTGCTTATTCCCATCCCCTCACAGACGTATAGCCAAACTGCTATATAGAGTCTGAACACTGAACTGGCCAGAATCCAGCAATGTACTTTCTTGCCCTTCAAGAATGATTTATCTTTGGCCCACAGAGACTGCACAGCTGTGAGAGTCGCAGCAGAACACAGGAGGTCTCTGTAAAGGGCTGGCAGAAGGCCCTCCCTGGCTTTGATAATGGCAGCTGTGCTAAAAAACAAACAAAGAAAGTCAGCCCTATCTTCACAGAATGTGAGGGAGCTAACTTTACAGGACACAAAGCCACGTGGCTCAGTGCACTCATGATTAGACAAGCAGCCAGCTCTGACTGGCTTATAACAGCAACCTCACACTATTTGGTAACCTACAGGGAATGGGCTCATTTCTGAATATTTCCATGGCTCCATGTACCCTTCCACATTTGTCCCATATTTAGTTCTAATTATTATAGAAGTACTGGCTGTAAAATCATGCCAGGTACCACTGAACATAACCCATACACAGAGCTATGGACACCCACTTGCTAGGGGCAACCAGAACACTCTCCTGGAAAGTGAAGGTACAATAAAACCATCAATCTCAACAGAATCCAAGCTGCTTCATCAAAAGAAATCCAGATTCCTCAGTTAAGATGCAGCTCTTTCAAATGTGATGGCAGTAGGTCCTCAAGCATGCAGAGCACTCCTTCGCTGCCCTCCACGCCTGCCTGGCAGAGCCGTGTGCAGCAGATGAGGTGCAAAGGTACCTGGGAGGCAGCCCCTGCCTCAGTCACATGAAAGGCTTTGCTTTTCAAGAATGAGGAGTACTGAGCGGACAGCACTGAGTTTCTCTGAAACTGACAATCTTCAGCACAACTGTCAAGAATCAGATGGATTTCACTTACCAAACTGTGGGCAACAACCCAAAAACATCCAAATGTCTTAGACAAGGGCTAGACGGAGATTTCTATTTTTTTTTTTTTTTAATATATTTTGTGTTCCAGGTCAAATCAGCCAAATCGGATCAATTGAGCAGGCAGAACTCAATCAGTTCTAAACACCATGTATGGCACTACAACCAGAGAGCATCCTCCAGCCCAGCCTCTCACCCTGAGACTTCAGATACTCTCAGATTCACTGGCAGGCATCCTATGTACAGACTCAAGCCCAGAGGTCTTGGGATTTGGATGCCCCAGAAACTACAGGCAAGCATCCTTCAGATACTTTCTATACTCAGTCTTAGCCCACAAGAGGCCAGATGTTTTCCCTAGACCTTGCTGAAGTCCAGAGTTGACTGGAGATACCATGAGACAGGCAAGAGGCTCTAAAGTCTGGGTCATTTTCAGAAATGAGTGAGAAGGAGCTGTGCAAGGCATGGGCTATCCCAAGACTTGCACAAGATGGTCCAAGAACAGGTTTCAATCACCTTCCTCTTCACAGCACTGGTGTCAGGGCTGAGCTGAGGCCTGGAAGGGGGAGAGGCTCAAAAAAAAAAAAAAAAACAAATACAAGTCAGCATTGCTCCAAGACTGTCTTGGGCAGAAAGCAAACATGCCCATCCCACCCGATCTCTTGGTGGCCAGCCTGGAGGAAGAAATAAGGCTGGTGCCCGCACACAGAACTAAAGCAGCACTGCTGTTATTGGCTTGCTCAGCTATCCTGCTCCTGTTTAATCCAAATGTTGCTGGGATGGACTCTATGGTCAACAGAAAAGCCTCTAAAAACAGCAGCACAATGAGCTTATCCCCAGGTAGTCAGCCTAGCAAACATGCAGAGATACAGCAGCTTTTGAGACTCCAAGCCTCCTCTTTAGTGTTGGTTATATAAATGCTCTGAATCTTCCCCCTCATGCCACTTTAAACTGATGAATTATGTAAGTGTCCAGCTTGGATTTCTCCCACCACGCATTTTGTTCAGCTCAGCCCTTGAGAATCAGGGAAGCAAAATCTGAGCACAAGTCAAATATCTCAAAGATTACCAGGGCAAACAGCAAGACCCAAGTGATCAATGATATCTCCCTTCAGGCATCTACTCCTCTCAATGCAATAGGTCTTTTTTTAGGCTGTTTCAGAAAGTGATTACCTTTAGAATGAAATAGGGCAGCCTCTACTTTTAGCAGGGGACACAAGGTGCTTTTGTTGCACTTTACCATTTCAGGAACATCCCCATCCAGCAGCAACACTCAAATTAGTCTGGTCAAGGGGCGAGCACAGTCTTACAAAGGCAACAACTTGGAGTGGGCTCAGAGACCCAATGTAGGTGGGAGCTGGGCCTTCTTATTAAAATCAAGGACTTCAGTTTCCTCCAAATCTTCATTGCAACTAGGTAAGCACAGCCTTTCAAAGATGGGGATTGAATATTCAGTCCCTTTGGGGTTGGCGTTATGATGCGGGCTTTGGATTCTTTGATCACAGCCCGCATTTTTCTATGGCTGTGGAAGACCCAGATTTGGTTGGGCTCACGGAAACCTGGTGGGACCCAACCCATGACTAGGCCGTAGGCATCGATGGCTATGCCCTTTTCAGGAAGGACAAGATGGGGAAAAGAGGCGGAGGGGTTGCACTCTATGTCAAAGAGCATTTCTCTGCATCGAGCATCAACTTGGGGGCAACTGAGGATCAGGTGGAAGCAATTTGGGTCAGGCTGCAAGGAGGACAAGGGGAAAGGGACTTGATGGTGGGTGTCTGCTACAGACCACCCAGCAAGGAGGAGGAGCTGGACCTCCAATTTGCTGGGCAGCTTAAGGAGGCGGCTAGGACGAGTGATGTCATTGTCATGGGGGATTTCAATTACCCGGACATCGGCTGGGAGGAGCAGTCGGCCAAGTCCGAGAGGTCCCAGAGGTTCCTGGCGGAGCTGCAGGACCTGCACTTGGTCCAGGAGGTGCATGGCCCCACCAGGGGGGATGCGCTGCTGGATCTGGTCCTGGCCTCGGGGACAATCTGGTTGGAGGGCTCCAGGTATGAGACTCCCTGGGAGATAGTGATCATCGCCTGATAGAATTTGCTGTCCAGCGTAGTGTAGCTAGGACCCACACTAGGACTAGGGTCCCAGACTTCAAAA
>JAGPOW010003182.1:19596725-19668642 GCA_030014935.1 Caiman crocodilus
ACTTCACAGTTAGGGTGGCTAGGATGTGGAACCGGCTTCCTAGGGAAGTTGTTCTTGCTCCTTCCTTGGGCATCTTCAAGAGTAGATTAGATAGGTACTAGGCTGGGGTCCTGCGACCCTGGCACTCGTTCCTGCCATTGGCGGGGGGTCAGACTAGATGGCCTGCTCTAGGCCCCTTCTGACCCTAGATACTATGATAATATTGCAGAGGGTTTTGTCTCCATCTCATTTTGCTCTAATGCAGCTGGCTGTCTCCTCCAGAAACCTTTAGAATCAGGTTGGGTTTGTTGCCTGGAGGAGAGAGGCAGCTGTAGAAATAGAAGGAAGTTGTATGGGTGCCTATACTCCACTTTATTCACCAGCCTCTTTTCTATTTAAGTAGACTTCAGGTTCCTTAGTAAGTCCATAACAAGCCGCACCTACCACTGGTGACAGATACTGCTGTAATCTATGTAAGCAGGTCACTTCCCCAGCTTCCTCACCAAGAACAAGTAGTTCTGAGTTCAGGTGCCTGGTCAGGTTATTTTACAAGGAACAAGTTTGTCCCCATGGCAAACAAAGCAAACAACAAAATAAGAAAGTATGCAAGTAACAAAACCAAAACTCATGGTCATTCTTCAGACCTAGAAAGGGGCAACATAGGGTCTGTGCTACTCCCTCAGCATGCCAGCCTCCTCTCTCCCTTGGCCTCTGTTCCTGGAGCTCTTCACTATCCCTATAGCACCATCTTCATTCACTGGTCACCAGCTGCAGCTGGTTCCCAGCCTTCCAGCCAACCAGACTCTTGCCTTCAGACTACCTGCAGCTGGGTCCAGCCCCCTGCAGGTTGAGCACCTCTTTACTTCCTGACTCCAAGCCATCACCCTGAATATGCCCATGCTACCAGCACATCTGTGGGAGTGGATATTCACTGCACTTGCATCTTGGCTGCATCTCCAACCTCCCAGCAGCACCCCTACAATGTAATTGGTTAGACCCTCAACAAGGGCTATAAAGACTACTTTAGCCTTCCCCTCTGAAGATTTGTTGATGCCCTACAGTAACCTTGAAACATGCTGTTTAAAAAGAATTCTGCTTATAAGTCATATTTCCTGTTTCCCCTCAGATTCATCATTACTAGAGACATACATACAAACACAGGGACTTTACAGTTTCAGCAGAGAAACAAGCCGCTGAAGCTGTTGAATTTCTGGGGAAATGTGATCCTAGTTTTGTGCAGATTTTACAAGGAGGAAACAAAAGCAGAGGAAAAAAGTTTGACATAAGCAGAACTGTCTCTAAATATGATATTTTTCAAAGTATTCCCTGAGGAGTCAGCAGCTCTTTAAAAAGGTGTCAAGAAAAAGACAGTAGCACAAACTAGAGCAGAGCTGGTGCATTTACATAAAATCTCATACCCTCTGAGAATCCAAAGTGCTTCACAGATTTAAATGATACATAGAGGTTGTATCAGCCACCTTTGGACCGGACAAGGCAGCTGTTTAGTGGCACACAATGAATCCACACAGTTCAAGGCAAGAAGCAGAAAAATCATTCTTCAGTTTTAGCTGAATATGGAGGCAGTTTTCCTGAGCCACACCCCAGCAGGAGGAATTCTGGAAGCAGGCACATAGGAGATGCTAATGCTGATGTTACCTGGTAAAGACTTTCCTCATCCTCTTGGAGCTCGGTGTTAGGAAGGCTGTGGTGTCGCTCATATCCTGTCCGGCACACCCCATTGGGCTGCCGTGCCATATCTAAATGGTGATCACTAGAGGACGGGGTCATAGTCATGCCCTGACTGGCTGGTGAATGACCTTTGCGGGATACAGTCTCCTTTCGATGGTGGATCAACTTCCTGGCAGATAGAACAGGAACAGCAACATTAGGGATGCAGAGGGAGACAGGAAGTCACTATTCTAGGTTATAGTGCTCTAAATTTAGGTACTGGACAGTAGCTACAATGGAGCTTCCTAAGAGGGGAAGAAAAAGTCATCACAAAAAGCAGAGTTCACAGAAAGGAGAGCACTTCAAAGAACTAAGGTTTAAACATCATGTATTGTGCTTCAGAACACTGGCGCCTCTGTGTCCATCACTGTTTGATGTGAGGCAAAGCGGATGTGCCTCAATCTACAAAACTCACGTCTCACAACAAGCATTTGTCAATGGTGCATTACAAGGATGCCCTCTCCTTTGACTTCCATATCTCCAGCATTCAGCTGACTACCCAAAATGGTTTAAGTTGATAGAGGCAATGATTTCTTAGGGTGATATCTTTTACTGGACCAACTATGCAGAGTTGCGACAATTAGACAAACTTTCAAATGCAAGATGTTCTTTCCCAGGTCTCCAAACACAGGGAACCAGGCACAGCATAGTGAAAAACAGCAGAGGAGAGGGTGAGAGAAGTTCTCAGACCTCAGAAAATTCTCAGAAAAGCAGTAAAAGGGGAAAAAACTCAGTGCTCATGTCCCTCTCCCCCACCCAACCAAGGCATAAAAAGTAATGAGTTCTGGATACCAACAAATGAGTTTTGGATACCAACAAGTAAGATAGATGACATTTGTCAGGTGTGTTTCATTCTCCCATATCTTCTTCCCCAATAAGAAATCTGAATGCATAGAAGATCTGTTTGGTTTTTTGAGAGTGGTGTGGGGATGGATTCAGTTTCATGGGGCTCTAATGGAAAAAGTTTCCCAGGAGGTCACTCTCAAGAGACAATCACCCCAAATTGTAGGCATACTTGTCAACATATATACACCCTGATATGAAGAAGTTAGTCTCTTTTGCATCTGGAGCCTTACACACAACTCAGCCTTCCCAGTGAGAGGAGCAGCCAACCCCGAGTTGTGTGCAAAATTCAGAGGCCACTACCATTCAGTCCCCTTCTATCCTAGGGCAGGGGATTTAAAACCATTCCACTATCTGCAGTTTCCCCATAGAAGATATATTGCACAAATTCAGTCTTGAAAGTGCTCTGTACCACTGTTATGACACTGTATAAGCTGGCCTTTAAGATGTGTCTTAAGTGTTTCATTGCCAGAGCCTGGACTTCAGCCTCACAGGGAAAAAGACCAAGCTACAATCAGGAAATGAGGACTCCACAGTTGGGAAGAAGCACAGCTAAAATGTCACCCAAATGAAACAAAGATCCTTCTACTACCTTACTCATCAGGCAAGAGGGATTCCTTCTGGTTCATTTGTCTAACCAGGTGCAACTTTAATGAGAAAGGCCAAATGATCTGGGTGTCCAGGCAGGGAGGAGGGCACAGATCTGCACTTGATAGACAGGAAATGTGAACAGACAAAAAGCAAGTGCTCTCCCCTGGCCTGAGCAACAAGGACAGAGCATCTCCTCTTCACCCATCTGCAGAAGGAGCTAGCAAGGAACCTTGGATGAGGCAACACCCCAATTCACTGAGATAAGTTTAGATTGGCAAACAGTTGTCCAGGGAGCTGGGGCTGTTCTGCAACGGGCGCCTATGGCTGGTGACTGGGAAAAGGAGATGTAGAAGGAGGCTGGGGGCTCAACTGCTCACCTGGCTCCATTCCCTGAGGAATGGAGGGATAGCCCTCAGCACCTCAGAGCTTTCTTTGCAGTGCTGGGGCCCTAACTGGCAGCTGCCAGCCAACAGCCCAGCAACGCCTTCTTAACTACAGCCTATACAGGAGCAACCAAACTCATGTTGTGGCTGTACTGCTAAAGTCATGTCCCCCACCTCTTCTAGACCAACACAGCCCACTGCTTCCCCATCTGCCCCACCTATCTGCTATACTTACTGGAGGACATCCCTCTGCTCCAAGTTGTACTTGCCCCCATTCTTCATAGCTGCATTGTGTATAGCCTCAATGGCTCGATCAATAGACTGCAGAACCACATCTTGTTCCAGGACCTGCAGGACACAGTGTGGTGATATATATTACCATGCCACTTCATTCAGATGCTTTCGATTTGCAATTTACAGCAGATGATAAGAGAAAGACAACAGAGACATCCAACCACCAATGGAAACAAGAACTAAAGTTCTAAGTGCTCACTCAGGTCTACAGCTTGTTTGCACTGTCCCGAGCTATTCTTTATTCATTAACATGAAGTCTGAATGTCTGTCTCTCACAATTTTGAAAAACTGAAATTTTGAAATACAAAATATAAAATTTTGAAATTTAACTTGGTGGTTTCTCAAACAGATCACTTTAAAAAGAAAAAGGGAAATCATGTACTCAAAATAGCTTGCATCTTCTTAGAAAAAAAATGTTTGGAAGAACCAGTAAGCACATTAGAGCTCCCTACATCAGCCTTTGGGTATAGAAATTCCAACATTTTGTTGCAAGATCCATCATACAATATCCCCTTCAGATCAATTCATATTCACATTATAATAGGGAGCTTCTGAGCTTCCACTGCAAAACCTGCTTTGTTCCAGGCTCCCTTCCTCCTGCTGCCCTCACCCAGCTCCAGAGTAATACACACAGCAAGGCTCTGGAGGCCATGTCAAGATCCCAAGGCCCTTGTGTAGCAACTGGCTACAATGTTTACATGTTTGCTCATTTGTTTGTTAGTTTTATATTAATTTTGGTGCTTGAAGCAGGTTTTCCAATCTCCCTCCCCCCAACCCTCCTTGTATTGCTTGCCCTTGGAATTACAAGCCTACCTAACAGCCAGTTTAAAACATTTATTGAAGAAACTAACACTAGCTTTTCAAGACGCTAAGCACCAAACTTCATCCAGTTCATCCACAAAGGGTGCATCTATATAAGACTCCAGCTGTGCAGTAGCGTGTCACAGCATCAACAGTATTAATACGCTACTGCGCAGTAATATTGGACTACTGCACAGTTGCATCACTTAAGTGTTTGCCAGCATTAGTGCACATTTATTTCATACTTGATTATACAAGCCCTAAATAAAATGTGCAGTAGTGTCTTGTGTAGACACACGCACAGTGTCCAAAACCTCACACAGCTGAAGCACTTTTCTCAACCCAGAATTATGCCTCAGCCTTCATTGGACATGCTGGGGTACTTCCATTTTAAGTGCTTTTGCATCAAGCCCCATCCACACAGCTTTCAAATTCTAGGTCAGATTCCCCCACCTACAGTAGAAGATACCAACCATAGGCCCCTGACAGACATGCAAATAAAGGTGAGATGGGCTCTTGCATGTGATCCACCCAATCAAGCTTCCTGCCATTCCACATGTGCATGGCCAGAGGTACAATCGTGGGATCCCCATCACACCTTACTGCCAGCGCAGGGGCAACCTAGGATTATGATCCAGACTCTCCCTGCAGCGTCAAGTAACAAACTCCTGAGGCTGTAAGTTCCATCAGCTGACGGGACTCTGAGCCACAGAGATGCACCCTGAGGGTGGGAGTCCCAGCCTGGACACACGTTCTATTAACAGCACAATAAGAACCAGCACAAAAGTTATTACACCTTTTTTTGTGGAATAACTTAGTGGTTTATTCCTAGATTTAATCACATCATGGATTTCTATTAATGAGCAATTGGATAAGAACTCAGGATGCAATTAATTGGTTAATCAAGTCTTAAGTATAACGCGTGCCAGGGGCCTTATCCACACAAGATGAGCTGCACACCAGCCATAAGGCCTGTACAAGAAGGGCTGAGGTAGATGGCAGCAAAAAAAAAAACATAGGGAAAGTTGTGCCAGTAAACAAGGCTTCTGAGAGTGTCTTTCTTCTGAAGATCTAAGCACTTTAGCAATGATAGGGCTCGTATTTCTATACAGCCAAGCCCAGGTCCAGGACAGACCTTGCACTGGCCAGTCATCTGTCCAAGATCACAGCGTGTCACCAGCAGAATTATGGACAGTGCCCAGGAGCCCCGACTGCTAATTTGCTGTGCTGACCATTAAACACCACTGCGCTCTCAGTTCTGTGCAAGTGATGGTTGCAGGGATCTGGAATCAGGCACTGGCTGCAGCTACCTAAATGCTGAAGGTCTCCATTTTTTTTTTTCCCTTTGTCCCTTCCCTGCATGGTAGCAACCATTTGTCTAGCCACAGAACACTTGGAAGCTCATCAAAGATGCACCTTAATTGGCCTTGGGGGTTACTGCCATGCAGCATACGGCAACCACCTCCCCACAGGGGCCAAACATGCTGCCTCCACAGTCCTGCTGTGCAGTTTTCTGATAACACACTATGTATTATTTATACACCGATTAATTACTAAGCCAAATGTGTATTTGCAGCAACCTGCAGACAACACTGAAAAACTCCACAACAAGGCAGTGAATCAAAGTACCTCTCTGAAAAACACTGCATTTTTCAAAAAGAAGAAATTTAGTTTTCTTGGAAGACGAGAGATAAGGAGAAAACAGCAGGGGGGAAAAATTCAAATTCTGTTCAAATAAAACCATCAAATCCCTAGAATACCAGATCGGGGGCTGAACCACCGCTCAGCACAGAAAGCAACTTGGGAAGGAAGCCTTCGAAACTGCCCCGTTTCCACCTACAACGAAAGAACTAATTACGACACCAAAGCAGGGCTCACTGAAATCTACTTAAAAGGAGCACTGGGGAAGAAAGGCATTTCACAGAATGCATTTCATTTTCTGAGATGGGGTGGGGAGGAGATCAAGGCAAGTTGTACATTTCATCTAGGGAAAGGAAAGAAGAAACAGTAAAGAAATCTTCAGTGCCTCCTTCCAAGTGACTGGGGCAGGTCCTTGGAAAGCTACAAACAGCCCCCCTTGCTCATGTTTTAGGCCCTTTACTTGCAAAGCCTCTGAACTGCTTCCAAACACCCCACCATTTGAAAGATTGATGCAACTCTTGCCAAAGCCCTACAACTCTGCCAGAGGGGTCCAAGAGCCTAAAGCAGGCATGGGCAATTATTTCAGGTGGAGAGCAACTTAATGAGTTTTGGTGAACTGTCAAGGGCTGCAAGGATAGTCCACCCCCCAGTCACCATCTTGGGACCAAAAGTCCCATCCCTAAACTCTAACTTCTGCCGCTGGAAGTCCCTCCCCTTGCCCCTGGATATACTCCTTGGCAGGGGCAGAGTGGGGAGGGTCATCTTGGAACCAGGAAAATAAAGTCATGTATTAAAAGTCAAACATCTATTGTAACATATTTTTATTTTAATTTAAAAACCACATTTTTACCATGATTTGTGCTTGCGCAGTGTATATATGAGAGAGAGAAAGAGAGAGAGAGAGATGATTGCATAACAGTGCAAAAATAAGCAGCCTTGCTCTCGTATACTGAGGGAGCGTGTGGGATGTGGGTAGGGGGGCGTACGGTATGTTTGGGGGTGTGTATATGTGGAGAGTTGTGGGGGTAGGAGGAACGGGGAACCCTCCCCCTGCCGGTGGCAGCAGCAGCGGCAGGCAGCAGCCCCTCAGAGTGCTCATGGCCACTGCAAGCACTGCCACCCGGCGGTGCATGGCTCCAGCCAGTTCTGGGACCTGCACATGGTGGCAAGGAGCAAAGCCAGGCCAGCCTGTCTTTATCATGCAGGGCTCCCTGAAGCAACCATGCAGCTCCCAGCACTTGCATGCCACTGGGAGAAGCCCCATGTGATGGAGCCAGCTGCCTTCCCCACTCTCTCTGATGCCACATGTGGCTGCTAGGACTCTGTCAGGAAGAACAGGACAAGGCTACCTGCTACTTCCAGTGGAGGCTCAAACTGCACATGGCAGCAGGGAAGGCAACTGGCTCCATCACAAAGGATTTCCCCCAGTGGTGCACAAGTGCCAGAAGCTGCACATGCCCTACAGGGAGCCTCACGCAATAGTGGTGGGCTGGCCTGACTCCACTCCTTGCTGTCATGTGCAACTCCCGGAGCTGGCTAGAGCTGTCCACTGCTAGGCGATGTCACCTGCACAAGCCACAAATACCCCAAGCGCCCACTGTCTGCTGCTGCTGACAGAGGCCGTGCCATGTAGGGGGAGGATTATGGGAGAGAGTCCTCACACCCCCACCCCACATCCTCCCCACCCAAGCTTTGCACTCCTGCTACCCCTTGGAATGCAGGCTCCAGGCTCCTGCCAGCCCCAGCCCTCACCCCACTTCCACCACCACTTCTCCTGCCCCTGCTGAAGCATTTGCTCCAGGCAGCAGGCAGGGAAGGAGCCACTGGAGGCTGGGGACTTCAAGCAGGGCTCCCAGCAGCTGCAGCAGCAGCCCTGCTGTGTGCTGGTTGGGTCAGGCCCTCCTGCACAAAGGGTGGGAATAAGGTGTGCAGGCTGTGCAAGGTACAATTGGTGGGCACCTGCAGGCCAGGTGAAGATTGCCTGGAGAGCCAGATCCAGCCCACGGGCCATATTTTGCCTATCCCTGGCCTAATGACATGCTCTCTGCAATTCATGAAACTTTACCCAAAACCTGTCTACCAAAAAGTTTTGAGGCCTTTCATGAAGTGCATCCCTCCCTAACCCTCAGTGCTTTACTCAAGCTGGGAGTTCTCCAAGGGAGGGACCATGCCTTTTTCCGTCTGCTCCAATCCCTTCCTTCACTTTCTCATCTAATTCATCCTCTTCTTGCATAACCTATTCCAAAGGAGTTGCACAAAATAATACGCATGGACTTCATGTGACATCTGTGCTCTCTCATATGATTCACCCTGCTGATCAGATACTGGCCTTTGTCTTGCTGCTCTGTTTAGCCCTGAAAAGCTTCCAGTTTAGGAGCCAACTCTTAGAGCAAGGATGCACAAAAAAATTACCATGAGGCAAAAGAAGATAGTGCTGTGCCATGGTAAGACCTGTGTACACCCTTACACCACCACTAATGAAGACAGCTAACCATGGTAGCTTGGCCATAAGTGAAGGAGACCAAGAAAACTAATCTGTGGCATCATCTACCTGGGGGCAAGTGTGTGCACACAGGCAAGTATCATGGAGCAGCAAGCACTCTGTGAATCCCTGACCTCTCTTATTTCACAGCAAGTTGTGCTTGTGTATTCCCGCTCTATGCTTTTACAGATATCAGCACAAAAGGGGCCATTAGTCTCAGCTGGCCCCAGCATAATACACTTGATAATTTATGAGGCAACCACCATACACATGATTTTTTGAGACTAGCCGGGAATGGCTGATTTGCACATTTCCTGAGGTTAATCAAACTGATACCGAAAGGCAAGACTCCATTTAGAGAGAACAAGACCAAAAAAAAAAAAAAAATCTGCATTCAAAGGCCTGCACATTCTGTAAGGTAGAATTCATAGTTAGATTTGCCAAGTGTCTTATCTGTCCTTTCTTTTTGCATTGCAATTTAAACAGCAGGCAACTTGCAGACCTTTCAGAGCAATGTGTGTACTTAAAGATCTAATCTGCTTTCACTTGCTCTTGGCTTTCTCTGCTGTATTTAAATAGTTGCTGAACATAGTAGCTGTTGCTGTAGAAGACAACTGCCAGCCTACAGCCACCACCCTAGGGATGATTTGCCTGATTGCAAGGCAAAGCTCATGGATAGCACTGTTATGTTGCTTATGTATTTATAGCTCAAGCTAGCAATGGACAACTCTTTCACCTTTTTGCAGTGGGCAATACAGATGTTTACCTAGCAGATGGGAATCCTTGAATCTACAAGTCTAGGTCTCAGAGCCAAGGGAGTAGAGAGTGATGTTTTTACAGGTACATGGCTAGACTATTATCCCCCTGGTCATGTCCCCAAGCAGGAGTGCTTCATTACAAGCTAATCTCTACATTCATGTACACCTCTGAAGATAAAAGAAGGTCTAGCCCTATCCATTGTTTAGTTTCTATTGCAAAGCTATGTGATACTGAAATAGTGGGTCAGGAGGGCAAGTGGGGGTATCTGGAGATGGAGTATCAGCAGACAGAAAAAGACAAAATTGAACTACTCCAGTTAGACAGGTAACAGTGTGCCCAGCAACTGATGGAGCCCTATACACATCTGAAAGATTAAATGTAATTAAAAACACCTAACACCAGCACGTACAAAACCCAGCTATGCAGGCAGGGAAAGGCAGTGCTTTCCCAATAGGAAATGAAGTCTAGTGGAGAGAAAAAAGAAAGGCCAACTACAGTAACCATGAGCTAAATTCCCTAATACACCCTCAGATGGGAGAAGTGCACGCAAGGACTCTGGCAGAGCACATACCTGTTCCCTATTTGGGCACCCACTAGCAGTTTCAGTACAGGGTGCTAGCTCAGGAGTGGGACTCCCAGCTTTAAGACTAAATCATCATAATGCAGGCTGTGGTCCAAAGGAAAAATAAATCAATAAGGCACTTTCTTTTACTTAACGTGGATGGAATCAGACTGAGATTTTAGTGCAGTATTGATTGAGACCTTATCCAAAGAAGGCATTTATACAGATTTTCTTTCCAAAAGAAAGCAGTAATAGGAAAGAGATTAATTGCAAGCTTCTGGTCTAATCAGTTAAAAGACACTGCATTAGAGAGATGCAGTGCCCCACGACTGGCCTGGCAAGACAGGGCAGCCACCAAGAGACACAGGAAGAATCACTTAACCTGTGTACTTGCTTCTCTGCTGGGCAGGCTACTGCAAAACAGAGAAGGAGAGACTTCCGATATGCTCCATCTTGTAAAACGGGGCGTCTCACTCGCAAGCAGAATCCTTTACCAAGGCAAAATTCATTTCATGAGCTAGTTGCATTTAAATGGGGCACTTGGATATTACAGGAAATACTGGCATTTTCTTCTTAACCAGGTGGAAAGGGAATTACAGAAGCATCAGTAAAAGTGGTCCCTACTGCTCTGCCCACAAAACAACCAACAGGAAGCTTCTCCCCAGAGCAAGTCTGCAGGCTTCCCTCTCTCCTCACCCTCAACGCAAGAAAACAAATGCTCTGATAAGGAATGAGGGGCCAGTAGGGAATTTAGGCTCCATATTCTGCACCTCTGGACACCTAGCAGTGCCATACTTCAGTCCAACACAAGGAGGAGGAGGAAATCCTACTTGCTTTCAAAGGAATAGAGACAAAAGTAACTACACAGTTCATTTCTGACATCTTGCATTCATCCCGACATTTGTCCTAAGAAATAGCGAGACCCTCTTGAAGTTCTGAGTTGCTGAAGTACCAAAAACCAAGAATTAGGCTGTGCCCCTGTCAGAGGTGGGCAACTCAGCAGGCTGAAAGTCTTGGCATTTCTCAGAGAACCTCAATCTACACACTGCTCTGCAAGTATCACCTTTTTCTTCAACAGTCCTCTCCCTCATTACTCCCTGCTTTCCCACTGCCATAACAAATACCATGTTTCTCCCTCCATCTTGATGTCTTCCACAAGAGTCATCCCCTCAGCACTTGGGCTATTTAAGTGCAGCCACACAGAAAAACTTACACAGCAGTCTAGAATAATCACACCTTTCAGAGAAGCAGTCTTCAAGACAAACAGTCTGATGCTCCGAATGAACAGAAGATGGACGGCAGCCATGCGGTGTGCACATGCGTAGGACGTGTGTTTACTGCAGTGCACCCATTACAGAACTGACAGCGTCCTTTTGGAGACAGGCTTTCCTCGGCCTTCGGGAATGCGAGTGAAGGTGATGCTATTCCATCCCTTCCCATCTCCCCAGTTCTGCATGGGCAAGGAGGCATCTCTTCAAATGCAAAAATCAGCATCCGCTAGCAGCAACTGCCAGCAGTCAGGGTTCAGATGATCTCACCATCACATCGTTGCTCCACGTCTCGTGACCATGGTAAAAGCAGTGCTCAGAATCTATTCACAGCTTAGCTATAGCACAGCTGCACTCTCGCAGGCTGCTGCTGAAACGGTGATATTTATTCGGGTGGTGGAAATGTCCCCCAGCAGACATTTGAACACTTTGTTACTCTGAGATTCCAGACAGACCTCACTTACAGTCATACTTCTTTAAGGAAAATTAGTCAAATCAATTATTCCAAATCTGTGAGTCATTCAAAAACTGTATGTGGCCCTACTACCAGCAAACATCCTCCTCCCCCACCTGGGGCTTTAGATGCTTCCAAATCCTTTGGCAGGTATCCTACATGTAGGCCCCAGCCTGAAGCCTTGGGGTTCAGATGTCTCCAAGTTTCACTTGGCCCCAGCTGTATGGCCACAGAAGCAAGCTAGGGAGCAGTCTCCCATTTCCAAAAAACGGTTATGGCATTTCCCCTTCCACACACGACCCGATTCCTCAAGGCTGCCCTCTGTACTGTGGCCTTCCCAGAGTTAAGTAGGTTATACAGTAATTTTAGATCATCTGTGCTCAGCTACAGTAACAGTATGGGGAACAGAAGAGCATGATCTTTCCTCCATAATCTGAACCACAGAGGATACAAATTCTCTGTAGAACACATCAACTGGTCTGCTCTGCCCCCTTTTGCACCTCCAGCATAATCCTGTTGTCATATTTTTAGCCCACAGCAACAGCTGGGAGCTGAGAGAGATGCACTAACTCCATCTTAGTGTAACAAGGTTTGTGTTTCAGGACAGCCATGATGCCCTGTGGTGGCCATGCAGTGCCTGCCCAGCTCCAGCTCCTGGGTGCCCTCCCCCTTCTTACTTGCCCACCATGCCTTTTATGTAATTACATTATAGGGAGACTGCCTGAGCAAGCCCCAGTTCTTCTATCTGCCAGCAAGTCCCTCCCAGACCCTGCTCTGGTCTACCTTCTGGGTAGAGTGGGTCCTCCTAACCACCTGTGAGGCCCTAAGGCACCTGTAGCTTTAAGGTCTGTTCTGAGGGCTCCATCCTCCAAAATACCCACAACAGTGCCTCGCAGATACTATGCTAAAATGTGCCCTTCCTGGGCCTTGGGCTCCCGGCCCCAGTCCTTGCCTCTCTTGGGCTACAGGCTCCTTGGCCCCCTTGGTTTCCAGCTGTGGTCCCTGACCTTTGGTCTCCCCTAGACCTTGGCCCCACTCCTAGGTCAGTTGAGTCTCCGGGCTCCCTGGCCCCAGCCCTCTCCGGCTGTGGTCCCTGACCTTCAGGCTCTCTCTGGGCTCTGTAACTGCTCCTGGGCCAGTGAGACCTCCAGTCTCTGTGCTCTCTCACCCAGCTCTGGGCGATAAGCTCACCCACCCTTGTTCCCAGGCTTCTCCATTCCAGGCTTGCAGAGTTGCTTGCCCCAACTCAGCTATTCAGGTAGAAAACCAGCGCAGCTCTGCTGCCAGAAGCTCCTCTCTGGCCACCAAGGCTAGACCCCCCTGACTAGCTCAGGCCCTGGGCTTATGCCCCTCATATTCAACCCCCTTTTGGTCAAGTGTCTCCTTAATTGGCCCCTGGCACATACTTGC
Source organism: Caiman crocodilus (assembly GCA_030014935.1). NCBI lineage: Eukaryota > Metazoa > Chordata > Crocodylia > Alligatoridae > Caiman > Caiman crocodilus. Next base: position 19,609,921 of record JAGPOW010003182.1, read on the forward strand.
AGGCTGCTTCTCCCTCAGCCTCTCTCCTCTTTAAAAAAAAGTGAAGGCATGCCCCATGCCCCATCAAGGTGCAACAGAACAAAATTCATCCTGATAAAAAACACTAGTATAGCACCAGGCAGATAAGTGAGAAGTGCCCCACGCAAGCAACCACTAAACAGTGCTGGCCAGCACATGAGCATCCAGCAGTGTGTTCTTCAGGGTATATGAAAAAGGTGGCTCAGAAATAGCTCCCCAGTGTTTGCTGACTGGCTGTGGAGGGGATCTCACAGATGCACCGGTTTATAGCAGTTGTGCGCTTGAGTACCTACAGAAAGAAAAAAAAAAATGTCGCACAGGAACAGTACAGGCCAGAGCACAGAGTTTATTGCTGGCAAACAGCAAGAGACACCAATCTAACCTGGGAGTTCAGACAGAGAGGAGACCACAAATACCAAATCTCAACTAACACAGAGTCAACTTAAAATCTAGCTTCCCATTCCTGGAAAGGAACTCTAGAAGCTAAATACAAAAGCAGTGAGTATACCATAAAAAAAATGCATAACCCACCCAACAGTAGGGCTATCTATAAACACATATGAATAGCTGCACAGGGATGGAAAGTAAAAAGAGGATCTCCTACTCCACAGAAAGAAAAAAAATCATCCATTAGATTTTTCCACTTTCACTTTTAAACTTGCAAATGCTGTGGATGTGGCATGTATTAGAAATCAGGATGCTAAAAGCATTAGGCTTCACTTTCAATATGTAAAAGTAAAATCTGAACTAATCTAGTGTGCTAAAGAAACAGATCAGAACAGCCAAGCTCTTGTGAAGGCCGCAAGGCTGGGTAGAACAGAGAATTGCCGAAGTGTCTGGAAGCCTAAGGAAAGAAATTAAGGACTAAATCACTGGGGGCTGAGGAGAAGGGAGTCATTAGCAGATGAGATGCGTTGTCACAGGGTGTTTCAAGAGGGCAATGGATGAGGACAGATCTGCCAGAAAACAGAAGGTGGGCAAAACATGGCTCTATTTAAAGCCTAACTTAATGTCTATTCTTTACAGTCCCGAGTTTGTGAGATCACCATTTTTTCACCCTGACAGCAGTGAGCGAGAGCTACTGACCAGTCCTACGCAGCATTAGCAGATTGCCTCCCACCAGCATATTCATTCGACTCCACCTTCCTGTGACAATAGTACTTCCAGTAACCAAACAATTTCCTCAAGCCAGAGTACTGCTTAACCTGAACAGTGAGAACAAAGCACAACGGAGAAAAGGGATTTTAAGACAATGAATGGTCCTGCACACACAGGATCACAGAAAATTAGGGTTGGAAGGGACCTCAGAAGGTCATCTAGTCCAGTATTTCTAAACCTGTGGATTGCAAGAATATATGAAAGGGTCGCAAACAAATGTTAAAAATAGATTTTCCTTTAAAGGAGAAAAATGTGAGAAATTATGGCTTTTCCCTTGCAGGCTGGCCAAGTTCCAGCCTGCAAGGGGCTGCTTTGCACTCCTCTTGCTCCACACACACTCCTCACCCCACACACTGGGGACCTGGGGGCAGGGAGCATTAGGTCTGGAGTTAGGGGCACTGGGTCAGACTGGCCATCAATGTTTACAAATGGGTCCTGGTACCAAAACAACCACCACCAAACCCAAAACCCCACTGAGAAGCACTGATCTAATCCAACCCCCTGGCTCAAAGCAGGACCAGCCTCAACCAGATCATTCCAGCCAGGGCTCTGTCAAACCGGGCCTTAAAAACCCGCATGGATGGAGATCCCACCACCTCTCTAGGTAACCCAATCCAGTACTTCACCACACTCCTAGTGAGACACTTTTCCCCCCTACAAATCTAACCTAAGCCTCCCTTGCTGCAACTTGAGACTGTTGCTCCTTGTTCTGTCATCTGTCACCGCTGAGAACAGGCTGGCTCCATTCTCTTTCAAACCCCACTTGAGGTTGTTAAAGGCTGCTATTAAATCCCCTGCCAGTCATCTCTTCTCTAAACTAAATAAACTCAGTCCCCTCAGCCTCTCCTCACAAGTCATGTGCCCCAGCCCTCAAGCCATTTTTGTTGCTCTCCGCTAGACTCTCTCCAACTTATCTACATCCTTTCTATAGTGGGGGGCCCAAAACTGGACAGAGTACTCCAGATATAGCCTCACCAGCGCAGAATAATTACTTCCCTCAACCTGCTGGCAACAGTCCTACTAACACAGCTCAGTATGCCATTAGCCTTCTCGGCAACAAAGGCATACTGCTGATTCACATCCAGCCTACTGTCCACTGTAACCCTCAGGTCCTCTTCTGCAGAGCTACTGCTTACCCAGTCAGTCCACAGGCTGTAGCAATCTAGAATAATTCTCCCATCTTAAGGGCAGGACTTTGCACTTGTCCTGGCTGAACTTCATGAGATTTCTTTGGGCCCAATCCTCCAATTTGTCAAGGTCACTCTGAATCTGAGCCTTACCCTTCAACATATCCACTACGCCCCACAGCTTGGCGTCATCCGCAAACTTGTTAAGGGTGCAATCCATCTTTTCTTCCAGATTGTTAATGAAGATATTGAACAAAACCAGCTCCCGGGGCACTCCACTTGATACCAGCTGCCAACTAGACATTGAATCTGTTGAGTCCAACAATCCAGCCAGCTTTCTATCCACCTTGCAGTCCATTCATTCAATCCATACTTCCTCAGCTTGCTTGCAAGAATGCTGTGGACGATGGTATCAAAAGCCCTGCCACAGTATATTACGTCCAACTGCCTTCCCCGTACCCGTAAAACCAGTCACCTCATCATAGAAGGCAATTAGATTGACCTGGCATGCCTTGCCCTTGGTGAATCCAAGCTGACTGTTCCCAATCACCTTCTCCTCCTCCAATGGATTCTTTAAGGACCTGCTCCATGGTTTTTCCAAGGACTGCAGTGTGGATCCTGCACATTAGATCATTGAGGGACTCAAAGCCTACTTTTCTGAAGTCCAGGGTCCATACTCTGCTGCTCTCCTTTCTTCCTTTTATCAGGATCCTGAACTCAATCATCTCATGGTCAATGCTGCACAATTTTCCATCCACTTCTACATCCCCCACCAATTCGTCCCTATTTGTGAGCAGTAGGTCAAGAAGAGCATGGCTCCCAATTGGTCCCTCCGACACTTACACCAGGCAGTCGTCTCCACAGCTCTCCAAAAACTTCCTGGATTGCCTGCACACTGCTCTATTGCCCTCCCAGCAGATGTCAGGGTGACTACAGTCCCCCATGAGAACAAAGGCCTGTGATCAGGAAACTTCTAGTAATTGTGTGAAGAAAGCCTACCTACTACATCCTCCTGGTCTTGTGATCTATAGCACACACCCACCACAACATCATCCTTGTTGCTCTCCCCTCAACCTTCAACAAGCCTAAGGTTAATCTCAAGTTTCATAGTGGAGCTCTAAGCCATCATATGGCTCTTTTACACACAGCACAACTCCTGCTCCTCTTCTCCCCTGCCTGTCCTCCCTAAACAGTTTGTACCCATCCATGACAGTGCTCCCATCATTCAAGCTATCCCACCAAGTTTGTTATCCCAGTCACGTCATAACACACATTCATCTTCCAAATCCCCAGACACCAAGCAAGGCCTGCTGTTTCCAACCTGCCAGCGGAGTCCTCTCTGCAGCAGCTTGTCCCAAAGGAACAGTCACTAGACAACTACACCCCCTCCATCTCTAACCAAAGAAATTTTAATGGTTTCATATCCTTCTGGCTCCTGGTACTGGCAGTCAACCACAAGAACTCACATTTTAATAATTACAGCATCCACATAGGCAAATTCATGTGCCTACGTGCATGCATTGACTCTATATCTGAAATGAACCTAACGACATCTGTATGCAGATTGCTGAAAATGCAATTTAGGTATGAATGGATGAGTATAAGCTGGTCCTCAATGACAGTAATGAGACAGGGTAAGCAATCTACTCTTCTGAGACCTGGGTGTTTGGTGCACTAGATCTCACAAAGAAAATTAGGAGAAGTAGCACCAAAGACTGAAAATTCTTGCACCCTCACCCTAAGTCTCTGATCATAGACTTAAAGGATTGATGTCCCATCTCCACAAAGGTATCCGACAGACCTTTTGGGATGGTCTATCTGTACTCAGCTATTCCCAGTATACTGAAGTTGGCACTAAGTGCAAGGACAACTTTGGGTAACACACAGCGGGCATTTTACACAACAAACAAGAAACTGAAGCTGTCAAAGGTGGCTTCACAGGCACCAGCTGGATTACAGGCTGATGTAGTCTCCACAGAAATCTGATTTAATTTGCAAAGAATGGGATCCATGCAAAGACAAAACTGATAACATGCATAAGAGAAATTAACCTTTAGCAAACATAGCTGATCCCAAAGGCAGTTTGGCTGAGCCTACCAAAAGAGAGCAACAGGCTGGAACATGGCCCGCATGGTTCAGCTCTTCCCTTCTAGCATTTAAGGGTTGCATAGAAAACTGGATCTTCACCCTATACTTATGGAGAAGGCTGCACCAAAATGATGGAAAAAAGATGACAAAACTCATGAAAGATAGTACAGCTAAATTTAGAGTTCTGCCATTTTCAAGAGACCTGCTCTCCTGCCTACCCCGGTCAGCAGCTATTGAGGGTGTTGACAGCACATTAGGACTGGTTTGGTAGAATCTTCAAAGCTGCTGAGAGGCTGAAAAAGCAAATTAATTAGTGAAAGTATACTAGTATCCAGAGGCAGAATTAACAGAGTAGGAGTTACAGAACAGTTCACCCAAGAGCTCTTACCATGTGCCCACAGAATCCAAAGTAACCCTTTCAATTCTGGACAATTTTATCCAAGAAGAATATATTTCAGAGGTGAACCAAATGCCTGTGGGGCCTGATGACTTTGACATCCCTGATTTAGATCATGCAAAACTCCAGCCTGTACTATGGAAAACAAATGCAGTGTTCAAATATAAGCTGCATAAACAGCCACATGTACTTTAATAAAGCCACTAATGATGGAAAGGAAGCTCTTATACCCTTTAGGGGCAGCCTTCAAGGAAAGCCATTAGCTAATCTTCCTGGACAGATGTGAATTGCATAAAAAACTATAAACCAGACACAAATCCCAAAGACCTTTATAGCAGTTATTGGAAAAGAACATCCTGTGGTTCTTTCTACAATACCGTTGTTACAAAAATTAAAACCCACACTTTTATTAGCACCAACACCAACTTTAGAGAGGCCTTGAGAAGGCTTCCATAAACAGAGAGATCCTGGCCAGGAGAATCAAAGACCATGTGTCTGCTGCAGAAGTAATTAACAGACTGACTGGAAAATGTCTTCTATAGATAAAGACAGCAATTTAATACTATTTTTTCCCAGGATGCCTGTACCACAACCCACCCAGGGTTGATGGCATCACTACAACCAACAAAAGGAATTATCGTACATACTTGGCGTAATGTGTGCCCCAAGAGGGGAGGAATGTGATTTGAATACCATCTTATTTAACAAGTCTAGCCATTTTGAAGCCAGCATAGCAGAAATTATCTCCTGCTAGAGGATGGTAAATACGCCCCTTGCTCCCACCCTGCACAAGTTGGTACTTTGCTAGTTTCAGAACAGGCCCTTGGGATAGCAGTATGGCACCTGATCTGCCGTCGGCTAACCAAATGCCATTAATAACAAACGTGGGATTAGTTAACAAAACCATTGGTAATGGGCTCATGATGGTGGGCAGGCCAGGAGGAATATGCAGGTGCCTTTGGGAGGAGGTTGCACATAGAACTGGGCTGTAAAAGTTTTCCTCATTCTGAGCATCTAACACAGGGGTGGGCAAAATGCAGTTTGCTAGGCCATTCATTCATCTGGCCTGCTGGACCCCTAAATATTAATTTTCTACATTTTTTTATCTGCCTGGGGCTGCCTGTCATGCAGCCCTCAATGGCTTGCCAAAACTCAGTAAGTGGCCCTCTGCCCAAAATAATTGCCCATCCTTGATCTAACACAAAGCAGTTTGGCAGGAACTTGTGCTGGGGGACCTCAGTTCCTGTTAAGATGGAGACCTGCAACTCCCAGTAAAGCGACCAGCATCAAGCCAGCAGAAAAAATGTAGAGGGAGGGGAAGGAAGAAGGTGAACACAAGAAAACCAGCCCAGAGTAGTTACCAAAGTGATCCTACCTTTCACTCAACTCCGACACATTTTCACAGACATGAGGGTTGAAATGGATCTTGTAAAAACATCACATCCAGCCCCCTGGCTCAAGGGGCAGGAAGTCAGCTAAGGTCAAAGGATCCTAGATAAAAAGTCCAAATACTTCTTGAAGATGGGCACCACATTGGTCTGAGAATGGAGCCTTGGGGGACACCACTAGTCACTGAGTACCATGTTGATTTGGTTTCGTCAACTACCACTCTCTGGGTCTGACCTTGGAGCCAGTTCCCCAGCCATAGGACTGTGGAGTAGTCAAGGCCACAGTTGCCCAATTTTTCCCTGAGGACATCATGAGACACCAGGTCAAAGCCTTTTTTAAAGTCCAAATATTGACATCAACCTTTTCCCTTTTGTTCAGGTGATACGTCACCTGGTCACAGAAGGAAGTAAGACTGGTAAAGCAAGACCTACCTGCAACAAATTCATGCTGGCTATCCCCCAGAATGTTCCCTTCTGTTAACTTGTCAAGAATGGTTTCTTTGATAATTCTTCCAAAATATTCCCACGGATTGATATCAAACTGATTGGCCTGTAGTTTCCCAGGTCTTCTTTCCCCCCCCTTTCTTGAAGATGGGTACCACACGGGCCCTCTTCCAATCTTCAGGGACTTTGCCTGAGCACAAGTTCTCGAATATTCTCACCAGTGGTTGCACTGTGATGTCTGCCAGTTCCTTTAGCACTCCTGGGTGCAACTTATCCAGACCAGCTGATTTATGGGGGTCTAGCCTCTCAAAATGATCCCTCACAAGATCCACACCAATGGTGGGCATATATTCATCTTCACCTTGATCATCCTGCATCATGTTTGGCAGGGTGGTCCCTTTGGGCTGGTGAAAAACCGACACAAAGCAATCATTAAGCACACTGGCTTTTTCCTGGATGTCAGCTGCCCCAGCTGTGTTAGCAGGGGTCCAATGATACCCTTGTTTTCTTTCGACTCCCCACATATCTGAAGATGGACTTTTTATTGTCTTTGATTCGTGTAGCCAGATGGAGTTCAGTTGCAGACTTGGCTTTCTAGTTCGCTCCCTGCAGGTGCAGACCAGTGCAGTATCCTCCTCCTTAGTGGCATCTCCTGTCCTCCATCCATTATTCACGTCTCTTTTTATATGTAGGAGGTCCACGAGGAGGTTCCCTGTTGAGCCAAGGGAGTTGCTGAGCCCTTTTACTACCTTTCCTGCGGGTGGGGATGGACTCTCCTTGTGTTTCTAGGATTGCTTTAAGGAGCAACCACTGATCACAAACTCCTCTCTGTGAAATCATGGCCTCTCAGAGACCCAAGAACAAGTCTCCTGAGCTTATGAAAGTCAGCTTTCCTCAAGTTGAGGACTACTGCATTGCTGACTGACTTTGTGATGGATAGTAAAAGCAACCAACTCGTGGTCACTGTCACCCAGCTTCCCTTCGACTCTCAGGTCACCGAGTAGATCATCCCATTTGTACTGGGCAGTACCAGGTCCAGCAGCACCTTGCCTCTTGTCAGACCATAAACTTCTTGGGACAGGTAGGGCCTAGCCACACATGTAAGGAAGCTTTGTGACCAATTGAATTTGGCCAAGTGCTCATCCCATGAGGTGTCTGGGTAATCAAAGTCCCCCATGATGACCATGCACTGAAAGCATGCAGCTTTGTCCAGTTTCCTGGTCAAGCTTGTTCCTGGTTTGGAGGTCTGTAGTCAACTCCTACCAATGTATCTCTTTCACTATGTTCCCCTCATATTCTAACCCAAAGAGTCTCCAGTTGTCCTTCTTGGGTGTCATTCTCAGCTTGCAGGGATGTGCAACTCTCCTTCACATAGAGCTATACCCCACCCCTTTTTTCAGCTCAATTTCTCTTGTACAGTTTATAGCCATTTATACCAGTAGTCCAGTCATAAGAGGAGTCTCACCAGGTCTCTGTCATCCCTAAGAGATCATAGTCAGTTTTGGTTAGCAGAAGGACCAGCTCCTCCTGTTTATTCCAAAAATTTCTAGCATTAGTGTACAGGCATGAAAACGAACCATTGGAGGCACCAGGCTTCCTTGTGCTCATGGAGAAGCTCCATTTCTGGGCTGGAGTAGGAGTGGGTTCCCTTGAGCATCCTAACTTACTGGTTTTGCGGTTGATGCTTAGTGAGCTTGCTCTGGTGGTTGCCCACCCATCCCCCAGCAAGCTTAATTTAAATCCCAGTCAAGCAAGTCAGCCATTCTGGCTGAAAAAAGCTTCTTCCCCAGTGGAGAGAGATGGCCTCCACCTCACTCCTCAGGGAAGAGGCCATTCAGGTCTCCAGGGGTGTCTTATAACCAAGGATCCTGGTTTTTCATTTCCCATAGAAAAACAGAGAAAACATGGATTTATTCTTTTAGCAGAGAAACTCACGGATTCCCTGCTCTTGCAAATAGCTCTGCAGGCTGGCTGAGCTCCAGCCTGCATAAGCTGTTTGCAAACAGGGTGGGAAACCCCCAGCCCTGTCCAGAGGGGCTTGCAGGACGGGGTGGGAGCCCCTCTGGGCAGGGCTGGGGAGGAAGCCAGGAGCTGGCCCTGGCCCCACCCAAGCAGGCAGCAGCAGTGGGGAAGCCAGCTCCATGCTGCTTCTGCTGTAGCTGCCTGCTGCTGGCAGCAGGGAGCTACAGACTTGGATCCCTGGCCCCATAACCCAGGCAGCTGGAGGCCCCCTCCAGCAGTGCTGGGCGGCAGGGGCTATGGGTCTTTGAAGTACACCAGCAGGGCTAGAAGGGGCTTTTCGTTTTAATAATAGATTTGGGGGGTTTTTTAATCAGAAAATTTGTGATTTTTTAATCAGAGAAAACCAGGATCCCTGCTTATAAACACAGCAGGATCCTTACCTACATTTTATTTCCTTTACCTTTAAATTTAAGCACCAGGCCAGCACAAACCAATAGGAACCAGACAACTGTAAACCAAAGCTCATGAAGACTTAGGAGCTTTAAGAGCCTGTTCTGCCAAAAGCAGGGTACAAGCATGCTTTTCACGCTGCAAAACCTGGATGCAGCAAGAACCTCCAGCAATGGGTCCAAAACCGTTAAGGTAATAATAGTGTTTAATAATGAAGTGGGGATGATTTACTGTAATCCCTAGACTGAGCATAAGCAGGATTTGTTTTTTTTTGTCAGATTAGAGGGTTAAACTGGATTTGCTGGGATTAAATCTGAGTGGGGAGAGGATGATTAGAGATAGAAGAAGGCAGTTCATTAGTGTCATGTGTTACAGCTGCAGAAGAAAGAGTCATGGAACCAGTCAAGTGTTCCAGCTGCTGTGTTTAATCCCATGGTTTCATGGCTCAGAACAGCAGGTGGAAACTCCCCAGTGGCAATCAGAATGGAAGGATCAGTCTGGCCAAGGGGCTCAAAGGCAGCAGGGCAGCCCTAGGACTGTTTCCCCTGCTTCCCAAGGCAGGAGACAGGAAATTAACTGCAACTCCCCATCTTAGCTGCTAGACTGTTCATTTATTGAACAAGTCAGGTACCCCTGTGCATTTCTTTTGTTGCAATATTGGTAGGGGTGCACCGACAGAGATTTTGGGGGCCAATACTGATAGGCAATTTTTAAGGAGGCATGTCAGCCAATACCAATCTGACTTCTGATATAGCTGTGTGAAGCTGGTAAGTCAGTTGGGGTGGAAAGGTGGGGGGGACAGATGAACACCCCCCACGCTGAAGGAGGAAGTGGGGCAGGAGCAGCTCCAGCCCACAACTGCAGCCCGCTCACCCTGCCCTGCAAGGATCCGGGGGACACACTCCCTTCCCCCTGCCCGTAGGCCACCCCCCAACAGTGCAAGCAGTGGCAGAAGCCAGCCCCCGCCCCATGCCTCCCAGATGAGTCTGTCCCACGCCTCACCTGGGCAGTGGCTGCCCTGTCCCACTACCTCCCTCACCTCAGAGGGCATTGATCTGCACACCCCCCCCCCAACCCCTTCCCTTCTCTCTACCACAATGGACCTAGCAGCTGCACGCAGCTCTCCAAGATGCTGGGCTCTGCTCCTTGCCACTCATGTGTGGTGCTGTGGCTGCATGCATGGGCATTTATCAGCCAAATTATCGGCTGCATCGCGCCAATTTCTAATGCAAGCCAATTTTCTTTTTATCAGTGCCAATCAAATACTGGATTGATGCATCAGTGCGCCTCTAAGTATTGGTTTTGGATGTCTGCCTTTTTGCTTGCTTACTCTGTGTCCCCAACTGTCTGCAGGTACAGCACACCACAGTCTGGGTGAGAGGAAAGATATAACCAAGATAGCTATTCCCAAGTAGACCAGTCAACTGCTTCTGCCTGGGTAGGACCAACCCAACACCCTGCCTGGAGAGAAGCAGTAGCACTAGGAACATGCCATCCCTTTATTTATCTGGGAATAAAGGGCTCTCCTTCTCCAGACAGTGCCTGACTGCTCCCCTGCTAGTGACAGCACAGAGGGCATCTCTGCTGTAGAAGGAACTGCGAGAGCCCAGTTGCAGGAGCTAGAGGAGTGGGAGGGAGCTGTTGTGGGAAGACCAAATGGGGAGAAACTAGGGTGTTCTATGGTTTGGGCCATTTGCTGCCAGTCTGTCTCTGTTTATGGTGAATGCAGGGCTGCGCCTGGCTGCTGTCCCATTTGTACGGTTACCAGCACGAAAGGACCCTGCTCAGACATGGGACCACAGTGTAAGACTGAAGAAAGCCACTGCTCCATTTGGGCTGCACAGCACCAGCCTGTGCAGAGGGAAAGGCATCAGATGCAACTTCAGACCAGGGCATGAGCAAAGACCACCCCAGAGACTGGCTGGCAGCCAAATTAGCGTGCTTCAGCCTTTCAGACACCCTCACTGCGGCAGAGAGGGAGTGCCAGGAGATGGCAGCCAAGATGCTTGAAGTGTTCATTCTGGGCAGGGCTCTAGGATTTCAGGGCATGAGGGGCCCAATAACTTTGCTGCATATTAAAGGGATGGGAGCTGACAGAACTGTTTAAAACAACAAGGCTCTCTAAAGCAGAGACAATCTGGGCTGATGCTGGTCTCCAAATTGCCAATTCAGTGTCAGGCTCATATCACCCCACAAGTCTATCAGCCCCCTGGCAAGCATGTCTTGTCACGTGCAGGAGCTGGTCATCAAGGTAAAGCATAAGAGGCAGGACCACATCTGCAACTAGAGTCTGGCACTTTACTGCCCCACAAGGTAGAGGGGCAGGGATGTAAGAGCACCAGAATCTGGGTGGGAACTAGCTGTGTGCACACTCTTACCCCACAGCAGGGGGAAGCGAACTCATGGCTGCCTGGCCTCACCTTCCACTTCACCATAACTAAGCTCAAAGGCCTCCTCCAATGCCATTAAACTAAATGTGCTCAACTTTCTGCCTGCAGTGACAATCTTGAGACCCTGCTGCTGATTCCTTCAGGAAGCCATTAACACTCAGCAACTGCAGCTGGGCACCAGCTCTGCTACAGGACAGGCTGAAAAGCCCTCCTGTGAAGGCTCCAGACCCATGATTACGTGGATCACCTTGAAATCCAGTGGGTCTTAGGGGGTAGCGATCCAAATTTGGACCCACTGGAGCAAGGGATTCCCAAGATACAGACCCCTGAAAAACCAACTAACAGCTCTGCTTAAGGCCAGCATATTCCACTGATGATATTTTGCACAAAGCTGGGGATCATGCTGTGGCTGATCTGTAGGCGGGCTGTTAAAACATGCCTCCACTGGGGAGGAAGGCATGAAGTTATTTTAGGGACATGTAATCTGAGTGCAGCAGATAACTCAGAAGATGCTCATAGTAATTTAGGAAAAAAACCCAAACAAACAAACCCAAACTAAACTGTATGCTAGCACTTGTTTAGAAGGGAGAGGCAGTCAGAGGATTACCAATTACTCAAGGAGGATGAGTGGAATGGGTAGTGAGGAAGATGAGGAAGGATGAGACCCTGTAAGGGGGACATTGTTTCGGGCAGCAGGAGGTTGAGTGGGGGAACCAGTCTGCCCCACATGCCCCTCCTCCCCTGCGTGCTGTACCTGGAAGGACCATGCCTCTTTGGGAAATCAAGCCACCTTTCTTGTCCCAACATGAGCTGGTATGACATCCTGCCCAAACTCCTCTCCCTCCCTTTATTTCAGCCAGGCAGTGGGGGCAGAGTTTTTTTAATATAAACTTAAACATCTGAAAACCAGGGGGATACAAAAATGAAGATTCCCTCAAGATGCACAGGCACCTCCTTCCTTTGATCACACGCAAGGGAAGACCGAAATCCAGAGCTCTCCACACCACACCCACAGCCTGGATGCTGCTCAAGCTAATCCTGAACACTTACGCAGGACAGGAGGGCTATGAGAAACAGCACTGTCTGGTTTCAACTTCTGTTTCACTGTTTTGAAGCACTGTCTCATTTTGTTTCATTGAAAGTCTCACTGTTTCAATGTTTCGCCCATAGGCTATAATGGGGAATCATGAAAATACCTATAGCTTTGTCATTTCTTGCCCAATTTGGATGAAAATTGAAGGGCTAGTAGCCCCATTCTGAGGGCATGAAACCTGCCAAGTTTCAAGGAGCTGGGTGCAGGGGTTTCTGGGAAACAGCACCTCAAGATGCTGACAAGCAAAAAAAACTCATGTCACTTGCTGGCAGTGGCAGCCTCCTGTCACGCTGAGCACAGATCTGGGGGCCCACACCCCTGGGAGGGCTGTGGGGTTGTGCTGGACTCCTCCTGGGGGTGCAGGCCCCTGGATCTATGCTCAGGATGACAGGAGGCTGCTGCTACTGCCTGGGATGGCACTGGGTGCAGCCCGTGCCGAGCACTGGGAAGATTGGTGCTGCTGCTGGCCCCAGGTAGCAGTGGCAGCCTCCTGTCACCCTGCGTACAGATCTAGCAGCCCGTGCCCCCAGAAGGAGTCCGTCAGTACTGGGAGGGCAGGTTGAGCTCTGTGGGGGTGGCAGAGCCAGTCAGAGCACAGCCCTGGCTCTCCACCACCTCCTGCCACCAGGCTGCTTCGAAACTTGAAAGGTTGAGTGCCTTCATTTTGTTTCAAAGCCTTTTTTTTTGTTTTAATTTTGCTGTTTCAAGCTCAAAATGTGCCGAAACAGAACAGGACAGTTACCCTGAAGACAGCCATCACAGGTAGAGTGTGCAAACGCTGCTGCCCAGTCTGTGGACACAGATACGACTCACTGGTACATTCTCTGACTCTCTTTCCTGGCTTTTAGCAGACTGCATATCAGTAAGCTCAATGCTCCAGAAAGGCACAAAGCAGGAGTGGGAAATCTTACCTCTGCATTAATAATGTTTTAATATCTTGGTCTCGGGAAGAAGTAAAATAGATTCATAGATGCTGGGGTCAGAAGGGACCTCAACAGATCATCGAGTCCAACCCCATGCCTAGGCAGGAAGGAGTGCTGGGACCCCAGCCAGATATATGATTATTCAGCCTTCTTTTAAAGACTGCCAAGATAGGGGAGAGTGCCACGTCTCTCAGAAGGCCATTCCAAATTTTGGCCACCCTTATCATGAAGAAGTTTTTCCTGATATCTAGCCTAAATCTGTCTGTCAGTTTGTGACCACTGTTCCTTGTCACCCCAAGAGGCACCCTCGTGAGCAGAGCATCTGCGATTCCTTGCTGTGTCCCCCTAATTAATTTGTAGGCGGCCACAAGATCACCCCTCAGCCTTTTGTGGCAGCTGAAGAGGTACAGGTCTCTCAGTCTCTCCTCATAGGGCTTGCCTTGTAAGTCCCTAACCATATGAGTGGTACTCCTCTGGACCCTCTCGAGTCTATCAACATCCCTCTTGAAGTACAGCACCCAAAACTGGACGCAGTACTCTAACTGCGGTCTGACCAATGCTGCATAGAGGGGAAGTATCACCTCCTTGGATCTATTTGTCATGCATCTGCTGATGCTTGATAAAGTGCGGTTAGCTTTGCTGATGATTTCGTCACACTGACAACTTACGTTCATAAATCAGAACTGCAGGACTAGAACACCGAGGTCAAATGCGATTCAGCCATGCAGTAGTTTCAGAATCCAGCCCCCAGCTCTGAGGAATACTTACAAAAGCAGCTCAAAACCACAAAGATGAGGCTTCTCATATCTGGCCTATAGAGGAGATTGCCTTCCACCCCCTCCCCACCTATAGGAGTGCAAGCTCCAATCCTTTGGATAATAACTGCATGATTATCTCCAATACTGCTGTTCGCTCTTACCATTAAAGTTAATAGAAGGAAGGAACCCAAAAATCAATTCCAAAAACAAATTAAAAAGAGCTGCACTTAAGCCAGAACAGGCGATTCTGGGGCAGACACAAACTTCATTAAAAATGGAAAACTTCCAGGAGCTCTGCTTTCTTGCTTCAACTGGAAACGAGCTCTCAGCTCCAATAGCTTTGATTCTGCAGAGCTGAAGAAAATCCTCAGGCTTGTGTGTTGAGCATACAGATTTTTAAACTGCTTATCATTCCCATTTAAGGTCCAAGATTTTAATATAATTGTTCTCTATGTGCAGAAAGAATGTGAATTTCCATGACACTTGAACCCTGGTTGTGGGTACAGAAATATTTTTAGAAGCTCAACAACTTCTACAGAGCACCCAAGCCCAACCTGAGTGCCTCTCTTAGCTGCAGTCCTAAGAACAACCCCAAGCCAAAGCACTACATGGTCTATATCCAACAGAGATCAAGACAGATATACATGCTGGTTACACCATACTTTTCCTCTGCTCAGAGGCCAAGGGGTTCCTTAATTCCTCCACAGACTGAAAAGAACATCCTCCACCATGCTCCAAAGACTGCAAAGACCTCAAAACCAAGTGAACTCAAAAAGATTAAAGGAAGTACCACCACATTAGAGCTCAAAGCATCAAGGCTTGCATTTGTGTGAGAGCAGTGGAGTATAGTCAGTTGGATGCTGCTGGGTGCTCATAATCTTGGTTGGAGGGAGTGCTAATACTTTGATGAAGGATGCCAAGCTACAGGTCCTTTTATTTTCTGCTTATAAATCTAAGGTAGGAATCAGAAGGGCATTACATTCATCAGGATTTCCTCACCACCCTCAAGTCAACTTTACTCCCATTTTTCTCTTCACTGAGCCAGCCTACCTCTGGGCTTCCCCTCCTGCCCTCTACCTCTATGCAAGTCTCTGAAATCTGCCTTTCTTTAATTTTGTGCATGTGCCATAGACTCCTGCACTGTTTGCTCCCCATGCCCGCACCAATAAATTCCACTCGTGCAAGATCTAGATCAGCATTTTGTTACCACTCCCAGATCTGCTCTATTCAACGACATGCACAGCTCTACTTCCTCAGGAGTCATCCACTCCCTGTCCCTCCCCACAGTCAATGTAAAAGCTGCTTTGAAAGGAATCTGTCTTCTGCTACAGGGGTTCTCTCCCCTTCTGTGCAGGCGCATTATCATACAGAGACAGGCACTTCCTGCCCCAGACTCAAGTGGGAATCTTTGAATCCAGGTTGATACGTTCTCTCCTTTCCTCTCCCCTCCAGTCACAGATCTGAAATCTGCAGTATTTTCACTATGACTAATCAAGAGCAGATTCTCCAATGTTATCCTGAAATACAAACTTACTTCGTTACTCCAAGATGTTACATGAATTTTGGGCTGATGAAAGACTCCAAGCTGGCCATGGTGGAGACTGAAACCAACCACTTTGAGCGAACAGCAGAAGTCAGGGCACAGCAAGCCTGGTCCTTGTGGTACCAACAAAATACACCTCCCTCTTGGCCTGAAGGTTGAAGGGGAGTTGCATTCTGTGACCATTGCGTCTTAGGCATCTCTCCTAAGGGGTATCATGAAGTTCACCAATCCATCCGCACATGCAACAGCCACTTCTACAGTAATACTGACTCTCTGCATCTTTATACTCAACCCTACATGACCTGAACTTCCCTGACCCCTACCACCCCAAGATCCCTGGACCTACTCCCTGCTAGAACATATTACTTGAACTCAACTGCTAGCAGCAAAGCTTCAAAAGGTACCTGAAACTCCTCCACCAACACCAGGTCCTCCTTTCTGTCAGCAGCAGCCCCACCTCTGCTAAGCAGCTGGCCAGCAGCTGGCAGAAGGCATGTGCAAGCACTACAGTGCTGTCTGCTGGCTGGCATGGTCCCTGTCACAATCAGTGCCTTCCCAGGGTGCATTTCACACCCGGTGGCACAGATACTACAGTGAAGCCACCAAAAACACCTGGCCTCCAAAAGTTTGGTAGTGGAAGCTGCTGCCAAGACTTGCACCAGCAGAGACAGGTATGGAGACACAGGGCCTCAGCCACTTTGACTCCTTCAGGCCCTTCTAAAGCACCCCCTTCAGCTTACCTTTCCATGATCTCCACTGCCTCCAACTCTCTCCCCTATATGAGAAGCACAGGGCACATTTTAAGACACAAGGCACAAGCCAGCATGGAAAGGGCAGCTGGCATGTCTACACAAGGGACAAGTGAAAAGCTTTTTCTATGTGGAAGCTAAGCCACCAATTCCCAAGCCCAAGGACTGCCCTTTCAATTTTTGTCTCTAGTGCCTGTGTGCTCAAAAACCAGTTGCCAGCCACAGACAAAGCATAAACCAGTGCAGTGCCACCTAAGGGCCTGTCTTGCCTGCAGAGCATTTCTAGTGCTGCTCCTATCCACACGTGTGGCCGCTCCTTACCTCAGGGATGGAGACACTTGCTTCATGCTGTCAGGGGTGCAAGGTAGAGCTTAAAATGACACCACCTGTCAGCTCTAACAACTCCTCTGCGCAGCTCCTGGTACTCCGACAGCAAGCACAGGCCTGTTGGAGTTATCCTAGCTTGAGAGGCATTATGTCAAACACAACAACCCTGCAATGAAGACATCCTCTGAATCTACAGGGAGACTAATCCAATTGCAGGCTGCCGCTTTGAGGAAGGAGACCCAGCATGCCTGTTTTACAACAGCTATTCACATCCTCCAGGGTAGCCATGAGACTCAAGAATCACAATCATGTCAAACTGCTCCTGCTTAGGGAGTCCAGAGGCACCGGAAAGAGAGAGGCAGGAGCTTGGAGATGTAGGGGGAGGACTCATACAAGGCAAACAGGAGCAGCAGAAACCCCTTTCCACGGCCTGGCAGCTCCGGAGAAGCAAGGCAGAGCAGTAAATGCACATGCCCCTGATTCCTCAACAGGATGCACTGGAAAGGGGAATGAAGGCAGAAAGCTTCTTTCAGCAACTATGGACAGTACTTAATATTTAATAAAAAAAAGTCCCTCCCAAATACTGGGTATGTGATTGAATTGAAGCATCTCTTCCTCTCCAACCCCCTGCAGTGTCCTGGCAGGGACCACACATGTGCTTCAAGCATCCTTGTGCTCATACTGGAAGCTCCCCATCCACAAAAAAATCCAGGATCGAGATTCCCTCATTGAGAGAAAGAAAAGAACGAGTCATGTCATATACAGGCAGCAGTGCTTGAATAGCTCCAGCTGCTAGATATGGGAAAATAGTTCACCTCCAACCCCTACCCCCAAAGCTTTTGCCCGTGCATTACTCTACTCTTGCAGGAATCTCTCCCATTTTGGCCAAGGAGCCAGGTTTCAGGAGGAGGATTTTTTGGCTGTTCTACTGAAAACAGAAGCTGGAACCCTGCAGGATGAAGCTCTAGAACCAGTTACTCTTGAGTTCATGGGCGTACTCCTGGAAAGAGACTGATCTTTTCATGGAAGGGGACTCAACAGGGGAAAAAGGGAGGTGGAACCCAAAGCCAAAGCCAGCCTCATTCAAGGGACTGCTTTGGGATGAGCAGCTATACTTGCAAGCAAAGCTGCCCAGCACTGGAATCCTGCTCAAGAAGCACTTACAGATGGCTCGTCGCTAGGAATAACTGCCTCCTCCACACAGGCACGTATCTGACAAACGTCCGTCGTTGACAGGGACCTTTTTTGCAGGGGCAACAAAACTAAGAAACTCTGGACCCATGTGCTTAAGCGTCATGAAGCCTTGACAGCAAGAGAAAAAAAAAACCCTTCCTTGCAACAAAGGGAGAACTGATATCTATTATCAAGGATGTGAGTAGCCAGGAGCCAACTAGCCCTAAGTTCAGGTTAGCCTTCATCACCTCTCCAGGTCAGCAGCCAAGCTACATACATTGAGACCAGCATGCAACACTGCACAGCCATGAGCTGTGAGAAGGATCTGCATGGCAGTCTAACGGTTCTGCCTTTCACAGCCTAGGTATGAAAAAAACACAAGGATGTTTGGGGACACGCAGTCCAGCCACCACTGCTGGCCCAAAAACTACAACTTCTGATACCTGGGGTACACGTGTCCTTGGAGTAGAGAACACACACACACACACACGAGGATGAGCAGCAGAGAGCTCCTTTGTGGGCCACTTGGTAATTTTTCAATTGCTACATGTTTTATTACGTCCCTTTCCCCAACCCTTCAATTAGAAATACTTTGGAGCCAAGAACCAGCCATGGGTATCTCCAAGTCACCGCAATCCTCTCTTGGACAAGGAAAAAACAAAACATTTGAAATCACTGCCAACCAAGAGATAATGTGAACCTTGGAACCAGTGACTTCCTGAGAAAGGACAGGCAGCCTAAAATTACCTAGTCCACCCACAGTCCAATGGTTTGATTTTCTTTCTTTTTCCTTGTTTTTTAAGTTGACCACACCAAAATATTAAAAGAAATCAACAGTTCTCACCCTCCCATTACTCATGTGTAGCTCCCATCTTAACAGCATGAGACTAGGAAATGGCTGCAACCCTACTAGCACGACAGTGTAGCAACGATGTTCACATACTGAACCAAATCTCAAAAAGCAGGTCAAGTGTTCAGTCCCAAAGGGATTTTGTGTACTGTGTTTCAAGATGCCAGAAAAGAAGGAAAAATGCTCTTTATGGCTCCTTCAATACATTCCATTACCAGAGATCCAACTCTTTTATTATTATTTATTACAAAGGGGGAAGAAAAGACATCTTTTTATGCAAGCCCACAAGCTAGGAGGAAGGAAGAGTCCATGGAAAGCACGAACTTCATCTCTTTTCCACAAAAGCCTTACTGCCAGCAGATTGCTTCCCCTTTCAGCTTGTCCTCCACCCCAAAGGGGAACAAGCATCAGCATGACGTTCCCTCACAAGAACAGTATGTGACCAGTATATTAACTGTACACAGGAGGACACAAACCCAGCAAAAGCTAACACATAGCCGACTCTCCTCTCTGCTGCCTGGTAACAAGTCTCATGTCCAAGGCACCTATATTTCTTTTTTAGTGTTTAATGGATTTATGCTCCGAACACGGCTGCACTCCGCTGAGGGGGAAGACAGGCCGGGGGTACGTCAAGAGAAATGGAGGCAGTAGCAGATGAATCATGCCCTCCCTTCCAGCACCAGTTCTTGTGCAACAAGTCTCATGCACATTTTATACCACAAACTTTGATGTGGGAAATAAATCAAGGGGAATTTGGTTTGGCAGGTCTCTCTCATACAAGTCAAACTTTTTATTCAGGGACCACTAAGTTATGGGAGCAAAGCCACACTGTTTTGGAGCTCAAGGCTACAGCCCAAACCGCAAGGATCAGATCATGAGCCATGCAAAGGTAAGAGGATCCAAAGCTGGAGCTCTAAAGTAGCCTCCAACCCAAGGTAGAGGGTTCTCTGTCTACCCAAGGGAGCCAGTCTTACTGGGTCTGCACTGGGACCAGGATTTATATGGAGGAATTCTTAAAGACAGCCCCAGCACACTGAAGCTTCCCCTTCGGCTAAACTTGTTTAATGGTCAGCAAGTTCAGGCTGCCACCAGGGGACTGGCTTCCCAATGCCAAAGTGGTTTCCATCTGCAAGAAGCGGGGTTCAAACAATTCAGTTTGACGATACATGGCCAGCAACCAAGTGTCTGGCAGCCATCACTTGTGCTGAGAACACATTGGCACCACCTTAGTGAGCACGGTGTCTCACACCTCATATAGGCCTCCATCAAGAAGCCATCTGGAAACCCAAACTCTAAACAGTCACTCAACCCAGGAGATCCTTTGAATATTAGCATAGTGATGCGTGCCAACACCCAAAGATGATTCACAAGATATTTCAAATAGGAATCCATAGTGGCAAAAGCCATTCTGATCTCCTGTGGTCTTTCTGAGTTCTTTGCAACAGAATTGCTCAGTGATTTTTCTGTAGTGGAAAAAATGAGTGAAAGCCAAGAACTGTTATTCTCACGGGGCCGGAGGGGCGGTGCAGCTCCAGTCTAAAAAGGATGAAAACCACTAGTCCAGAAGATTTCATCTCCTCGCTGACTTTCACCATCTAAAATAACAAAGTACAGCTCCTAGACAGACAAAAGACTGAAGACAGAACACGCAGATATTCCTATTTCACGGACTCCCTCAGCCCCGTCTGGCTAAAATTTACTGTCTAAAGAAACCTCTCCTAGAATTCCCTTCATCTTGAATTCTCACTTCCTCTAGGTAACAGACTACCTGGGGCAGATTTCCAAGGAGTTCCTGCCATGTCTGGACTCACGAGCAAAGGCTGGGAGCAATGCGGTCAGAAATAGCCTCCATCCTAGCTGAAGGAGGCTGTCTCCTTATACCAGACTAAGTGCAAACAGCAAAAATGGGACCAGCCCCTCTCAGCTTTCATCTCTGCTTAGCCAGTCATGCCCTGTATGAAGTCACCTACACTTCACCATTGCTTCAACTGTCCAGGCCGCCACAGGGGGATGGCATTTATTGTGCCCGACAGGAGGAGCTGTGGCTGACCACATGAATAAATGGAAACCGAGCTAAGATCAGGAAAGTAAGCACGTTGTGATTAAGTGATCCAAACTGAAACTTTTATAGGTCCAAGAAGATATATACATGTTGACTGTCAGGTCTGAGGAGAGGACAGGACCCTCTGGGAACACCTCCCTTTCTGCAGCAGTATAGAAATTCAACTGTGTCTTGCCCTGTTAATACAAGCACTCACAGAGGATGAGCATCTGATTTATGTCAGACCAGCAACTTGACTTTTTACCTTCTACTTGCTAGCCAAACCTTGGTAACAGCAACTCCATCCACTTCAGGGGTAAGTTCCCAACAACTTCTGACCAAGATAAAGCTACTGTGTGCAGAGGTTTAACAACAACCAACCACAAACAGGGCAATCAGTAAGTGTGAATTGCAGTTTGTCACCTAATGCCAGTGGATCAGTTTCCACAGCGAATTTTACCACATTTGTTCTAACAGTCACTGTGTACAGGGGACAAGTGAGACGTTTCAGCAGCATTTGGACTATCTACAACAAAGGCACTGTGCAGCACACACAACTGCAAACAGATCAGATGGGAAACAACAAAACCTACTACACACAGAGGTAGATTTGTCAAAGCGTGAGAATCAGCCGATCCCCAAGCTGACAATGAACATGCTTGGACCATCGCAACAGACACCAGCACACAAAATGCATCTTGTGGCGAAATAAATCACAGAACAGGAATTGCTACCGCCAAGAAGAAAGGTTTCAGTTTAAGCTCCTCTCCCTGGAACAACTGTTCATCACACGCATTTAATTTAAAATCTTTGTACATAAAGCTCTATTAGAGCCCCTGGCTCATAACATGTGGGTTATGTCAGTGATCACATAGGACTCCAGGGTCTCTGCACTCTTATTTTTGCACAGACGGTATAGTGCCATGGTTGCGTATTGAGGCTATTTGTATTTCTTTTTCTAATAATACCCCTTATGGAATCGATCCT
Source organism: Caiman crocodilus (assembly GCA_030014935.1). Lineage (NCBI taxonomy): Eukaryota > Metazoa > Chordata > Crocodylia > Alligatoridae > Caiman > Caiman crocodilus. The sequence goes on from JAGPOW010003182.1 coordinate 19,631,787, forward strand.
TTTACCAGTGCTCAGACTGACAGGTCAGCCGCTGAATACATAATCCAGGCTAGGAATGACATGAAGTTTAAATCCTTCACCAGGGAGTGAGCTAAGATATTAAAAAATTCTGTTTATTTTTATTTATATCCAAGCTGTGCAGAAAGGAGAAGAGGAGAGGCTGCTCCTCTGAACAGAAATCTACAAGCAATAATGGTAACAGACAGATTCAGCTGTTTTACAAATTTCAACCCCTGACAGATGAAGCACCCATTTTATAGCTCGAGTCATGTCCCGCCCCCAACCACCATGGGCATAAATATGCCTGGATGTTCTCAGGTCAGCAAGTGACTAGAATATCTCTACGACTGTAAGAGTTTGTTAGCTTGTGGTCTGCCTTACCAGGCCCGGTTGCAAATAGCAGAAGAGGTTTAAGGGGGTGTCTGCATGGCCTTGTTTCCCCAGTCCCAACAGATTCTTGAGTTTTTAAGCCTTGTCCCACTGCCAGCGACCTGAAGGGAAGCTCCCCTACATCCCTTCACCCAATCTCTAAGGGTTGCATCACTTCCTTAGATCCACTCACACCCAGCAATTACCCCAACACTCATGTTTCCCATAAACTTCTAGTTTGTCAGGTTTGCATTCAAGATCTTTATCCCTCATAGCACAGCAGCGGAACCAAGGTGACCCAGACTGTCATGGAACCAAGCACTGAAAGGGATGAATGATTATAAGCAAAAAGAGGTGTAAGCTTGGAGACCAAAGCTCACGCTGAAAAGGTATCAGCCAATTTCCCTCCCAGGCTCAGGAAAGATGTACAAAGCTGCATCACCTGAGGTAGGCAGGGCACAAGAATGGTCTTCTGAAGACTCAGCTCATAGCTACTGTCAGAGCAAGATACTGGATTTGATGGACCAAATGTACAACAAATCCTATTTGGTGGCTGTATTTCTCTTTTTGTTGCAACAGAAACATGTCTATACTGCTGTACCACTAGTGTTGGTTAAAAGGAATAATTCTAAGTCCTGATGACAGTGAATGTTGTCCAACTCCAAACACCTTTCGCTGAAGCATCTATTCTTTTCAAAGCATTAATTTATCCTCAACCCTGTTGTGAGGCAGGTCAGGAACATCCCCATTCATACAAGAGATGTTCACCACATGACACAGAAGTAGTTCAAAGCATGTCATACAGCCAGGTCTGTGGTGGACAGAACCCCGGAGACCAGCATTCAGCACAAGGGTGCAGACGAAAAGCACAAGCTAATCCTGGACAACCATAAAGACCGTGCATGAGAACAGGGTAATGGACTGAGAGAGGACTTCCATGCTTGCTCTTCAAAGAGAACACAATCCAAGGAAACATCCCTTGGTCTGCTCAATTCAGAGATGCTCTCAGGAAGAAAACAGTAAGTTTGCCTTCTCATTGCAGCCAGTCATTTGGTCTGCCATAACAGAAGGCATCCTACAATAAACACACTGCACACAATTCAGTGGCTTTAGCTGGTTTCTTGATGAAATGTATCTAAGGCCTAGTCCAAGTAGCACAGGCTTGATCAGTCAAAACTAAAGAACTCATGAACAATTAACCAAGAGAATTAGAGACCAGGGTTCCAACCCAAGCAGGTGTTACCAGGCACTCCCTCAAATGCACTACCCACACGTGACAGGTAGGCTGAGAAAATGAGTCACACAAGAAACCCACCACATCTCCCGCACCCAGAATCCTCTATGCTAGACTTAGCGTCCCAGAGGCCTGAGGGAAGCAGCAGCAGCAGGCGGCCTTCACTTTGAATTTTTGCTTTCGCATCACCTTGACGGTCCTCTCTCTTTCCTCCCCATCACAGCAACTTCAGCGAGAGCAACAGAACCACACTAGTTAGGACCAAGGCACATGCTTATACCTATAAAGGGAAGCCACATGCTCACCTGGAAGCAGCATCCGAGCCTTAAATTGGTTAAAATGTGCAGTTCTCAGAACCAAGCAAACACACTGAGATCATCAGATCCCACCCAGTTACAACCATCAAAGGCATGCCTCATTTTCCAGCAGTAACAAGCATGTCCTTTGGGCCACCAATGCAGCTCACAAAAGGGAATCAAAGGCACAAAGGCAGGTTTTATCCGATTCAAAAATGCCTAATTTTTTTTTTTAAATCAAAAGTGCCACTAGTTAAGAGAGCCAATCTTAGCACTCAAAAAAAAAAAAAGAGGCTAAAGATCATTAGCATCTTTCTTCTCTAATCATTCTAAATTATGAAACATCCCAGAACTTCTGGCAAAACTATCCAGTCTTTAGCTACAGTAATTAGAACTGGTTACAATTCCCCTGACTGAGTAATTTAGTTTCAAGAGTAAAATTTCCTCTCCAAGCATTAACAGCCCTGATGTGATACCATCACTGCTGCTCTGACAGCCTGAAGAAAAATGCCTCTTTTCCTCTCAGTTTCTGGTAAGTGCTGAAAAGTGCAGACTCAGCTGTAAATCACTACCAGCTGCTTATGCTAAAAATAAAGATTTATTTTTAAGAATAAGTGCCTATTCAGGTCCTGTGTGAATGTCCCGATTAGGCACTCACACCCATTAAAAAGCCTGTCACATCTCAAACTGGCGCCACCAGAAGCTATTTGAGTTCCACAGAAATCTCCCTGATTTTGACAACAGATTGCACTAATACATTTATCTGAAATGCTCGAGTGCAAGGGGCCATAAGGGAGGCTCTGCCCATTTGACGGGAACACTGTACCATACACACATGGTGAAACCCAGAACCCACAGAGGCCAATGGCAAAATTCATATTGGCTTCTCGGGACAAAACGGGGAATTTCCCCATGAGTTTAATTCCTAAGTGACCATGTAGAACAGTGGCTCTTGACCTTGTTGGGCCATTATCCAATTCCAGGGAGCGCTCATAACCCAACTTTTAATCAGGTTGCAATAGTGCCCAATCCAAGCCTGTCTGAAGTAACAGTGTCTCTGGGGCCCACGATCCCACTCATAAGTGCCATGGTCTTTGTCAGGATATGGCACCCAGCTGGGGAACTGTTGGTTTAAAGTCTTCATAGAAGAGCATTCTCTCAAATACTTGTGCCTCAATGACCGACTTGCCCTGGAAGCAAGTAGCCAGTACTTTCTTCCTCAAAAATAGTAGACCCCAAAACCAGCTCGGGGTCTACTGTGCAACACTACAGTTTTCTAATGCCTACATTTCATGTTCCTCTTACTGTCACTCTGCCTTCCTTCTGCACGTGTTCTTCAATCACTTGGCATCTCATCAATCTGAGTAGGGCTTTTGGGACAGACATTGTCTTAAGATGGTACCTAAGCAGAGTATCAATCCTGTCACAGACATTAATACTGCCAATTATGAGGACAAGGAATTCCCTTCTGCTGGGGAACAGCACAAAATCTGAATTCTGATCATCTTTGCTGGTAGTAGAAAGTACTGGTAGCTATGTCATACTCTCCCAGGAATATGAACAAACCAGGCCTGTTGTAAAACATCTGCCTCCATCCCAGACAGCAAAAGCAAATCTCACAGACAACTCACAGGCTACGTTGCCTAGTCTCTTGGTTTCATCACATGCTTATTTATTTTTATATCCAAGACGCTGCTTAACTAAAACCTTGTAACTGCCTCAGTCCTATCTCCTTTCCAAATAGGCAGCCCAAACTTTTTAATCCTTTGTCAAACAATCATTGTCCTACCCCAACCGCTGTTGCTTTTCTCCGAACCTTTGGAAGACTGGAGACCCAAACTAAATGTAACATTTGAGGTAAGGATGTGTCAAATGTTTCTGATAATGCTATTACAGTAATTCTATGCTCTTTTCTATTCACTTAATATAGCCCTCCAGTTTATTTAGCACTTTGGGAAAGCTGTGTAATAGAATAAATGGCTCCCAATTTAGAAAGAAATGACCACTTCAATCGGCTACTTATTTTTGATAAATCCCAATCCATCAACAGGAGGCCAGTGTTTTATATGACTGTCATGCTCTCCTCAAAGTATAATATAAATACTGTAGGGATTTTTTTTAAGGGTTGAATAGGGGCAAGGGCACTCCAAAGCTTCAGCCACAGAGGCAAAGCAAAATTGCATTTTAAAGTAGTTGGTCACCACCTCAGTAGTGAATAAGAGATTACCAGCAGAGTGTAAATAAGTCATAAAGACCCTGAAAGTGAAAACAAGTAGCTTATGTTTACTATGTCAGAGGGCAGAGCATATGGACAGACAGACAGAAGAAAAAGGGTGATGGGGACACAATATTGAGCAAGGAAAATTATCTTTACAAAAGGATTCTGGAAGCACCCCTCTGGATATGGATAAGGCAAAACTATCTATCAAGGCCAGAGAGCAGAACAGTGCAGGCATTAAGATGATGAAAGCTGGGGCAAGAGTTTTAGCTGCATCAAGGCATAGGAAAAGCTGAACTGGAGAGAACAAAGTGGGTGACTTCACAGAGACAGCTCAGCTGGGTGTACCTAGTGAGAAGGCAGAGATGGGGATTAGATCCAGGTTCCAGACCCAAACAACACACAGAACAATGGTACTAACTTCAATCAAGGAAAGAGCAGGAAGGCAAGTCACAGTTCTGTCTAGCATTCTTGGGCTTGAGCTGACTGCCAGACACAGACCTTAGAGAACAGCACAAGAATGGAAGTGAAAAAAACAAGAAAACAAGCCTACAATCTAACACTGGGAAAAAGGGAAGACAGGGCTGGACTTACAATACACATGACATTTTCAATACTGATGGCCTGGAAGTCACAGAAAGACCAAGAGACATGGAATTCATGCTGAGAAAAGGCAGGGGGAACTCCACACTAGAGATAGAAGACAACAATGTATAGTGAAGACCAAGCAAAGTCAAATGGTGAGTGGGAAAAATCAGCCAGGAGTGTGGGTCAAATGAAGTGGTAAACATGCTTCGCCTGGGGTCAGATGGGAAAGCAACACAGAAGCTACCATCACTGAGAGGGAACAGAGAAGACCATAAGGAAGAGGGCACCCTGGGAGACTAATTTCAAAGGATAAGATAAACAGGGAGGCACTGGGTGGGCAGCAGGTGAAGCAGAGAAGAGAGGAGAATCAGACACAGAGCTGTGCAGAACAGTCAAAGCTCAGAACATGGTGAGCTTTACACTTGAGACGCACCAAATTGTCAAGAGGCACCCATACCTGGGGTAGGGAGGGCTGCACCCCACTCAGACACACCAGTCATGTATGCTGGCAGTGGGCTGATGATGGACAGGAGAAAGGAGCTGTAGCCAAGGACAGATGGAATAATGCCAGTTGCTACACACAGCATCAAGGACCATTGTACAGAAAGATTCTCTTCATTTAAGATTTCCTCTTTAGACTCTCCACACAGGAAGCTGCAAAAACCTCTCATTTCCTAGTGAAGAAAGGGCTTGGGTAATCCTGCCAGGACTCAAACTTAAGCTTGCCAGGAGTCTAAGGTAGGAGTAGCAAAGAGCTGACTCACAAGGCCCAAACCTTTAAAGACTGGAAGCAAGAACTTGAAACTGGAGTCATATCACCCAGCTTGCAATACTTTCAACAGGTCCTGGGCCAACTGGCCCATGTACACCAGCTCTGGACCTGGTCTTGTGCACCACACGTAGGACTGGTCCAGGGTACACACTGCATGTGGCCTAATGAGTTTGATTTAAACATTGGGTCAGAAACCATTAGACCAAGAGTATCACTGTTCATCCCCTGGGGCTACAGAAGGAGCTACTAAGAAAATGGAGTGGGAGCAGCTTCTCTTTGCTTCACTTGCCAACAAATGGAATGAAACCTTGCAAACTGCAGTGGGTCAAAACAGATGCATTTCTGGCCTCACTGTCTACAATGCTGTCAGTGTTGCTGCCATCGTCTGTGCTGCCGGAAAGCAAGCAGGGCTCTTGCGCTATTGCGGCATAGCCGAAACCTTTGCAGTCTGGAAACCAGAACTTGGAACAACTCCAGATCCCCATTAAGTAATTATGTGTCTTACCATTATGATGATAACATAGGTCCTTTCATTGGGTTAAATAGCCCATTTCTTATTTGCTATGCTCAGCTTTGTCCTCTATTCAGCAACCATTCTCCTAACACAGAATAGCCCCCTCCCAAGGAAGTTTTTTTTTTTTAATTGAATTTTTTATACTTCATATAAAACTCCAAAAGACCCATCAGCTGCAATAAATGGCTCTGCCTCAACAGAACACCCAGGCTTCAATATAACCTCCACATTTCTGCCATTCACAAACCACTTAAAAGCCACACCCCAGCCATTTGAGACAAAAAAGCCAAAGCTTTCGCTTACTGGCACCTTTCCACCTAGTCAGAAACCATGACACTCCCATGCTGATGATTTCACTATGGCAGCTTTTGCCTGGCATGAGCTACTAGCAGCATTTGTCTCTGCTATGCCAATATCTGGAGGCAATTATCTTGTCTGCTGGTACTGGATGCCTCAGGTGTTGGGTACACATTCTCACTTGTCTCATCAGCAGCACCTGTTAGCTTCAGAGTTTGTTGCAGTTTTGCTTGCTAACATTACTGGAGCTCAGGGGCTGCCAGCTCTATTGCTTGAAATCTTATTTGCAGAAGTTTCAAATAGGACTGAAGCTCCAGAAAGCAACATTCAAGCAAGCAATATTTTCTCTCCTTGCTCTTGTGCAAAAGCAGGACTAGAGCCTGTATTTTTCTCACCACCCCCCTGAATCTAAGATGAAATTTTTTTTCTCACTAAACAGTCCATAATTGGGAGGTACGTGAGCTTCAGTGACATGCTGTCTCATTAGCTTGTGGGTAAGCTCAGATCTGCTACATCCTCTACACCTTGCTAACCAACCTCATCCTCACTTAGAACTAGGGCTGGAAGGGCCTTCATGAGGTCTAGTCCAACGACCTGCTCAAGGCAGGATCATCCCTGTTTAAACCAGTCTAGACAAGTGCTGGTCTGATCCTGTTCTGAAAACCTTTGGATACAAACCCTCACACAACTACCTGGCACAATGCTCAAAACACTAAAAATGCTCTTTAATTGCCACAATAAAGCAGAGGGACAAAAAGCACACTCAAAGACAAGTAGTAGTTAGTAAAATGCATGCAAAAGAGAAAAGGAATGCGAATGTGTACCCTACTATAGAAGAAGACAAAAACCCCATGCCAGTCTGCCACGAGGTAAAACCCCTTCCTGATCCCAGATGTGGCAAATCAGTGTAACCTTGTGGGGAGCAGCAAGGCCTCTAGGTTTTAGAAGTTAAAACAGGAGCAGGAGTACCCAACTGGAACTCCAAAAGCTGAAGGTATTTCCAAAGCAAGTTTGCCTGCTTGTACATTTAATTTGATGCATTTAATGGCAATGCTGTTTAAAATGCTAGCATTCAAGCATTTCTTAATGCAGCCACCTTGAGACTTCATGGCCAAACACAGTTAGCATGAGAAGTTTAGATGAATACCTCGTACAGGATTGCATGTTCTTTGCAAAGAAGCCAAAGAACAGGCTTCTCACTTGTATTAAAAATGAGCTGACTTGCATAAGATAAGCAAATTTTACTAAGGTTGACAGCACCAGGGTGAATTCACTAAGCCTCTGCAAAGGTTTCCACTTTGATATTAATTTAATTGCCTTATTAAGAGTAACTTCAGATTCTTCTGGGAACCCTTACTAGGAAAGGAGAATAGCTTCTTTGGACTGAGACTGTTGAGATATGTTGTTTACCTGGCTGCACCAGTAATGAGTCTGCCGCCTTGTTTTTGCAATAGTGACTCCTGTTGAAAACATGCTCTCTTCCGCCACTTCAAATGCTCCATCACTAACTATTAGTGGTGTTGTTCTTGCAGTGATCATGGCAACACTAATTACTGCTCCACACATTGTCACTAATTATTATTAATACCCTTATTAAACAGCAATGGGATAGAAGCTGTTTGCAGGCTCATCTGGATGCTGCAAGAGACTGTTCAAAGCAACATTTCAGTCAGATAATTTTTCCACCTCCCCCACAAGTCAGATCTACTTGGTTTTGTATGGAATAGCAAACCATGACTCCTGCCAGCTTTGAGAAGTGGATGGGAAAGTGCCGAGGCATTCAGTGCACATTGAGCACTGTAATAACTGCAGACCAGCACAATGAATTCTACTGCCTCATGTAGCATCAGCACAATCACCTGTCCAGAGCATTTATCGTCAAGAACAGAGGAAGCAGAAAAAGCCCAGATTTATATCCTACTAAAAGGATTAAAGGATGATTAAGAAAAATGTATTTCAGCTAAAGGAGAAGGAACATGAATCCCAGAATCCTTTACTACAGTCTCTTTTTTGTCATAAGCCTACTTTATGATCCTTAATATTAATCAAGTGTTACTTTACCCCCAATACTGTATCGTGTTGCAACTGCAAATTATGGTCTGAAAATGCACTGCAGGAAGAACTGGAGGGAACAGGAGGGAAGAGAAGGGAGAGGTTTTCAACTGACATTTTCAACTAGAGTAGTAGCTAAGCAGATAAATATAGGAAGGTCCTAAAGGCAAAAGTTACAGCAGAGGTTTTCTCCACCAAGAATGATATGCCCACAAGGAGGGAGAGTGCAGACATCGGTATCAGAGGTGCAGATGAAAGGACTGCAGAGAGAAATGTAGGCACATACCCATAGCAAGTCCACATTTGGTTTTAAAAAACCTACCCTTTTCAATTAGGGTTTTTGCTATTAAACACCTTAAGCCCTCATTCTACAGCAATTACATGCAAGTTAGCCCACTGATGCCAGACTGTTCTCTTGCACAAATCTTGAAGGACAGGGTTCTTATTTGAGAACAAAGGTTGTTGGAATAAGAAGCCTGTACAGTTAATAGGCTGCTGCAGACTGACACTGTAATGCACCACCAGAGAACACAGTGTCCTTCCTGCAACACTGAGTGTTCTGAAAGAAATTCAATCACACCATTTACAAACAGACCATTCAACCAGAAGACTGGACACATCTGAAGGAGATCTTCCATGTGCCAGAATAAAAACATTTGTTGAAACTCTGGCAAATACTCTCTCAGAGACTCCCAGAGAGGCTCACAACATTTGTGCATACTTCTGTGCACAAGTTACCTATGCAGCTTATGGAAGAGGGGGACAGAGGGTTCCACCCACTGATATGGTAGATGCCATTTCAAACCAAGGCACTGGGAGAATCACAATCTCAACGCAGCCTAAAAACCTAACCTTGATTTGTGTATATTTCAGAATCTAGGTACTCCCTTGAAACGCAGCCGCACATCACGCAAGCAGGCTAAAAACTTTATTCTTTTTCCAGCTCGGTCATAAATGTAGGGTTCATTTTTGCAGTTGCGACAGCTGAGTGCGCCCTCCTCGCTCCAACTCCTCTGAGGAGCGCAGTGGTTGGTTCTGACTTGGTGTAATGACAGATGTTGCCAACTCCTCTATAATTATTGTTGCCGCTGTCACAGCTGGTGCTTCTGGCCTTAGTGCTGGGACAGGCCTGTTATTACACCCGCTGTGTTATTCTCAACAGGAGAATTGTGCGATTAGTGCTTGTTCCCCAAGCTCCCTTGCTTACCGCCAACAGCGCAGACGGAGCTGGGATGAGCCATGGACACTCCCACCATCCACAGAGCGCCAGCGCCAGCACAGGGGTGCAATGTCCACTGCAGCCAAGGGGCAACCCTGCCCAACCGCCCACACGCAGGCAACAGCCAAGAAGGCCCCACAATGACATCCACCACCTCTCGCTTTCGCCTCCTACCCCTCAGTCCTGGCCCGACCCCATGGGCAGAGAGCAAGTGCGTGACCCCCCCCCTTTCCCGCCCCAGGAGACTGGAGCTGCCTGACCCCTGACCTCCGAGGTCAAGGGTCAGCCCTCTCCCCAGGCCATGGCCTCGCACCTGCCCCAGCCCAGCACACGGCTCCACCCCCCCATGACCCCTGACCTCAGCCCAGCCCAAAACGAGGCCCCACCACCCCATGAGACCCCTCCCCCACGTGACCCCAGCCAACCCAAAACGAGGCCCTGCCACCCCCACGTGCTCCTTGCCCCCGCGTGCCCTTTGCCCCCGACCTGGATGCGCTGCAGATAGGAAGCGGGCGCGTAGCCCGTCTCGCCGGAGCCCGCGCGCGTCACGAGCCACCAGTGCTGGTTACTGCGCTCGAGCAGCAGGAAGGTCTCGCCGGCGGCGAACGGCAGCGAGTTGGGCTCGGCCGAACGGAAACCATACAGCGCGCGGTACATGGCGGCAACAGCGGCCGGGCCGGGGCCTGCCCGCGCCGCCGATGTCAACACGCCCGCCCCCGGCGCGTCATCCCAACGTCACCGCGCAGCCCCGCCCCCGCGTCCGCGCCCGGCTTAAGCCCGCGCGCCCTCTGCTGGGCCAGGTTGGATGAGGATAGGGTGCATGCGCACATAGCTCCTGTGGCGGGGGGGGGTCTGGCAGGAGAGCGCATGCGCAGAAGCCCCTATAGCTTCTTCGGGGCTCAGAACTGGTGTCCCGCCTGCAGCGCCCCCCCGCGGCTCAACGGCGCACAGCTCTGAGCCCGTACAGCTTGGCTAGGAGCTGGGGCCGGGTTGGAGGAGCCTCTGGGCGAGAAGGTAGTAAGGACAGTGCAGTTACCCCCCCTACTAGAGTTGCCAACCCTCCAGGATTGCCCTGGAATCCCATATTAATCTCCAGGAAGTTACTGAGAGCAACCCAGGACATAAATGATACAATTTATACAATAAATATAAATATAACATTACAATAAATAACTATATATAACTAACATAACATTGTGATGTGAGAGCCTCTTGTCCTCCCCATTGGAAACTGAGACGCAGAGACAGAGCAGGAACAGTATCCTCAGTTCTTCAATGCATGTCAGCATTTGGGGACAAACAGGACCATGCAGTTATCACACAGCAGCTTGGGCAGTGGCAAGATGAATCCAGTTCCCTGGGCAGCATTCAATTGGCTTAAGCATCAAACCATCCTCTCCTACACCCCTGCTTTATTTGCCTTCCCCCTCCTGCAACCAGTGAGTTAAGAGTCCTGGAAATAACAGCCAGCACTGCAAACCCCACCGACTCACCCCAGGACAGGTTCACCTCGTGCACTGACAGAGGCAGGCAATTAAAGGCTGTACAATAATGCACAAATCCAAATAGGCTGAATAAAAACTGCACAGGTAACCATCCTTCTGGCATGGCCCACCTTTGGACTGCATGGCCCACAACTAGAGAGGGATGAGACACTTTGCCAGAAACTTGCTGTCAGCAGAGGACTGGTGTGACTCAGGAATCTTGGTGCCCTTTTAGGATTCAGGGGGAGTGTCCAGCTGTCTGTGTCGCCAAAGCCTGACCACCATTTCCAATTCTGTCACTGTCCCAGTCCCACCCCTAACCTTTTCAATCCCAACCCATTCTCATCCAGCCAGGCCCCTCTCACTGCAGTCTCAGTCTCCTTCCCTTGCATATCCTAATCTTCCTTTTCCTGATTCCCACTCTCCCCCTTGCTCCCAGGACCCATCTTCATGCAGAGTAGTTCCCAGTTCACCAAACAACTCCTTGTTCCCAGTTTTCTTGCCCACCTGAGCCCTCCTGCATTTGAATCCGAGCTGCCTCTCCCCTGACCCACTTCCAGTTGCTTCCCACTCCTGTCCATTGTCTCCACCTCTGCTGAAGGCTCTTTATCTAACTTCAGCATTCCCACAAAGGCCTCTGGATCATGTGCCAGCCTCTCTCCCTGGCTGGTCCTAGTTCTCCCCTTTACACCAGTGCTTCACGAGATCTCTCTCCTATCACCTTCTTCCCTATTTTCTCACTCACTGGAGCTCAGTTTCCGTCTGCCCAGACAGTCCCCAGCTCCTTATCTCAGTCATGCCCTTCCCTCCTCCCATTTTCATCACCACACCAACACGCAGTCTGACTGTCCATTCAGCCCCTACCAGCTCCTCAGCCCAGACTTCCTGCTGCTCTCATTTCCAGTCTGACCAGTTCTGGTCTCCCGCAAAAATGCCAAGTCCCATTCCCCGCCACCCCAGGCTCCAGTCCCTGTTTCTCTCTCCCAACCTACTCTTAACATCCCCTACATCCCAACGCTCATCTCTTATTTGCAGCTTGTTCCTGTGCATTGCCTAGGCCCAGTCAGGAAACTCTGAGATTACAAGACAAATGAACTGCTTGCTCTCAAGTCCTGTGACCAGACACAGCACAGCCCATGGCTGCAAAGAAAGGAAAACACTTGCTTAGTGCCCAGCTGAAGCATGGCTGTTGTGGACAGTCTCTTCAGGGAATTTGGTTGTGCAGCCTAAGTAAGTCTATTGATCATAGTGATTTTTCATAGGCTTATAACTTGACCATAGATGGATCTGCATGGGGATGGGAAGAGAGACATCCCTGATATGGAGACCACTCCATTCGAAAGTTGAAGTACCTGCTCCAACCTGGTGCTGTGAAGGCTCCAGAACAGGTTGCCAGAATGTTGTCATATGGTCCAAATAATGTATTTCCCCCAGCCTCATTCATGAATACAGCTGGGGAAAAATATCAGCATGAACTAGATGCTTAACAAAGAAAATTACAGCCCAAATGGCTAAAATCTGGCAAAGCTATACACACTTGAACACCGAGCCTTCAAATAGCAACCTGCCTTACCTACAACGATCTTCAGAGGAGACAGATCAGGAGCATCTCTGTCCCCAGCCTCATAACAAAAGAACAAGGACAGCAGAAAGCACTGAAAGGCAGTATATTCCGAGGTGATAAAAGGAAAGTTTTCTTTGTACAGTGAAACGTTGGACTGCAGAACTCATTGTGGCAAAACCACCATGGTACCAGGGGTCAGAGAGCAGCTGGATGTTTTCATGGACAGAAAAGATACCCAGAGGTTCCCAGAATTAACACTAAAATAAAGTTTAGAAAGGAGATGATATCTCTTGCTTGGGGGTACCGTACAGAAGGAGATTCTCTGTGGGGACAGACTGCCCTATATTTGGGTACTGCAGGGTTTCTCATACCTTTTTCTGATACCTGGTGCTGCCTGTGGCTGGAGACTGGTCTGTTTGTTATGCAGGCAGTCACAAGCCTCCTTCAGTGGTTAGAGGGAGGCCACTGACAACATACATAACAATTGAATATTTGGGACAAAGGATGAAAAGATAGGAACAGGTCAAAGGATAAGAACAAGAGTTCCAGGTAGGGACACGGGACAGAGAACACCAGCTACGCCCACTGCCCCTCAAACATATCTAAGCAGTCTGTGGATGCCTCCTAGTGAAAATATCCAGAAGTGTGCACAGACAAGGGAAAGAAACACCACCCTACAGTCACCTGGGTCCCCGCCTCCCCCCTCTTTCCTTGTCTGGCAGATAGTAGATGAATTGTTTCCCAGGGCCTGGGGAGGAATACAAGAAGGTCCTGGGACTTGGTGGGGTGATGTATGGACAGAGTCGGGATCCTGGGAGGTGGGCTTTTAGCCAGCATGGCAATTCCCGGACTCTAAAGTCAGAGTGGGCCGCTGCCAGGTACACTTTGTCAGCAGCATTGCACAACATGGCAGGAACCCCATCGCTCAATGACAGGATGAATGGCCACAACATCATGCAAGTGCCACGTTCACAGAGCAGCAACGCTTAGCAAACAATGCAAGGAGCCAAGAGATGGTACAGGGCCCTGAGCAAATACCCAGCAGAGGGCAGCAACACTTCATGACACATGTACACACGAGACAGGCTTCACTGTTTCCTGTACAAATATTTTGAGGATGCCATGAGCGCAATTCTGCTCTCAGATTGATGCTACAATGGTATGGACAGCTCAGCGTGACACTGAGACGGCCCAGGGAAGCTATGCACCTCTGTCCCACTGGACTTACTCCCTGTATCATGACCATTTCTTCCTTTTCATTGTTGCAATACTGCCTGATACAGGGAGGTAGCCTGGCTGGTGGAACAGCCTTCAATAGGTCCCCCCAGGTCACTTCACCAGCCAGCCTAGCCAGAGCACTGTGCTGCCAGGGCATCCCACCAGCATGCAGTGCAGAGGAGCAGAAGGGCTGTTCCAAGTGGAGACAGAGTTACAGGACACAAATTTGGCAGCCCCACCACTGGAGGGGCCCAAGATGGCAGAGGGGAAAAGAAGCACCTTCACATTGGCAAACAGGGTCTAAAGGGAAAAATAAGCAAAGGAGCCTATTTCTGCACAGACTGTGAAGACACCTTGGTGGTCAAAGGGAAAGGTTAGCAAGGTCACTGAGAAGAATATAAAGCAAGTGACTGCAGGACAGGACAGCTGGAGCAGGGAATCACAGATGGAGCCATAAAGGGACAAAAAACCCCCACAAAAGATATTACATCAAACTGATGAGGGAAGACCTTCCAGGGGTCCCAGGAGACAGGATGGGTCTGGAGAGGAATAAAAGAAACAGCTTCAGCCTTTTATGGCAAGGACAGTGGATGCTGTAATGGTCAGGTGGAGAGACATGGGGCTGAGCTGTAACCTGGATAAGCTGTGTGCCCCAGGCCTGAACAAACCACTTAGGACAAGAGGTGAGCTGAGTACAGAGGCGTTGGGCAAGTGTATTGGATGCACTGTCAAGACATGTCACACTTGTATCAGCCTTGCAACATTTGATCACTTTCTTCAAGCCCCAGGCTCCTGGAGTCCTATGATTATGGTAGAATCTCTGCTTTCATTTAAAGGAAAAAAGGCAGTTTCTAGGCCTCAAGGTTGCAGAGAAAAGCTTGAAAATGAATCTGAGGCTCTCTTGAAGGTGCTGAAGTAAGAATGCAAAGAGACTGGGATTTATTTTTTTAAATCTCTCAGTTTTTAAGGTCATCTAATGATGTTGGCAGCTGCCTCATGGTTTGGAAAGCTTGACATCAGCCACAGTCTAATGCTTTTGCCCACTCGCTCTGACAAGCAGCAGCGAGGCAGGCCTGCCCGGCCATGTAGGCACCTTAGGGGCCCTCAGTAGGGGAGGCTGGTTATGGTTACCACGTTCTTGGCAAGAAAGTACCCACTCTCCTTCCTCGCTGTAGTGGCTCTGGAGAGCAGGCAGTGCTAACCGGGGGAACAGAAAGAATAGGTGGGGAGTCAGAGCCCAGAGCATGTATGGCCATGTGTTTCCGCAGAGATTGGTTTGTGTTTCAGGGTGAGGTTTCCTTACTTTGGACAATATCACATCAGTTTTCTAGGTCCCTCTGAGAGGGATCAACAGCCCCTATCATCCCTAGGCATCTCTGCAGAACACAAAGGCCTTGCCCGGGCTGGCTGCAACATGAGGTGGCACACGGCCACACATAGCTACTGTGCCTCTCAGGGAGCAAGGGCTCAGCCACTTGGACCATGTTCATGATTCAGAGGCATGTCTCCCTCCAGGAAGTGTGTCCATTCACTCTGCAAGGGGACATGCCTGGTGGATCCAAGAGCCTCTCAAAGCACAGGGGCATGAATAATTGGTGGGAGCACCAGGAACTGCCAAACACAGGCACAAATGCTCTGCCAGGTCTAGCATCCTCCCCACCTTGCAGTCCCAGGGCCAGGCAGCCACGCAGCTTTTCTCTTGGTAGCCCGTCACTCTACCTCATCCATGTGCCCCAGCCTCCACTCTCCTCCCAGTCACTGCCCACAAGTGCAACCTTCTCCTGCCCAGTCTCTCTGTCTCTTTCCCCAGCCTGCCCACAGTAACGTTGCCAAAGGCCTCTTCTTCCCCTTGTTCCCTATCAGCTCCCTGTCCTGCCTCTTCACTGGGAGATCCTCATGCCCCTCCACAAAGCCATCCCTCATCTTCCTTTCCAAACACTTTTGCTCAGCTCCCATCAGCTGTGCTCCTCCCAGGTCTCGTCTTTCTCCAGCCTTCAGCCTCCAGCCTGACAGGCTCTCTCCTCCGTGTCTCCTAGGCTGCCCCTGGCAACTACCTCCTTTCTCCTTCAAATCTTCCTTTGAAGCCATCTCCTTGCTCTCATTAGTAATTCCAGCCCCCTGCTGCTCCTGTCCCTTACCCTGCTTGCCATTTTATTCATGCACAAGGCTCTGGTTGGCAGGGATGCTGAGCATTCATTCTCCCACAGCCCTCAAAGGGATTTTTAGGTGCTCAGTCCCCATCAAGGCAGGCAACTTGCCAAGCACTATGCAGACTGTAGAGCAAGAACTCCACAGCCCCTAGACCAGCCCCTAGAAGTCACTGTGTTCGAAAAAAGAGCCCAGATATACAATTCAAGGCAAGAACCTTGTTCAGGCTGTTACTCTCTGATGTCCCATGGTTTGTCTTGATGTGCCAGTTTAACCAAAGAGTTTTCCAAATGGATCCAGTGAGACCAGTGCCAGGCCCCACAGCAGGCTTGAAAGTGCCTCATAGTAATGCTCTTCAGTATTCACACAAGGGCTGGCAAGCATTCAGCTACGCTGATCTGGAAACTAGTCCCATGAAACCAAGACAAGTTCCGTGTGTGACAAGCCCGAAGTCCACAGGCTGCATTCTGCTCTCAATTCCTCAGAGCAAACCCAGCATCCTGAACAGTGGGCTCTGTCTCTCTCTGCCTGTTTGTACTACAACCTCTGAAGCCAGTTCTCTCCCAGGCAGCTATTTTGGCAGCAGACAAGACAGGGGGTTGCTGCCTTTGAGTGCACTCATAGAAGGAAGGCATCAAAGCTGCTTTGGCTTTTCAAAGCTGCTCACCTGCTGCTTCTCCCCCTTCTGTGATCCCACCAGTGTTTTTATTCAGGTCTTTTTTTAAAATCGTCTCATGAACAAAGCCAGGCAGTGCCTAAGCCAGGTCTTCCTTGAAGGAAATGCCTGGGCTAATGACAATGACAGCTTCAGGGGAGACCAGAGGTTGCCTTTTGAGGGCATTCAACTCTGCACAAACTCCTCTTGGCAGGATGGGAGGATGGAGCGAATCTGGGGTAGGAAGGGGCTGGTGACTGTCATTGTCATAATGCTTTTTACTCAGGTCATGTTAGCGGAGGAGCCTGACTGAGAAAGGCCTGGCAGGCCCAGGCAGCAGCAGGAAACACAGATGTTATCAAAGCCATGCAGCCACCAGCCTCCAGTTTGGCAGGGTCCCTCTCTGCACCTGCTGACCATCTCGCAGCCCTGCTGGGAGCCCACCTGAGGTCACTGCTGCGGGAGACTAGCGCAGCAGCTATGGCCTCTCCTCACATCAGCGGACACTTCTGAGCCTCCTTCTCACCAGGCCCGAAGGGAAGGAGACCATCCGAACGAGGACCCTCACAAACACTGGCTGTGTCCTGCCCAGAATCGGGGTGGGCTCCAGGAGCCGAGGTTCTGGGGCTCTGGAGGAGGGCAGAAATACACTCTGCTGTTTGCTTCCCCACCTCTTTCTCTCCTTCGCTTCTCTGCCTTGTACCTGAGCACAGCAGCTTTACAGGGGGACTATGGAGCCAAGAGGAATTTTCCAGCAAACGCAGCACTGC
This sequence comes from Caiman crocodilus, assembly GCA_030014935.1. Lineage (NCBI taxonomy): Eukaryota > Metazoa > Chordata > Crocodylia > Alligatoridae > Caiman > Caiman crocodilus. The sequence continues at coordinate 19,649,185 of JAGPOW010003182.1, forward strand.
AAACCCAAGTCCCACCTGATAGCATGGGAGCCAGGGAATCAGGTTACAGCTCTTGCTCACATCCTGGCCAGAGGAGGTAAACACACACCAGGGGCTGTGTCAGGTATCCAGGTTGTGTGCATAAAGAGGCAAAGGCATGTACCACCTAGTAAGGAGCTCCCAGGTGCCAAGGAGAAGTGAGACCAGCAAAGCTTCCTTTATTCCTTACGAGGATTTGGTTTATTTAGAAACAAAAGCCCACCACACACACACACACACACACACACACACACACACGGAAATTAAACAACAAAGCCTGGCTTGGTTCTGCTAGGACATCCCACCCTCTGCTGACAAAGCTGGGTTTCACCATTCTCCCTGCAGGCTCTTTAGCCATTTCCTGGCCTTATCTATAAACCCACATGGGATAACTTTTATTTTAGCCATCATTTTTCTGGAGGAAAATAGCAGTGGGCATGTGTACTGACCACTGACCTGGAAATGGCAGCTGCTTGGGGCTCTTATCATCCAGCCAACAAACCTATAACAAGAACTAATGAGCTGAAATTAAAACCAGGCTAATTCAAATTAGAAGCCAGATGCACCCTTTGGATGGTGAGGGAGACTAACCCACTGGAACAGGCTGGCCAGGGAGCTGGAGGGTCCTCTAGCTGTCAAGACTCTTGATCCAGAGAGGATGCCTTCTCCGAGAGATGTGCTCCCAGGAAACACTGGAAATGGAACCCAATAAAAACCCTTGCTATAAAGGACATCAAAATGCATGATCTGTGGTCCCTTCTGGCTTTATAATCTCTGACCTCGTGAGGGAGCTGAGTGGGATCAGGGTGAGGCAGCTGCCTGGAGCACCAGGCTCTGGGGGACAGACCACCACACTATTTCCTGCCTCTGGCTGATGGGAAGATTTGTTCACCTGTGTCACTGTCTCATCACTATGAATTAATTGTATTTCCATGGCAGCTGTGGGTCTAGACTGGGACAAAGACCCCCACGTGCTGGTCATTGGACTCAGAGGCTAGAGCCCTGTGAAGGTTGTTGAGCCTGCGATCTCCCATCCCCACACTGGATCCAACACCTCTGAGAGGTGTCCCCTGTCCCTTAGTCTGTTCCCCACTGCCACAGGAGAGAGAAGTCACCCTGTGTGTTAGTAGGAGGGGAGGGGGGTGTTTTTCTACTCTCGAGTGTCAGGCAGAAGCTCTACCCCTTCTCCCTGCATAGGGGGAGAGCCTGGGCCCAGGACCAGCAGTCCCCTAACCTGCTCTCCCCTGCTGGGGGCACCCCCTGCCTCTCCTCCTCCCAGGCCCCTCAGGTCCTCCTTTTACCCTAACCCTAACCCTAGCCCTAGCCCCTCCTCCTCCCAGGCCCCTCAGTTCCTCCTTTTACTTCAGCCCCTTCTTGCCCCACCTCATCACCTGCTTCCCCTGCTGCCTGCTTCCCACATCCAGGGACTCTTGCAAATGGCCCTACACTTCCCACACTCTCCCTCCCTGCCCAAACCTCAAATGTTGTGGAGTCTTCCAGGACCCTCAGTTCTAGCACTGCCCTCCTCCCCGGTCACCCCACTGCCCACCTGACCAGCTTCACCTGGAGATGTGCAGTAGGGGAGCAGCACCCCAAGCCAGTTCTTCCATCAGGGGAATCCCTTCCTGCCTCCCCAACTCCCATGTTTGCCTTCAGAGCAGTCTGCCCCATGCACACAGCCCCGGTCTCCTAGAACCAGGTGTGCAGGCAGCTCCTATTATTCTCTGGCATATGTCTGCTGCTATTTGCACTTAGCACAATGGAGCCTTATTTCCATGAAGTCAGCAGCACAGCATGTACCATGAAGCGACTGTGGCAAAAATCCCACCTCCCACGCAGCCTCTGCCAGGGCCAAGGCCTCAGCCTCACCCTGTGCTTGGCACAACGCACCAGTTTCCGCATGGGAAGGAGGCAGAAGGCATGCAGCTCCAAAGGGCTCTGGGTTTCCTGGTCTGATCAAGCCATTTTCCAAGGGCCCTCTCTGCAGGGGAGGGAAGTGTTTCCAGGCCTAGCATGGCCACACGCAACTGGTATCTCTGCCAGGTTAGAGCCTTGCTGCCATTGCTGGAATTGTTGGAGATAAATCAGCCCAGCTCACAGTTTACAACACACATCCCCTTTGTTCTGGCAGAAGGAAAAATTCCAGGTCCTTAGCACCCTTCCTACACAAACCCATGCTAGCTTCCCTCCCCCTGCCTGCTGAGGCTCTTCACACCTGCTTTCCCTTCTGTTCCCTCCACTGCCACCATCCCACCCCAACCTGCATCCTTTTTCCACCAGAACCCATGTTTCCCCTGCACTTGGAAGGCACTCCTGAACCAGTCCCTCCTTCACATCTAGCCCCATCCTATGCAGCCCAGCAGTATTAACAGGAAGGCTTCAGAAGTTCAGTCATTATGGCCGTGTGCTAGCTGCTCCATATTGAAGGGGAGAGCAGGAAATGTAAGCCTCTTCTTGCGTTCAGTCTGTAGGTACGAAGATGGGTTTCAGCATCCAGCACCTGGTCTCACACTGGGCTCTGAATCAGCTGGAGCTCACATCACCATCAGGAGCTATGGTTTTTTTAGGGCACATTACACCTTGGCTACCCAGCATCCCTATTAGCCTCCTCTGCTGACAGGCAACAACAAAGTGATCACTTTAAATCAGGGCTGGGCAATTATTTTGGGCAGAGGGCCACTCACTGAGTTTTGGCAAGCCATTGAGGGCTGCATGAAAGGCAGCCAAGGGCAGATTAATATTAATTTTCTAAATGTTTTAGGAGCCCTGCAGACCACATAGAATGGTCTGGCAGGCTGCATGTGGCCCACGAGCCGCATTTTGCCCACCCCTATCTCAAACCCAGGTAGGAAAACAATCACCACTAAAGACTGGTGATGGTGCTGATGTGCGAGTTGAGAAGAGCCCAGTTTGATTGTAAGAGGCCAGGTTGAATTTATTGCTTCTGGTGATTAGGAAAAACCCTAATACTCTTCAATTGCAAATCAAGTCAATTAAACATGGACTAAGGGTGATAACCACTGTTGACCTCACAGTGCTGCTTGCAGAGGCACTGTTTATAGCAAACCTGCTCTTTGAGCCTCCTATAGCTCCTTTCAGTCTTTGATATGAAAGCACTTTACAAAAGAGGTCAATACCATTATCTCCATTCCACAGATAAATAGGTCTTATTCAATCAACAATGTATCTGTATCCATAGTAACGAGGGCTAAAATACCGACTTGCTTAAAAGGCACCCAGGAAGCCAGCACCACAGGTAGGGATTGAGCCCTGGTTGGTTCAGCCCTAGTTCCCAAGCCTTTTCAATAGGCTACCCTGTCTTCTCTAGTTAACTTGTGTCTCTTTACCATAGGGACACATGTGCCCCTGTGACCTATGCAGGATGGGAGCTCCCTCTGAGCTCTCTCAGAGCAGGGTTTTGATCCATGAGCTTCTGGCACCAAGCCCTCCCCACTCCATGACAACAAGCTTCCTTAAAAGTGAGCTAAGGCTGGAAATGAGTTTGAACAAGGCTGGATGTACGCCCCAAAGAGTTATTACACTTTCTGTGTTTTAAAAACCTCATGCCTCCAGAATACCTACAGCTGCACACCTGGAAATGAACAGTGACGTGATGTCATAAAATCCTCTTATCACTTATCACCACCCCTAAAATGCAAGACAATACAGAGACTGGTCCTGATACTTATATAGATGTAGGCAAGATCTCATCACTATATCAATGTGAAGGGGCCTCAGAAGAGGGTTGAACTAAATATGGATGTGCACTAAGCCCCCTTTGCACTGCTAGACTCCTGTACATTGGCCTGTAGGTCAACACCCAGAGCTTCCCCCCACGAAAACATCTTGTTTCCCATAGAACAAGGGTGGGCAAAACACAGCCCTCGGGCCGGATGCAGCCCATTCTATCCAGCCCATGGGACCCCTAAAAATATTAGTTTTCTAAATTGTATTTGCCCCTGGCTGCCTGCCATGCAGCCCTTGATGGCTTGCCAAAACTCAGTAAGTGGCCCTCCACCCGAAATAATTGCCCAACCCTGCCACAGAAGCACTCTGTTTTCACCATACTCGCATCATACTCACTGCCCCTGGTGTGTTTGGTGTGACACAACACTGTTCCCATGTCCAGAAACACGAGCTGGCAAGCTCTACATAAACTTACATAATCTTACAGCAGCTTGTCATCAGGATGCTTCAAAACAGATAAATCACTTGCTGTCAGTAAGCAAAAAAAACCATTGTTCTAGGCCTGCAAGGTGTCTCACAGCAGAAGGCATATGGGACACCAAAGGCACTAATGGATCCTAAGGCCAGACTCCATTACGTTCTTAACAAACAACAAGACAGTAGCCCCCAACTCAGAGGCTATGGACAACATGCTGCCCTCAAGCCCCTCTGGCACTAGTCACAGCTACGGGAAATTAAGACGTGAACACTGAGGCCATCACCACAACAGTCCTGGTGTGCAGGTAGAGCTAAATGGGATGTGGCTTGCAACGTGGGCCCACACTGTTGCTTGTGGGCCCAGAAAGGTGGCCATTGCAATCAGTGTGCCAACAGCAGGATCCTGTAAGTGAACAAGTCAAGGGACCCAAGTTATTGCCGGGTAGAGGGTGTTGGTCTGAGGTACAGCAAGTATTTTAGGTTGATGGCGGGGGAAACTACCCAGAAGCTCACTCTGCTCATTCCCAGACTCTCTCACCTTTGACAGCCTGCAATGTTTGGAGTGAAATGGTGGTCGCTGGGTGAGAGCAGTTAGCCAGACTCCACTGCAGCTCTTCCTCAGCCCTAGCTGCATTCTCAGTGAAGATTTGGAAAGTGCATTAATTTCTCCAGCAGCTGTTGAGCTTCAGTGACACCATTCCTTAGTCACCAGGGATCTAGTACATCTGGGCGGCTGCCTTGTGTTTGTCTTACTTGAGCTGTAGGTACCTGGGGCAGAGCCTACATCTTACCCCATATCCCTCCCCCTGCAAACACCCACTTGGCACTCAACTAAGAGGCAGCAGAAGAAAGGGGAATGAGAGGGTAAACAACCCTGGCACCTCTAATTAAGGCACGGCCTCACAGTCCTGTGGATCCTTGCTTTGAAGCAGGAATCAAGTCCTCCACCAGGCTGGTGAGTTGTTCTTGAGCAACAGGAAATGATTAGTCATCCACTGGTGTTTGTCCAGGTTGGTGGTGTAGGGTAGGTCATTGCCATTTTGCTATCAGACAGAAATATTTGCTTTCATCCCTGGTTTGTTTGCACACAACAACAGACCCTATGTGGTCCCACCACTGCCACAGTGCTGCACAGAAGGTTGGGTACACAGGAAAAAGTGCCTTTCCCAGAACAAGCAGGCAGGCATACCAGCCCTACCTGTGTATGTCAGCCAAACTGCTTCAGTTTGGCACCTTGCAGAGGAGGGGAGAAGGCACTCGACCCATTTTACAGGTGTGGAAAGTAAGGAGCAGAAAAGGGGGGCAGCTGGCACAGAGTCACTTAGCAGGTTGTTAGCAGAGGCTGTAGCAAAACCCCCAGTTCTTGGTTTGTTTTTATTTTAATTTAAAAATGCATTCCCTCCCCTTCCCCAACCATTTCTGACTTTTTCTTTCCTTTTCTATTTGCTATAGATAAGTATAAGTGAGCTGAGACATAGGATAAGCTTCAGCATTTTATTTCAGTAGCAAGTTGTATTTGTTTTGTTTTTCTCCTTTATATTGTATAATTATTATATTTTTACTGTTCTATATTACTGTTTTACTGGTACTATATGATTTAGGCCTACATATGTAAGTTAGCATAAGTCATGTCAAGTTTCCATGTTGTTGGTCAAGTCTCTATCTTGTCCCCATGCCCTGTTGTGTAACCTACGATTCATACCTACCCTTCCTACGTAACTTGGTTCCTGAATGAATGGGGATGAATGAGGGTGCTCAAGAGACAATGGCAGTAGGTCTAAAAATAGGTCCCTCTGAATGACCAAACCATCAACACCAATACCTGGACCAACAAACCACCCTCAGCATTCAAGAAACAAAAGATGAGGCAATCCACCAAGGCTGCACATGTTCAGTTAAAACACCTGGAGCAAGACTGACATTGCCTGGACAAGCCCTCCCCATAGGAGATCATAGGTAGTCTGTCCCATAAAAAAGGGTAGTGAAGACTGATTCCTTGAGGATGCCCTCTCCATCTGGACCAGCATCATGCCATGCCACCTATCCACCCAGAGGCCCTGCCAGCGACCCGCCCTCTGGACAACGCCTACTGGGCAAGACCTCTTTCCAGCTTGGATAGGTAGCTATCAACACCACCCTCTCTTCAACCAAGGACTTGCCTCTGCTTCTCTTCCCTCCCTGGACTTCCACCCTTCCACTGAGTCTTTTTCTCCTGCTGCCATTGTGAGTGTGTGCGCGCGTGTGGGGGTGCTTGTGCGAGTGTGCATAGGAACCAACCTGTACAGTATAGTGTACATTTAATAAAAATGTTATTTGGAACCCTGAGTTGGGTTTTGCTTTACTACAGTTCCAGCCCTGCTCCAATCTCTGCTCCTTGACCCTCTAACTTCTGCCTCATTTCTCCCTCTCCTGCTTCTGGCTCACTGCCACCTCCAACACCTGTCCCATGCTCCTATGGCTCCAGCCATCCCGAGCTCCTCTCTGCCTGCAAAACCCTGTTTCTTTGCCACCGTCTCATCCACACTGCCTATTCCCCTGATCTCTGCCATTGTTAATGCTTTATCCCCACTGCCTTTTCCCCTGATCTCCCAGCTTTCTACCCCTGTCTCTTGGCTGTTTCCTTCTGGTCACTGGGCTTTTTCCCTTACTTCCACCCTGACACCAGGTGACCCCAAGTAACCCCAGGGCCACTTGACCTTAAGTAAGTCCAAGCCTCAGTTCCTCAGCCAGTTTCTCTCTAGTCTAATGGTTCTAATCCCAGTTCCAGCAACTTTCACTCCTTACACTTTCACTCTCACCTTAACCTTCCCTCAGGTATCCCAAGTACCCCAAACACACACATACATACCATACCATCTAAGTTAGGAACTCAGGTGTGTATGTGTAGGTGGGTGGTGTGTGTGTGTACTTGTGAATATATACATCATAGTGTGAGTGATATATGAATTAGTGATCCGTGTACATGTACAGAGACAACCGATTGTTGTCTAATCTTTGGTGCGTAGCGTGTATGTGCTTGAACTGGTAATAAGTACGCATGTGGCTAGGCTGGTTTGGATGCATCTGAGTTGATAGAGAGTGAGAGTGTGTGTACACACCTAATTGATTTGTGTGTTTGTATATGTGCAATTGTGTCACAGCCTCCTGTCTAACAGTGCAATATTGAGATCCTGAGAGTTGGCCTGACCCCATAGGGCAACAAGATGAGGGACATGCTGAGTCTCCCAAGGCCCTGCCTAGTACCTTGAACTGCAACCTGCATGGATGCTGGAATGGGACTTGGTGGATGGGTGTATTAGTAATGTTTTCACTTCCTCTTGAGGCAGTTCATCCTCTGGCTCCAGGATCTCAGGAAGAATCCTGCAAGAAAGGATAGGTTTTGGGTTGCCCTGGGTACAAGGACTAGAAACAACGGAGGCTCTCAATCTCTGAGCAAAGGGAACAGTGTTTTACTCAGATGCTTTGTTGTGCAACGTGCCTCTTCAAACACTCCCTACGGGTGGGTGGCCTATCTGGGCTTATGCCTGCTTTGTATTTTCCGGCAGCTAGCTTGCAGGAGGTCCCAGGGGCTCTGCCTGGAACTGGGGGCCTGCACATGGGCTCTGCATGGACTCTCCTGGAGCAACAGCCTACCTGGGGGCAGCTGCACAGGACACTGGTGGCTGACTCACATGACAAACACATGGCAGGCTAGGCCCCATCACGTGTTAGCTTTGGGGGTACAGGGCATTACCAGGCAGAAGACACAAATGCAGGAGTAAGAAAGGAGGCAAGGTGCCTGCCAGCCCCTAGTGTGTACATGAGCGCTTTCCATTCCCTCCCGCAGGCCCGTACAGTCCTTCAGGATGGGCTGCATTGGGTTTATAGGAATGAGTCTGGTCAAATCCCAAGCAGGCAGTCTCGCCCTCCCTGTTCAGGACAAGCCCCAAAACAGATGTCCTGTGCCAGCAGCAGGGAATAGCCTTCTCCTCCCAGCAAGAATAAAACATCTCAGTAGCCCCCAGAAGAGGACATAGAGCTGGGCAGCGCTGTGTAAACAAGGCCCTGTCAGGAAGGAGTGAGGGAAAGCAAGTGGTGGAGAAGCCCTAATTGAAAACACGGGTGCGGAGTTGCCCTGTCACCCGCTGCTTCCTGAATCACAGTGAATGAGAAGTAAATAGAAACCCAAGCCGGAGAGCTGGCTGCCTCTGGGTGGCTTGCTGGCATTGTTCCTCTTTGCAGAGAGGGCTTGGGTGCTCTCACAGCTTTCTTCCCGTGCTGGGTCTATAGCCTCCCTTGGCCTGGGCCCAAAGCCCTCCCTTCAGCCAGCAGAGAAGGAACACTTAGCTGCTGTCAACAGCTGGAATTCCTAGAAGCGAAGAAGACAGAAGGTCGCCTGAGTTCAGGGTCCGTGGCAGAGGGAAGGAGCCAGGGGGGTTGGTAGGAGAACGTGGTCAAAGCGACCCTCTGTGCACGACTTGATCTGATCTATCCTAGGCTTCAAGATAAACTACTGTGACCTTTAGCCCAGCCTTCCCCAGCTAGTTCAGCTGAGGGAAAACAAGCTCTCTGGCCTTGTACAGTCTAGTTCTGCTCCTGATTAAAGACACCATTAACATCTTGATGGTTCTATATTCACAACCCACAGTGATCCTGAGAAGGTGGGTGTCAGTGTAGTTCAGCAGGGGCCCACCACATAGTATGCGACAGAGCTGATCAGGGAGGTGCATCTCACCTTCAAAGGAACCCCCTCTACACCCCAAAACTTTTCCTGAGGCTGGGTTTCTGCTGGCCTGTCTCCCAGAGCTGTAGGGATGCAACCCTGGAGAGAACAGACTGCACTGCCTGGGGAGCAGCAGCAGCAGCAGCACACAGGATCACAGCTGGCTTTTTGCACCTTGTCATCCTGAAGACACCTCAGTCCACAAGACTGCAGAGAGGTGCAACAGTAGAGGTATGAATTTGCACACCCTTTGCTTCCTGCTGCTTCTCCCACAACCCCACCGAGTTGAGAACATCCTGGCCACCACTACAGGGTGATGGCTAGGTCCGTGAGCACTGATTTTGTTAGTGACTAATCCCCAAGCACAAACACCCACTGCTAATATCTGTCTCCTTCCCCTGAGAGCACACTGTGCAGGTCACAAAGGACTCCTCTCAGAAACACTGTGATGCCATGAGGAGGGGAGGGGATCACATTCAAGCAGCAAGGTGCAAACCACAGGAGTCCTGGCTCCCAGTAGTGCACCTCCACTGCCAGGTCATTCATCCTTCTTCTGCATAAAACCCACAAAACAACAAGAAACAGCTTGCGTGCCTCCAGAGCTCTACTTGGAGCAGTCAAGAAGGCCTATCCACATCAGTCACTGCAAGTGAGACAGAGGTCTTGCCCTGCTGTCCACTTTTCAACAAGGCTCCAAGTGCGCAAGGCCTGGCCAGCTTAGGGTGACTGGGGAATGGGGCAGTGATTGGACTGTAGGACAACTCTGAAGGTAAGGAAGGTGATGCCACCCAATGGCTGCCTAGACATCCAGGGCTCAGGCTGGATTCTTGATTGCTGCTGCAGGCAATTCTGTGTCCTGGGCAATGAGTTGGTGGCTCTGTGTCCACTCCTGAAAATTCATTGCTATTGTTTTTACTGTAGATATACTTCCTCTAGTATCACCCATCTGGCAGCCTGAATCCCAGCCCAGATTTACTCCTGAGCCCCAGGGCAGCTCTATGTGGCTGGATGGGGCCAGCTAGCTCTTGCTGGTGCTCTACGGAGCCAGGGCAGGCACTTGCAATGCAAACTCCAAGCCTGCAGTCTGCGCAGCAAGCTCAAATATAGCACATTACCCAAGACGGAATGAAAATACCAGTTTAATGGAAATTACACCCTGGACATGCAGGGCTCGGGCTGGTCCCTGGAGCAATGCTGTGCCCTGGACAGAGGGCTCTTTACCCCATCCTCCCCCAGGAGGCCTCCCCTTGGCCAAATTCCTTGCAGGCCTGGAGAAATTGCAGGGCAGGTAGGATGCACCACCCAGTACAGGGTCTCAGACAAAACTGGGAAGGAGCAGTCAGCAACTCGCAGCCTATTTTGAGGAAACCACAATGACACTCAGCGGGGTGCAAGGGGGAATCATTGGAAGGTACCATGTTCACTGCTCACGAGACCTGACTGCCCACATCACAACAGCTCTGCCAAGGGAAATAAATTACACAGTGGGATGAAAGAGGTAATTGCAGCCTGCAGGAGCAGAGTCAATACTGGGCTTCAGCTATTGTATTTTTACCCTATACAAATACACAAGTTTTATTTTGGACAAAGCAGCTCCAACAGTGCCGATACCTCCCATTTTTTGCTCCAGCCCCACCCTGTGAGCCTCGAACTTTCCACCCACTGGCACATGCCCTGCCACCTTGCATTTTCACACATACACAGCCCCTACACCTTACAGTCCCACCCCACCTCTTCTATACCTCCCCTACAGCCTCCGTCATCCCCATGAAGGCCTCTCCTTAGCAATCCCACAGCATTCTCTGCCTACAGCCTCACTGAAGTACCTCTATTATCCCCTGATCAGAGCCTGCCTCCTGCTGTTAAACTATTCATGTCCCTGTTGTCATTGCCTTCAAAGGCAAGCTCAGTCATGGGCTTTTCCTGCTTTGGCACCAGGATTTCCCCAACCACCAGCCTGGGCCCAAGAGGCCTCAGCACTTCTGCTCTAAGATCATCAGCAGTTTCTATTTGGGATTTAAAAACAAAAACAACCCTCTTCAGTCAACAACTCAGCAACACTTTCCCTGTGTCAGGCTTTCACAAGTAAGCCTCTGCACTGCCTCAGAGACTGGTTGTCTGTAGCAGACAGAAGAGGAGATCAGTGCTCCAGCCACCCTCTAGCCCCTTATCCTCAGCAAGAGCCAAAGCAGACAATCAGACAACAGCCTAGTGAAATGCCAGGAACAAATGCTAAAGAATGACCCCATTGCCCTTCTTTGAACCATTTCCAAGATGAGGTCCAGCCCAAGATAATGAATTCAGGTCTGAGCCTTTCAGTCCCACCAGGAGATGGACAAGAGGAGGGAATTCAAAGAAGAGCTGCCAAGGGGCTGGACGGACTGATTCACTGGGAAAGCTAAACAGGTCTCTCTCAGGCAAACAGTGATTAAGATGGGATTCAGCCCTCCACAGCTGCTGGAGGACTGGACACACCAAGGCAAAGAGAAAAGGGGCAGTTGGAAGTGGGAGCAATGGACATAATTGGGAGAAAGGGGATGAAACTCAGGATGGTTTGGGATGCAACTATCAGAGCCATATTCTAAGCTTGCAGTAATCTCCCAAGACGATGTCCCAGAGCCCTACTGCTACAGCGTGGTATTTATACCAAGCACTAAGAATCACCCAAACAAGGCTGTAAGTACCTCTGGCAGAAGCTACAGGGCCAACCACATAATCTACCTGTGGGTAGCTTAAGGCCAAATCCTCCTTCACACATGGTGGTTTTCAGCTCTTTTGGAAAGCAATGAACATGTGTCAAGCCTGAGCAAGGAATTCAGTACCCAAGCCCTGGCTTCTGCCCCCAGTAAGGGGGTGCACAGCACCTACCTCTTTTGTATCTTAAAGGCCTAATGAGCTGCAGACAAAGTCAGAATGAATGACTCTGCCAGAATTAGGTCAATGATTTCTTTAGAAGGAGCCAAGGTCAAAATCATCACAGGATTTGGTTTATTCGACTCCTAGCCAACACCTACTGCTGTGACCCAGGCGTGTCATCTGCCTGGTCCCACCAGCCATTAGGCCATAGAGCTGTATAGCAGATAGGCTGGAGTTTGCCTTTGGCGTCAGAACTCTGGCTGCTCCCAAGAGACCTAGGAGATGGGCTAGGCCTGCAGGCAGTACGGAGCAGGTCCGTATGGGCTGCCAGCCTACGCAGGGAGAAACAGGCAGATCAGAGCACAGCAGGGGCTCTCAGGGACTCCAACAGCCAGGTGAAGCTGCAGGCAGAGAAGCAGTGGGGAACAGGATTCTCGGCATCCCAGCTCAGCTCCCCGAGAGGGTGGAAATTCCATCCTGCCAGGCATATAAATAGAACTGTTAGTGCCATTTCTGGAGCCTGACTTACAGTAAGACAAAGGAGGGAAGTGGAATGATATTAATACAGCAGAAAGTTCTTAGGAAAGGGCTGCACAGTGGAAGGAAGGGGAGGGTCTAGGATGCTCTGGCAACAGAAGCTCACAGACTTAGATAGCAGGGGACCTTGGGGCAAGGTTTATTGACAGAGATAATTATTTTTCTGCTCAAGATGCTTAGATGTTGCTCTGTCTGCCTGGGATTGTTGTTTTTTTGTTTATTTTTTAATTTATGTATCCCAGGCCAAATCAGTCGAAACTAATTCCAAATCCAAGAGTCTGGAACCAGCAGTTACTACGGGCAAACAGCGCTGCTGCAAGCAGCTGGACCGGGGAAGAATCCAATGAGCAGGTCAGAGAGGCCTATAAGGCCACCACACAGGCAGCGCCCTCAGCCTTGCACAGAGTTGCTGTAAGTTCACCTGGGGGTTCAATGCGTGGGAAGGCAGTCACGCAGAGCTTGGAGGCCTCTGCGTCAGAGCATGCCAAACCCTTCTTCCCCCGCCCAATGTCTCTGCAATAACAAGGGTAGCAGGGCCCTTCTGGCACTTTACAAGGGGGTTTTCACAGCCACTTCTATTCTGGGGCAGTGCTCACGGTTCTTGGCTGACTAGAAGAAAATAAGAAGTGAGCTGTGCGTCACAACCGTGTCCCCATTTCCTGGGGACTTGCACACTTCCTTGGCTCATGTGGCCCTCCCTGGTGACCTACAACAAGCACCTGCCTTCCCCAGCACAGGTAATAGCTGTCTCCAGCCACTGGGGACACTGGGGAGCAATAAACTGTAACACATTAATGCAGGAAACATTTAACACTTAGCACACCCAGGGCATGAAGGGGGTGAGGACAGGAGATTCCCCCATCTCCCCCCCGCAGGTAGGTTGCCCCCTCAGGCACACAGTACTCTGGTGAGCACAGGTCCATCCTACCTCGGGATAATGGAGATGGGCAGAAAACCCACCTTGCGGAGGCAGAGCAAGTTCCATCAGAAAACTGGGCTCCATGTTGATCGGTCCAATTGTAACTCACTCTCATTGGTCCTGCCACAGCCTGTTGCATTTGGCCACCAAAATAAAAAGGAAGACGTTTTCCAGCTGATTCTTCCACCCAAAGGTGTACTGTCAGAACATGAGGGATGGAGCCCCCGTACCAGATGAAGCAGATTGCAAAAGGCACGCCCAAATGTACAGATAACTGGCATGGCATATGGTGACAGAGATCCACTGCAATCAGTGAACCCTGTAGGTGGGTTCTAGGCAGAGGAAAGAGAACGTGAAGCAAAGCGTGAGAGTGAGGGTGACCCAGGGGGGCAGGCTGAGGAGCTAAGCAAGGGTCCTTCTGCCCTGAGATATCCCTTCTCTCCAGCCATCACAGGATTCCTATGCCTCAAACTGCAGATTTCTTATGTGAACAGAACAGCCTGGAGCCTCCTCCAAAGAGCTGAGGCCAAATAAGAACCACCTTGGACTTGCTCCTGGTAGCTCCAGACATGGGACATCAGGCTACATTAGCCATTAACATCCAATAATAGGATCCAGGTTCCTTCCCACGCAGCTTTAGTCCTAATGGGCTCAGCACAGGGGCTTGTATTGCTCACAGTCCCCTTGAGATTCAAGACCACTAAGGGCAAGGGCCATTGACCAAAATGACTCCACTGCCCTCAGTGGCAGCACTGGCAGCTCATGAATGGAATGGAGATTCTGCTGGAGCAGACCCACTAACGGCCAGGGAGGTACTCCAGAGAAAACCTCACCGCATGCGGTGCACAGAAGTTGACAACGTGAGCATAAGGGGAATGCCGTGTGTCTGTGTGTTTGGAGGGGAGGGCAGGGCAGTACAAGGGTGTGGGAGTGGTTGGGGGAAGAACATTTTGGTTCCAGAAGGATGACAAAAAAAAAATCATAAGCCTTCCACTTTCTTGCCAGGTCTCATATTACCTGAGTTAGGGACGGCCAGCTTTTGCATCCAGGAGAAATATGTTGTGTCTCAAATGTGGGGGAAGGGGAATAGCTGGGAGGATTCCAGGGACTCCTGGCCTCTTCGCAGTAACAGCCTAGAGTATAAATTCCTGCCGTCTGTCCCTGTCTCCCATCCCCAGCCTGGGGGTGAATGGATGGGAAACGAGGAGCCAGGATGTCCCAGCCTTGTGTGCACCAGGAGAAAAGGGCCTTTAGAGTCCTGCCAAGCTGCCCTGGGCAGATCCTTCTCCTCCTTGGTAACAAGTCAGCAGCTGCCAATGCTGCTTGTGTCCCTGTCAGCTGGAGCGGCTCTTGCTTCCTGCACCGCAGCTGCTGGGACATAAGCCAGTGCAGCTCAGTGCTCGCTGGGCTGGCTTTGCTTCTGCAAGCTCCAGAATGAAACCCCCATCTCTGCCTGCCCGCCTGCCTGCCCCCCACCAATCCTGCTTTCCCCATGACCATGTAGCTGCTAAGCTCTGACCCTCCCAACACACCTGCACACCACTGCCACTGCCCTACTCCTGACAAGCACCTCCACAACCTTCACAGGAAGGTGGGGAGAAGGGGCAGGGGGGAGGAAGAGGAGAATCTTAATCCTTAGAAATTACTCATCTCCCTTATTTTCCCTGGACCAGCACAGCAATGTCATCACCCCAGCACCAAACGAACATCTCTTCCTATGGCCTCTTCCTATGGTTTCCTTTACATTAACAGCACCAGGGCAAAGATGTGGCAGGGCACCAAAGAAATGGCCTTGGTTTCTCCCACTCCACAAAACAAATGCAACAGCCTGCCCCTACCGCAGAAGGAGGCCCTGATACTGCAATGCTAGAGAGCCAATATGAACCTACCACATGCAGCCAGTGAAACACCAGCACTTCTTACTTCCCTGGGCACCTCTTCAGCATCACAACTCAGTTAGCCAGTGTCAGCAGGAAACTGGGCTGACTGGATGATATTTAATCATCAGTGCAGATTCTCTGGGCCTGATGATGGTCCCAGTTGCACTAGTTGACAACAGCAGCATTGTCCTGGTTTTACACCAGTGTAATAAAGGTCAGGACCTGGGTCCTAGCTCCATTGTTTCAACCACCTGTCTGAGTAAGCTGCTTAACCCTGGAAAATAATGCAAATCACATCTCTTGGACAAGGGGTGTAGCAGTATCCCACCTAGAGCCAAAGGAAACAGTAAAGGAATTTAGGCTGGCAGGATGTAATTTGGGATTGGAAAAATCCTACCAAGTGGCCTGGCTCCCCTGTGAAGCTGTGTCTATATTGCTGCCATCATAGTCCACCAAGAAACATGCCCTGCCTGCCCACCCACACCAAACCTAGACACAAGGCAGGAAGTGCTAACCACCTCCTACTCCAAAACATGCCAGAGATGTACATCTCTCTTTTTGAGTCTACTTTTTTTGCAGAGGACACACTATCTGGAGCACTGTGGAAGCAGTACAGAGATGTCCTGAATCAGGACTGAACACCTGGTGTTATCCCAGAGGATTAACTGGCACCTCCCACTGGTTTTCTCTGGCCAGGGTGGACCCAGACAGACTTTGATGCAATCACTGCCCAAGGTGGTCAGGTAAAACAAGCTGCAAGTCAACCAGCAAATAAAGCCATTTGGCTGCCTGCCTCTTCAGTTCTGAGGTGACATAGTTGTTCAGCTAAGCTGTACAGGAATACAGCAAGGTTGTCAGGCACCTTCGGAGCTCAGATGCTGCTCCCAGCAGGTGCTGGAATCAAGATAACTCCCGACAAGGAGGCAGCTTAGCAGAGGGTGTTTGGATAACACCTGTTACCATACACTTCAGGGAAGGTGTCTTCACCCAGCTATTGCTAGTCCCACTGCTTGGTTCTGTTCTTATGAGCCCCCGGCTGCAGCATCACTGTAGCCATGTGCACAGAGGAACACTACACTTGGGACCGTTTAGTTCTGAGCCCCTAGACTTGCTTGTGTTTCTGCGGCTGGGAGGCATGCCTTGGGAGGGGCCCAGTGTGAGGGCTGCAGGAGCCTCCTGCTGTACAGAGTTTATGGCTACCTTCTGGCCTGGCTTCCAGTAGAAGAGAGCTTTGCAGATGCACTAGATAATTCAGCATTTACCATGGAGGGAGCAGGCTCTTGCAGCTCCACAGTCATTTCCTGGGAGTGACATGAACTCCTCCGCACAGGTGACCATGCAGGAAGCCTGCCGAGCAAAGACACACAATGCGGCTGGCCGGGAGCTGCCCCAGCCAAAGGCAGGAGGAGTCCCAAAGAAAGGGCTTGTCAGGGAAAGGGAGCATGGCTCGGGCAGCATTTAGTGGGTGGGGATGGTGACATGTCACCTTGGTCATCTATGCTAGACTGGGGTCATCCATAGCACAGGCAGGGAGCTGCTCTGTGGGGGTGGAGTAGACTGCACTGAATGAAGGGCAAGGGAAGCAGAGTACACAAAAGACAAGAGTGCCTGGGGTTGCATTCCCTTGGGTCTGCTCGCCAGGGCTGCTTCTCAGTCCAGCTCGGCATGTCCCTGGCGGCATCCCTTGCCCATTGTGTGCCAGACAAACTGTGTCATTGTGACTCAGCCGAGCCTGCGTCATTGCTGTGGGCACAGGGTGAGGGGTCCACACTGCCTGAGCCAGGGGATCTTTGCATCCTCTGAAGGGAACCTTTGAGCTGCCAGCTCTCAGGCCTGGAGGGAGAGGAGCCAACTGGGCTGCACAGCTGATCCAGCAAGGGCAACCACTGAGACAGGAGCATGGCAGCCAGCGAGGTGGGGGGAGGCAGAACAGCACAGGCAGGAGCTGCCAGCTGGACTTCCAGCAAGCCAAGCCCATCCTGACCCAGGACTAATGAAGAGAAAGGAGATGAGGACCCCAGAAAAAAAGAGGGAGCAGGAAGAGATGCACCAGGCCAAGTAACTGGAAAGGATAAGCTGGGAGCTCCATTAACCCTTAGCATAACACCAATGGATAAACTCCTCTGTAAATTTGCTTCCCCTCTCCCCCACCCTGAGGAAGCCCCACAGCCTTCCCCGATATCTGGCCTTCCCTTCCCCCTGAGATCCACTGATGTGTCCCTCTGTGCCTTTGGGGTGGGAAAGAATCAGCACCTCGCAGCTGGAAACCTCCTGCAGACTCTGCTACAGCTTCCAAGGGCACTGTAAGAGTTAAATCAGTTCCTCTCTGCCCTGCTGGAGCCTTTCTACCCTCCTCTCCAAACTGTCTACCCCCCTCCCACCCAGCTTCTCCTCGCTCCCCCCACCCCGCTGTTTGTTGCTCCTATTCAAACTCCCTCCTGTTCACTAAGCCCTGTGCCCCATCCCTTTCTTCCATCAGCCTCTTGGGAAACCCACCTGCTCCAAGCTCTCTCAGCCCCCTGGCACCATCTGCCCAGCCTACCACTCTGCAAGGAAAATATGATCCCTTTACACTAGGTCCATTTCTGCCTTTGAACCAGTCTAGGAGCCAGAATGCAGACCTGCATTTCATGCCGTACAGAGCAACGTGCCAGATTCTGAGGCCATTGACAATGACTGAACAAGCCCACATCTTACAGGAGCAGCAAGGGATGCTGGCTCCTCGAGAGGTTAGGCTCCAGGATTGTGTCCACATTGACCATGGTATCATGTCCACAGTGACCTCCTCACACCAAGGCTAAAGCCCTTGACTTCAGAAGGGCCAACTTCAATGAGCTTAGGAGACTAGTGTGGGAGGCACTAAGGGCCCAGAAGGTAGAGGAGATGGGAGCCCACGAGGGATAGTCGTAACTTAAGGGGGTGATCCTCCAGGCCCAAAGGATAACAGTCCCCGAGAGAAGCAACATGGGTAAGAGTGCTCAGAAACCCCCTTGGCTCAGCAAGGGCATTCAGCAATGCCTGAGGACTAAAAGGGGGGCATACAACCAGTGGAAGGGAGGAGATAAGTCGCCAAGGAGGAGTACTCCTCCTCGGCCCAGAAGTGTAGAAGAGCTATTAAGAAGGCCAAGGCAGAGATGGAACTCAGGCTAGCAACCAGGATTAAGGACAACAAAAAGTCCTTTTTCAAGTACATTGGGAGCAAAAAGAGGGCACCAGGAAATGTAGGGCCCCTGCAAGATACAAATGAGAATCTTGTGGCTACACCAGACAAGAAAGCTGATAATTTTTAAGTTTCTTCGCTTCTGTTTTCTTGACCTGGGACTGGGATATCCCACCTACCAGTGGTAGGGACAATCTTGGGGATAGCTCTGTCAGGCTGTCAGTCAGTGAAGATGTAGTTAGAGATCTTCTGGAAGGGCTTAGACATTTTTAAATCTACAGGTCCAGATGCCCTCCACCCAAGGGTGTTGAGGGAGCTGGCGGGGGTCATCGTGGAGCCCTTGGCCCGGCTGTATGAGCATTCATGGTCATCTGGCCAGATGCCGGGGGATTGGAAACTGGCTAATGTGGCCCCAACTTTCAGGAAAGGGAGGAAGAAAGACCCAAGTAACTATACAGAGGACCCAAGTAACATAGACTATATGTCTACATCTATGAAATCTATAGGCCTGTAAGCCTCACGTCAGTGCTAGGGAAGATCTTGGAGAGAAACATCAAGGAGCACATCTGTGGGGGGCCTGCAGGGGAGATCATGCTCAGGTGCAATCAGCATGGGTTCAAAGGCAGGTCCTGCCTAACAAATCTGATTGCCTTTTATGACCAAGTAACTAAATCCTTGGATGATGGTGTTACCATGGACATAGTGTTTCTGGACTTTAAGAAGGCCTTTGACACTGTCTCTCACCCCATCTTCATCAATAAATTAAGCAACTGTGGCATTGATGCCTGCACAGTTGGATGGGGAAAAAAATTGACTGATGGGGCACACCCAGTAGTGGTGGACAGGTTGTACTCAAACTGGTGAGATGTGAGCAGTGGGGTACCCCAGGGCTTGGTTCTCAGGCCTGGCACTGTTTAACATCTTCATCATCGACTTATACGAGGGGGTGGAAAGCATGCTGTCCAAGTTTGCTGATGACACTAAGATCCGGGCCGAGGTGGGCACACTTGAAGGGAGAGAGAGGCTACAACTAGATTCAGACAGATGACAAAAATGGGCAGACCAGAATAGGTTGGGGTTCAATGTAGACAAATGCAAAGTGCTACACCTTGGGAGAAGGAATCCACAGCATACATACAGGCTGGGGAGTTCCCTTCTTGAAAGCACAGAGGCAGAAAGGGATCTCAGAGTCATTATTGACTCCAAGATGAACATGAGCCAC
>JAGPOW010003182.1:19668742-19701717 GCA_030014935.1 Caiman crocodilus
GGCTGGGGAGTTCCCTTCTTGAAAGCACAGAGGCAGAAAGGGATCTCAGAGTCATTATTGACTCCAAGATGAACATGAGCCACCAATGCCAGACTGCAGTCAGCAAGGCCAGCCATACCTTGTCATGCATCCAAAGGTGCATCTCAAGCCAATCCAGAGAGGTGATACTCCCCCTCTATGCGACTTTGGTCAGGCTGCAGTTGGAGTATTGCGTCCAGTACTGGGCGCCGCACTTCAAAAGGCATGTGGCCAGCCTGGAGAGGTTTCAGGAGAGGGCCACCCTCTTGATGAGAGGGCAGCAGGACTGGCCCTATGAGGGAAGACTGAGGGTCCTGAACCTGTTCAGCCTCATCAAGAGGAGGCTGAGGGGAGACCTAGTGGCTGCCTACAAGCTCATCAGGGGAGATCAACAGCAAATAGACAGAGCCCTTTTCTCCCCAGTACCACCTGGGGTGACAAGGAACAATGGAAGTAAGCTGATGGAGAATAGGCTTAGGTTACAGATCAGAAGGCAATATTGTACAGTTAGGGTGGCCAAAATCTGGAACCAACTTCCCAGGGAGGTGATCCTTACCTCTACCTTGGGCAAATTGAAGAGGAGGCTGGATGAACACCTGTCTGGGGTCTTGTGAACCCAGTATTCATTCCTGCCTGTGGCAGGGGGTCAGGCTAGATGATCTGGTTAGGTCCCTCCTGACCCTAGCTACTATGAAACTATGGCTATACACCCCCATGCAGACTCCAAGGAATGGATAATTCTGAAATTGGAGACTTCCATATGTAAGGGAGCCACCACCTCAAAGCTGGCAACAGTCGTAATCAGCCTCTAAACTGGACTCCTCAGAGCAGGGGTTTTCAACCTTTAAGGAGTATACCCCTCCTGGGTACACTTCTGGCAGAGCAGGAGGTGGATGGGGTGCAGCCAGATGCAGAGCAGCCTGCAGAAGGGAGCCTCTGCCCTTGCCCCCCACCTGGTCCTGCTCTTGGGAGGCCGTGGTATGGGGTGGTGGGTGGCAGTGCTCTGTCCCCAGCTCAGAGGTCCCCAATCCAACTTCCTCAAGAGCCCACCTGGACTTCCAGGAACTTGTACACCATCCCTACCACCTTCCCCCCACCACCAGGGCACCCAGCCACCCTCCTGCTGCCTCCCCATGGTGCCCCTGGGACAAGCCAGCCCTTTCCTGGGCAGCAGCAAGGATCCTGCCAGCCGCAGCAAGCTGCTAGAAGTACAAGTGGCAACGGGCTTATCCTGCTTCTGGCAGATCCTGCCATCCCCCACCCTGCAGCTGGGGAGCAAGGTGCCAGTGGGCCAAGCAGCCCCTGAGTTGCAGGGGGCCCTGGTCCAACTCTTCCCCGACCCCTAGCTGGGGCAGAACCCAGCCCTCCAGCAGCCCGTCCAGGTGGCCCTGGCAGGTACTGCCAGAGAGAAGAACTAGCCCACCCCCACAGCTCAGGGGCCACTTGTCTCACCAGCAGCTCACCCCCAGCTGTTGGGAGGGTGGGGCAGTAGGGCAGGGAGACCCCGCAACAGCAAGGATCAGGCCCTTCACCACTTCTGCTTGAAATCAGGATCCTGCAGCTGGCAAGACACCTGTGTCTACCTGGAAGCCAGCTGGCTTTCCCCTGGGGCAGCGCGTAGCAGTGGCAGGAGGGTGGCTGAGTGTGCTAGTGGCTGGAGAATGTGGCAGGGAAGGTGCACAGGGCACTGGAAGCTGAGTTAGTCTCAGGGAAGCATTGGAATGGGCACCTCTGAGCTAGGGTAGCACCCAGTCAGCTAGCAATCTACCTGGGTTTCTAGTGTCCCATGTACTGTCCCCGTTGCCTTCTCCAGCCCTAAGCAAACCCAGCCATCCTCCTGCCGCTTTCCCATGCCAACTCAGGTGCAAGCCAGCCCATTCCCAAGTGGTCTCAGCCTTCCTGTCAGCCACAGGACCCGGCTGAAAACAGAAGCGGCAAGGGGCCCAGAGGGCAAGCTGACAGCTACATTGTTGCAATTTGCAACATTGCAAACTCAACTGAATTCAGATGTAGTTTAGTTTGCAATGATGCAAAGTCATTTAAAAAAACCCAAAGTCTTGCATGTGTATACTGTGATGTCATTAAGCCACAAAGTGACATTTTTGTCACATGTACATGTTAATGGCATCATATTTACAAGTGCCTTGGGGACTAAACCCCTATCACATGTACAAGCACCCTGTGTGTCCACAGTGAGCAGAAGTCCACATCAGGACCAGAACTTGAAACCATCTGTCCAGACTCGGGCACAACCAACCATTGGACCAGTCATCCAGCAAGCCTAATTAGTAGGAGCTGGTGTGCTGAAACACACCCTTATCCTGCAGGATAAAAACTCTGACAGCAGACCAGTGCCCTCAACTCAGGTCCCCAAGGCAGGCAAGGAGGAACCAAAGGCAGCTGTCAGGAGTTGGGGAGTGGTAGGAGGGTCTGGGGCTGTGGTAGGAGCTCCTGGCCCCACCCTACCCCACTGGTGCTTCAGGGCTCCCCCTAGGATTTTGCAGCAGAGGCAGCCACATTTCCTTGCAGGGCAGAAAGATGCAGAGCTTCCAGTTGGCTGGCTGGGGCTGTAACAACTGCTCCCTGCTGGGATACTCCCACTTCATACGGGAGGAAATACTTTGTTCTCATTATATCTGGCCTAATTGTTTTGTTTTGCTCCCTAGGCCTGACGTCAGCCACTCAAAAAAGCCCAGTGGATATGTGACTAGCCATGCATGCTCAGGGCCCCTGGCCAGATTTCCTGAGATACCTCACCCGCTCTGTCCCAGGGGGCTTACTGCAGACAGCCACCCTGAGCACCATGGGTTTGTTGCCGACTCTTCTTTGCTCTGAGCCACCCCATATCCACCTTAGGCCACAATCAGACATAGGCCAGCTTGGTAGTTGGGTAAGAGACTGTGCTCCTGGGGAAGCACATGTTCCTGTGTCATTGCTTCTGTAGGGGGCACGCTCTAAGATCATTGCTGACCTCAAGGCAAAAACTGGAGACACTGGACTGCTGAAGGTATTTCAGACGAGGTATTAAATAGATCACCTGAACAGCTGTAGCTGTTAAACATCCTTTTGCTCTACCGGGGACTCACCAGACTAAAACTCCACCAACTCTAAAATATAACCTCAGTGCCAGGTAGCATGGGCTGTGGTTAGTGGGTCAGGAGCTTTGGGCTCTAGTCTTGGTTCTTCTGTGGCTCAGTGACCATCAACAGTATTGGGAGGCAGGAGTTTGCCTTCTTGCTCTGTTAGGGATACAGACTTAAAAAAGCCAAACAAACAAACTAGCCAGTTATAGTCATCCAGCCTGGAATTTCCCTTCTCTTCCTGTTGCCGTTTGCTCTTAAACACCCCCAAGGCCGCTGCAACCCAGTGACAGGCTGAATATAAAAGGCTGGGTGTTGCTAGTCAATTATTTGGCATTTGCAAAGCATTTCAGGCTAAAGGAGCCATGGCACCTCTGATAGGTGCTAGCGCTAGGCTGCACTAGGGCAGCAACCGCAGTCACCAGGCCCAGAAGAAGGTTCATTAGTCACTTCCCAAAGATGAAACACTTGTCATGGGGCCCATAAGCAATTTCCTTTGCTCACAAATTCAAGCTCTCCATTAAGGAAGAAGGGGGCCCCACTCATCACACACAAGAGGAAGAGAAGGGAGCTGAGGGTGTTACGAAAGCAGCATGAAGCCTCTCCACAGCACTTGGCACATATCAGCCAGCAACATCGTCTCCAGTGCCCTGGGCAGCTGAGTATCTTTGTCCTCATCCCATAGTGGGGTACAGTGTGCCATTGAGTGCTTGCCTGAGGTGACCAACTTATTCCTAGGCCTTTCTGTGGGGTACACCAGTGCTGAGCCCACCAGTTGCCAGACACCAGCCTAAAACTACCAACCGCATCTCCTCAACCCTCCTATGCCATTACCCACTCTTGCTCTTTGACATGACAGCTACACACTCAGAGGCCCTAGGCCAGCTGCAGCTGATTTCTACTGGACCACCACACCCCTGTAGCCCCAACCCCTGGGAGGGAAGGTGTGATGAAGGCCATGTCTGCGGTTTACGCTCCACTCAGCTGAACCCACAAGCTGCCGACAGCAACTCCAGCAGCTTCCCTGTCAGCAGAGAGGCTGAGGTGTCAGGAGCAATAGCCTTCAGGGAGATGGGGGAGGCAGCATTGGCTTACCTCTGGCATCAGTCTCATCCCCCCTCTGGACTAGTCTCCTCAAGCTTTCAAGTTGCCTGTTCCTACCCCTTCTCTGGTTCCTTCCTTCAGCCAGTGAGAACCAGGGCTGCTCTCTTTCCAGTTTATACACAGGCCACATAAATTGAGCATCTGGGTCCAGTCCCAGAAGCCAGATGAGGTCTCAGCTCATCGAGGAGGGTTTATGAGACTGAGTCCCCTCCTGCCCTCCACAGGCAGCCCTGGCCTGGCCTGGCCCTGGCCATAACCCATAGACAAGAAATCATCCGCAGACTGGATTGTCAGGCATGGTTTAAACAGGGACTAGGGATTCTTGTCCCATTACATGGATTAGCTTTTGTGACCTCTTTATACCTACGGGTGCTTTGCTTGTACGCCTCTCCCAGGCAGCACTGTCTCTCTGCCAGCAGTGTCCCCCTCCCTCTCTTCCTCTCCCTCATCTTTTCCCACTTGTTGTATTCAGCTCATTCACTCCACTTTACATTGGTCTATGCTGTCGTTTCACAGCATCTGAAGTGAACTCAAGTTAATAAAAAGCTCATGCTCTCTCTTTCTGTCTGTTATTTAAGGTAAAAGGTATGTAACCACCCTGCCCTCAGCCTGAGAGTCAGGATCAAAGCTGAACTACAAATCAGGGGAAAAGTCAGAGAAACCCTAAGATGGCATTTCCTTTTCAATCAGACAGCCTGTGGTGATTCACAGGAACCTCCTGTGGCTCTGGTTTCAGGCTAGAATCAGCCCATTTATACAATAAATAAATAAAGAACAGGACAGACAAGTGTCTCACGTGCAGCAAGGCAGGAACAAGAGACAAATGAAAGAGGAAACCAGCAAGACAGCCCAGGCCCTGCTCCTTCCCCACAGCAGAGCCAGGAAAAGCAAACAGCAGGGCAAGCAGGCAAAGCCTGAGAAGATGGGAGAAGCACCAAAGCTATTCTGAGTTCCTTTAGCCTTCACTAGGCTGCTGGGTTAGGAATGGTCTAGGTTAGAACTGCTCATGTTACTTGTTGCCCTGTCTGGTAGCAAAGCCTCCTTGGCCCACCCTGACTCCAGTATGCTGAGCCAGTATTCAGGAGCATTCTCTGGGAAGGATCCAGCCTGCTCTTTGTGGCCTGCTCGCTGTTTCATAGTTGTTAGGGGCGGGAAGAGACTTTACAGATCATCAGGTCCAGCCCCCCTGTACTTGGGCATGAAAGACACCTGAGATCAGATGACCCCAGCAAGATGGGCATCAAGATGCTTTTTGAAGATTGACAGGGTGGATGACTGTACCACCTCTGGGAGGAATTCTCAGCACTTGACTTTTAAATAAGTATGAAACTATGGAATTTCATAGTTCATAGTTTCTTAACCAGGGCAGACGGAGGCACCAAGACTGATAACTTCACTCACAGGGCACTGCCTCTGCACCCCAGCTGGCTGGACTGAGTTCTGGACAATGGATTGTGTGTAGGAAATCCTGCACTTTCAATCTACAACTTGGGATCTGCAAACAGCTGCCCAAGCCCAGGCGGCATGCGTCAGTGCAGCACAGCAGACTGCGCAGCTGCTTGTGAAACCCAGAGATGACAGAAGAGATGAGTTCCCACAAGTCCCTTCCTCTCCTTCCTCTGTTGAAAGAGGTGACCAAAAGCCAATGTAAGTGAGAAGCCTTACTTTTCCATGATACAACACTGCTGAGAAAGTCGCAACCAAAAATAGCAACTGTCAGCAGGTTCTTGTTCCTACTAGTCACCGGGTCACCAAAGAAGAATGTTGAGCACAGCAAACAGGAACTCAGCAAATAGACTGAACAGCTAGAAAGAGAGCCAGCAAAGCTGCTAGGAAAGTGCATCCTGTACCACACTAAACAGAGGACAAGGACTGCAGGTAGCCATGAATCTCCCCCCTGACAGCTGCAGGACAACTCTGGCCAGCAGCCAGATCCCCGGAGGTTAATGTCACAAAATCAGAGCAAAGAGAAAGAGAGAGAAAAGTGGGTCTGGAACATCCAGCTAGCACGTGACTAACTCATGCCTCAAACAGTTGGCTGTTTCAGGACTTGACTTCTTCTGAGAACTGCAGAGATCATTTAGGCCAGTGATTCTCAACCAAGGCACCATGGTACTGTGAGATCTTTTTTAAGGGTGTTGCAGCCTGCCATATAATAATAGCAGTGTTAGGTATACAAACAATTCACAAGATAAACACAGCTTTCCAAGAAGCAGGCATGGTTTCAAAACCATTCTGCCCTGTTGTGGTCTTTTTGAGTTCTTTATAACAGAAGAGAATTGTTCTGCTATTTTTTCCCCCACAGTCAAAAAGATAAGTGAAAGATAAGAGCTGGCATTTTCCAAGGGATGACATAACACAGGGTATCTTGAGTCTAACAAGGCAAAGAATCACTCTAGTCAATTAAATGTGTCCTGGCAGGCAAAAGATGAGGACAATGGTATGTGCAACAAATGCATGCTGGGGACCTGCCTGGATCACACATCAGTGTCTGATTTGGGGTCTAGAGGAGGGCACAATTTGTAGAGGGGAAACCCAATGACCCACGTGCTATTTCTATTCTGTGATACTATATAAGGAGACAAATAATGAGAGTGAGGAAAAGGTAAGGGGATTGTTACAATGACAAGGGGGAGGGTAGGGCAGGGGGGGAGGAAATGTCTGGAGGACAAAAAGAACAGGCCAACAGAAAGGGTGATGTGGAAGGGGCCAACGGAGAAGACAGAGGAAGAGAAAGGTGTCAAAGAGATGTAGAGGACCATGGACTGTGAGGTACAGAGCAGGAGCACATGTGGGTGATAGCAAGGATTTAGAAGGCAGCTGGGAAGTGGGTGAGGAAGGAGGTTCATCAAGGAGGTACCAGAGAAGAAAAACAGGAGGGTTCAGTGACTGTCGGGGGCTCATACCCCCACCAACGCCACACTCTCCCACTAGCTCAGTCAGATCTCAGGCTTCCCGTTCTCATTCCTCTCCTTGTTGCTGACTGTGGAGACTATAGAGGAGCCAAGAAGTCTCTCCGTAGCCAAGCATTGTGACACCCTGTCCCATGGTTCCTCCTGTCTATTGACTGCTCAGTGTGAGGCCAACAGCCAAGGTTTATTTTGACGGGTAACAGCCCATACCTGTTAGCACTGGCTTGGCTTGTGCTTATGTAACCAAACCCCCTCTTTTAATTCCTTCACCCCCTGCACTCTGCTGCAGTCCCCAAGATGGTGCTGAGCACAGAGCATGGCTTCTAGCTCCCCAGCTTTTGGGAAGGCCCCAGAAACCTGTTCTGTCCCCCTCAACTGGAATAGCAAGGCTGAGACCTTCACTTCAGGCTCCACACTTCCCAGGACAGCTATGCCCCGTGGCAAGATAAAATACCATGACACCACGGGGTCCTGCACTAGTCAAGCCATGGGACAGACTAGATGAACAGAAAGGAATTTCCCACCTCTGGGACCCTGGATCACAGCTTCCTGCCCCAGCACACTAGGGCTTTCATGAAATATGCCTATGGCTGGAAAGTCATGATCTTCCTTCTTTCATTAATCAACCTGCCCTCACATGCTTGGGAAAGAAGCCAGATGACTCAGAGCTAACTGTAGGCTGTGCTGAGCATGGGGACAGGCCTGAAGCTGATACTGTGTCACCTGAGCCACACTGTACTCCCAGGTCTCGGAAAAAGCCCAGATCTCATCCCATTCACAGCACAGGCTCCATCTCCTTGTCTTATCTATGGGCCAACTCAAGAAATCAGAAGGAAGGGAAAGATTTGCTTTACCACTCCATTCTCTGGGCAAGGAAAGCGGGGTGGGGCACAGACACATGACACTACTGCCTGCCTCTACAGTCTGCCTTTAGTACCCATGTATCACCATAGGCTCTGCAGGAGATAGTGTGATTCTAGCCTTGAGGGACTACTTGCCTTTGAAGTTCTCCACCCTCATGCTGGTTCCTCACTGCCACGCAAGAATCCCAATCTCTTCTGCTGCAAGATAACTTATCTTGGGGTTACTGCTCAAGCCCCCAACCTTTGCTGAGTTTTGGGGTGAAACCTGGTTCACCTACCAGGACAGCTGTGGGAAAGCCCCATCACTCATTGGTTTGGCCAAGATGTGACCCACCATTTCTGACACTGAAAGCAGTGTGGTGCCTCCATGTGCTTTGACAGGGAGCCGAGTCTGGGACCACAAGGGCACATTCAGCAATGTACAGGCACCAGCAGAGGCAATGACTGTTACCCCAGCCCACAGCCCCTTCCTTACCTGCAGCAGCAGGAAACATCTGGCTGAGAGGCCCCCAGTAGAAGGGGCAGCTGGGTCCAGCAAGGTCTCTGAGATGTGCAAACTGCTTTGCTTGGCTAGGCAGCCCTTCCTGAGATGGTGATTCCCATGCCCGGCTTTGTGGCCCTGGGGCAAACTAACACAACCTAGGCCACCGCCCACTGCCTGCAATGGACATGCAAGCGAGAAGCGTATTGGACATAATTAACTACTCGCCTTGGCTCACTGCTAGGGCAGAGGCAGGCCCCTCCCCACATCCCCTATCCCAACTCTCTGGACTCTAACAGACTGTTAACACCTCCCCATCTCCATGTCACTGTGGGCACCTGTTTCTTCATACCCATGGCTGTCAGCAGCTCATGAGCCCAGGGGATGCAGTCAGTGGCCTTTGTACCAGGCAGCAAAGTGGTCTCTGATTTGGTCTCTGTCCACCCCATGATTTGGTCTCTGTCCACCCAGCTAGTGGCCAATCATCCAGGGTCCAAACAACAGCTCTGAAGAAGAGGGAGATGGTGCACTGGACTGGGGGAGGCTCTGGCTGGAGTGGGGTTCTGAATCTGGAGGTCTCAGCCTGGTCTGCTAGGGGATACTTCTGCCACCTCAGTCACAGTCTGGCCTAATGCAGCCTGTTCAGGCCAAGAGAAGACTGGGACTGGAAGAGCAGTGAGGGGCCTCAGCAGAGCTGGGGGGAAGCCCAGAGTTGGAGCAGCAGGACCCAAGGTGGTTCCTCAGGACTAAGGTGGGCAGCAGAGCTCCCAGGGTTCAGGGCTTCACAAGCTGTAAGAAGGAGCAAAGAGCTTGAAAGGATACAGATGGGAAGGGGAGTTATATCTCCCCCCGCCCCCAAGGAAATCACTTTTGAGAACAAACCCTGTGGTGCTGGGCTCTAAAGGTACTTTTCCCACAGCTGGTAGTCAGTCCTTCTGGCACAGGGATTCAACCAGACAGATCAGTGTCACACCTATGCTCTGGGAGAAAGAAAAATCCTCTCTGATACCCGCTCAGAGAAACAAGAGATTAAAGGGTCTCCATGAACCCAGCACTGGTGTCCTGCAGATGCTTCAGGGTAGGTAGGCAAATGCAAGCCTGCAGTCTAAACAGGGGCCTGGCTACCCTCCAGAGGTGGGTACACACCTGCAGGTCATGCTAGTGCTGGGGAGGAAAGCCAGGCACTGCAAAGGGTTAAAGGGCTTTCATTCGTCCTCTATCCAGAGTACAGAGCAAAACACACCTCGTCTGGGGAACATCACATACCACTGTAACCTTGACAACTCGCCCACAGCAACGACAGCAGCAAAGATTTTCATTGAGAGCTCGACAAAAAAACCCAATCAAAAACCAGCTCAATGCAGGGGAGAAAAGCAAGGAGCTGACAGGCCATTCAAGGTGACCTAGGACAGGGAAGGAGTGGGACTTGTCCCCCTGGAGGATGGAGAGGCACAATAATCATCTAATCTGGTTTTAAAGCAGACCCCCAAGGGGAGCCAGTGGCTGATGGGGAAGGAT
Source organism: Caiman crocodilus (assembly GCA_030014935.1). Classification (NCBI taxonomy): domain Eukaryota; kingdom Metazoa; phylum Chordata; order Crocodylia; family Alligatoridae; genus Caiman; species Caiman crocodilus. The sequence goes on from JAGPOW010003182.1 coordinate 19,678,719, forward strand.
TCTCAATGCTGCCAAACCAAGATGGAGCTAGGAAATGGGTGGTATTGCTGGGGGCTTAATACACCCGCATGAGGCTTCAGAGGAGCCTTGCTCCAAGCCTGCCAACCTCAGACCTGCCACTCCCAAGACCCTGAAGTACAAAGCAAGCCTGAGGATGCACCTGTCCAACAAAAAGTACCACAACCAACAGCAGCTCCCTTCCCCTAGGGGACAAAGCAAAGGGCCAAGGCTGGAGCATCAAGCAGGAGAGGACAGCCCCTGGCAGGAGGCAGAGCAGAGCAGGGTTTAGGTAGAGCCTGACCTGCCCAGTACTCTGTTTGGGGTCTCTGTAGAGGGGCCCAGTGCAAGCAGCAGTTGCAGGACCTCGAGGCCTGTGCTTGGCTCCCTAAGATCCACAGATCAGAAGAGGGAGGGGAACTGCCCAAACTTTTCCCTACACCAGCCCAGAGCTTCCTCTGGTCATGCAGGGTCCCCCAAGCATCAGATTCCTGCTCTCAGGGGCCCAGGCCCCCCTCCTTAGCCAGTGTGAGGAGGGATTTCTCTACAGGCCCCTGGCTATGGGGCAAGCACTGACCATCAGCACAGTGCTGATTTACCTGGTCATAGGGCAACCCCTTTAGGGCAAAATGGTCTCAAAGCTACACCAGAAAGCAGGGTGGGAGGTGGCTAGACATGGGGGAGCCGGGTGAGACTGAGGAAATGGGCAGGCGGGGTAGGACATGCTCAAGGTCATCCTCTGCACAGCAACAAGGCGTGGCTCTGTGCGTACCGACAGGCTCAGATTCCAGGGAAAGGAAGGTCTTCGCCAGCTGCCAAGGCTGCAAACCCTCCCCACCAAGCCCAAGAGTTAAGCGGTATATGTTCCCATTTGGGTACCCACATCAGGCCCAGAGCCCTCTCCAGCTTCAACTGCACCAGTGAAGGGCCCTTGAGCCAGTGGCTTTGCACAGCCCTGACTGAGTGACCCTGTAAGTCAGCAGACAGGCACAAGCAGGAATTGACTCTGGCTCCTTTTCCTGGAGCCGAGCTGGCTCCACAGAGAGAAGGACTCTGAACACTTGCATTAGCTCCTCAAGTCAGCAACTCCCACACCAGCTGCAGAGGCTCTGGGTTCAGTCTCACACTGCTGACTGTCACGATTTCACAACAAAGCTCACAACAGCTGTTGTTTGCCCCTTAAAGCTCTGGCTCTTGGACTCCCGCGATTCCAGGAGCACCTCGGCTTGTACTGAACAGCCAATAAATACCTAGCCTGGGGGACTGCGAAAACAAGCAGGGCAGACGAGGTTCTTTGGGTAAAAGCTGATGTTATTAGAGCAACTAAAATATTTGAAAAAATTCTTTGCAAGCTTTGGGGTACAAACACCCTTCTTCAGGCAGAGGAAGCATCACAAACAAGTGAGACAAACAAGGTCTCATAGCATCCAAGAGACAAAACATTAACCCAATGTTTATTTTTGTTTAAAGCTTTTTTAAAAACACTGGGTTAGGCCTATGTCTCCAAGCCCAGTAGCAGCTATGGTTGGAAATGGATCTGAGCCCAGCTCAATCCCCACTACATCAGCAGCACGGGTGGCTGAGTAAGCAGGGTCTAGTTGTACAATCACTCATGCGGGTAGATGAGTCCATCTCCTTACAGTTAATGTTCATATGTGCTTCATGCCCCCTTCACTGCAGCTCAACCTCAGACTGAAGGCCATAATGACACGTGAAGGTGTCTTGACACTGCAGACTGAGGGTGTGATTGTAGCAGGTGGATGCTGCAATGCAGCCAACAGTCAGCTGCGGCACAGATGTGCGCAACATGCGGGTCCCAGGAGGCTGGACACTGTGTGGAAGGCTCATGCTGCTGTGTCTGCCCTGAGGAGCTGGCACAACTCACATACCCCACTGCAGCCCCACCTCCACATGGACACTCTTGTGTGCACATGTTCTACTTCACTGCTGCTTGTGCTGCCTCTGGACCCTTTGCTTCCTTTGCCTGCCCTGCCCCGTTCCCCTTTCTCCCCCCATCCCCAGTGGGATCTCTAGTAGGACCAGGGCTCCAGACTACAGCAGTCAGAGATGGGGCTGAAAAGAACATCTCCTCCTGGGCCCTGTTTGAGGACTATGCCTCCCACACTGCAGCCTGCCTTGCTGCAGCCAGCCCCACATCCTTCACATGCAGTTCCATCTGGCTGCTTCCCCTGACAGGTGCAGTAGCCTCAGGGGAGCACACGCGTCCTACCCCCCAGAAACAGAAGTGACAGCATCTGGTTTCAGACAGAGGCCAGTTGTGGAAAGCCTCACAACCCCCACTTTCCTGTCCTCACCTCAGTTTCCTGAAATAGGGCATGGGGGCTGTTGCAGAGGACAGCACCTGCCCGGCAGGAGAGGGCTTCAAGAGTTTGAGGCACAGCGGGCCTCAGCAGGGCTTCACATCCGACCCCCAGCTGCTAACCTCACAGCACTTCACCTCATGCTCAGGAGCCTGAGGCAGCCTGCAGAGGAGCTCCAGCTTTGGCTCCCAGTAAGCTCTTCAGTAAGCTCAGGGCTGAGGTAAGGAGGAAGCTGGGTGAGAAGGATAGCTAGGGGCTTTAGCTGGGAAGCAAGGACAGGCCCTGAGAGGGATTTTCCACTCCTCCAGCTGCCTCCATCAGTGAGACATCAGTCAGGTGAGGAGCTCAGGGCTCTGAGCCAGAAGAAGCCATTCCCAAGAACTTGGAACCAGCATAAATTGCAAAGCAGAGTTTAGGTTCAGCTCACAGCGTACTATGCACCAGCTGCAGCCCTGCCACTCCCGCCCAGGCACACGCTGTTCCTGGGCATGACAAAGGCCGACTCAAGGGCACCTGGGGAGGTGGGGTGGAGAAATCTACTTGGCACCTGCAGACAACTCCATTGCTGAGGTCTTGCAAAGCTAGATAGGCTGAACCCTAGAGCTTGGTGCAGCAGGTAGCGCAGTGCCATATGAGCCTCTGGGACAGGATGGAAGCCAGGGGGGAAGAAAGAATCAGTCTAGATAGGATCAGAAGAGCTCTCATGGCTATGACCAAATATACAAGCATGAGAAAAAGAAATCAGCCTGGAAACACAGAAAGCACAGTGACAGCCAGCATCACATGGAGGGCATGGAAACCTTTTCAGTGCCTACTGGCCCCTCTCACATCAATCCCCACCCCTCCACAGGGTGCCCAGGATTGTCTTGAGCTATGCAAGGGCAGGGAACTTCTAGGTCCATCCAGTCCTGCTTCAGTTAAATTGCATCAACTGCTCTCTAAGGCTGAGTGATCAGGCCCAATGGTCTGACTCAGATGTTAAATGAACCTACCATCCCAATCTTCATCCTGTTCCCTGCTCTATGGTGGGAGACGGGCTCTGCCCAGGGCAGGCACAAAAGACCCTGCAGCAGGTACGCAAGGCATGCACTAGCAGGGGGATCTGGGAAGACCTCGGTCCTCCTTGCTTTGCATTCAATAACCCAACTCAGGAGGGATTTCAGAAGGCACAAGTGACTTGGGAGCACGTGGCCCAGCCACATCCAGGGGCTTTTGCAAATCCTGCCCTTCATTTCCACTATCAAACCAACCCAACAATGTAGCAGCTTAGGAGCCACCAGGGCTGAGCTCAATTGAGTCTTAATCCCTCCACCGAATCTCACGTACTCATCAGGTCACCTGAGCTCCCAGGCTGCCCATCTGTAACTTCCTGCCTGAACCAGGGACTAATTAGTGACAGTGATTAATGCCTGCCAATCAGCTCCCCAGGGGCAGCAGCAGCACTTGCTTAAGCAGACTTGGAGAGGAATCAGCTTTCCTGCAAGTCGCGTCACCTCCCTTGCCTGGATCCTGTGGCTACAGGGCCAGGTATTTGCTGACTCTCTCTTTACGTAATTCAGGGCAGAACTGCAATTGAAATGTGCCACTATCATAATTGGCAGTCGAGCGGCTACTTTATCTGCTTTGGGAAAAGAGAGATAAGGGGAAGGGTTTCCAACTCCTGTCTGAGGTTTCTCAGGGCACACAGGCAGTGCAAATGCTCAGAGCCCAAAGGGATCATGCAGTCAACTGCCCTGCCTGCTGGGTAGGGATCTGGAGCAACTGCCTTTCCAAAAGAAGCCCCTTGTGCTCCTTGAGCTAGCCCAGCAGACATCTGAGGTCTGCTCCTACAAGAGTACGTCTGGCCCACAGTACAAGCAGCAAAGTCTCCTGCAGCAGCACTCCCAAGCCAGCATGCCCAGCTGTCCAGACAGACTGCCTGGGACTGGGAAGAAATTGGCCCTCTTGGCTCCAGCTCAGTCCTAGAGAGAAGAGAAATGTGCTCAGTCCACTCCCTACATGCTGCTCACCACCACCACCAAGTCCCTGTCACAGGTCATGGAGGGAACCACAAGGCAGGTCTCCAGATGCTCTCCCCATCCCCATCTCTTCTGCACAGCCCCACTGTCCTCACCTGTTCTTTTTGGTAGTTAGTCTTCCCAGTGCATCCTCCAAAATTGCACATCTGGTTGCACCAAGTATAAAGCTGTAATGTCCCTTTAACCCATAGCCCTCTATAGCCAGACCTATGGTGCAGCCCAAGTCCCAGTTAACCAGGATACCCTAGGAAATGCCCAGGGATCCCCTCTGTAGGACCAGCCCTTCCTGCACTCTAACATCATTGGCAAACACATTACACCTAAATTCAGAGGACAGTTCAAGTATCTCAAGTTGCATGGTGTCCTGCTGATGTCAGCACCTCGCCAGTTTGAGTGATGCACGTATTAGTGAAGGCTTAAAGGAGCTGGAAGCTCTGCCCGGACAGCATGTGCCGGAAGAGCGATTATCTATGGGAGACAACAGCAGCCTGAGGAAGTGCCGACTGTGGGCCAGGCACGTCCCACTAGCTGTCCTTTGCAGCTCCCCTCAATACTGGCTGCTGCTGGTGACAGGGGAGGACACAGCTTGGCAGGAATGTTACTGAGATATGAGAGGGCCCTCACCTGGGCCTCCCTGCTGGGATCAGTACTAGGGGATGACAGCCCCAAACCCCCGCCATTCTAACCAAGCAGAAAGTAGGAATGGAAAAAGCCAGAGTCTCTTTTTCTGTTCAGGCTGCTGCTGCCTCCCCTCAAACCCACAGCTCAAGTTGGTGCCACAGGGCAGGGCCAAGGCTAGTGAAAAATTAAGGATACTCACCCTGTTCCCCCACCTCTAATACCTCCCCTTAGGAAATGAGCATGTGAAACTCTCCAAAGGGGTCAGGGTCAATGGCCAAGAAGGGCTAAACTCTGTATTCAGAGCCAGCTTAGGAGGGAAGCATAGCAGGGCCAGTCTCCTCTCAAACCAATCCAGCCTCTACAGACACCCAAGGGGGAGCCAGGTAACAGCTTTTGTCTCTCTTCTGAGGCTTTCAGCACAGGGATAAAGGTAGCAGTGATTTCTGGGCTTCTGCCTAAGAACCCACTCCTACGTCAGGAATCACATCCCCTCCACCTACCTGCTTACCATGCTTCATGCTGGGACACTCAGAACAGGCACTCTGCAAACACAAGAGGCCGCTACTGTTGGAGGGGATGGCTGAACAGGCTGGCAGGAAGCAAAGAAGCACTGGCTCAGGGAAGAAAAGAGGAAGCATGCCCATTAAGTTTTCCTCGACTTCCCATGCAAGCTACAGGTCTTCAGCCCTGCCCAATTCAAGATTAAACAAAGACACTTAACCAAAAGCTGTGTTATCCAGGTGCCCAGCCCCTTCTCAACAAACCAGATTCCTATTTGAAGTCGAGCCTGGAGAAGATCACACACTTTCTCTCAATGTCTTCTGTACCCATGTACAATGCCCAGGGAGTTGTTCCAACTGACACTGCCCTTGATTATGCTTTTACTACTTTGCAATGGTCCTTGCCAAGCCTAGTGGCCCATGTCTGGTGTGAGAAGGAACACTTCCCATAGGCAGCAGCATACCAGGGAAGGACACAGTACCATTACATCCAGCTACTTTAGTGTCCCCAAGCCAAATGGCCAGACGTCCATTCACTGCTGGTTTGACTTTGGTAACCTTTAGCACAAGTCTGGACTGGGATTTGAACTCACTTGGGAGCCAGATGGAGCTACAGCTCACCCTCCAAGATGGGTGCTCTGACAAGACACTTCACCAGGAAAGCGATCAGGACACAGCTGAATCTACTCAGAGGAATCTGAGATCTGATCAACATACACCTAAGATAGGCTTGTAATAAGAGTCAACTGGAAGGCCTCATTCCCCTTTCCTCTTCACCTTCCAAGGATAATGTTAAACACAGCTGGCTGCATGTGACGTTTGCAGATGCTGAAGCACAAGGATCAGCAGCGGCACCACATGCCAAGACTTTTTTTGTGTGGATTTATTAATAGATGTGACCGCATTATTGGAAATGAAGCAGAAAAGGCAGCAAAATACTTTACAGCAAGTGACCCATTCTCTCCCTCCTGGTATATCGACTCACAGCAATTACTCGCATACCTCACAGGGATGGGGGAGGACTTCACTGATTAATGCTCACCATGTCTGGAAACTGAAAGTGCAGATTACTTCAGGTTCGTTTCTTCAGTGTTCATGCTGCAGTCATAGACAAGTTCCTAGAAGCCCGATTCTCATAGCAGCCTGGCAGCGCTTCCTTCAAAACAGCATCTTCTCTGGCTCTCGCCAGTACCGGACTCTTCAGAAGAAAATGCAAGAAAGCCTCTAGTTAAACTAAACTCCAAGTTAAGCACCTATTGGGGAAAATTTTTCCCATCAGAAATTAGCAGTGGGGTCATGCCTTAAACCCAGATGTTGTTACCCAGCAAAAGTAAGTGCCCATCACATGCATAAAGCAGAGCTATTCTGAGTCCTGTGCCAAGCTTGCCATTAGAACCATGGCTTCTTGTAGGGAGGACAACAATTTACCCCTGCAGAAATTCAACAAGAACTGATGCCCATAAACCAAAAATTCCCAAAGGGCATGCCACAAGATTCAAAACCCTTGTATAAGGAAGTAAATACACTCCTCTCCCATCCAGCACCCTGCACCTGCTCCAGCTACACCACTGGTGCCCACTCCAACTGCTTCCTTCCCTCAACCTTCCTCATGCCCAGGAAGCCCCTGTGCTAGTCCCTTGTCATGCTTCCAGCAGCAGAGTCTCCTCCATTCCTCCCATGCTCCAGCCAACAAGAGGGGTGACAGAGGTGGTCATAGGCATGCAAGAATCTGCAGGAATAAGGGCTGCTGTTGCTCCCTAGAAGTCTGGAGCAGGGCTGGGGAACAAGCAGACAGCAGTAAGAACAGGGCATAGCAGAGTGAGACCCTGCCCCCACTGCCATTAAGTTGCACCTGCTAGATCAGTCATTTAAACTTTTTTCTTTGTCTCTTTTAAAGCCTCAAGGTCCCCTGCCATGTCTCCTTCCTGAATTTACATGTCTGTGATTTTCAGCTGGAGTGCTGTAAGATTCAAAAGGGCTATGGAGTTACTTAATTTTTTAATAGTACAAACTCAGTTCTGGTATGATTTCTTCTGGCAAGGAAATGGAATGCATTTTGGGGGGGAAAGAAAAATGTCTGTTACATTACTCAATCCTGCCCCCTCTCCCACCCCTGGGCACCTTTTCAGAGCAAGAGTGAAGCATGCCACTAATTTTAATACAGAAAAAAAACCCCACATTCACCTCCAACAACTGAAGACATATTGTAGAGCTGTTCAGTTCTTCTTCCTCCATCTATATAATAGATATCCCTTCCCCCTCTGCTTTCCTATTCTAACCTCTCCTTTTTCTTCTACAGTTTTGCCACATACCCCAACGATACCCATACCCCAGAGACTGAGATACGTGGTCTATAAACAAAGCTGCGAGTGGCCAATGGAAAGACAAGGCAAACTTCCTTAAGAAACCCTGAATAACAATGTCAGTGTTTAAGTAGCACAGACCCTTAAACAACGAAGGATGAACAGAAGAAAGTAACTGATGGGTCTGAACAGGGGAAATAAAGGCATCACCTGGGGAATGTGAGGACAAAGCTATGTTATGAGCATAAATGCAGCTGCCTGGATCCCTCATTTAGAAGCCAGTTGTTTCAGTTGGAAAGAGAGGAAAGGCAAGACCCATCACTTTCCATCTTGAAATATGTTCTTCTCTGTTTTCCCAAGGCATCCCCCTCCCTCCACTGCCCTTGGAGACACTTAAATATAGTTGCAAGGATCACTTTCCTGACCTGTTCCACCAACACTACTCTCCTTTTCAGTCCCCTTCACTGAGTGCTTCAGAAGGTGTTTATCCATCCTTTTATCACATTACCAGTTTCCACAATCATCCTATTTTATGCTACCACTTTTTCACACAACTTGCCCCATGACCTGACCCATAAGGCCACAGCATGCTCTCTTCTGTCAAATCCCTAAGATTCCCCTCTACTTACAAGAATCAGCCTAGCAGACAGGCTGATTGTTTATCAGGTTAGAACAGCAGTTATATTTTTAAAGTCTAAAGATCGTTTGGTAGGACTACTATAGCATAATCATATTCTTGTTTCTCTTCATTTTGTAGCACTTTTGTATCTTTGTTCTTCCATTCTTCAGCATTCCTCTAACACCTGCTATTAAAGGGCTAAAAAGCTATCAAAAGGGCTACTCCTTTGAGAATTTCTTATTCATACTTTAGTTCAGGTTATCTGTATGACAACGATGTAAAGGCTACCTGGATGGAGCTATTTACCCACATGCAATACACGAAGTGCTGAAAAAAAGTGCTCAAGTTTTAAAATGGCAAGTTCTTGTTTGCCCATCAGCAGCTTCTATGCCACATGGCTAGAAAAACCAGGGAACTTTAATTATTCTTCTCAACAACAGCAAGGATACCAACCCCATTTACAATGAACAAAAAGTTTTATTGGAACATATACACACAGGGATAACAGAGGTATCTGAATCAGCAAATATGGAATGTTTAGAAAGTTAAAATAAATAAGGATACCAAGATTTGCCAGTGCTAGGTATAGCACCAATGTAAGTAAATGCCCTCTGAACAAGTCTGACTCTGGTGGGACCATCCCTGCAGAGTCTATAAAGATTCCTACCACCAGAAAGTGGCCAATAATTTTGGAATACAAAGAGTCACTATAGTGCTTTCTACTGGTGTGCATTCAAACTGTTTATTCGCTGCTTTCGTCTCTTATTTCTTTAATAATATCTATTAAGTTCTGAAGTCCAAAAACGTAACCCGTGTCTTGGCCCTCATGCACCACACTATCTTCTCCATAGTACTTGCAGGTAGTATGGGCAAAGTCTATCATACGGACATCAACAGTACTAGCAGTGGGTTTGTAAGCATATGCTCCTGCTGATTCATCTGAAGACTCCTCTGAAAGGTCTTCCAAGTCCTCTGGGTCCGAGTCCACAGCCACTTCCTGCCTCTCCTTGCCATCGTAAATGATCAGCAAGGAACTGGAATAGAAGCGATAAGACTCCTGCTTTTCTAAGACAGATTTAAGTTCAGTCAGTTTCTTTATAACAGGTTCAAAGAGTTCCCTGCGCAGGTATTTGCCATTATGAAAGAACTGGTAAAGTGCTTCTTTAAATCCTTGGACTGAAAGCTTTCTCCCATGGTACTTATTCATGAACATTAACTGGGCAGTGCCTGTTTGGTAGACCTGTGCAGAAGGAGAGAGAGAGAAGGAAGAGGAATGGTTAGGATTGAGTGGCAAAGATGCAATCAACCCTGGAAGAAAGAAATGGTTATGGCTCAACACCTAGCACATGCAAAGGTTTTCATTTTGGTTTTTAAAAAACAAAGACTATACACTTGTCTCTCAAAACAGCTCTTACATAGGTGAAGAGAAAGACATTCTAGCATCCCAGACTCAACAGCAGCCAAGGTACTAAGAGTCAAAGGAAAGTGAAAATTCCTCAGGTTTAGGTCTGAGCTCTTCCACTCTGCAAGTGAGGCTGGAGTATTTAACTAAGATTAGAAAGACTGTGGCCAAGATTTACTGAGTCAAGTTACAACATGTACCACAACCACTCTGCATTGCTCCCCTGGGTAGCAACTGCAGCATGGCTCTGCAGGCAGCCTCACTTAAATGAGTCACAGAATTACTGGCATCTGACAGCAAGTGCCATAAGCAAAAAAAAAGTGAAAATGTGGGGTGGTAAATAAAGGGGGTGGTATTTTTAGCAAAGTCACAGCTTGTTCCTACAAGCCAAGATTTTATTAATTAATTTATTTATTTTAAATACCAAACCTGAAAATTAAGAGAGTTAGGAGTTTATATTTACAGGTCAGAGATTTTTCAACTGGCCTGTGCTTTATTCTGGAAGAGGCCTCTACAGAAGGGAGGACAGTGTAAACAGGGCTGCTAACAGCAAGCTAGAATCTTCACTCTAGTTAAAACTACAATGGTGGTGAACATAGGCAGCATCCATAATTTTGACTGGGGCTCTGCTCTCTACAAATAAAATTTTAAAAGCGAACTGAGTGACAGCCATGAGCAGTATCCATTCTACCAAACAGAACAAGGATCACGGAGTAAAGAGCCAAGGAGTGTATGGGAAGGGAGAAAGCAGGCCCCATATAACCGACATGAATGGAAACTGGTAGAGAAGTTGTTTCTTCAATGACTCAAGCCACAGGGGAGAACAATAAAAAGTTTCTGCTTCCTGTCCAGGGCTCAGCTGGAAAAGGCACAACTCATCTCCACTTCACAGCAGCCAAGGGTCAGAGAGGAAGAAAAAGTGACAGTCACCCAATACTCTAAGCCAGGGGTTCTCAATCCCTGAGCTGTGGCAGGTTGGCTGCTGATCTGCAGCAGTCAGCTTCCGGACCGGAACTGGCCACAAACTTCCAAACTGTGGCACCCCCAGAGCTGGGTGGAGAGGCTGCAGCCCTTTTCACAGGTCCCATAGCAGTGCAGGGTTTGACCCACCCCCCTGCCTGAAGAAGGGCATACAGTATCCTTACGTCTTCCAGCCAGAAATTCCAATTGCAGTCGGCTGCAACTGCTGGGCCACGGTTTGCCAAGCTGTGGCATAAAAACATTGGGAACCCCTGCTCTAAGTTAAGAGACAACTGCTCTGCTATCCTTAACAGTAAGGAGCAGCTGTAGTAGATGAAGCTCCCTGGCAGCATACTACTGCTTCCTCTTTCTACCTACTTAAACTCCCAAACCAGTATTAACAGTTTCAGTGCCATTTAAAATCTTAAAAGGGCACATGACCAAGACCCATCACTCTTGGGCAGTCCCAGAAGCCAAGGCATCCTTTGGGTACATGTTCCTCAAAAGGTGCAGACTCAATGCCAGAACTGCAGGAGAGTCAAGCAAGAGCCCTGCTATCTAGTCACTCAGCTGTAGGCAACTAATGTTGAGTGAGTGCTAAGCTGATTCCTCGCATCTAAATCACTGTAATCATACCACTTGCATGTTACAGTGAGCTTCTGTCAGCAGTGAAGAGAAGCCAGTTAGTGTTCAGAACAAAAAAAGTGACCACACTTTCTTTCATGGTACTGAATGCACCATGCACTTTAGCATAAGTCTGTACATGCCTTGTTCTCCACACATTCAGTACAAAAGATACTCCTTTCAGTAACCTCCTGTATTGTATTTTATAAGCTAGCTACTCCAGGGCTGGCCTTGACATGAACTAGTAAGATGCAAACATGATAAGGGAGCAAAAAGTTCGTCTTCTAGTCTCGTATTCACAGGACCCATTCACTGTGATGCTAAGGGAGAGCTGCAGATTGAGTTTAAGACTAGTTTCAAGCAAGAACGGGGAATTTTTGCTAATGCTGCCAAATCACATGGCTGCAACTATTCAGCAGCATCTCTTCTAAGTAGGACAAGTTTCATCTCCAAGTCATTTTGGACTCACCTGCATGCCACACACTCGGACCCCAATAATTGCTGAAGTGCTCTGTTGACACTTCCGAATTTGATTAGCCTTCTTCTCTTCTGATGCATCATCTCCATGCTGCCGGGTCCCCATTTTGAGGTCCAACACACATGGTACCTCATATCGGGAGGTTAAGTTTTCCAGCAAGATGAATTCTAACCAGTTAAGGGAAAAGCCTTTTAAAAGCCCCACATTGCTTTATCCCAATCTACACAAGCTGCACATTTATATTTTAAAATGAAGATCCCCACAAGGTGCCTTTGAAAGTTGTCTTAGGCAAATTTAATTGATTCATTGCCTAATGTTAGCTTCTCCTTGGACACAAGTTAACCTGACCAACATTCCTTTCTATAACAAACAGAGGATGATCCAGTTCAACACTGGACTGAGGTTCAGTGAATGCTAACTTCTCCTACCGTGTTAAAACATACCATGTGTGAACTTGGGAAAGACATTTAATTCCCCTGGTGCTTCAGTTCCTTATCTGTAAAGTAGGGCAACACTTCTTATCTTCATGTGTAAACAGGACGGGCTCAGATACAATAGTGCTGGAGGGCTAGACTTAAAAAAATCACCACACACAGCTCTAGCCCAGGAAAATTCTATTTGCAATGATTATTTACCATAATTTTAAGGGATTCAATTCTATGTTCCTATAATATCACTTTTGTTAAGCCTCGGGCCCTGAAGTACCTTTTCTAAAAGCACACAGGTCTTCAAATCTGCACCTAACATGCAATTCTGTAGTTGGACAGAGCAGAAAGGAACTACATCTATTTCAGGTACTTGTGCTCACAGGAGTTGCTATAACCTCCGATTAAATTTTAGGCTCGGTTTGCTTTTTACTGAAAAAAGATTATAGAAATTATAAAGTCGCTGGAGAACAGAACCAGCCTATATCAAGAGTGAGAAAAAGGTACTGCACTGCTTTCCCACTCAGGTAACTGATGCTTACTACCTTCCCCAATATTAAATTCAGAGTCACAATCACCTGCACTGAAATGCTGGGAAGACAGCATTGCTGGGTTTTTGAGATGGGTTAAAAGGGAAAAGCCAAATCTGATGATATAGCCTAACACTTGCAAAAATTAAGATTCCTGGTGCCAGGAAAGAGCACCACTCCTCCACTTATCTGACTTTCAGCATTCAGAAGCTTATTTAATCAAATCACTTGAACTGAGAAGGCAATAAATATAATTAAAATTGACACCAAACTAAATTAGTGTTTTAGCTGTACAGCTTTTTGGCTTTTGCTAGGAAAGACAGAGCCCTCCTTATCCCAAAAAGCTTTTTGTGACAGTATGGAAAAGGATACTATATTGGTTCCTATGTTTAGCATTTTCCTTCATTCTCTGTAACTGTTGCTGGTGACATTTCATACTCCAAGGATTATGATGTTTTATCTGGGAACTGACATTCCCTTTTTTCTCTGCACTATAATACATGACTTCAGATTTCTTCAGCCAGTCAAATTCTTCCTCTAATTTGTGACTAGAAAAAAAACAACAACAACAACAAAAATTTAAAAAAGCCACAGGTCAAAGGGAAAGAGGCATCCCATTATTTTTAGGTTTTCTAGATCAGTGTCTCTCAACCTTTCAAGTAGCAAGTACACCTAACTTATTAAAATTTTAATAGGTACCCAACATAATTTCCCAGGGGATTTTATATTTACAGATTGTGTACCATATGTTGGAAGAAGGACTGTGTATACAAGGCCATGACATGACAGATATCTGATCTGCTGTGGATCAGGTTGCCACCTTTTACACCAGGGCTGCACAACTCAAGTAAATAGCTGGGCTAGAGGTGATGCAGACCAAAGCTAGGAGGGCTGAACCCAATGCAATGCAATGCAAAGCACAGCACAGCACGCCAGTTATTGGGGAATTTAAATTTTAAATTTTTGCCATCGTTCTGAGAGGAAGAGAGGGCAAGAGTGTTGGAGTACCCGTGTACCCTGTGCTTGTCTCATGTACATACCCCCAGGGATATGCATACCACAGGTTGAGAGACTACGTTCTAGGTGTTCACATTACATTTTGCCGACTTACGAATAAGCAAACTAAAAGCAGAGTGTGCATTTCAAAAGGCTCTTCCCAACTGTGGAACTAAACCATTTAATTTTATTAGGGGGAAGCTGTCCACTGTCGATATCCAGTGTTCACAACAAATCCGCCTCCCAAACTGTCTATGCACTAGTACAGATTTACATAAAAATAGTCCCATGAAGCAAATATTAACACCATTTACAGAATTCTTCACTGCCTGGACTACACAGTAGCACTGAAGGACATAGCTATATACTTTCAATGTTTCTACTGCACCAGTCAGTTTTCTGGATGATGCTCATTACAGTATGATGTGTAGAGGGTAAGCTGCGCAAGGACCTTGCTTTACTACACCTGCATTCTGTTTGAACCAAACAAGAGAATCCAGGCAATCAGAACAGTTGCATTTGCTCTTACAACTGCTCCATTTTGAAACAAAACAGAAATGAAAGAGCCTTCCCTCAACTGCCACTGCAAAAAGCAGTCCAAATGCATGTTCCCTTTGTGAAGGGAATGTGCTTCAGAGCACAAGACCAAGAAACTCAATGAACCATGCTAATGCCTCCAGAACCAGTGCAAATCTTGAACCCATGAAGATGATTTCAATGCTTTTATTCGTGACCCACCTTTTCAACTTTTCGTCCTTCCTGTGCTGCCGGACCCATTCTTTAGATACCTTTTCATTTTCTAATAATACAGTCTTTTTGTTAGTCCACCGCAACAACTTATTTTTGGTTTCACAGTCAGAATTATCTAAACTTTCCAAGTTATCGTGGTCCCCATTTAACGGATATGCTATTAGACATAAGTTTCCATCTTCGTCTTCTTCGAAGCTCACCGACACCACGCCTGAGGAAAAAAAAAGGACATGCCCAGTTGGGAATGGCTGAAGTGACAAGCAAACATCTTATGCAACATGACTTTACACTAAGAATATAGCAACTTTTGATTTTTCTCTTACCCAAGTCCTTAGTTTTTATCTTGCCACAGGCCAAAACTCATCTGTCAACCTAACAAATATCAAAACATCTAGACAAAAGTGACACCTCACATAAGACAGTTTATCATTTAGACAGAACAATTGTGAAAAGGAGAGTCTCCTCTCCACAGTGCAGAGTCAAAAAAGAATCAAATAATAACAGGAGACGATTTCACTTATTGAAAACTTTTATTATATTTAAAAAGTTCTGACTGGTCTGCCCCTATTAGATGTAAAGCACTTTATATTTACATCTTGCAGTGAAAAGTAACCTGCACAAAAAACACCAAAAGCTTTAAGTTTTGCATGACAGCAAAGCAAAAAGCATTTATCCAGACACAGATTTGATTGAGGGTTAGATTTCAAGGGAAAGGAAAGGTTTGCAAGCAGAGCAAAACAAGGAAAACGTCACGCATTACAACAGAAACTAGTTCAAAGGCTTCCACTTAGAATCACCACGTTTAATTTTACAGTTCTTATTTATTTTCGGTTTTGTTTTTCTTGTTTGGTCTTTTTTTTTTTGAAAGTGCATTTTATTGATGTTGGTTATGCAGCAGTCTTGTGAAATAAAGAACAAAATGAAATACAGCGCAAATCTGTCTGTGGTACACAGAAACATGGTGAACCTTGAAAGCATTTTTCCTCCTCATCTCAAGAGTCTCTAGGTCACTGCACTGTATTTTAAGAGTCTTAGTGGAGAGTTCTGATAGGGCTGCACACAGTGCCATATTAACAAGTTTCAATGGTTATCGAAGAAGCCTTTAAAAAATACATTCAGCCAGTTATTTTTTTTTCCTCAGTCCTCTCTCTTTATCCTCAAATCAATCAATCTGCACAGTTCTTGCCGCTCATCACTAGGCCAGAGGGGAGAGTTCTCGGCGTGAGACTGGCACTTCTGAGCTGGGCAGGCGCCTCTGGGACCTACTGTAGCAGGGGCAGGGAGTGCAGAAGTTCTGACTGACAGTCCTGCTGCCACACAGCAAAAAGGACAAACAGGAAAAAAAGGGGGGGAACCGACTAGCATATGACTTTTGGCTTTATCCTGGAAAAAACAACAGAGATGGACCGAATAAGGCCTCTTACCCTAGTCCCTCCCACACTCCCCAAGAGACAAAAAGAGCCACACATACTGGTACAATTGTTCTATTACAGTTCGTAAATATGTATAGAACAGGTTTTCTTCAATTCCAGAAGAGCTTGGTGTGCAATCAGGCAATATAAATTTTGAAACATCTTCAAAGTCTTCCTCTGATCTTACAATAAATATAATGTCAAACTTAGGTCACCCTTACTCCGTACTTACAGCTAATATACTTTAGAAAGCAATCCCAAATTAATAAGTGCTTTGGATATATTTTATCCATTAATCATCAGGCAGTAGTTACCGGGATATCCACAATGAGTAAAACATTTTTGGCTACCTAATGTAATGCTTGAGAACTGGAATTTCCATTCCTGCATGCCATCTGAACCCAACCTCATCACAGCTGCTGGCCCCTTGCCTACCTAAACACCAAACTGTCTCTTCCTTGAGGGCAGAAACACATTATAAACGTTTAACAAAGTACTATTCAACTTTCTTGGCTATACTGACATTGTGAGTGATGGTGATTAAAATGAGTGTCAGAGGACAATCCAAAAAACAATACAACTAACTTACACAAGACAGTCGAGAAATCTTACCCAGCCCCTGAAAATGAATCAAACAAAAGGCAACAAATAAAAAAAGAAAAAAAAATCAGAAATCAAAGCACAGAATTACTGAGAACATGTACAAGCTGTCAGCTACTTACCTGTCCCTAAAGGAGATATATGGGCTGTCACCAGCAGAGCTGCTCTACTCTAATGCTGTTAGTCAGCCCAAAGACCAACTGGCAAGCATCGCCACCCCTGCATCTCCACAGCCTGCCTCAGACAACATCAAAATACATGAAAAGAAAACCCCTAAAATCTCTTCAGCACAAAGAGATTTTAGAGAACAGAGAGCACACACTTGTATTTACAGAAGGAAAAAGCCCAACCCCTTTTAAGGTTTGGTAACCTACCTTCATACTGAGGAGTGAATTTACGCATTTCTGTTGGGAGAGTCTCATAAAACTGGTGTTCCCTCTGGATGAGGGGTTTACAGATGGTCTTGTCATTAAACCGGAGGACACAGGAGTGACCCCCAACCTGGTGGACAAAAGGCTCGAGCAGGACTCCCTTGGAATAGTGCTCCACTTCCATAGCTCCAAATGCTGGGCTCATCCTTGTAGCACATTAGACAGAACACGGTGGCAGTGGTGAAGGCAGTTCAGAGGCAGAAGTCTCCAAAAATCTGTCTCCCAAAATGCGTTTCCTCCAATTCAAAGAGTCTGTTAAAAAGAAACAATAGAATCCCTTTGGTTAGACAGCCCTGTATTTCAAAGCCTGGACTGACCAAACCTAAGGTCAGGTAGCGAAGGAAGCCAAATGCAAAACACTCCTCTGGAAACAGGAACAGAAAAGAGCCTTTCAGCTTGAAGCACTGAAGCAAATAAGAGTGAGGTCATAGACAGCAATGAAAAACAAGCCCACAAAGCCCGCCCACCAATGCCTCAGCCAATGAGGATTATATTTTGCTTCTGGGAAGGATCATGGAGAAGGAGGGAAGGGAAGAGCTTCAACACAAAAGCAAAGGAGGTGAAACTACTGCTTCTCTCAGCTGTTCTGGCTGCCAACCCTCATAAGCATTTTCTTATCAAAGGTCCATAGGGCAAACTCAAGATAAACCTCATGTTTTAAGCAGTTTTTGCTATACTCTTACTACATACTAAGCAGAATTCAAATACAAAGAAAAAGTTCTCTTTAAAAAATAGTTACGTGCAGTGGACTCTAACAGCACCACTGTAAATCTACCTATCCTTTCTCTTTTGTTTTGAAACAGCAAAACAATACAAATCATAAGACATCTTTCTGTCTTACAATTTATTTTGAAACAGCAAAACAACCTAAGAGAAGATACCCAAGAGCCATCAAATCAACAATTCATGCTTTCCAAAAGGAAACACTACCCAAATCCACCATGAACAGTTTTCTTCAAGTTCTTACAAAACCCCCAAAAAACCCCAGATGTTTCACATGCTTCATTTTCTCCTTGTATTAAGAGTGACCATGGAATTAAAATCTTTCAGGTAAGTTAACTTTTAGTCTCAGTAAGAAATTTTCAAGTGTACTTTCTTGCAGAACTGAGGACAGACAATTTTTCGTACCCTTTCAGGACAGCTAAAACGACCACTAATAAAAAGTGAAATTATGATATTTAATATTTTGATGAAACTAAAAAGAGACAGAACTGGTAACATCTACCTATTACCAAATTAGATTGTAATTTTAAACCAATCTCTAAATGATTAACTGTTGTATCTAAAACTGACCCGACATGTTTATTTGCCTGTGGTAAAGACTGAACGTGAACAACACCGCAACAACACAAAGTGTTCTAGGTCAGAGGGCTATTTTTGCTTGCCCTCCACAGATATTTAACAGCTTTATCCTGCCTTTACAAGTGGAGAACTGCAGGCTTATAGCAATGACAGAAAGCTCTGACAAGTAGTGATGCTAACAGAGCTATAAGCACCCATAGTACTTTGCATGTAAAGCTATTCAAGCTGTTTATCTCCCTAATTCAGTTAGCAAGAAACAATATGTCAACCTATTTAATTCCGACTCCTAGAAAAAATTCCTTTCTGTGAAGAACACTGTTAGTTGACCTGTCACACACATATAGTAGATTTTGTACCAGGACAGAAATTAGAGTAACAACAAACAAACATTGTGGGCAATTCTATAGAAAGGAAAAAAAATGGAACACTGTATGTAGTTTCCTAGGATGAAAGTTGCATTTCCAAAATTTGAGTTATATTTTCACATGTAGGGACAAGGACTGCATCTGTTGCATTCCCAGTCTAAAAAGTACTAGGAAATCCATGTAAACACATTATATCCACAAAATCATTGGCCAAAAAGATCTGCATTAAAAGAACACCAAGAACTGGAATTCAAACATTTTAGCTGGACATATGCACACACGAATTCAGAAATAATTGTTTTTAGAGGCACCTTTCTTTAAGTGTGCTATAATGTAATTTTTTTCTCAAGTCCTCTCAGGCACTTGTCCTCACCTAACCTCATGAATATGATCCAATCTATTTCAGTAACATATTTATCCAGAAGATGGCACACTCAGTATTTTAAAATGAAAGCAAAAAAAGTAAACCACTTTTTTCTGCACTTATCTTACTGCAGTTTTTCCTAACTTTACAAAGGTATATTACTACATTGCCCTACACACAATTTTTTTTTTTTAAATAAATCAAGAATCACTTCATTTGTCAGTTATTGAAACATAAAATATACTCTAAAGATCCACTTAAAAACATCTCTCATGGCACTGTAGAAGGAGATTACAAGCACAATGGAATATGTTTTTAAAAGGATCAAGCCATAAACACTCTTGCACCAGCATAACAGCATCCACATTAAGGGGATACACTACTACTTTTAACTCAAGTTGTTTGCAATCCAAAACTGGTCCACACATCAAGCCTGTCAACTGCAGGACCGATACTGGCCTGGGGCTTTATGAAGCCATCACTTCATAAATGAAGCAAATGTAATTTGACTACAGGATGGTTTAGCTGACCCCCCCGCCCCTCCTCCTCTTGTTCTCTCATCCCTAGTGAGCTCATTAGTTCTTCAATATGACTTCACAACTTGTTTTCTTCCACATATTCCCACAGAGACCATAGGCTACTGGCACACCCCATTTAGAAATCTGTAGTCACCTGTGTATGAGGTTATCCAGGACACGGTTCAATGGGAAAAGAATGTTACTTTTACTATAAAATCTGTAACAATACCACTAAGCTGAATGATGCCTCATCAAGTTATGTTCTCACATCAAATACAGCAGTTATGAGAGATTATAAAAGGCTCATTAATACTTCAGCAGCTTTGTCAAGGTGAGGCTCTATTATTTGCTCCTATGCAGATACTTGTAAAGAAAAAAAAGAAAAAAAAAAGGGCCTATTTTGTATGTGTGAAAGGTCAATTTGTATCCTTCAGTTGCATGAGTGGGGGTGGGGGGGAAGGAAAAATGAAGGGAACTTTTAAGCTGGTTCTCATTTGCTAACCTACCACATTCATTTAAACCTTGGTAATAATAAAGTAAGTCACAAGTACATTTTGCTCTGTTATACAACTCTTGGTGAATCATCACTTTAGAAATGTGCTAGACTTAACAAAATCCTGCTTTCAAAATCCTAAGACACATTGAAAACAAAGAACATTACTGCTACAGCTATACTATTATAATTATATGGTGGTATAACTCCATGTGTGGCCACTTAACAGCATTACCAACACAATCTTGTTCTGAGTTAATATACATTACTTCAGAAGCTATATAAACTGAGCTAGAAAAAAAAAGGTAGGCTTATCCCCTGCCCAAAAACAAACATCAAATGCCCATTCCAATTTTGTACCACTCAAACCTGTCTAAATATTTCTCTCTCACTCCCTGCCCACTCAACTCCTACCCTTATACCTCTGAGAAGTAACCAATAATAAAGAAAATGAATCCAAGTAAAGTTTGACCAAATACAAAAAGACTGGAGATGTGGGTTTGATGGAAGTGGCAATTCAAGCTTTGCTACCAGGGATACGCTACAGTACACAAGGATTATAAACTATTCCGCATTAAAAGAGTTGGTTTGTTCTTTTGTTGTTTTTTTTTTTTAACCAAGTCTCAGGACAAAAATATTAAAGTAAAGGCAAACTAAACTTAGGCATGATGACAACCTCTTATTACATTACGATTAGGGGTGCACTGATCAAAATGTTGGGGCCAATACTGATGGCTGACTACTGACAAGCCATATAGGCCCACGCGGCCTGGAGAGCAGTGTCTGTTGGGGGGAAACAGCATGGAGGGCAGATTGAGGGCGTCATGGTGAGGGAGGAAGTGGGGCTGAGGCAGGTGCTGCCCTGCCAGGGTGGGGCAGGATGCTGGATGGAGCTGGCAGCTCATCCAAGGGGTGTGGGGGGCAGCTCCCTGAACTGCATGCACCCCCAGGAAGGCTTGCGATAGCAGACTGCAGCTGTGCATTCAGGGCCAAGGTTGCACCAGCCTCTTCCCAGTGGGTACAATCATGGAGGCAGTACCAGAAACAAACAAAATGTACCTTGGCCTCGTTCAAGAATAAATAGAAGAATTTGCAAAACAAGTGGCTGGTTTACATTTTGATGGGAACCCACATTAAACTTATTTTGTAGCATTGTTTTAATAGTAATCCCCTACCCCCTCAAACATGAAGGAAGCTCACTCCTGGTTATGGTTCTGAAGAGTTTTTGCCAAATTTGGAACATTAATTCTGTTTGGGACTAATCTGTTTACAACCAAACACTATTTACTTAGACTATGGGGTCCTCAAATTCAGCTTGGGGACCAAATGCAGCCTGCAAACTCCTTTGATATGGTCTGCCACCCACAACTACCCCTTTGAATCCAGGACAAAAATCCAATCCCATTCCCCCACCCCACCCCACCCCCAAGTTCAGATGCTAGAATGGAAAGTGAGATTCCCCTTTAAACAATCCAGCCAAGTGTCTTAGGAGAAAACCCTGTAAAAAATGTGTTTATTTCTTAGCCTTCACAAAAACAGCCCCACATCCATTACAAACAACTGCACTAGAGATAAAAAGAAAGTTGAAGCTCCTCTTCCACCACTTTTTTCTCCTGACTCCATATATCTAATTTAAAGTTATTATCAAAAACAATTTAAGCTGTATTTCATGTTCTAAAAAAACCCCCACACAAACAAAAATAATGAAGACAATTATACTGAAGCTCACCTCTATAACCTGGAGATCTCGGCAAACTCTTTAAAAGCAACTTTAAAACCCCACTTCTACAAACTTTTACATCAATATAGGAGAACACTTTATATTACGTTTTGGCAAAGAATAGCACTTATTGGTCTTCTCGGATTCATAGGAAATAACGCCAGTACAACCATACACTGCAGGCACTGACCAACAGAAAACAAGCTATTTCCTTCTTGTAAGACACAAATCAGCTAATAAAACATTTTGTACAAGTTTAATGAGTTTACTGCAGGAAAATTCAAGCATCTGCTGCTGAGTGAGCAAATAGGAAAGCAACCAAGTGAGAATAAAGGGGAGGTGCAGGTGCAGAATCTATTCAACTCAAGTTGCCTGCAGCATTTTCTTCAGCAATGTTTGTTTAGTGTTAGGAAGTGTATGAAACATTTTAGCAGTATGGAAATAAATTTAGTAAGCCTGATAGATATGGTTCACTTCAAATGAAAATTCTGATTAAAATTATGGCAAAATTCTATGTTGCCTTTTCTGCCAGGTGTATCTTTAGTGCTGCTGCTGTAGTTAGCTGTTTGGTAGGGCTGTGCATAGCTTTGGCTGCAGATGCAATTTGGAGAATTGGCCCAATTCAGCAACTGAATCTAAGTCGAATTCAGATACCAATTAGAAAGTCCACATTGAATTGGAAGCCTTTGAATTGATTCAGAAAAGATTTGGCACTGCTTCGGAGATTCGGCCATAGACTAAACAGGCAGCAGTTCTCACCACAATGGACAGCTGCCTCCAGCTGGTAAATCTGTTGCGGTGGGCTGAGAGGGGAAGGGAAGGGGAGTGGGGGAAAGGAGGGCTTGGGGCTAGGACAAGCTGCCCAGCCAGGGTGGGGAGTGCAGAACCTGGGGAGGGAGGAGGGCGGGGGGGCACAGGAGGTGGGGTTGGCAGCACTGAAAGCATGAGTGGGGGGCACAATGCAGGCGCAGCACTCTCTGGGCAGAAGAGGGCAAGCAGCAGAGGGGCTATGCTCTGCTCCCAATCCTGCTGTGCCTGCTCCTCCCCGGGCTTCCTGTCCCCCTCATCCCCAGTAGGCACACAGCAGCAGGGCAGAGGCTCGGCTCCCAGCACTGATGTGGGCGCAGCAGCACTGGGACTTGGGGCCATGCCCTGCTGCCTTGCCACCTTCCACCTAGAGTGAGCCATGCCTGCATTGTGGGCGGCCTCTCCGGCTGAGGACTTGGCAGCACCGCCGAGCCCCCAAGCGC
>JAGPOW010003182.1:19701817-19747532 GCA_030014935.1 Caiman crocodilus
CACCCACATCCCAGGCCCCCCATCCCCTTCCAAGTCCCGTGCTCTCTGCCTTGGCTGGGCAGCATGTCCCAGCCTCAGCCCCAATCTCTCCCTCCCCCCTTCCGCCCACCATGAGAAACTCACCAGCTGGAGGCAGCTGCATCCAGTATGGTAAGGACTGCTGCTTGTTTAGTCTATGGCTGAATCTCCAAAGCAGCACCAAATCTTCAGATCCAATTCAGCAGAATCAAATCGTGACAGTGATTCAGATCTCCGAATCAAACTGCTGTCCCTCCAAATTGACCGAATCCAAATCCAAAGCAAATACTTGCTGCTTTGTACAGGCCTACTATCTGATTACTTGGCAAGGGGATAAGGTGATCGGCTAACAATGTGTTTCAAAGCTGTCGTCTTGTGTAATGATGCCTAGTATGAAATCTTGTAAAGGGAAGGTACTACAAAATTCCTATTAAAATTCAAGAGTGACCTGGGGAAGTAAATGCTCTGCTCTCACATTTGTAATATGTGCTCACCTGTGTGAGTGAGTGAGTAGTTCCACATCATTTTGTTAGTTTCCAAGGAGGTGGTATCAACTACCTTAATGAGACTGGCTTAATTAGAGACAGAAAACCAAGACACAGAAGGTTAAATTGCTGCTTCCCCTCCTATTGGCAGGGCTTGAAGAACTTATGTTAAATCAGTAAAGACGACTGCCTCCTGATGGTTAGATACTAATAATGAAAACTTTATGCAGAGCTATCTTGTTCAATGACTAGCAAAGTACAAGACATTATTTCTAATGAATAAGTAACAGGTACACTAATTTCATCTAAGAGTTGGATAACAGCTCATCTCAATTCTCTTCACACTTTCTAAAGTAAAAAGGAATACAGAATTCAGGATTTAAATTTACACTGAAATTTACTCAAAAGATTTCACTTGTTTTTTTTTGGTTTTTAAGTAGTCTAAAAAACCACACAAAAACAAAACCCAAAAACTGAGCAGGTGCTAAACTGAAAAGATTAACTGCTGAGACAACAAAATAACCCTAGGTTGCCTAGTAGGCTTTTCAGTGAAGAACTTTTTCTTGGGGGAGGAGGGGGATATAAAGCAAGACACTGCACTGACAATAATAAATGTTCTACACTTCGCTTTAGGAACTAGAGCAAGAAAAGCATAATATTATGTCTTTAAACCAGTGATGCTCAACCTCCTGTGCTGAAAGGCTGGATGAGTGGCATGGAACCAGTCCACTGCAGTGTCCTGTTGATGCAATCCAATGCACCAGCCCAACCCCCAATGAAGTGACCCCACACACTGGCCCCAGGGCACACCAGCATTACCTAGTATGCTGGGTCCCATCATCTGGGCTACAGGCAGAAAGGATATGGCAATTAACACCATCACAGCTCCCTTGCTGCCAAGTTCTGGATCTGTCAGGAGCTTTGCAGGCTAAGTCCACAGGACAGATGTTGAGCACCATTGCTTTATACCTGGCAGAAAATAGGTTACAAAAGTGTATGAAAATAGACATTCTCTCACTCTGCAGAATGTACTATTCCAGGGTTCATGCTTCAACCACTGGCACTTGACAAAGTACTTCATAAAGTCTCTCTCAAACAGGAAGCAAAAAGCAACTGAAAAAATTACTGTGTCAAGATTTAGTTTTAAGATACTTATGCTCCGACTTGTAAAAAGCATCTGTATTCTACTACTAATCGAAATCTACTATTAATCTTTTTATCCCTTGTCAACACAGCTGTTTCAAACCAAGATGTACGAAAGGACACATCTGAATATCCTACAGTCCATAAACATATTAATAAAACATTAACTGAAGAGGGTACAACACAAGACCTTCTCTCTGTTAAAAGACTGTCTAAAAGTTAGTGTCTGGGACTTGGAAAACCTGGATACAAATCCCCATTCTATCAAAGATTTTCCATAAGACAGTGAAAAGGGACAGTCATCTGGCTTCTCTGGACCTCAAATTCCCCTATTCATAAAATGAAGAATCAGTACTAACTCTGGCGCTCATCAGGATATTGTGACGATAAATGCATAAAAGAATTTGCTCAGCTACTACTTAAATTAGACATGTAAAAAAAAGTATGTTAATGCTCCTTTAAGACAAATTTTGATTTTTAAAGAAATCTTTCCCCTGCATACACACTGCAGGTGACAAAATAAACAATACCTTCTAAAAAAGTCTCTAGTTTTCTTGGAGCCCAATCTAAGTACGAGATTAGACATGGTGGCTGTGCCAAAATCCAGACATTTTAAACAGGTAACATATCCACAATTACTCACAAGCCAATGCTGCTAGCAGTAACCAAGGCTTTTGATCAAGCAAAAGCCTGCATGAGGAACAGGACAGCTGTACATAGCTTCTTCACTGAAGTAATCCACAAGTATGCAAAGCCTTTTTGGATACAACTCTTAATACCTGGTGCTTTTCAAGAGTTACTAGATAGTCACTATAACAGTATACAAACACATGCCCATAAGAAAAATGTGATGCACCATTCATGGTATTAACAGTCACCCACCATACATTACCATTATTAAAATGAGTGTTGTCTAACTTGGTTCTTTTTTAATTTCACATACTCCTTTGGAGATACAACTTAAATCAGGGGTGGGCAATTATCTTGGGTATAGGGCCGCTTACTGAGTTTTGTCAAGGCTTCAAGGGCCGCATGACAGGCAGCCAGGGGCAGATAAATATTAACTTCCTAAATTTTTTTAGGGGCACTGCAGGCCAGATAGAATTGCCCCACGGGCTGCATTTTGCCCACCCCTGGCCTAAATAGTTATAGTAAACAAACAGCCCTTAATACCCCTAACACTCATAGGTGGAGGGATAAAAATTTAGAGGGGGCACTGAGTGTGTGCACATATGCATGTGCACCCCCCAGTAGGTAAATCTGTGGGGCAAGGCACAAGGAAAGGGGACGGGCAGGGGAGGAGGGAGCAGGGCTGGAGTTGGAGAAGACCCTGCACAGCCAGGGTGGGGCACATGACTGAGCCACAGCTCATCTGGGGGCATGAAGGAGTTGCGGTTCCCACCACTGCACACAGCCCAGGAGAGCACGAGGGGCATATGCCCCCAGATTCAAGTGGGGTAGGATGGGCTGCTGCAAGCTAGGTTTGCACCAGGCAACTCCCAGTGGAGGCTGGGCTGCACTGCACTCAGGCAGTGCCATTGGGGGGGTGGGGAGGGCTACAGTATCTGCAACAAATTCTGGGGTGGCTGCAGGCCCCCCCCATAGCCCTCTTCCAGCACCACCACTGCCTGTCCCAAGCGTTGATGCCGATCTGATACGGGACTGAGGCACAGCCAGGGCAGAGTGGGATATGGAGATACGAACAGCTTGTCTGGGAGGCATGGGATGGTTCCCACTTCTACATATGCCCCAGGAAGGGCATGCGGGGTGCCCCCAGATCTGCACATGGGGCAAAGGCAGGCTGCTGCTGAAGGGTAGAGCAGCAGGTTCTTCCCAGTGGTGCAGGTGGAAGCAGCACCGGGGGGGGGGGGGGAGGCGGGGGGGCGCATCCTATGGCAAATTTTGGGATGGCTGCAGCTCTCCCCCCACCATATTCCTTTCCTAGTGTCACTGACCATCCCCAAGCACAGCCCTGTCCCAGCCTACCCCCTACCTCCCCAGGAAGAGCCTGGCACTGCCCCTGACCCCAGCCCAAAACAGCAGCCCTCCTTCACCCTGTGAACAGATCTGGGGGCATATACCCTCCATGCCCTCCCTGAGGTGCATGTAGCAGCTGGTGCTGTCCCCCCCCCCCAAATAAGCAGCTTGCAGCCATCTCCTGCTCTACCCCAACTGTGCAGTGGCTGGCCCCGGCCCTGCTCCATTCCCTCCCTCACCATGGGGGCCTCAATCTTCCCCTTACCTTGCTCCTTCCCCTGCAACAGACTTACCAGCTACAAGCCACTCTCCAAGCTGCCCACCTGCATATCAGAATTGGACCGGTATGGCTCATTAAAAATCAGCCATTGGTACTGGCCCCAAAATTCTCTGCGTACTCCTAGTTATTAGGGCTGTATGAAACAGAACTATTCCACTTCAATGGAACAGTGTTTTGTTTAAATTTTCACTTAGTTTCAAAAGTACTATTCCATTTAGTTTTGTCAAAGCTGTTTTAAAGTTTTGCCATTCCGCAGTCAGTACTAGGAAGATGAGTGCTGCTGCTGGTCCCAGCCAGCAGCACCAGCTTCCTGTATCCAGGAGGCAGATCAGGGGCCTGCACCCCCAGAAGCAGTCCAGCACAGCCCCAGAAGCTCTCCTGGGGGAGGTGGGAGGCAGGCAAGCCCCCAATATCTCTGCCGGATGACAGGAGGCTGGAGCTGCTGGCTGGGACTGGTGATGAAGCCAAGTAAGTCTGGTTTTGAAGCTCAAAACATTGAGTGCTTTTGTTTCATTTCACAGTTGCTTTGAAGGCTTTTGTTTCCTGTTGATTTTGCTGTTTCAAGCTTGAAACAAAACACTGGGTGAAATTTTGCACAGCCCTACTAGTTATTTCCTCAGCTTTCAGGTGGTTCTACCAACGTGGCAGTTGCATTGCTGGTCGTGTTGTCTAGCATCTTCAATTCGGAGATCTACGGGCATAGGACAGCTAAAACTATTTAATCATGGGAGAATGGACAAACAATAAGTCTCACAAATATCATACTCTATTAGAAGACAAAGATTGAGGAGTTTAATTTTGCAAAAACGGCAACAAACAGGCATGCTTTTTGAGTGAACCATGCTGTGAGTCAGCACTCACTCTTCAATGCTGCCTGGCAAGACTATATCCAGAGCAAAGTAAAACTTCATTCCTTCGTTAAAAAAAAAAAAAAAAAAGCTTTGTAAATCAAGCACATAATAAAAACATCTCTCCAAGAAAAACAAAAGGTCAAATGGCTGACTTCTGTTGGAGATTCATGCATTGAAAACAACATTGTAAATATGCATCAACAATTAAAGAAACTTTCGATATAGGAAAGATGATGATTATCTGATTAATTGCTTCACAAGATCTAAACCAGGGATGCTAGACTCCCGGTCCATGGGCCAGACTGGCCATGTTATGCCATCCTACCCACAAGGTTCCCCACAGGTCCAGAATGTGGGCTGCAGGACAGCAATGGCACCTCTGACCTACTGTCAAATTCCAGACCCAGGGGGAGCCCCAGGTCCTGTGAATTAGATGAGGTGCCCAAGTCCAGGCTTGTGCACTGGAAGAGGGCAGCACCAAGCCCCAGAGCTCAATCCTGACATAGAAAGGCTGGCACTGAGCCCCCAGGATCCAATCCCACTGCACAGAAAGCAGGAGACAGCAGCCCCTGGGACTTAGGGTAACCATAATAGTTTTAGGGAAACCCAGGGTTCATTGGATTCCTTAACTTGATGACAAAACTGATAGTCAGCCTTTCTGTACTTAAGCCACGTTCTGTTGTCAACAGCTAAGTTACATCAGTAATTTCCCAAAAGGAAGATCTCAAAGTTTTGCCCAACAGCTACATTCCTTTGATTGACCAAGTTTTTCTGCCATGTGCTGTTCAAAACCTGCACTCCCAATATCTTCCTATTCAGTAACTTCTTGGCAATAAAAAAAAATAAAAAACAATAGAGGGACTAACTGAGTTGCATGTCTGCCAAGCTGCTATAATACCTGGCAAGTGGGAGATGTGAGATCTTTGTGATCAAAATAAGATGAGAGATCTGCTAAGCCTTGTTCAAATCATGTTATATCAAGAGTTGAGCCTCCAGAAGTCTTCTTGATATGAGGCATGTCAGCAGATCAATTGGATAGCATGCAGGTTGAAACTACGTTCATAAAAAAGTGACACTGTATTCATTCTGTGGACTAGTTAGAGTGAGACAAGGCCAGGTAGCTCCTGTTTATTACTGTTCAAAAGCAGCTTGTGTGTTATGAGCCTTATGAGGGAAGACTCATTAGCATGAATTTAACTTTTCACTTTCTAGGTTTCAGAAGACTGTGGTTTTCTGAACCCAACATTCTAAAATAGCACAATACTAGCAATCAATCTGAACTCTGTATTAAATTTTTTGTAGGGTTTGTTTTGTTTTTTTTTAAATCAAACATAAGTATTTTGTAGCAACTATCATCTAGTCTATGGTTAAGATGCTACTGTAGCTTGGTAAAGGCTGCTAAGCAATTCCCAAGTACTACTCTTCACCATACCTCCACTTAACTATAGGATTATAGTAAATGATACACTCCAAATATTTAAAATCAGTGACTTTTTTAAAAATCAAAGACTGCCTAAAAATCTCAAAGGGGGGGACGACAACAACACAGCAATTTTATACAATATTTTCTAAACCACAGAAAATGAAACACAGGTTAAAGTGGAGGCAACATTGATGAGCTTGTTAAGCAAAATCTGTTAATGAATCTAGTGATCCAAACGGCTAGGGTGGGGAGAGAGAAGGAAGAGGAAAAGAAATACTAGCACTATACCCTGGCTCTTCAGTGATTCAAGTAAAATATTAATGAGTATATAATTTTTCCCATACCCAAACTATGGGATTGTCTCAAAATAAGTATTATTCACAAATAAAAGTACAACCAAGCTCTATCAAGATTAAGGTCTTACATTATTTCCCAGGATTCATATTGGTTTCATACACAGAACTTTAGGAAAAAAGGCTGGTTTAGGTTCCGGTCAGAATCTGTAAAAATGAGATTTCACTCTTTGAACTTGTATACTGTTCTGAACCTGTTCATTCCTCGCACTTTAACTTGATAAAGGGAAAGCATGATTTAATCCTTCAAATTTCAAAGCAAAAAGAATAAAATGGACACAAAATTATTTAAATCATTAATTAAAAAATGTGCACATCATCATTCTCTCTCCCCCCATGGTTGTACTCATCACTGTTCAAATCTGCATTTAGTCCACTTAACACTAGTCCCCAAAGGAAGGGCATTATGTCATCATGAACTTCAGGAACAATAATCCTCTAAATATTTTCACTGCCCACACCAATGCAGAAGATTACACATTTTACACTGTCTGCACATCCACACATTTAAGCATCAGTTAAATAAGGATTCCAAACATAAATCAGCTCTAATTAGAATTGCAAAATCTTTACAAAAAAGAAAATAAAAACTACTGATTAGCTTTGGAGATGTGCATTTCAGATTAGCCTTTTTAACATAAATCCATACACTACAGTACTGCAATTAATTGCAATGCTCTTCCCATTCTGAAGTGCCTCCCTCTTCCCCCCCACCCGAATGGAAAAGTCAGATTTGTCCAACTTTATCAAAATTGAGACCACAGACCAGATACAGAATGGGTGAAAAATTTTAGAGAACTACAGATGAAAACAAAATGCTCCTTGGCTTGAGGTCAGGACAGAATTCAGCAGCATTATCTCTTCTTACACAGGTTGATACACTACACATGAAGGTAGATCTCTATAGAGGTCAATGATGAAATGCCTATTAGGGCAAAGTCATAGTTCTACTGAATTCAGTGTTACAGTGTTTTAAAATTTAATTTATAGGATTATATTTTCATACATGCAGAACAATAAATGGATGAAATGAGACAAGCTAGAAGAACAAGTTTTCCCTACATTTAAAAGTACAGGGTAATTTCAGAGCATCAATGACTGTCTTAATTACCCTGCCTGGCTTCAATTCCAGTACACCCTGTTAAGAAGAGTTCTGACACATGGAAACAAGAACAAGGTAACCAATCTAGCAAACTGAAACCAGCAGGCAACAGCTTATGCATTTGGAAAGGTAGAAGATCACATTCACATCTAGAAAAAATTGAGTGATCCTGCTCTTTGGAATCCAGTCCACATAAGTGACATTTAAATAAAAAAAACAGCTTTCCTTTCTCAAAGTAAATAAAGCATTAAAATGGTGTGTAAAGTGGTATTTACTCTGAACTGACATTCTACTATGTAAACATGTACTAATCTGGAAACACACCAGTCAGTTTCTCACAGTAGTGATGAAACAAAATACCATAATTCTTCAGGGGTTCTCCAAGGTCTTTTCAGTGATGACCGATCAAAAGTAATTTCCATCTCTGCAGACACACGCAACTCAAAGTAAGCATTTTCGCAATATTCAGTTGCTATCTTAGTAGCACTGTAAAAAATATAGTATTGACATGTTTTATAATTACAAATACCTGTATCCCACGGAGAAGTAGTGTTGAAAGGAATGTGCACAATTATGCCAATAGAGCTTTTATTTTTTAAACTACAAAATAAACTAATGCAAGTGACCTTAAATTTGTCATCACTTCTGATAATGGAGTTCCAAGTACTACTTCACATATATTAAAAATATGAACACAGATCAAGGTGAAAAGGTAACACATTTAAAATACCATTACCTTTTAAAATGATAGGGAGCCTGTGCCTTGTCTGCAACTCTCGTGATATATAAAAAGACAACTAATTTGTTGGTGAGGTTGGTTTCAGTAACTTTTCCTCTTCCACCCCAACAAAATCTGAAGATTTTCCTCCCTCATGCCTTTTACATTAAAATAAATAAGTAATCAACCAATCAATCCGGCCTTTTCTATGCTAGAAGACTGACTGACAGGACTTCTAGTGAAGCAAGAGAATCACTAGAGTCAAAACAATAAAGTTAGAGTAAATTAAGTGAAGGAGGAACACAAGAAAAAAAAAATATAACTCTGCACAGGATTTGTAACAAAGAATAAGACAACAGAAACCAGTTCTCAAAAACTTCCCTGATTTTAACCAAAGACAAAACTAACTATTACTTTAGCAGCATCTAGCATGACTAGTTGGCTTTCTTTGGGCTTGAGTCTTAGATCTTGTCTGAACAAGAGAACTGAATCAGATTATATTACAGTGTGATGTTAAAAATACAACTCACTACACAGACATTTCTTTATTTTGCAAAGTGGCTTATTTCAATTTAGCCAAGTAAATTATTCTAGGCATGGTTTAAAACAAAATAATCAAATGCACATACCCTTCTGCACCATTTAAAGTTAAATCACACCTCAGTGGAACTGAGACCACTTTCTCCTGCAAATAATGCCCCAGAAACAAGACAAAAGCCATTAAGCTACTCAGAAGTAGCATTTCTCACCTCTGCAATCAGGAGCCGCTTGAATCTGAAGTCATCAGAAGTCTCTTACCACCATAAAGTTCTTACATATCTTAAGTACAGCAAAG
The DNA here is from genome assembly GCA_030014935.1 of Caiman crocodilus. Classification (NCBI taxonomy): domain Eukaryota; kingdom Metazoa; phylum Chordata; order Crocodylia; family Alligatoridae; genus Caiman; species Caiman crocodilus. The sequence continues at coordinate 19,711,003 of JAGPOW010003182.1, forward strand.
ATGATTTACAATGCATTTGGAACAGATACAGAAACAACAGAAAACAAAGGCTAAAGGGAAGCTTTTTTCTCCACTAAGCATGCAACCAAGTATCGCATACACTTCCCGAAAACACTCAGACACTGCCAGCTTTCTGCATCATACCACTGCGTTACTATTTAAGCATTCCAATCAAAGCCCTCTGTGCATCATGAAGACTACAAATGAAACCTGAACATAGCAATCACAATATTGCAGTGTGCAGCAAGATTGATGAAGCTTATCATTGCACATTATTTTAGTCATTTTTGTAGGGGGATGAACGAGAGTGGAGGAAGCGGGCACTTTTCTTTGTATGAATTACCTTGAATCTCTAATCTATACAGACATATGAAACGAGAAGGAGGGCTATCCTTGACTGCAGAAGGAAATACTGTTCTGGGGTAGAATAAAGATCTTCCTCTGTTTATTACATTTGGAATCTGAAGCTGCAGTTCAGCTTAACTCCCTTCTCCCATGCTGTTTGCTCCAATTTTCTCCCTTTCTGTTTCTTGCTTCCTCTGCTTATCCCAGGTCCCTTCACCAGGTCCCACGTGCTGCCTACCACATCCTACTCTGCTGTCCCCAGCCAGATGCTTCTGTGCCAGATACCTTCTTTTGCTTTCCAGTGTTTCTTTGAATATTTCAAACCGTTCTCATACTCTCAACAGAAGAGTGAGAGAATTTGGAAGTAAAATTTTGAACAAACTGGAAGAATGGAAAGAAGATGATGAAATTTAGCCAAAAAAAACTACCTGAAGTCTGTGTAACAATAATTAGAATATACCCTCCCCCGCAACATACTGACATCCATCTACAAGGGGCAAGTACCCTATCATTGTCTTCCAATTTTTTTTTTAATTTTTTTTAAGTGTCTTGCCCGTACTAGACAGGATTCCCAACACTTTGTTTGTAGGTTATACCTCAATATGAAGAGCTGGACAAACTGGGTCATCTAAAAAGTGGACTTAAAGTTCCAAGCTTGACAAATTTAAGCCAAAAAACTATTATCCAATAATATAATTCACCATAGTCCTTCACCAACCAGATATATTCATGACCTCAAAAATTCTGTATTGCATGAAATGGGAAGTTACAACAAAAGCTTCAATGGTTTGTCCCTTTGCTCAAGACCCTCTGACACTAAAAGCCAGCATTCAATATTTATTTAACAAGATTTCAGTTTTAGATGACTTTTTTTCTGCTTTCTGGCTCTGTAATGAATTTTACTTTGATTTGCAAAACAAAAGTACTTCCTGACTTCTACATCACATAACATTGCATATTTGTTGTTGTTAACCTCATCATACAGTCTCTTTTGCAACACAAGACAGTGAGGCCAGGTTTAAAACAAACAAATTCCAGAATTTTTCATCTTAATAAAACCCCCCAACAATTCTGACGTGCCACTGCCTAGTTTTTGGCTGGAAAAGATTAGTGTACAAATATACCTTTAATAATGATTAATTCTATCAGAGAGCTAGATAATACATCTTAAAACTATTCTTACATGGCTATATTGTTTCAAAGGTACCTTAACTTTGGACAAAACACAAAGCCAAATGAAAGCATTATAGCACAAAGGAAAAATCCTCCCCTGCAATGGAAAATTTTAATCTTTTGAAGCAAGCTGCAGAGATGCTTAGCTGGACCTGGGTTGCCTAGATACCAATCGCACCCTTTTGCCAACTGAAAGAAGCGAGGTATCAGCAAACTAAACAACTGGCAAGTGGATGAGCTAGACTAGGCGGCAATTTTTCATTCCATTGCTCCTAATCTCCAAACAGCAAACAAAACACATTCTAGTCTGGACAGGAGATCACTTTATGTTTGGTGCATGTACTGAATCAGTCTTAATGGGAAAATACAGATTGGCTCCAATAATATTTCTAATACACACAGATTATTCATTAGTGACCTAGGCCATACAACACTATGCATATTTCACTCAATGTTGGGTAAGTAACACACTGTATACCCAACCTCGAGCAGTGTAACACATAGCATGAAGGGTATCTAATTCACCTGCATTTACACTTTCTATCAGAACAAAAAGGGTTGGGAGGAGCAGGCTCACCAGAAGCCCTGTTAACCACAAAGGTGAAGCACCTAGTCCACCTCTGGCAAGTGGGACTTCATTTATTTTTCCCATCAATTGTTATGAAACAGTAAACAAGACAGAGAAGTCTCTCAAGGTGGATAAGATCTAAATCACTGGTCAGGAAGCCTCAATTCATAATCGTTTTGTAGAAAAAGTGCATTCTTGTTTGATATCCTTTATTTATTTAACTTCTTGAAACTTTGCACTTTTAGAGAAAGGTTAGGGCTTGATTGTATCTACACAAACTGACAAACGGACAACAAGGCTGATGGGTGGGTATCAGGTCCGTTCTCTCTCATCTTCATATACTGAAGTTAACAAGGATGTTACCTCTGGAGACAAACTCTCCCTATACTGGAAGGGCATTTGAAAACTTGCAAAAATAATTTTTCCAACTATTTAGTTGGTCTTATAAAAGATATCACATCTATCATCTACCCAAAGTACCTTGTCTGCCTGTGATCTCTGGAGACACAAATATAGATTGAGAACTGAAACTAAGCATCATAAAGATGCTTAATGGGATTTTCTAGACAAGGGGTAAGCAACCCCTGGCACAGGCGCCAGAGTGCAGCACACAACATGCACCTTGGGGTGGACGGCAGGGAAAAGGCCATGACTGCACTGCCACAACAAGGACTGGGCCCCTCACAGCTCCCCTGCCTTCCACTTCTGGCACACCAACATCTTACAAGCTGAGCTGGCAGGTGTTTTTGGCACTCTGTCCAAAAATATTGCCAACCCATTCTAGACTGAGCACCGAGTCTCAGTGGGTAAGATAGTTTTCTTTAATCTTTACTAGTCTGTAAAGGAACCTCTTTAAAGGAACTTTGCAAGACTGGGCCCTTAATATAGTCCATGGCCTACCGTAACCCATTTATAATGCTTCAAAAAGATTACATGAACATATGGTCTCAAATAATATAGAATTATAAATTATAATCCCTATTCTATGACAATCTTAGCTGTAGCATACCTTTTGTTAAAAAAGCATCTTAAAATTTAAAAAAAATCCCATTTCAATAAAAAAAATTTAAAAAATACTTTTGATTTTTAGCAACCCTGGTGTCTTCCTATACAACTTAAAACAGTACTCGAGAGCTAGGCCAGTCTCAGATGGAGTCTTAAGATGCAACTGTGACAAATCCTCATAAAAATATGCTTGGAGAAACCTACTTGCTTCAATAAATGAAGAATGAAGTTGTTTATGAAACCCCTTATTGTAGCAAATCCTTTAAAGTTACATGGTGCTATGTAAAATATTCTCCTTGTTATCTCATAACCTTGTCTTCCTTGCCCAGGTCTCTAACAGAGGGAGATAGTTAGCCATGTTAGTCTGAAGTCAAGGCAGAGGCACTTTAGAAATTACCTCACTCAGAAAGGGAGAAAGGCATAAGCTTTTGCAGACAACAGTTTACTTACTGAGATGCTATGAGAGCAAGTTGTTATTAAGCACACTTCCTTCTGAAGGGGTCAGCCCCTAAGGTGCCTCTCAGAGCACCCTGCCTTCTGCCCAGTTCTCTATGGCAGATCCAACACCCTTTGGGGGCAATGGAGCGTATTGTGTTTTTTTAACAAAAAAAAATACACCAAAGACGCACACCTTCAATCCCACCCCCAAACTATAGTTTCACCTGTTAAATAAGCTTGCAAGAGCATCACAATTGCAAGGCATAGAAAAGTGCTGTAAATTGAAAAATACAGCACACCAGTGGCAAATTTAATTTCCAGGATCAAATACCATAAAGCAGAAACACCCTTCTGAAAAACCTGCATTAGGAAAGAAAGCAAAATGAAATCCCCAGGCTTCTCCAGAACCTCTAATAATCCCAGGGGGTGAGATGCCATTATTTGCCACAGGCTTGATGGGGCCGGGAGATGCAGCAGCTAAAGGTGACGGAGGGGCTCTGCTGACCTGACCCCTCCACCTCCCGTCGCACTTTGAATTGAGCTCATTCAGACAGTATCGAGATGAGTCACAACTAAACAAGGGAAGCAAACGTTTCCACAGCAGGAGGAAGACCCTAGGGCCCTCGCGAACATGAGGCAGGGCCCCGTTTTTCCTCTCAACCAGGTTGTAAAGATTGGAGCAAACACAATAAACCACCCCCTCTCCCCCAGGCAGGAAATCCCGACTTCACCTGTCCAAAGCCTCCCTCCTTCCCGATGCAAGGCACGGGGCCTCCCTGCCTGGCAGCGCTCGCCCCTCACGTACCCGCATGGGCTGCATCCTCCAAAGGGGCCACCCCCGCTCAGCACAGACTTGCCCCCCCGGGAAAAGGAAGGAAGCACTCGCTGCTCTCCCGGGCCCCGAGACCCACATGGGCCGAGAACTTCTGGCCAATGGGGGATGGGCTGCACTAGGGTCCCGGGAGCCGCGAGCCAGACCCGGCCGCGGAGAGGAAGTGAAACCCCAACTCCCACCTCCGCCTCAGCGGGGCGGCACCCGGCAGGGACAAGGCGGACGCGAATTACCTGGCGGCGGCGACAGCGCGGGCGGAGACTCCGGCTCTTTTGTTCCTCAGCGGCCAAAATGGCGGCGCCGAGCGGGGCACCCCCCCACCCGGCCGCAGGCAGGCCACGCCCCCGCCTCTCTATTGGCTCCTCCGAGGCCGCGGCACGCTGATTGGGCGGGCGCCAGAAAGCCTGTTGCTAGGGCAGCGGAGCAGCATCGGCCACGTGACGGTGAGGGGGAGGGGAAGGGACGCGTGGGCGGGAAGCCGCAGGCCTCGGCCGCCCTGCAAGCTCCCAGCCAGTCAAATGAAAGCTGTGAAGTAACGTTGAGGAGCAGGAGGATGCTCCACACTGGCCCCTGCTTCCCTATCTGTGCCTGGACCTGAGCTCTGCACCTGGGTTGAGGTGCAGGGACTCTCCCCCGTCCTTACTTTAAGAAAGGAAACGAAGCTGTCAAAGCAGCTGCTTGGGAATTTGTTCGAGGTGGAAATCCAGGCACAGCTCTACGCGACATGGACAAGGCACTGAAGTCACCTTGTCACTGCCCTTCTGCAGGAATAAGCCGGTCGGTGGCAAAGGGCTCCACTCACCCCTGGTGCCAGGCACACCTTTGCCAGCATCCTGGCTTGGGGTTAATGGCAGCAGGCCTCGCTCACGCGTGGGTCTGGCTGCAGGAGTGGCCGTGGTCCCTACTGGGATTTAGTCTCCTGGTTCCTTTAATTACGTCCAGAGCTCTCCATATTTAATCCTAGTCCCTGGCCACAGCTGTCAGGAGAGCCATGAACATGGCTGTGGTTAGTTTGACTACTCATCAGCTATGTTCCTGGCTCTAAGATGATCATTTTTTGATACCACAAGCAGAGGTGCCGAGTAGGTGGGGGCCCGAAGGCCCTGGCCCACCTTGAGAAAAGGGGTGGCCCCTGAAATGCATATAACTTTCCACACATCCATCATTTTAGCACCTCATGCCCCCAGTAAAATAGAAGTTGGTGCCTATGAATTCACAAGCGTGGTGCGTAACACCCCGTTGTTCCCCAGCCCAAGTGCTGTCACAATGCTTGTCGCGTGCAGGCCTACAACGCTGCTGCTTCGCCCACCAAAGGGACATGCTTTTTTCCTCAATGACCCTCACAAGGGAAAGGTGGCAAAGAACAAACTTACAGACATTAGAAACAACAGTCATACCCAGAATCGTACAGGGCTTATAGATGAGGCTATTTTCTACTCCTTTTGCTTCTGCTATGGTGGTAAAATCCCATTTCTGTCCTGAACCATGAGGTAGCATTCACTCCTATGTGGCTCCTATCTCCCTTGATTTCACTCTATATGACGATGACCCTGTTGTAAAAAATGCTCTGGACTGTATTGCTTTGTGAAGTCACAGAATATAGCCACATGTAACCATGTTAATGAGCCTGTAATAACAGACCTGTCAGCCCGGAAAGAACAAAACCTGAAAAATGAGATCACTGCATTATAGTTTACTAAGCAACAGCCCCTCTGACAATATACTCAGTAAGGCAGTGCCATCTATTTAATCACATTAATGAGATAGGGCATTTTTACATCGGTATAAATTACTAGCATCCTGTGCTAATTTTAAATTTATTAAAGGTCAGAAAGCTAAAAGTGGTAAAAACCTCCACAATTCTGTCACATAAAACACAATGCTTAGACCTTTCACTGCATCCCTAGAAATCAGATGCTGTGACACTGTCCTAAGCAGAGAGCATCCTGTGGAACAACATGCGTCTTGTATCAAACCTCCCATATTTGATTTCTGAATTCTTATCAAGACAAGGGGGTGAATTTTCACAGTGCCTATTTGGCAAGAGAAGGTGTTATTCTTTGTGGAAATGTGCAGCACCACTTCACAAATGAGGTTCATAGGACCTTCCATTTGTGTCCATACTAAAAGTACCATACTTATGAAAAGTGCTGTATAAATAATAACTATTTGCCGCAGGTTCTTTCTGCTTAAGATATGCGTATCTGTCCTTCAGATGCCACAGATGCAAGGTGGAGGTTTCTATTACGAATCCCTGGAGGTCTGCAGATTATTCTCAGCAGAAACAGTTGGCAATGACATTTCCTCTCCCCCCCCCCCCAATATATATGTCAATATCAAAGCATGACATTTTGGTGGATAATTACAATTTTCTGTGTTCTCTTGTCTCGAATGGGTAGCTGTGAACTGTGACTATAGCTTATCCTTATGGCAGTTCCTCATTTTGGTTGGCATTTACCAATACATTGTTCGTGTTTTAGTCACTGATCATATGGTTATGGTTGTTTTATAAATGATGTAATTGTCTCCAAGAGCAAATCTGATGTATGTTCACCAGTCGCTGGGAGGCAGGTGTTGAGATACAGCCCTTTGAGCCTTGTGTGTGATTATATTATACTCTCAGAGGGCAAGAAATATTATTAGGTTATTAATGGTTGCACTATGTTTCTTCAGGTCTTGTTCCTCACAAACATCTTTCTGCCCTTCTTAATTAGTTGGTAGTAGCAGGTTCCAGCTTATGCAGATCACTCAGATGTCTCTGGTTTTCCTATGATCAATGTCACTGATACAGTTCATGACTGTAATAAGATGTTGAAATCAGGTTTCATTTAACAGGTGCAGTGTTATGGCTCGCCTCTCACTGCATCCCCCCCACCCCTTACCCTCTTCACTGCCCTTGATTATGCACCTCTCGCATTCGTTTTCTGAACAGTGACCATACTTCTCCAGATCCCTTTGTACCTGTGACTCGGTCATTAGCTAACAGCTTACATATGCTTTGAGAAAATGCTAAATTAATCCCTTGCTTGCCTGCCTGGCACTCCAGGTGACCCCACAGTGCTTGCTTTGAACACCTTACCCTGGGCTTTGATTTGTCGTCACTATACATAAGACACTTAGCTGTGCAGGCAGTTAAGAGTTACTGTAAATAGCAATAATTTTCTTGCCAAACAAAGGAGATGTACCTTGGGTACAGCATTAGCTCTGAAGGTTTTAGTCCTCTGCTCACCTTGAGAAGTGTCCGCTTCCAACAGTGACAGACCTTTCACAAAATAAATAACCACCAAATACTGTGCTTTTGCAAATGCCTGTTGTTTGTGTTAAGAGGTGGTGAAAAGTGTCAGACTGCCAGATTGAGAAACCAAAGGTTTTCTTCTATCCATGGAATTGATACAGATATCAGCAAGCATGTTTCTCCTTTCCCTGCTGTTCCTATCGGTGACCCAGAGAAACAACCCTATAGCAAGATGCTCACAAATGTACTGCATGTTCAGTCTATGTTTTCCCTGCCACAACTTCCCACAAAGGACATTGTACTGTTTGGCACCTATAACCTAGGCCCTAAGACCTGTTTACTTCACTGGAAGTAGTGAACAATGATAAGCTGAGATATATTCACTTGACTATCTGAAGGTTATCTTGCCAGAGGAAAACTTGGAGACTTTCATTTAAATAAAGCTGAGATTTCACAACACAAGCAGTGAGCCAAAAAAAACAAACACTCCACACCTGCTCACCAGGTCAGGCAAGCTCAAACCTTAGACAGATATTTTCCAATTCTGCTGGTCTTTCCATTTCACAAACCCTTTATTCTGCTTACAGCATACTACTTGTATAATGTCTGTCATGAGTTGGATTCATGCACATCGTATTAGTTATTTTTTTTCAACAAATGCTTTTTGGATAGTATGTATGATTCAATGCACAAAAAATGTATTCCACTAAAGCAGCATAGCACTTGCTCTAGTCACCAGGGCAGATTAAAAATGCCATACTGTCAAGAGGTATGCTAGGACTGAGTGTAGGGAAAATGCACTCTTGAGTCTATCTTCAATCCTGACTGGGTCATAAAAATAATAATCTAAACAAACAAACAAACAAAAAATAACAATGGAAAGGCTTTTCTTTTTCCAGATTCAAAGCAAAGCCAGTTGCATTGGCAGCACAGAGCCCGGTCCCCAGCCAGGCATTTCTGTTCCCCTTGAGCAATGACAAGGTGTTGAATGAGTGCTGCAAGATAAACAGGAGAGGACTTTGTTTACTGGGATGAGACATCTCAAAAGCTGCAGGGGTGGGTGGGCAAACAGCTGCCATTTTAATGACTCAGGTTATGGAGGTATCACAGATTAATTTGTGATACTCTGCCAAGATCTCTAATTAATGAGTCTTTTTAACCTCGTTGCGCTCATTTCAATTGGTCTGATCAGATCCAGAAAAAAATAATAAATCCAGAGCGTACCATTTAAAAGTTTATAAAAGTTTCCAAGCAACAATTAAGAAAACCTTAGAGCCATGACATGTATATTCCTGCTGAAATCAGTTATAGAAGAACTGGCTGGCTCAGCAAATTAATAGAGAGCTGTGGAGCCTGACATCTCTGATTCATTCATTCAAACCTAGTCCACATTCCCAACAAGAGAAAGTTATCTCGGTGTGCCTGAGCTCCACATCTCTAAAGTACAGAGAACAATGCTTCCTTTCTTTCATTTCTTTGTCTATTTTGTCCATTTATGTTACAAGCTATTTAAGGTAGGGGCTGTAGATGCTTTCTGTAGCAACAGGAGAGAATCTCTGAATCAAAAGCAAATGGAATTTCATGGGACAAAGAAAGGCAGTCTCTGACTCCAGAGCTTTCTTCCTGCTCAGTTAGAGGGTTAGAAACAGCTGCTCTGGAAAAGCGCTTACGTGCCTGTTAGCATTCTTATTGCATCCTCAGTGTGATGTCACAGTTCTCCAAAATGTGTTCAGAATAAAACACAAGAAAATCCACAAAGTTACCATTTCCATTTTGGAACCAGTTATTGGTCGTTGCTCTTGGGTAACTGATCTCACTCAGTGAATAAAATAATGGGTTGATAGCACAGAGGTGCTGCTGCTCCTGCTCTTAAGGCAGGAAAGAGCTATGGGTCCCACAGCTTCCTGTTCTCACTTCGCCAACACATATGTGGTTATGTGACACACCCCTGGGCCTGTTTCCCCGCTTGCTAGGGCCCTGCTCTCTGTAGTTTTAAGCTGCTCCTAACAGAGCAACCACCCTTCCAACCTTTCTTAGTGAAAGCTCTTCACAAAAAGCTGTGCATGGAAGGAGCTCTGGCCTCACATCTGATACAGGGCAGATCTTGAACTAACTAATGGCTTGTCACATTACCCCCTTTAGTGCCTCCAGGCCATATGTTCATGGACAACAGTTTTCAAATGAATATCTTTTCAATGAAACATCATCAGTTTGTACACAGCATTCTTATTTTTATGGTAGTACCTAGGGACCAACCCTTTTTCTAGGCACTGTACAATCATACCAATAAGCAGGCTCAACCCAAAGAGCTTACAAGCAAGGATACACCCAGTGTGACTGTGAAGTCACACCAGTCTCTGACGTCACTGACTTCCAAAATCCTGCATTCAATTGGCTGAGCCATTGCCACAGGCCCTCATGAAGTAAATCACTGCCACACCCACCCTCTCCTGCAGGGCTGAGGTTCTGCACCCAGGCAGCCCCTCAGTGACTGCGAGCTGTTGCTCTGTACCTGCTAGAGCAGGGGTAGGCAACCCCCTGCACAGGTCCCACCCAGATTGTGGTATGCAAAGGCATTTTGCTTGGCACACATGCCTTGGGGCAGACAGTAAGAAGGGGCTGGGGCTGTGCTGCCATAACAAAGACTGGGCCACTCGTGGCTGCCCCACTGCCTGGCCTTGGCACATCATCTTACAAATCCAGGTTGCGGGTGCTTTTGGCCCTCTGCCCAAAAACGTTGCTGACCCCTGTGCTAGAGTATCCCACTTGCTAACTGTTGATTTTTAGGATCAAGCAGGCCACAACAAAATGGCAGATGATGGTCTCCAGGCTGCCCTTAGTTAGTAGTTCAGAGAGGATTCAGGCTCAGAAATCCTATACGTACTGTACTGTTAAATGAGGACCATTAAAAGGACTCCTTGACCCTTCTCTTAAATGGGTAGGAACCCAAGGCAATGGAGGCAGTCAGGAGAAAAAAAAGCTGTATTGTTTTGATCAAATACAACATTTTTGTAAAAGGCTCTTGTGAAACTGAAACTTAAATTTAAAAAAAAAAAAACCCTCTCCCTTACGTGCATATGGCACAGTTAAAGAACCTTGCTTCATTGGGCATAGTTACACCTTTACAACCATTTCAATATCTTTTCCTTGCGTTTTCAGCCATTTGTCATCAGCAAAATAACAGGAAAAAAAAACCTGTGTGCAATGAAGGCCACAAGAGACAAACTAATTCACTCTGGGGACACTGCAGATAAGGAGCCACACTCACTGCACTCGCCAGTCACATTACTGTGGCTCAGTTTGTATGTATGTGTGCATGAGCACACATATCAAATGTAGCCATAGTGGTGATAGCATCAAGCTGTTAATGGTCATGGGGCTGACAGGAGGAAACAAATTAGGGCTGGAAAAAGCTGTTCTGAAAAAAATACTGTAGCAACCAAGCTTCTCAAATGCCCTCCAACCTCAAAATGATTCACACTTCAATAGCCGCAACCTTACCTGGCCCATCTTCCTGAGATACTTTAATATTAAACATTTAAAAATATTTTTCATTTTGAAAATACCACAGTGCATGTGGTTTCACTCAGAAGCAGATGCATCAAAATCCTATGGGAGGGAACTATTCCCACATAATTTTCTCAAAATAATACAGATATGCCATTTTGGGTCACGATGAACCCTCTTTTTGTAAGAATTTTAACCCATTTCTCAAACAGAGAAAGGCTCAGATAAATTGAATCAACAGCAACATTTGAACATTTGTCCATTTATCTGAATCCCAAAATCAGTCCAACAGTTACTACTGTAAAGAGCAGGATTCCATTGAAAACTGGTCTCTTCCTACTTTAACTAGGAAATCAAGCAAGCAAGAAATCTATCCCTGAACAAATGTGAAACCAGCTGAGATGGCATGTGTTTGTACAGGTTACAGAAGAACTTTGGCCCAGCAGAATTTTAATTTTAGTGCAAGAAAAGAGTCTCTTGACAATTCACTTGCAGCTATCAGTCTCATCACAAATGGGATAAGTGTATGTAGGTCATGTTTGCCCCGGGGCAACTTATGCTCTCTGTTCATAGAAATTAAGTGCAACTCCCATGCGTGACTACAGAAATTGACTGGCAATATGTTTTCCCCATTAAAGCCAAACCTGCAGTAACCAATTAAATCACAGACACAGTGTTTGTGACCACTGATGTTCTGAACCACTGAGAAAAAACATCCCCGCATGCACAGAACCAGCTTCTCACACAATTACTCACTGGATCAATCTTGCTGTTTCTTTGCAGATAGGCTTTGTCAACCTGTCATAGTGCCTTCAATAGATAGAAGATTCATGTCTGTTCAAAATGGACATGCTTTTCCTCCTATGTTTTTTGCTTTACCTCTAAAGAATGCCAGGCAGTGCTGTTGTCCTTTGATTCAGCCCTCAGGGAAAGCATACCATTATCATGTTCAAAATATGCTCATTCCAAATTTCTGTTGTTTTCTTTCTTTTTTTTTAAAAAAAAAATTAACTAAAAACCCCCAAAATTTGCCAGAATCTCAGGAATGGACAGCTTGGATCAGAAACAAATCCTACTTACTCTTGAAAGAGTTGGACACCCATCAAAGTGAACCAGTCCCAGCTGATCATCTGAGGATGTCAGTGTTGCTCAAAGCAAGGAGGCGGGAATACATAATTTTCCACACCGCTTTGTTTTGCAGGCCATGATGGGCTTCTGCACTGGGAACTAGAGATGTGATTATTAAGTTTTGTTTTTCAGGACAAAAAAGTCTCAACACAAACCTGAATATTTATTACTGTTGGTGCCTATCAATGCAACACTTACTTAACTACTTACTTCAGGTTCATATGGGACATTCAGTAGTAGATACCTCCTTCCACACTGCTGGTCTGCCCTGATGGGGCATTTTTTGTTGTAATTATATCCTATGCTTCCCAGTGGCTGGGGCCTAGAAAACTGTATACATGCAAAAAGCCTATCACCTTACTGTATGGTGTGGAAGAATGCCATCCCAGCTTCTTCCCAGACTCTTCTATTAGGTGTTTCCTTGCCATTGTCTTTTCACCTCTCTGTCAATATGGTTGCCCTGGGTTGCTGTGGAGGTGAGGGGCTTCAGCTAAGAGGGTGGGAACTCCACCTCTCTATTGTGTTAGCACTGACATCATGGCATGGGGGCAGGGGCTTGAGCCCATGTCACTCTCTTAGGTGACCAGTGATGCTTTTTAAATTGGTTGGTCAGCATTAAACAACACCTGGCCTTGATTGGGTCTCGAATGTGATGTCACAAGGGCTATATAAAGCTAAAACTCCCCAGGATAAGGGGAGCAGCCATGTTAAGTTACATACAGCAACTGGAACACCTGCAACTCTCTTTCTCTCAGGATGCTGAAGTGATTAGCCTACTTGGAACTTATCTAGATATATAGCTTACTGTAATGTAGAAATGTCAGACTGCTACTAAGCTGACATGGTTTGCTCTGGGTTATTCTTTGATACTTCTCTATCCTGTACCCTTCCCCAAGCTTACCCTCTTTAACCAATAAAGTTCTTCACTATGACTAGCATGGTGGACTCACTGGGACAGGGACTGGGACATGCCTTCAAGCTCCTTATGCTCAGCTGACTAAGGGAGGCTTCTCTTTGTGCTTCAGGCTAAAGTAAGCACCCCAAGTTCTTGCAGTGGGTCTAGCACCCTCAAGGTCCACAAGGCCTGTGTACCCCCGGGGGCACAGGGCCTAGATACAGACCAGACTCTTGGGTGGTGGCAGCAGTTACCCCAGATCTGTAGGTGTGCTCCAGGAAGGGGGTCAGCCAGACATGAAGCACCCCAGGAGCGACACTCAGAGCTTGGTGAATGAACAGCTGCAGTGAGGTGGGTGGTTCAGTGCCGGAGCACCCCCTACTGGTCTGACATATATGGTACTCACCTTTTTTGGCCAGTCACATAGCACTTCCCTATCCAAGCCTTGTTAGCGAAGCAAGTGGACTAGCATGGCAGCTGGTCCATGTATCAACTGGCAGAGTTTGAGAGTGACTTGGATGAGCAGAACTCTTTTTGCAGGTAGGAGGTATACTACATCTGGTCCCTGCTACCCCAGAAAGAGAAATGCCCAAAGGTGCTATCGGTCCATTACTTTCTGTGTGTTGATGCCCAAGCTCAGGGCAATGCCAACAGGCTGGGAGTCATCTTGATCAGAGAAAGTCAGCTCTTGTGTTTCATCTGTACATCTGTCTCTTCTCTGCAATGCCTCCAGGTTCAGGGTTTCTTCCTCTTGCTATTTTTAGTGCAATGCTGCTTGTCTTATGTAACTAGACAGAGTAGGCTGCCTTGTAAACAGACATTGGCTGTAAATATCCAGACATGGGCTCAATGGATCTGCACTACTATAATGAAGACAATGTTATAAATCACCCAATCTAAGAACAAAGCTGTACTTGTTCACCAACAGAACAGATGTATGAACAAACAAGGAGCATCATTATAATGTCAGTACATGAAAGGAGGGAATGCTTTCCAGTTGTGAGAACAGAAAACTGTGGTTCAGGCTACATAGCTTTTCAATTGCCTTGCTGTGTAACACAGGGCAAGTTAGCTGATCTTCTCTGCCTTTATTACTTCTCTTTAAAAAGATTTGAGGCCAGTCTACTTCTCTAGAGGCCTGCAAGGTTCATGAAGTGCTTTGAGATCCTTGAAGAACAGGTTCTGATAAAAGCACTAATTACTGTTGGCATTATTCATATATAACACTCTGTGGAGCAACAATTATAGTGAGTGAAAGTAGAACACAATAGCTCAAAAGGACCAGGCTTTGTGGACGAGGAGGTTGTATGTCAGCCTACAGAACCCCAGCCAGTGAAAGGTGTAATTGCTCCTATAGAAAAGGAATCATTTCCAGTCTAGTGGCAGAGTCTGGTTTTTGGGCCTCGGCACTTTGTGTTCTAACTGCACATGCATAAAGTTTGTTTTGGTCGTGAGACAGCAAGGACAGCCAGGTGATGAAGGGACTGATTTGCATTGTGCCTCTTTGAGAAGATGCTGTGTATTATTTTTGGAGGCTATTTTGTGCTGGAGGCATTTAGAGCTCCCCAACGCCAGTACTTTTCCAGCAATAGCTCTAATCTGTCCTGAGTGCTGGCTGAAGATTCTCATCAATGGCTCCGTCTACATGCTTGGAAATCCTGTCGGTCACTAACTCATGGCCTCATTCCTCATGTCAGGAGAGTTTTGGCACCACTCGCAAAGCGTAACTGATACAATTTCCTAGTCAAGAGTCAGGGCAGGGGGTGGATCTTCACTGCAGGCCCAGCGGATGCCTGTTATTCTGAGAGCATTTCAAATTCCTCATTGGTTCCTGTAATACTGTTACAGTCAGTTACATAATCCTGCAGGGCCCCCTTTGGACCTGTTTTTCATTTTAATCTGTAGTCAGTTTTGTTCTCTCTCTCTCTCCCTGCCCCTCACTAGTATCCTGTTATAACCATGTCTATAACTAATTATAGAAAAAGTAATAGAAATTAGGAAATAGGTGCCCCAATGATGGCCTTCAGCAAGTAAAGCTTCTGATCTGGAAATTCCTCTAACACAACAGAATTTCCCCATAGGGCACAGGGCCAGCATCATGTCCCTCTGCCATCTCCACTGGAGTCAAAGACTGTACCATGGATGTAAAAGACACTATGGGCACTGAAAGAAGTGACATTTGTTGTGCAATTGGCTCCCTGAAAGCGCTCTATAGCCATGCCCTGACAGAACTGCATGGTTGCAGAGTGCTTTAAAAGTGCCTGATTGCATGACAAATTAATCCTGATGTAATGAGGGTCCAGATGAAGGCGTTTCAAAGTAGAGTGCCTTCATTAACTTGTATTAGTCCCTGCATTCAATTCTGGCTGGGCTGATGCAGCTCTGACCTGCCCCTGGTGCTGTCTGCAGGATGGGACAGGGGAGAAGGGCTTTGGTTTGCCCAGCCTGAGCTGGAAGGTAGGCGGGTGGATTGGAGCCCCCATCACTTTTCAGCATCCCCCCCAGCCTCCTCTCCCTCCTGCTCAGGCTGGGCAAACCCCAGCCTGGAGCTCCCTCCCCTCCCTTCTCCCCCTTCCCATCCTGCAGACAACACAGCTACAGCAGAAAGCCTGCAGGCAGTCTCTCTCCAGTGATTCAGCTCCAAAGTATAGCTCAATCCCTTACCTCGCAACCCAGTAGCAAACGTCCCTTGGGTTGGTGGGGAGCTCACTCTATCTGATGGCACTTTTTGTGAAGTGCCACGAGTTAGAGTGGGGAGCTATATGTCTGTCAGCGCCATATAGCTCTGCTTTCTGGCTCTCCTAGACTACTATGTGGGGTCCTTCAAGGACTGTTCCTGTCCAGCCATAAATTAGAACTGCCCTAGAGATGCCATAATTTATGCTGGGCATTGAATCAGCCTCCACAATCCCAGAGATACAAAGACAGAATAAAGATAACTTCTTCCTCTTCTTCTTTCAACCATGCCTTTCCTCCAAGGATGGTTCAGAATCAGGGCTGAAGTGTTTACAAACAAATTCTTTATTAAATTCCTTCCTCTCAAGTCACCATACAAATGGAACATATCACCTTTCTGCTATAAGCCAGGAGGAATCCCCCTGTCCAGCTTTGCATTCCTAAACTACTTGTCACTAGGGTGGCTCAGCACTGAGGAGCCTGCCAAAATTAGGGCATGGGGAATGCTGGAGACTGGAAGAATTGAGCTGGCAGCAAACGTGTGAACGATGGATTCCCAGTTCCACCATCACATCAGAATGACCATCAGAGAGCAGGCTGTAAACCACGTGCTACAAAATACGTTATCCGAAATCAATCATACCTCTTGGGAAGAAAAAGGATGCACAAAGACACCAATCAGAGAAAGCTCAAAGGACACTCCAAGGGAAAAGGAATACAGGGAAGATAAGGATTATATGTATGGGGCAAAAAACAGATACTAATTTAGGGCTCAGCAAAACCAAACCCAAGATTTAACAGTAGGGCCAGTTCCAATGAATGACACCAATTTTTATACCAGTTAGGGATCTGGCATACTGTTTATGAGCGAGCTGTCAGATGATCCCTCCTCTATTGTTGAAGCCAAAGTGGTAATCATGAACAGTTCAAGCCCTGCCAGTTACCAAAAGCAGTTTATTTGCATTTATATTCAGCCTCTAAGAAGAAAGCTCTGCACAGGAATGAGGTTTCTACAGGTTGTTACTGACCCAGGAACAAATATCAGCTCCTGATCAAAGGTAGAAAAATACCTGTGCTGATGGAAGCACGGATATGCATTCAGTAAGACACAGGTCAGAGTGGTAGCAAGCACAGCTGATTTGGTAGAATTAACCTATGAGCAGGTCGGTAGAGCTACACAGGTTATTTCCATACCATCTCTGGGGATTTCTCTCCCCAGTTCTAAAAGTTGCAGCAGGAATCTTTGATGTAGGCAATTGGTGTAGAGATTATTAGGCCAAATTACCCTCACTGCATCTGGGCCAAGGTTAATGAAAAAGCCCATGCAGTCTCACAAGTTGCAGCATTTGAGTTCACGTGTCTTGGAGAAATTATGTTGTGACAGCAAGGGAAGAGCCAAGCAACTGGCATGTACCTACATTATTATACTGAGCCTAAGCCAGGTGGAGGAGGGCTCACATCGGGTATCCTCAGAAATGAGATGAGACATAATTCATTAATATTTTTAAACCATATGGAGCTCCTTAGTGGAAAGCTGTAAAGGAGGATAAAGAATCGTTACTATTTATTATGTTCATTACCCTGAAGAGACAGCCTCTTACACAAAATCCCACTTCATACTATCTTTGATGGGCAGTGCAGTGCATGGTATCATGTAACCAATGATGAGGTGCAGGGGAAATACCGTAATCAAGATTGTGGTGAACCTAGATCCTTGCACTCTGGGCAGGCTGACCCCTGTCAAGGCCGGATTAACTTTTTAGTGGGCCCTAGGCAAACAGACTCATGCCCCCCTACTTAATACTATATCTTTATATTACTTTTTTCACTAAATAATTATAATATGTAAAATAAGTACAACTGGGACCCTTCTTTACTTAAGGCCCTTGGTATGTGCCTAATTTGCCTACGTGTTAATCTGGCCCTGACCCCTGTGAGTTTCCTCGAATGTGGGAAACTCAACTGCACAGTTCTGTGGCAACTGGGGACTGAATTCATTACTCCTTGGCCTTTTCACTTGGAGCAAGCAAGACTAGGGGACCTCTGAGCCCCAAGGCCTCTGGGCTTGGGGCTTGCACATAGGATGCCTGCCATGGATTTGGGGAGTATCTGAAGCCCAAGACTGATGGGTCCGGGAAGGAGGATTCTTGCCCAGTGGTAGAGCCACACACACAGACTTGAACGATTGAGCTCAGCTCAGCTGAAATTTAGAACTTCACTACTGGGCTTTGCCTAGTACAATTTGGACCTGATTTGGCCCTTGAAACAAAATAAAAATAAAACTACACAATGATGAGGTGTGGCATTGGGACGTATTATATACATAATTATATACATAATATATTACATATATTACAAGCCATAATGCTGCACTGGTGTGGGTTGTTGACGCACAGCAATGCATCATCAGTGCAGAATAACAGCATCAATTTATGCCACTGGCAAGCAGACAGCGTCTCTAGCATATCATGTGTGTGCATCCACCCACTAAGCCTGCTGTACTTGGCACCTTGAGGCTGCTTCACTCCTACGGACTGGCTAAGCTGCTCATTTTCTTCCCTGGTTTACCTTCAGCTGCTTTTGTCAGGGGACAAAAGGCAATTCTCTCAGAACCTGCTCTTTAGGCCACTCACTACTTAGGAAAGCACCAACATAAGAGGAATCCATAGAATACGTATGAGAAGAGGGAACAGGAGAACCTGGCTTCATAGATCAGCACAGAAGACTACCTAAGAAGTCTTTTGCACCAGTTAGGGTTTCTCAGGGGCAGACTCACAGTCAAAGGGTACTCTGCAAAAGATAAGAAATGACTTCTTGCTCTTTATTGCTTCTTTCAGATTAACAAAATCCCAGGGGAAAAAATATTGGGGTTTTCCTTCTTTCATTTTTTACATACAAATGCACCTCTTTTCTACCTCAGGGACTCGAGGGTGATCAGAGAACTAATTAAATTAATTCTTTGCAGTTCCTAGCCAAAACCAAACAAGAAGAGAATACCCCAAAACCCATTAAACTTCTTCAATCCATCAAAAAGTAGCATAAAACCTAACATAAGATCTTTTAGATCCCTCCCATATCCTTTCCAAGTCACCATTTTTGTGCAATTAAGACTCTGTGGGCATTGCAGCTGCTACATGTATGTTTGCATAGTGTGCCTGAACAATGGAGAACACATTGGGGTTCTCACCCCTGTAAGAACAACAAGTTTACATGTTTGTAAAACACGTGGAACTACTCAGTGGAAAGTTATAAGGGAGGATTAAAGGTATATGTAGAAACTAACCTCACTTAGTACCAGCTGGACATGATGCACACTCACTTTATAAAAAAAGCAGGGAAAAAGTAATTTTGGCAACTGGCTGGCTTAGGATTGGTAAAGGACTTCAGGGCGTCTTCGTTTAAGATACCAGTTCCAGGCTAGTGACCAAAAGTTGTAATCCTCTGGATATCTTGTATAAAGGGTTTGGTGAGTATGGTCTGGCTCCCAGCAGTCAAGTATCCACAGGTGGCTTTAACTAACATGGGGCCTTTGTACACACCACAAAATTGGCCTTTAAAGAGAGTTAAACCCTTTTACACTGCTTTAATGGTGTTGCTGTTTGCACTTTTGGCAGTATATTGTGCATTAAATGACTTAGGGATGTAGCAAAATAAAACATGTCCAAGGTGTTTTAGTCTCCTATCTTAGGGTGTGTGTAGATGAAGCAGGGGCACTAAATTGAAGCGGTGGGTTTTTAAACCACCACTTCAATTTAGGGTGAAGTAAACCCCTGTGTCATGCATACACCCCACACTTACCTGCCTCTCTGGCGGCGTGGAAGGGAGGGAGAGCTGCCAGCAGGTGGAACAGTCCTTAGGCTGTGGGAGGGGTGAGCTGGTGCTTCCCTCTGCGGCAGTGGCAGCCCCCACCCAGGTGGCACCCACCTACAAGCACCTGGCTTGAGTGGTTCTGGGAAGCACCGCAGATACGGAGGGAAGCACTAGGCTCTCACACAGCTCCAGCAGGCAGGCAGGTTCCAGGGGGGGGAAAAATAATCAGGCTCACCGCTTTTCTTGGGTGGAACCTGCCTTCCCAGGCTGCTGCCAGGCTGCCCATAGGGCTTCTTGCAGAGCCACAGAGCTGCATGGAGCTTGGTGTTTTGCTCCACAGATGAAGGGGAAGCAAACTAAAACTCCACAGAGGAGTTTTACTTTGCTGTGCCCCAAGTCATTTAAGGTGCACTACGCCGCCGAATTTCCTACAGCAGCTCGAATTAATGTGCAATATGCCAGTGAGGTGTGCAGACACCAACACCGTTAAAGTGGTGCTAAAGTATTTCGCCCACTCTAACGTGTTGTGCACACATGCCCCTCATTTTGTTTGTGCACCACCACTGGAGAGAGTTTATTCCACAGTCTGGACACCCTGACTGTGAAGGAGTTTTTTGCTGGAATTGAGTCTGAAGCAGCCTTCTAGGAGTTTGTATTCATTGCTCCAGGTCTTCTTCAGGCATGCCCTGGTGAACAGTTGTTCACTGAATGCTTGATGTACTCCCCTGATACAGCAGTAAGCTGCTACCAAGTCCCCTCTCAGCCTTCTCTCTTCCCAAGTTCCTCAGCCTCTCCTCGTATGACTTGTCTTGCAAGTCCCTGATCGTTTGGGTGGCTCCTCTCTGGATCCTCTCAAGTTTTTCCACGTCCTTGTTAAATTGCGGTGCCCAGAACTGGACACAATACTCCAGCTGGGGTCTCACCAGTGCAGAGTACAGTGGGAGTATCACTTTCTTAGTTTTGCATGAGATGCAACAGTTAATACGTGCCAGCATGCTGTTTGCCCAGCTGGCCACAGCATTGCACTGCCAGCTCATGTTCATGCGTTGGTCAATCACTACCCGTAGGTTCCTTTTGGCCATGGTGCAAGTCAAATTGTCACCACTGAGCCTGTAGATATGTTGGGGATTGTTTGCCCCCAGATGGAGCATGTTATACTTCTGAGTGTTAAACTTCATCTGGTTTTGGTCTGCCCAGCTCTCCAGCCTGTGTTGAAAGGCTTCAGTTCTAGGCCTCATCATGATTGCAGTGTAAGAAACTCATGGCTATATATCTATATACAATGATAACTTTTCTGAAAGAAAGAAAGACTTTGACTTTTAAGAGGTGTTTATTCCAGGGAGGGTGACCAATCGGGACCAGTAAAGAATATGTACAGGTTGGCCCGAACACTTGGGCCTCACGGACATGGTCCTGGGCTCACGGCCTGCAAGGCCTGCCTGTACACTCTAGACTAAAAACCATAGCGAGCCAAAGGACTATTTACATATTTACAGGGCATTGACCATCCTGGTCCCAGCAAGCCGGTTTCGCCGGCTCTTCAGGGTGGCCATCTTGGCCTGACCCAGCAGGAAGTTGGCCAGGCTGACCACGGCCTGCTCCAACGCCCGGTAGGGGAAGGAGTGGATGTAGACATCCTCGGAGAAGTCCCGGCCCAGTGCCCAAAGCAGCGTGCCCAGGGTGGCAAAGGGGAAGGAAGAAAAGACATGCAGCAGCATAAGCCTTCCCTGATTATCTTAGTAAGGGGGCCAACAGTTAAGTCACAGAATGTGAACTGAACTCACATTTACAGAGAAGGCTAACCTTGACATTCTTGTAGACCCCTTGCCACCGGATTGAGATCCAGAATCTCATCCTTCATTTCAGAACTATTATGTTTCCAGTCATAATGGCAAAGCCACTCCAGAAGACTTGGTATTATGCCTGCAAAGAGACTGCAACAATAATTCTGATATTCATCTCAGTGGCATGTTCAGATTTAAACTTAACAGGTAACACAGTCAACATTGCTAGCTATTTCACTATTGAAACGCTTTCGTTAAAACATGCCGCTTACTTCACATAATTCCCCAGCTGCCTTCCCAGGAGCCCAAAGTCTCACCTGCCTCTTTCTGACTGCCAAATAAATACCTCCAGCTGCTACCTGAAAACAATCCAATACAGCCAGGTGTTAATGCAAAAATATGCACATCACAGACATATGGACAGCATAAAATATATTTAACATAATGCATAACTGTGCTGAATGATCATTCATGTTTATATATAGTTAAATGATAATCTTTCAATTCAGAATGTAAAGAAAGTTTTTGCAGTATTTCCAATCTACTGCACAAAGGCATTGTAGTATCCAAGGGCTTTCCCACGGAATTTGGATCTAGCATGCTACATACAGTCTTACTCAAAGAGTCGCAGCTGATTGATTTAGGTTCACCCTCCCTTGTTTGGACTGTCTTACAGTACGACTGAACAGAGAATTCAGTCCATGGAGTTATACATAACAATGCAAGAAGACTGCTGGGATACTGTGCCCAGTTTGGGTGTCCACACTTTACGCAGATACTGACAATTTGCCAATGTGTCTATATCTGTCTGAGCTTTTAAGCTGTCCTGCATCTGAGCAGCTTCCCACCAGTCTCTGGCTCTGGTCTCCTGAGCGCAGACCCTCTGGGTGTTATTTTTAGGGAATGTTACCCTATGACCCAATTGCTTAAGGCTGCCCAAAATGAATGTGCCTCTGCCACAAGACACCTTTGTTGCTGACCCATTACCATCCCAGATATCCACCATTGTGGGTATCCTGTTTATAGTTTAATCCAGGACAGCTGAAGCAAAACACAGCCTTTGCAGAGGAATTTCTTAACACTACTCACAAACCAAAGATACAATGCTATAGGCAAAACAAGCAAGCTATATGCAGTCCCCTCTCACAGCATCTTCACAGTTCAAATATTCTTTGAGGTTTGGTCTGTGTCATCAAAGTTATAAGAATGAACAGTGGTCTGGAAAAGAAGCCTTATTCAGGGACTTAAATTTGATCTATTTACAACCCTGCACAAAAAAATGTAAACAGTGAGTTGATCACAATGTACATGCAGCTAAGCAGAAAAAAAAGGTCTGATAACCTCAAGACCTCTTTTGCCTAGTCAACAAAGGCATAACAAAATCCAGTAGCCAGAAGTTACAAAATGTCACGTTAATAGTTGAGGTTAATAC
Organism: Caiman crocodilus; assembly: GCA_030014935.1. Taxonomy (NCBI): domain Eukaryota; kingdom Metazoa; phylum Chordata; order Crocodylia; family Alligatoridae; genus Caiman; species Caiman crocodilus. Next base: position 19,733,831 of record JAGPOW010003182.1, read on the forward strand.
CTGAAAAAATTTACCAAAAGATGCAAAAACACTAAGTAAAGTTCTACAGTGTATGTTTTGCTACAGCTCAGACTAGGTGGTTATAACAGCCCCTGCTCGCCTTAAATATCTATTAATCCAAATCAGCCCTTTTCACCAACAGAAGAAATTTGTGCAATAAATGTCTTCATTTTGATCCAAACTATTCCCCATAGCCCCCCAACCCCATCACCTACATTCCAGGTCAAGCCTATTAAACTTTGAGAATTAGAAAAAACAGATTGAAAATGGGAGAGTAACTACAGTTTAAGAAGCCAGCCCAATGCAGCTTCTAACCCTGAGTCTCTAGGCCACAGTCCAGAATTTTGCACCGTGCTGGACAACACCCAGTGTGTGCACCTTGAAAGCCATAGTGAGAAGAGCCATGAGGAATCTTATCTTTCTTAGGGCTTTTTACTGTGCCTTTTCTGTTTGATCAATGAGGGCAGGACAAGAGCAGAAGGAAAAGAAAGGGAAGAAAGAGAAGAACAGGATGATGGGGAAGGAGGAAAGTAGCAGGCATGAGAAGAGGGAGCAGGACCCTTCTCTGTAATGGTCTGTGAGACTCCAGCAATGGTTCCAACTGGGGTCACACTGCAGCAAGACAGTGGTACAGTCTTCAGGAAGGAGAACACGTGCTCAGCCATCTGGTACTTCATGTCATTACAGTTTCAGGTCAGGTCAGTCTGGGATTCAAAAGGTGAATGACTACGTTCACTGCAAGTGTAAAATAGCAGAAATGGGCAAGAGAATGTAGTCACAGTTCGTCACTCCAAGGCATGGCAAGCCTGTGCTTCACTGTGTTAGGTCTGGCCATCTGGTACCAAGTACCATGTCACCATTGATGACTAAGGTTTATGAGTTTAAACCTTTGATAGTCAAGGGCCTGCTCTTAGGTCTGCTGGTTACCTTCCTCCTCACCTATAATCCCACACTGCTATTTTTGTCCAGAGCCCAGCTCTGTTGCCACACCATTGTCTTCTTATCATAGCCAAGTGATGTTTGTCATTTCACTGTGTTTGACAGGACTCTTATGTCACAAAGCCATGTTTCAGTACTGGCTAATATGCCAATGCCCTTGGCCAGTGATAAGCATTCTACTTCACCTATTTTTACATCGACGTGGCTCTCAGTGATATACATAGAATTATATGTAGGCTACATGCCTATTTTTTCTTGCACTCCTTTATCTGACACTCTGTTATTTTCCTAACATTATCTGCCTCTGATGTAACCTGCCCTTCCTCTGTTGTAGTTTCTGGCCTATCCTGCACTGGATACAGAGAGAGATTTGTTTTACTGGCATGCAAAGCAGATGGCTTTGTCTTCCCTGCTGGCTTTCCTTCAGCTCCTAGTTTAAATAATCCCCTCCAGCCCAGATAATGTCTTGGAAAACATGGCTTATAGCTAGAGGCTCCAAAGGCTCAACCTATTTAGAGTATCAACAAGAAGGTTAAAGGGTGACTTGATTAGTCTATAAGGATTCACATGGAGAATAACATTTGGTAACAGGCACTTCAAGCTAAGAGACCCAAGTACAACAGGCTCCAATGACTATAACCTTGGTCCTTGAACTAGTGGGAAGAGCTGTGGGAAATAGTTTAGCATTCAACAACCTGGAGAAGCAGCAGCCACAGCAGGGGCCATGCTCACCCCCTCAAGTACTGCCCCTTTAAACTCGCCTATTGGATCAAGAAGTGATATTCTTTTCTTTCTGCCAGAAGGTGGATCCTATCTCAAGATGTTCATCCTTACATTTTACCATAATTCCCTTCTCTTGCAAGATTGGTTTCCTGAACTGGAAAACCAAGGGAGTTTGTTTTGAGGTAGGTCAGGCTGTCCCAGTAATTCATTTTGCTCCTTCTTGAGCAGTTCAGTAGTTCAGGCCACAACCTGAGCTGGGCTCTGAGGACCACGAGAGAAAAACCACGGGTGCTAATATAAGACTCTTGTTTGCAAGACAAGTTCTTGCATGTTCTGCTTTCTGTGCAGTAAACTGAGACCTCGTTCCTTCTACCCCATGTCTAATCTGCTGCTGGTCTTCAACCTCCACAGCTACACTGGGGTTTTTACTTTGCGACTGGGTACTTGGTTTGGGGTCTGATTCTGGTTTACACTGGCTTCATCAGTGGAGTTAACCTGATTGATAGTAATGTAACTGAAGTGAGAATCAGCATTTTTATCTAGAAGCTAAGGGGTTTTTTACTTGTTGGTTTATTTAACAGACCTCCTGGACTCTCAGACTGTGAGGATGAATTCAGAAGCCTGCTGCCCTTTTTACTGAACTCCCACTCACTCCCTGAGTCCTCTGTGCTCACTCTGTCTGGGGCCTCTCTCCTCTGTCACGTGGTAAAGCAAAACTGGTCTCCCGAGGAAACTGTGCCTCTTATGTTTGAGCTGAGAAGCACAAACAGATCTAGGGACTTTCCCCTGGCAGGCTGAGTCAGGGGCTGTGCCCATACTGAAACCCAGCTGACATTTACTGACATTCACCATAAGAACAGACGTTTGAGTCACATCCACTTCCCACAAGTCAATGCAAACAGGGAACTGGAGAGTCTTCGGCATCCCAAGGCCTCGCCGCAAACGCTGCACTCAAGGAGTCCCTGGGTCAGAAGAGGCCTCTAAGTGAACTCCAGACCTGCCTCTAACCAGCTGGAAGATTGAGGATTTAGCAGAGCATCTAGGGCCACATTTCCTACAGCCTCTCAGCACTTACAAAGGCACAGCAGCAGATTTCACATCTAACTCTTATTGAATTCAATGGGGCTGAATGCATGTTTTTCATGAGGGCAGCACTTTCTGGCTGGGGACGCTATTGAGCATGCCGGTTCCACCCATCCTGCAGGCACACCCAATATCCAGAAACATGCTGGCAAGGTCACAGTGGAGATGGAGGCTTTCAGAGTGACTGCAGAGTAACACCCCAAGAACCTCACTGACAGATCCACGGGGCATGGGCAGGCGCGGAGTGCCCAGGACACGATGGGACTGCAGAGTAGGTACCCAAGAGCCTAGCCAAGATGGTTTTGTAGCTCTCTAGGAGCCTCTCTGCAGCTTTAGGTACCCAAATACCTTTGAAAGTCTGTCCCTTGATCAGTATCAGGATTTGTGAAGACTGTGTGGTGAGCAGACTGCACGGAAGAAGCTGGCTGCTGTCCCCAGTGGGAAATGGCACAACTTACCATGTTAAATAAATCATTAGGAAATGTACAGTGCAGATATTAATACCTTTGGTTGCACTGGGGCCCAAGATGCCAGATTTAAGTGTGACCTTGTGGCCTGCAGAGATTACAAAGGGGAGCCTCATCTGAAGGGATTTTTAGTGTGTGTGGGGGAAGATGCATTTAAATCACCCATTTATTTAAATAGGACAGTGCATGGTGCTTTCTTACAGGCTGCAACAAACAGCTTCTTTGACAATAGAGCCATATCATGTGAGGGTTTGTGCCTGCACCGTACCACACGGTCTCATTCTGTTTCAATGCACTCTAGACATCTATCCCCTAGTGGGAAGACCGCTCTTAGCATATACAGAAGCACCAGAAAATGGGGTAAGTGGTCTCTGGCTTGCCCTATGGCATAGAGAGCTAGAAGGCAGGAAGACCAAACAGGTTACCAGGAGTCCTATCCATGCTTTAGAATGACACGGTGCAGCTCTGATCATAAGCAGAGAGCCATATACTGACTTAGGCCTTAGCTAGAGAAAGAGCTTGGTTAGCTCTCAGGATTAATAACACAGTAGTAATCATGTTGGGATTGAACACACAACAATTTGAGCCAGCCATGTTATTAAATTATGATGATCTATCTAGATTAGAAAATGTGTGGAGGGTGTGTCAAGGACTAGACTAGAGGGAAGGAAAGACAGCCTAGAATGAAGGTAGAGGGATAGTACTCAATACAAGATGTCCTAAAGGACCTGATAGACCCTTACTTTGTGGCATAAAGAAGGAGCCAGGGAGTCAGTTTGGAATAGGACCTTGGGCACTTGGAGGGGCAGGTCTCAATACTTTAACAACCAGCCCAGCTCAAGGTAGACAAGATGTCCCATCCCTTCTCTTCCCCAATGGTTATAACCTGTTGAGCTTTAGCTCTGGAGCCCAGGAAGGGAATCCATGGGGTGTGAGATAGCCAGGCATTTCCTTCTCTGATTAATACGTTCTAAACCTCTCCTGCTGCAGGGACCTAAATCCCATTGTGGACAAACCCAAATGATCATCTCCCTGCTCTTTATGCTGAGAGTCCAACCTACCCTATTCTTTGGTCAGCAGAGCAGAGCTCAGATTTCTCACAGGCAGAGAAACGGGGATTGCAATAGGAAAAAGAGAGAAGAAAAGAGAAGAGAGACATGTGAAGTCAAATTTAATCCTGGAAGAAGTTGACTGAAATCAGTGGTATAGGTTGTACTAAGGACACAGTATTGGTTTAAGGACACAGGCAAACAAGGTTCTTTGGATAAATCATGTATCTTTTATTAGACCAACTGAATAGTTAGACAATTTTTTCTTAGCAAGCTTTCGGGCTTAAAACCCCTTCATCAGGCTGAAGAAGCATCTGCAGTTGGTCTGTGCTCTTCCTGGATGGAATGAATAGTAAAGAAGCTATTTTACTATTCATTCCATCCAGGAAGAGCACACACCAACTGCAGATGCTTCCTCAGCCTGACAAAGGGTTTTTAACCCCGAAAGCCTGCCAAGAAAAATTGTTCCAACTATTTAGTTAGTCTAATAAAAGATATCAGCTTTACCCAAAGAACCTTGACTGAAATCAGTGGAATTTTACCAGGAATAAGTTTGCATGGGATGATCTACTCTGAGATGCACTCAGCAGATCCTGCTCTCCTAGCTCTCTCTCTTTAGTCCTCTTCCATTGCACAGAATGCTTCTCCTTCATTAGAAGCAAAACAGCAGGAAGGGGGATGTTCCCTGGATGCTTATTGTTTTCTACCTGCTCTGTTACCCAAGAGCTGACAATTACCCCAGCTCAGATTGGAGTTTAGTAGATCCATACTAATCATTTAAATTGCACCCTGACAGGGACGGCACTGGCCAAAGAGAACATTTAGGGGGGAGATGGCACCTATGGGAGAAGCAGGAGCTTGCCAAAGAACAAAGGGAGCCAGAGCGTCAGCACATTTGGAAATGGAAGGTTAGGGCATGGTCCACAGAGAGGGGGAAAATTCCACTCTCAGGTTGTTTTGATAGTTGCTTTCTCCTTACTGATTCAAGCAGGAGCTGGAAAGCTACAACCCAGGCACCTTGTAATTAAGATAGATATTTATGCAATCTGCATGGTGCTATTTAAATCGTCCCTCTGGCTTTCGGAGAAAATACCTAGGATACTTTTCTCCTGGTAATTCATCCACGCAATAGCAAATACTCCCCTCCAAACAACAAGTTAAGAGAACAGAAGAAAGGGGGTGGTAGAGGGGAGACAAGATGCCCCCCACAGCAAAACTACTCTGGGAGGACTTCTAGTATGCTAATGCAGTAGAAAGAAAACACTTTATCACTTGTGTACTTGAGATTAATGGAGAAAGTCTAACCATCTGCTCATGATTTTTAATTCTAGACCCCTGCCATAGAGGTCTGGATAAGCAGCAATGCTATTTATGCTTTTTAGGTTTTAACCCCTCTGTTCACAGTGCTTAGCTAAGGGCACAGGCCTTATTTTCCTGCTCTTGGATGGTGTTAGCTAACATTTATCAACATAGTATATCTTCAACACTAATTAGGCATCCATCCTAATCACTACTCAAGAATGGTCCAGCACTAGAATAGCAAGGGGGTACGGTATAAGTAAAATTTGAAGTTATTAGCCCAAAGGTGGATAAAGGGCCCATGGCTAGAATAGTGGTAAGGGCTTCAGTTCCAGTTTGAGGAACATCAGCATTCGATGAGTACGTAAAGCCGAGGGCTTCAACCGAAAGAGGTGCTAAGAATCATGCCTAGTCAGGGGCATTGGCATGACTGTGTCATTAAACTCAACCAAAATTAAATTTTAAAAGGCTTGAGATAAACCAACCCGCCCACTTCAATTCAAACGGCGATAATAATACATTAAGAAATCAACCATGAGGCCAGCTATTCACGTCATGCCTAAGAAAGCAGCAGTAATAGTCAGGCATGTATAATCAGGAGAAGAGACTATATATAGCTCCAAAAAATAAACTACATCTGGGAGAAGATGACAGGGAGGAGGATGATTCAAAGGGTAAATAGTTCTCTCTGGAACACTTGGGCCTGTCTCAAGACTCCCGCTGTCAATGGCTAACACTCACTAGCCGCAAGTGTTGCTGTCAAAGGTGGAACATCTGCATCCCACTGAATGACATTACCCCCAATTTGGACCTTGCTTGCTGGCAGGTGGTGAGCTAGTTGCCCCCAAGTATGCTGTGAAAGTCAGGACCAAGCGTGCTGAGATAAATACAAGCTCTTTGACTTTGGGGTGTGGAAATGAATGGTCTGGACTCTAAGAAATGCCTCAGTGGAACAGCTGCTAGGCCCTGTGAGGCAGGGCAGGCATCTCAGGAGATTGTTTCCGATGCACACAGAGCTATACATAGTTGGATCTTTGCATCTGCAGAACAGTAGAAATCCCAGCCCCAATGACAGCACTGTTCACAAAGAGGAGGTGCTGCACCCACATCTGTGCATGCATAAAGCTTTCCTCCAAGGAAACAGCCAAAAACCACCCCCCCTTCACTAAGCCTTGAGTCATTCTGTGCTGCCAGCCACCATTTGGCTGTGGACAGAGAATAACAAATCTCATGAGGAGAGAAACAACAGAAGAGAAACTGCAGAGGGTGCCGTGTCTTAGACCTAATGAACACACCTTCTTCCATGCACCAGGCTACACGGATGCTTTCATCCCTCACTGGGAGAAACTGTAAAAATAGGGTTAAAGGCGCTAAGAAGACTCATGCAGAATTATCCCTTGGGAGGGACAATGTGCAGCAATGTCAGGGCCTCAGCCATAGCGGTAGGGCTGATGGCAGGCATCAGGGCTTGGAAATCCCTTGGATCTTAGCAGAAGGCGCCTGGACTAGTTGCTGTGTAACCCACTAATTACACAGCGAGCAGTACTGCTGGCTGGCCCCATCATTTATAGGCTCCCAAAATAGACCGGAGCTGGCTGAAGGTCAGCCAAAGTTGTTTACAGCCGTCTACCAAACACAGCCCTGGGCGATGATGTGTCGGTAACAAAGACAGGCTGAGGCTATGGGGTGGGGAGCAAGGTAATGCCTAGCATTCAAAATGGCAGTGGTGCATATCACACATGTGTTCAACTCCTTGTCCATCCCCCATGCCAAAGAACCTCAGCTCTGTGGGTGGAAGGGGTCAGTAGCCAAGGACCAGTGGGTGTGAAGCTGGCAGCTGGAGCTCTACCCCTATACCAGTGCTAGAGCTCCTGTTCTGGGGAGGCCCAGACTTAGCACCAGAATCCAGAGAAGATTCAAGCTTCATCTTCCATCTGGGCCCATTTGCTGCAGTGCTGGGAAGGCTAAACAATGCTCATGCTATACATGTTATAGCTTATGACTCTGTGGCAGGAAATCTAGCACAGACCTTCCCCTTCATGACCCCCTCCAGCCTGCACATACACACACATCTCCCTTCCTGGGCCAACACAGACTCCCCTTTCCCCGACTCTCTCCCTTGGAGTTTCACAGACCACAAGAGTCTTTTTCCTGGGTGCTGATGCTACATGCACTATTTTCATTGCCCTCCACCATCCCAGAATGCAAAACAAAAGGAGGAGACCAGATCTCCCCACCTTCCTGGTGCCATCTTCCTGGGTTCTTCTTGATTGTAGCCTGCAGCATGCTACATAACAGGCCAGTTTGCTACAGTTAGCCAGCAGTCCTATTTTTAATCTCTGCTCAGCTTTTCATTTTTAAAACCACCCACGGGAAACATTTCCATTTTACCCTGAAAACGACTTTGCTGTGAAAATAAATGATGAGCCCATCATGGTGCTAAAATAAAAGGCTCCCCAGAGAAGAAAGCCACATGGAGCCAAGGGGGCAGTTCTGCTTTGTTCCAACAGGTTAGACACAAAGCAGCTTCTTGAAGCTCTTTCATAAGAGAAAACAGCTCAGTAAATGAGACAAGCAAACCAAAGAGAGGGGTTGCAGCAACAAGCTAATGGCATCAAGGGAGTGATTCAGTCCAGCTATTGCAGTGAAATGAGCCTGGTAGAATCCACTGGAATGGGCTGAGAGAAAATGCAAGCCCAAACTCCCTTTCATATGGGACCAATGCCACAGTCTCCCAGAGCTGAGAGTAAGTAGTATTTTAGAATGAGCAGCTGCTGGTGGCTGCACAGTTGCAATGCTTTCCCAACATGGAGGGAAGTGCCCAGGGGACTGCAAGGTAGAGCATGGGATCAGAGTGGGTAGGGAGCTGGTAAATTATTCTGTGGTAGCTGGAAGAAAGCCACAAGGTACAGCAGAAAACTGTGGTGTGTGATGTCAGAACTGCACCCACTCCCTTTTCATTGGAAGAAGAAGGAGTAGGATGCCAGGATAGATTATACTGTGATGCATCTAACACTGGCTCCAACAGTGACCAGTCCCAGAGGGTTTAGGGGAAGGTGCGTGAAATCCCATGACGGGCATGTATGTAACAATCCCTGCACAGCAGACTGTTCCCCACCTTGCCCTCCATAGTCAGGCTTGAGAACACTTCTTCCAGTTAGAGAGCAAGGTGGCTGCCCGTCAGCCAGTGGACGAAGGATTGAACAAACCATCCCCTCCAACCCATGCACTTCAGGCCAGATGAGACAGCAGGGGACATGGCGTGCATGACGTCGATCCTATTACTAGAGCTGCAAAGGGCATCAGGCTGCACATATCAAGTCTGGCAAACTAAAAAATGGTCAGGACACAAAGAGGACAGTTCAGGACCCATGGTCTTTTGGCTTATTAGCCTCTCTGTTGAGACGGTCAACAAGATGGCCTTCTGTGGTACAGAGGCCACCGGGAAGAACCAAACCAAGATTCATCAACTGATTAGATACAGAAAACTAAACTGTGTTCAGCCTGCAATAACTCTGGGGCTTCTCTACCAAGTTCAAATTCAGAGCAACCTGTTCTTTTAGAGAACGGAGGGGGCTGGAGGAGAGCGAGCAGTGATGATCACTCACTGGGGAACGTTCTGTTCAGGCAGCAGAGGGAAAGGAGCCCAAGCTCAACAAGAGCTGTCACATTCCAGGATGTGAAGGGAACAAAAATCTCCTTGCTGCTCAGATGTGTTCATTTCAGTTGCTTCCTCAGCTGGAGGCAAATAGAAATTGGGCCCAGTTCCTGCTTAGAGCTCCCTGTGGGAAACTTGGGTCACATTCCAGGTCACATTCAGGCTGCCTTTGTTAGGCATTTCACAGCTACTCTGTTGTACTCCCCCAGGCAGGGCCAGCTCTGAGCTATGGCAACTGCTTCCTTCTCCCAGACAGTCTTGGAGGTCTCTTGATAGGACCTAGATCAGGGGTCAGCAAACCCCAGCACACCACTGCCAGCCCAGGCTCTAAGCAGCTGCTGCCAGCTGTAGAGCCCAGGCTGCTCCCAGCAGGCAGCTTGAAGGCTGCAAGCCCTGCTGCAAGCTGACTGGGCTCCATAGGCCAGCTGCAGCCAGGAGGCTGCAAGCAGCTGCTCCAGCACCGTCCAAGATTGACGTAGTTTTTTTGGCACTCTGGCCAAAAAATGTTGCCTACCTCTGATCTAGATAATAAACAGAGAGGGTGACTGCAGGGACCACAAAGTCCCCTTCTCAGTGTCTGCCATTCTGGGGACATCTCTCACAGGACTGGAGTTTAAAGACCATGCTCCTCTACTAAACGGACAGTCAGTACTGCTGAGATTTCACACCGGCTTTATTCCACACACCCACCTATGCATGAAATACCCTCCCCCAAACCATCCCCAAGGCCTGCACTCTCATCTAAGACCTTTCACAATAAGCAAGATGCCAGGAAAGAAAATACTGCTGGCTATATTCCAGTGGAGGAGCCTCTTTTGTGACTGTGTTATGCCTCTCATCCTCTTCTTAGATTTTGAGCTGTTGGGCCAGTTCTCTGTGTATGCGAACGGTGCATGCACCACAGAATAAATGTTATGACAATTGATGGACCTGGTATTGACAATTCCAATTGACAATTTTATCATGTGCAAGATGATGAGGTCTTGCAAAAAGCCTTGACACAGTAGTGCCTTGCTCTAAGATGCACCCAGGTGAGCTTAACTTGTTCAAGACAGAGGAACCATTTTGAGGAGAGATACTATGTTGAAGATAAGAATGCCAGGGAGCACAAAAAGACTGGAACAACAAATGATACAACTGCAACCCTGGTCAGGGTTCCTCAGAAGCAAGGAACTGGTTACAAGGAGGTACTGAAAGCTGGAGTAACCTTACAGGGACTGTTACAACTCATGTGGAATGCATACATCTGTCTGGAGTGACTTCAGAAGGGATGGCATTAGGAACTTTTGTAATGAGGGATCGTGATGTAAATGCAATCTTTGTATCAATGGGGAGGTATTGCTAGCAGAAGTGAAATGGGAGCCAACATGCCTATCAAATTCTGGACACTGGCCATTGTTGTTCAAGCCTTTCTGCTTCCCTCTCAGGGGCAACGGACCATATTAAGCAATGAACATGCAGAGAACATGTGGAAGAAAAGTCATATTCTGAACGGGGAGCAGCATGCATTAGTGGGTAGGAGCCTAAGAAGAGAACGCTGGATCTGTGATCTTGGAGTTCTACATTCCTAAGGATTTAGAGCAAACGTGCCTGACCTTGTCTTGCCTGAAGGGTGCCCTTGGCACCTGAACCTGGCTGAAGTGGGTTTATGATCCAGAATGGATAAGTCTGACTGCTGGCATACAAATGGCTTCCCAGGAAAACAAGCACTGGATATACTTTTCTCTCCAACCACCCTGACACCTCCAGGAGTTTCTTTGTAGCTAGAGATAGGAAGATCCAGCTACCTAAGGTATGAAGCCTTTGCAGGTCATTCCATACATTCAGTATTTTAACTACATAACCCACTTCCAAAGGCACTGTGTACTTTTCATAGATATTAAGGCTGGAAGGGACTTTGGAAGATCATCGAGTCCATCCCCCTGCCCAAGGGGCAGGAAGTCAACAGAGATCATAGGATCCCAGCAAGATAAACATCCAGATTTCTCTTGAAGGCATTCAAAGTAGGTGCTTGAACCACCTCCGATGGCAGGCTATTCCAGACTTTGGGGGCTTGGATAGTAAAGAAGTTCTTCCTTATGTCCAACCTGAAACGGTCTTGCAGGAGTTTATGACCATTTGACCTTGACATCTCTTGGGGCACTCTGGTGAACAATTGTTCCCCCAGATCCTGGTGAACACCCCTTGTAAACTTATAGGTGGCTATCAGATCACCCCTGAGCCTGCGCTTTACCAGGCTGAAGAGTCCCACAGCTCTCAGCCTCTCATCGTAAAGTCTGTTTTCCTGACCTCTGATCATGCACGTAGCTCTTCTCTGAACTCTCTCAAACTTCTCTACATCCTTTTTGAATTGTGGAGCCCAAAACTGGATGAAATACTAGAGCTGTGGCCTCACCAAGCCCGAGTACAAGGGGAGAATGACGTCTTGGGATTTGCTTGAGCAGCATCTATGGATGCAAGCCAGCGTTTTGCTTGCTTTACTAGCCACAGGTCATCTTGTGGTCAGTCATGACCCCCAAGTCCCTTTCATCCATAATGCTAGCCAGTGTAGCACTGCCAAGTCTATAAGCATGCTGCTGGTTTTTCCTCCCACGGTGGAGAACCTTGCATTTTTTCAGTGTTAAACACCATCAGGTTCTTGTCCACCCATCTCCTGAGCCTGTCAAGGTCAGTCTGGATTGCCCTCCTGTCCTCAGGTGTGGATGCTTTACCCCAAAGTTTGGTATCATCAGCAAACTTCTGCCTTAGAACTCCACATACCTGGGTATATTGCTATTTACGAAGCAGTACATCCAGAGACAATCCCAAATAAAGCTCATTCAGAAAAGTCAACAACTCCCCAGGCAATAGTAAGGCGAGCCTGTGCTCTCTGTCCCATATCCCACCAGTTCAGAAGCCTGGGATAGTCAGTGCCTGATAGTATAGTCCACTATTTTCTTTTCTACATATCTCAGGCTGGCACTAACCAGAACATCACTAGGAAATGGGGAAGCACAAGAATAACCAAACTATCCTTGGAATTAAGAGCATGAAACAGAACTAGCCAGGGAGAAGACTATAGAGGAAAGTGTCTGCAAGGAACTGGAGAACCCTGGGAAGGGATGGAAATTTATCATAGGCTCATGGCAGAATGCCCCAATCACCAGGAGCAAAACTAAATGGGGTTACGAGACACTTTTTGCTATGGAAAAAGTATCAGCTATTAAGAAATGAGAGTGTTCTAATTAGAGCAATTAGGAGGTTGCCTAAACCACTGGTTTGGCTTTGGTCTGACATTCAGACAGGTGAAACCCAACCACCCACCCACAGTATCTCACATTAACTAACAGGTTATAACATGTCTGATGAAACTAACTCTCTGGTGTCCAGCAACAAGGAGCATTCTTGCAGAGCTTGAAAATGACCTCAGGAGAATAGCAATGCCCTTGCTTCTGAGGTTGCAAGGAGACCCGTGGCTCAAATAACCTAGCAGTTTGCCTGGATGCATACGCACCCACAGAGTGCTCAGTTAAGGAGTCTTGGAGGAGACAGTTTGTTCCAGGCTCTGGATAACAAAGAGCAGTGACAGTTCCGGTATGTGGGAAAAGAGTCTTAAGGAAACATTGCCTTTGGCTTTCCAATCACCAGCTGATAGGAAAGTTGGTTGATGCTTTGATGCTAAATTCTCAGAGGAGAGCAAAGGATATAGCAGAGGTCAAAAGGAAAAGTTTGCTGTGGGGGACATGGGCAGCTCAGCTCCGAAGAGCTGGGGAGGAGCCATTTTTTTCACTCCCACTCCTCAGTGTGGCACTGTCTACCTCTGTTCCCAGTAGCAATGGAAGGGGACTGACATTCATCCCTTCTCTACCTCCTCCAGGTGGGGGACAGATGTCATCCTTTATGGATGGATAGATACAGCGTCATACTAGAACAGCCACTCTGGACAATCGAGGGTTTGCATCCAGAAGCCACTAATCTCAGCAGTCCTCAAAGGGATGGACAAGCTGCTTGTTGAAGTACGAGGGGAGTAGAGGGTGGAGGTGGCAGGGAGATCCTACCTAAGGAAAATAAAACAACCAGCTCAGTTGTGGGAGAAGCCAGCAGGAGATGAAGGCTGGCTGGCACAGAACGGGGCATCTTCCACCAGACACCCTGGTGCCTGGTGGGAGGTGAATCATAAGCATCAGAGCCAAATAATACAGGTGATCCAATCTGCCAGCCTCTAGCCACCCAGGCAGCATCCCAGTGGCACTTGAGTTCATGACTGATTCCCTCTTTTGGCAGTAAACTGAGGGTGTCTTTTCTCTCTTGTGGGATGCCACATTTCTCCATTCACATTTCAGCGTGTTGTCTGACTTCCCTGTATGTCTCGTTACAGTTAGTGGGAACCCAGGGCATCCAGCATCATAGTTTCATAGTTTCATAGTAACTAGGGTCAGAAGGGGCCTAGAGCAGGCCATCTAGTCTGACCCCCTGCCAATGGCAAGAAACAAGTGCTGGGGTCA
>JAGPOW010003182.1:19747632-19817261 GCA_030014935.1 Caiman crocodilus
CCAGCCAAGTACCTATCTAGTCTACTCTTGAAGACACCCAAGGTAGGAGCAAGAACAACTTCCCTAGGAAGCTGATTCCAAATCCTAGCCACCCTAACTCTGAAGTAGTGCCTCCTAATGTCCAACCTAAACCTGCTCTCTAGTAACTTGTGACCATTGGTCCTAGTTACCCCTGGTGGTAAAAGCACCAGTAAAGCATCACCTCAGGTTACCGGCATGAAAGTGCCTGGGCAGGCCCTTCAAGGCCTCAAGCCAAACCCACTGGTACTATGATCATTAGCAAACCCTCAATGGGTGTGTACCAGATAATTAAGAACAGGTGGAGGCAGGTAAACACAAGTGCTTCTGCTGCTAAAACTCACATGCACAGGTGGTGTGTCCAGGCTGAGGCAATTTCTACATTAGACTGAGCCTTGTTCAACAATTAAAATTCTTGTGGATGCTGTAGCCTGAAGAAAAAGCATAGAAATAAATTTGAGGCATAAAAATGCATCCTCTTTGCCACCTGGCATCTGGTCTGGCATCATGTCTGCACAGTGCTACCAACCCCTAGTCTCTGCCCCAGCAGCACTGGCACAAAAACAAGTAGAAATCAAGCATATTTACTGCTATGTAGTCCAAATCACAGCAAGAGAAGGACAACAGATCCTGGTTGCTCAGCTGCTAGTGCTGGGCAATGTGACAAGAAAACCAAAGCCTGATATTCACTTTTGGGCATTGTGTGACCTGGATCTCCTGGGGTTAGTTGGCAAAATAAGTAGGTTTGACTGGAGAATGAAAAGGCCATGCCAGTGATGTGACTGGACCTGCTGCTGATAGACAGGCAGTCCCATCACTACAGGGGTGATGGACACCACAACCAACCTGGTCAGCTGCCTGAAGTTAGTGGCAGGACATCCCACATCTCACTGCTTCTGCAGGACCCTGAACAGTCTTCCGTCTTCTGCTTTCTTCCTAAGTGGATACTGTCATCTTTCCTCATTCCTCACCACTCTCCTATCCTTGAGTCTATCTCTAGCTTGTCCCTGCTTGCATGCTGCAATCAAAAAAAAAGGTGTGCTTGTGAGTTGTGTAGACATACCCCAGTGAGGTTTAAACTATCTAAGCTCAGGTAGTGATGACAGTGTAGGTACAGCAGCATGGATCTCAGCTCAGGCTCGCTGCCCAAGTACTTACTAGGCTGGTTTTGCAACCTGTGCTTAACCCCATACTGCTGTGGGCTATGCTGTTATTAGTGTCTAAACTGGCTAGTCTAATCCCCACCTAGGTATGTCTGCATGAATTGCCATCACACCTTTGGATTACAGGGTAGACAGACTAAGAACTTGGCTATTTTACCAGACACATGCATCTTGTCTCCTTCATCTTACTTGCATACAGTAAGGCTAGGAACAGACATTGTATTTGTCCTAGGACAAGTCATGCCTGTCTTTATCCTGGAACAGAAATAGCTCAAGATTGGCACGTGCACATATTGACTTTCTAATCAGAGTTTAGCAAGCAGCTAAATGCGTTGCTACTTTTCTGCCATTGATTCAATCACGTACTCCTGGGATAACCATTCAGATGCACTGTGTGATGGTCCGAGATAAACTTAGAATTTCTTGTCCTGTGAACCTTTTTAGGATTTAAACCTGGACAATGGACATGGATTTCTGAATGATTGCACTTTGTCCCAGGATAACATGATTTATCCCAGTGTGACATCTGTTTGCAGTCTCACTGTCACAGCCATTCAATGACAACTACCATGATGTTAGCAAGAGGTTCCCTTCTGACTGGTTGAACTGGGACACATTGGTGGGGCAAGGTACTGGGGTGGAAGGCATGGACATATGGCCTTCACATAGTGCAAGCTCTGGAGACAAGCAGAGGAATTCCACTCCCTGCTGCTGCTGACGCACTTTTCACCAGCATGAAACAGAGAATAAAGCCAATATCTTTGTATAGAGACACCCTCCAGGAAGGCCCTGGAGAATTATTATGCACGCACAAAGCAACAAACAATGTTCAGTGCCAGCATAAGAGTTTCTACGAGCTGAGACGCCAAGCACTGAGGTACAAAGTGATGGGGTAGGAGGTTGCATGTGTGCATGGGGGAAATCTCTCCAGAAGCCACTCCCGCGATGACATTTGTTCTGAACCTGCTCTTTGTGCTACACAGCGGAGAAACATGTTGGTTCACTTAACCCCAGGGACCAAATGGTTATGTAGCATCTAATGATACTCCAGAGAAACTGCACTCAAGAGTCCCTTATTAGTAATGAAATAAGAATCATGAAACACTAAACACCCAACCTCTCCCTACCACAAAAGCCAGCCTGGGGCTTTCATCAGTGGCTGGTTTGCCCTGACGCTGCAAAGCAGTTTGCAGCATGCATCAGAATCAGGCAGCTTCATGGTGTGGGTTTGAGAGGGAGCAGCCTGGCCTTATTCACAACCATCCAGTAACATCCCACTAGAAGAACAATAAAACCTAGTAATAATACTCTGCACTTCTCCACCACTTGTCCACCAAAGGGCTCAAGGCACTGTGCAGAAGTGACAGCATCCCAGTCTCCATTTTACAGATAGGGAAACTGAGGCACGGAGCACTGATGCAATTTGCCCAAGGTCACAAAGAGAACCCATGGCAAAAGCAGGACTTGAACCAAGGCACCTGGCATTGCAGTTCCCTGTTGGTTGTAATCATTAGACAATACTGGTTTGCAGCAGAAAGACAGCCTACGGCCATGGAAGGGTTCCTCCTCCTCTGGAGACTTCTCTCATCAACCTTCACTGAGTTGTGTACACCTGGACATGCTGTATGGTATCCTGCAAAGGTTAATGAGAGCTGACAGAATCACAGGGCCCTGCAAAGCCCTAACTCTAATCCTAACCTAACACCACAATCCAGCCCAAGTTCTCCCCTGGGACTGCAATCTGGTCCCATGTTCAACCTGGGCCATAATCTGGCCCCAGTCCCAGCTCAGGCTGCCCTTGAGTGCCAGCCCTTCCCAATGCATGTAACCCAGAACTGAGCGCAGATAAATTAAACGTATGCTGTTGCAGTTCCAGCCATAAACGTCACAACAGCTGCAGGTCACTGGAGATGCAGCCACTCACAGGTGTCACTGTCACACTTCCTTTGGTTCTGCCACACGACTTCAACATGGACATGAATAGATCTCCTCTCATTCACACTAAATCCTTGGCATGCATTTTCTACAGAGAAAGGAGCTTCTTCTTAGGCTAAATGCAAATGCTAAAACACAGCTCCTACTTTTTTACTGACAGGACTTTCATAACAAATGCAGATAGGGAAGGGAGGGAGATTCCAACCTGTCATTCACACCCCAGGTCAGGGCATCTGCTGTCATTCGCTCCCTGACAATGCACAGCAGTCTCTGTGTTGGGTCTCAGTGCCTGTGTGCTTCATGACTGGCCAGACACTGAGCGGCTGATCCATGGTTGAGTGCCCCAAGGTGAATTCTGTCACCCTCCAGTGCTGCGGAAATGAACAGTACTAAACTTTTTTCTATCTCCCTTTTCTGAATAGCACCAGGAAGTTGCAATCAGCTCTGAAGACGGCTGCAGCAGCCATTCGAGTGCAGCACTGCAGGTTACAGCAGATTACAGCGCGTCTCATGAGGATGGTGCTGTAGCAGGTACAGGAAGCATTCTGGCCAAGGACACCAGAGAGAAAGCCCAGATCTTTCCAAAAGTGCCCTGGAATCTTATTATCCAGGCACGGTAGGCAAGAGCTTGGCTTCCCTCTAATCTCCTGCATATCCCCTCCAGAAGGAATGCCATCTGGTGTGGTGTCCAACAGGCCTTCATTCCAGCCCAGCGCTGCAACAGCATTGGCAGTCTGAAACTATGCACCAGATCTCATGCTGCTGTTTAGGAGTATGCAGAAGCCCATCAAAAAGCCCTTTTGCAGGTATATTCAGGGCCTTTGCATTGCATTGCAGGTGCAGCTACTCCACACTCACAGAAGTAGGCCACAAGAGGAATAAACCCACTCCTCCCATGTTCTCTGGCTCCCCAGAGGCAAAATGAAGCAGCTTCAGTTTTTATGCCCCTGCCATTGAAGCAGTGAAACAGCATGATGTGAACATATGGCCAGGGGGACAGAGTGGTCCCCACATGGCCAGTTATTGCTCTGTCTGCTCTAGAGGACAGAAATGTCATATGCCTGCACCTCACATGCTCTCTCCAACACAGATGACTTTGCTGGCCCCTACCCCCATGCTGGAACTGCTCTGATGACCCCTGCTGCTAGGCTTCACCTCAGTGGGCAGGGAGGAGCTGGGACACCATGATAATGGGCATGTGACAAGCACCTAAAGCTGAAACACAGAGGGGGTGAGTGCTGTGCTCACTCTCCAGACTAGGGGCATTTCAAGGAGTTGGGCATCTCTCCCAGGCATCTCTCAAGGGCTCTGGGAGAAAAACGCTCCCTCATGGTCAGAGGTGTCATGCTGCTAGATGCCTGGCCAAGCTTTTTCTAGGTCTCCTATGAACTGCGTCACCGAGTGCTCTTGGGCATTATCATTCAGTTGCTTCAGGATGTTCTGATCCTCCTCTGCCTGCCTGGATGTGATTATCAGCCAGGAACACCTGGTCCCTGGTAGCAGCTGGCAAGTCCTAGGACAAGGGACCTGAGTCATCCATTACCTGCAATAAAGACAATAGATCAGAAGAAGAGCATTGTTGGGGCGATCCCACAATCCTCTGCTGCATTGATTACCTAGATAGTCCTTGTTAATAGGACCATGCTTGCAACAGCGCATTTATGATAGGAACCATGGGACACAGAGGTGACCACCGCCCTGACACATAAATATCCCTGCTGTTTCTGATGGAGAAGCCACCAACCATACAGAGAACAGGACCAAGGGACATGCATCTCTCTGATATCAAGTTGCCTAGGCTGCCAATGCAAAGGGCTTCATGGGTGGGCACATGACTGCAGGTCTGGAAATGTCAATGCAGTCAATCCATGCAGTGGAGAAGACCATCTCTAGAGAGCTCCATGGAACCAGGGACCAGGTGGTTTGGGCTGAAAATTAGTCAATACGCTAGCTCTTAAAGATTCAAAATGTTGGGCTAAGAGACAGCACTGGCCACGATGATGCCAGCTTCTCCAGCCCTCTTGACCTTGCTCAGGCCCAGGCTGCCCCCCCATGCCCTTGCTCTGCAGAGCCCTCACAGTCCCAGCTCATAGCACCTACAGGTCTTTCACTTCCTGACCTATCATGCACATGTTCCCACCATGGGGAGGCTGGGGAGCTGTATGGCCTGATGAAGAGGATGTTACTTTCCCCCTGTGATAGCTGGCTGGCTTTGAAATATTGAAGAGTCCCCAGCCCTGAACAGACATTTGTGTGCCTCTTCCTGGTTTGAACAGATGTCCAAGGATCTCATGTTGCGTTTTGTCCTGCCACCCATCACCACAGTACTTGAGCACCTGTCCTGTGAAAATAAAAGCAGCAGCAAATCCCTAGTTGGATATCAGAATTTCTGGCAGTTTTGGGGGGAGGGACACACAGGTAAAAGCTCTGAATAGAGTAGGGTTTGTATTTTGTGTTTGAAAACGACTTTTCTAGATTGTTTTTCAAGGTTAGGCTGTTAGGTATGTTCCTTTTGGGTAGATGGAGTTGAAAAGGGTCATTGGGATGTCATCAGGTTAGGTTAAATGGAAACAAGGCAAGAGTGCAGGTACATGGAGTATTTTGGATGAGTTGCTCTGGAATAGCAGTGTATGTAAAGTAGGTTACACATTTTTTACAGTTCATTTATTTGCCCATCCATGCATATACACCCTTCCTCCCAATTGTAAGGTTTCCTGTCCGTACCTTGCTTCTCTCCTGACCTGTTTCCTCACTAAACTCTTGTCCAGGGGAAGAAATATTATGGCCAGGGAAAATGGTACAGAGCCCAAAGGACAACTTCTAGGCAGGACTGCAGTCCCCAGGCTTGAACGTGCTCCCCTGTGTATAGGTCCCTCAGCTCAGGTGATCTTTACTGGGTTACACCAAATGCTCTTCCCCTACCTGGGGTAGGTTTGACCCAAGCCTGAGAGAGTGGAACAGGCAGGGGCTTGCAAGCAGGACTAAGCATTATCTCCTTGAGCTCTGGGGTAGAGCACAATACCACTGCATCTTCATGTGCTCCCATCTCAGGCACACCACCACCCTCTTCTTTCATCCCTTCTCTAAATCGCATTAGAAAAAGGACAGTTTGTCACATCAGAACAAGGTCAGCCTTAAAAACCCTAGTGAACCCTGCTCCCCTCACTCCCTGGACCTTCCTTAGAGCTGTGAAGTACTCTGTCCTTCTGTCTGGGACACCCACACTGATGACTACACAGGCCTTATATTATTTTTGAGAATGGGAGATGGAGAAGAAACTCATTCTTGTGACCATGCTCAAAAATAAACCCAGCAATGTTTCAGGGCAGATGTGTGCCCAGAGCACCCACAGGACAGACAGCAGTGAGTACCACTGCTGTCCATTTGTGTCCATCCCGATCAGCCAGAGGCAGAGAGAGGCTCTTTTACAGACAGGATCAAAACAATGCTAGCAGGAAACATGTTTTCCACGTGGCTCGGAGATCAGACCCTGTTCCACCAGATCAACGTAATGCCAAAGGTGCTCTCAGGAATCAGCATCTCATCATACTAGCATTATCACTCAGGAGAGGAGGTAACACAGGAGCATGCTAGAAAAGCCATCCTCCTTCATGGGAGCTGGGTATAGCTGAGTAGGGAGACCATGCCAGAGTGGTGATCCACCCCTGAACTCATTCCTTTGGGGCATATGGCTGCTTTTGTTTTCTTTAGCTTTTTTGCAGGAGCATGACTGCATCCCCTTATCTATCTGAAATGCTTTAAAGAGCAGGGACTCACAGCTGAGACAGCTAGAGCTGCCTTCTGGGATATATGCCTCCCTCCCCCCGCCTGCATTCCTCTTTCCTATGAGTTAAGCTACATTCAACCCCAGCCTGACTACAAAATACTGCCAAGTAACTAATAAGCTTTGGTAAGATTGGATTTTCCCCTCACAGTAGAGAACAGGAGCAGGAGCAAATCCAAATGATTTATCCTTGCATTTCAAAGGGCTTTGACCTAGAAAAATGCAAAAGGAATCCCACAAGTGGCTGGAAAAAGTGTATTCCCATTTTATAAAAAAAATGTGCATTATCCCCCCTCATCTTAGCTGTGCTGATGCCATTCACAAAAGCTGGAGTGGATGGTCTCCCTTTCACTGGCTAAAGATCAGCTCAGGGAGCTACCTCTGGTACAGAACAGAATTCAGGGCTTCACATCTAGGCCTAATGCCTTAGAGCAACTGCCAGAGAAAAATCTACAATGCAGGCGTTTTGCACATGCTGCCTTATATAACAGTACTGCTCCCCTCATCAGGTATTAGTGCCCTTACACCCTTTCATTATTTTGCCTTCCTGTGAGGTAGGATGGTGCTATTATTTTTACTTTACAGATTGAGAACAGAGGCCCAGAGAAACTACAGGGCAGGTGCTTAGAGTATCACCCCTAACTCCAGGGGGCCTTTTATAAGTCTGGTCCTAAATGATTTGCCAGTGGTCAGACAGGACGTCTCTGGCAGAATCCAAGTCCAATATTCCAAGGCCTAGAATAGTGCTCTAACAACTGCTGCGCGTCCTCTCCAGCACAACACTGCCCCGACTCTGGCGTGTGTGAACAAATGGAACCAGCTGCAAAGCTCAGCTAGCAGAAGTGGGCGAAATTAGACCTCTGTTGTTGATGGAGCCATATTAGTCAGCAGGATGGCCTCAAGCACCATGACGCGTGCAAGAACTGGAACAGGCGCATCAGTCTGCTTTGTGAAAAACAAGCACCATTCCTCTTCCAGCCAATGAAGGGGCAGAGTTTTTCTGTACCACTGACAGGAACCATCAAGTAGATTAGAGGACCTGGTCTGGAAGTTGGCAGGTTATCATATACATGTACATGAAAAGAAACTGCTGCCACTAACTGATTCCCCCAAAATATGCACTAATGTACACGTTTGTCTCTACCCCTCTGACCTGGACAAACAAAAGCATTTGTCTCATGCTCCTAAGCAAAGAGGCCGTAATGCTCTAGAGCTGTGCAATTGGACTTCCAAGGTTTCAAAGTGTCTGAAATGTAAGGTAAGAGCCTCGACACCGATGAAGTGTGTTAGCAGCATCAATTGATACTGAATGTTAGCAAGAAAAAGACCCAGCTTTGCAATCCCAGCCCTGTCAGAACTGCTAAAGAAATCAGCAAGCTCTTTGAGCAGCTCTCCCGCCTGCCTGCCTTGTTTAACATGCAAGTATGTCCAGGCATTCAGGGTACAGCCCAATCTTATCCCTGTGGATTCCTGCATTTCCAAAAATGTTCCAGCTATTCTCCACTTAATGCTATTTGTGTGTGTGTCTCAATTTAGCATCAATACTGACACTCCAGCAAGGACCAGGCATTTACCTTATGTGGGCAAGACTGCAACAGAGACGGAGAGATGGTGACAGAGTTGCATATCACTAACAAAACAAAGCCTTGGGCGCTGGGCTGCATCTGCTCAGTACCTGGGTTCACGTGACATGGCAGCAAGACAACGAGGCTTGAAACAGCCACGTTACCCTGACCCAGAAGTGCTGGTACCACTTTTCCTTGAACAGTTGTACTTGCAGCTACAGACTGAATCTGTGTGTTTGTATCAGCACCCCCATCTTACTCTGAATCTCATCAGAGCACAGCACCCTGCCGGGTTGACCCCACCCATTCACACTCCCCACTGGATGGGAAAAGGGATAGCAGGGTCATAGCTCAGCTTTTTAAAAGTAGTAGAGTCAAGACACACCAGCTGCTTCACCCAACCCTCCTCCACCCCACCCCACCCCCACTGCTTCCCTTAGCTCCTGCTGCTCATGCCCCTTCTTTTTTATATTTTAAACTTATATTAGTACCACCAACCCTTCTCTAGGTCTGGCTGGTAGGAGAGCACTCTTTGAAACCTCCACATCACCCCAAAGGTGGCTTGGAGAAGGGCAATCATGCTACTGAGCCACAGGTCCCTATACCTTTGCTCTGTCTCAGCTTGACTATGTGTACTGAATAAGGCAAGAACAATAAATAATAGGTGATCACCCAATCAAGGGCTGTATCAGTGAGGGTTGGGGAAATCTGTCTCTAAAAGGATGATGGCAGAGGTGATGAAATTCCTGGATCGTTGAGTAACTCAACATACATAGACTCTTCCCCCTGCCCTGAGGGCTGCATCCTACACCCTGGGAACAACAGGCCAGCTCAAGGCAATGGGATGACCACACACTAGGGAAACCTGTCTGGCATCAAGGCTGTCAGAAAGCAGGCAGGGTTTGGGGAGTGGAAAATCCCCAGCAGAAGGAGGAAAGAATCAATTGTCATCACTAGGTCATGGGGGGGGGGCTTGATTTTGTACAGGGGTCAGGGTAGAGGGTGTCACTGTTGAGTGCTGTATCAGCGAGGAAGGGAAGCAGCTGCACACCGGTAAGAGATTCTCCTTCATTCAAAGGAGAAACCACATTCAAGAGGAAGGATCCAACCTGCCTTGGAAGGTTGTGACCCAAGCCCAAGCAGGTGGACACAGGGCACTGCATGTACCAGAGACCCAGTGGCTGGGTCCTGAACACAGTAGCCTGGGAGCCTGAAGCTGAGGGAGCTACCCGGGGTTGTGAGACAGGATCATCATCTGGCATGAGGGGCTGAATGAAAGGTACCTAGTTAACCTTCAAGTTTGGTATTTCTAACTTTTCAGGCCTTGACTTTGCCATCCTAACATTCCTCTAAGACAGTGAGGGCCCTGTCTCCAATTCGTATGGGAGCTCATGTTTGCACGGACGTGTAGTCCTCAAGCAGAAAGAACTGCCTGTAACCAGAGGCTGGAGTCATCTCTTATGGGTCTTTCTCTGAAGAGATAATTTACTCTATAGATTCCATAGACATTAGGGCTGGAAGGGACCGCAGAAGATCATCGAGTCCAGCCCCCTGCCCCGGGGGCAGGAAGTCAGCTGGGGTCATAGGATCCCAGCAAGATAAACATCCAATTTTCTCTTGAAGGCATTCAAAGTAGGTGCTTGAACCACCTCCAGTGGCAGGCTATTCCAGACCCTGGGGGCTCGGACAGTAAAGAAATTCTTCCTTATGTCCAGCCTGAAATGGTCTTGCAAGAGTTTATAACCATTAGACCTTGTCGTCCCTTGGGGTGCTCTGGTGAACAAACATTCCCCCAGATCCTGGTAGACCCCCTTTACAAACTTGGGATGTGCAAAGCTTTTCCAGGGGGCACTAAGGAAGAGAATCTTATACAGGCAAGAGACTGATAAAGTGGCAGATGCAGTTCCAAAGGCCTAAGTTTGCCGTTCTCTCCATTTGTTGACCAGGTTGTGATTTATCCACCAAGGTAGTTTTATGGTACAGAGATAACACAGTAGAAAGCAACAGGCCTCTTCAGTGGCATCAGTATTTGGGTCATCATCCCAACTGTGCACTGAAGAGGCAGCCTATGGCAATGAATGACAATTTCTGCTGGCACGTAACAGGGATACAGGTCACAGTGTAATATTTCCTGCCGATCTTAATAAGGGCACTGCTCATTTATTTGGAGAGGCCAGTCCATGGCTCTGCAATGCTATTCAGGCTATGCAATCAATCCACAGCCTATGCCAGAAAAGTGCCGTGTCTTACTGTGCTGTCAGGCAGCTGAGCTGTCTTACGGGGGCTTCTTCATTGCAAATACACAGGGAGGCAGTCAGCTCTGCTTCACAAGAGGACAGCTGGACACTTAAATTCCTGAGTCACTGCTCTCATTGCAAGTAGCAGCTGGGAATGTTTTCAGTGCCTGCATTCAGGCAGAAAACAGGGCAGGGCTAGATCAACAAGAGCTAGACGCAGTGAGGAGATACAAGGCTTTATCTTCTGTAATGCAGCCATTGCCACAATATCTACATGCACATCACAGGCCAAAAAACAGTCCCTTTGTTCACCAGCTTCAGTCTGGAGAGGAGCTGGAACAATGCAGCAAGGAGGGGTCTGGCGGTATGTACTAAAACTATTCTTGAAAGCTAGCCTGTGATGGTCCTCAGAGGTCTTTTGCTACACAGCTTGTCTTGCACAGCATCTATTGGTCTATAGAAGAGAACATAGTCTCTGAAGGTTGGAAATAATTTCCTCAGGCCCACACAACTCCTTCAGGCCCACACGATATGTTCTGCAGTGTTCCCCTATGCTACATGCAATTCAACTTCCCTAAAAGACAGAGCAGTACTACTCTGGAGGGTCTTGGCCTAGTTACTGGTGATGAATTAGTTATGCTCACAAACTCTCTGCAGTTCAAGCTACATAGGGTTGCAGCTTTCAATCTTTCAGCAGTTACTGAGGTGCAGTGGCAGAGCTCTGTAGGAATCCAGGACCAAAATAAGGTGCTACAGGCCAAAACCAAGGTGCACTGGCAGACCTGGAGAGAGAAATTTGTCCAGCACCTTCTGCTGCATATGGCTTCTGGTACTCACGTTGCTCTTCTTTTAAACACAGGGATTGTATGTCAATTGGAAATAGTCTCTGGAAGCAATCACATTCCCATTGCACGCCCAGGAGGAAAAAGCAGAAGCCACAAATTTTGTTCTACCCACTCTCCCAAAATATTTATATATAAACAACCTAATTCCCTCCTTTTAGCTATCCTCTCTCTCAGGACTAGGAGACCAACCTTGTCATGCCATCCAGCCACGTACAGCACTGGTGTATTCGCCCATCATTTCTTAATAGTGTAACTATACCATGTGCAGCAACAAGAGCCTTCTCTGGTTAGTCTGGATTTCACCTTCCTCCTTCTCTGCCTCATTTCAGCTCCTTGAAATGAAGCTAACAGGGTTCTCCAGTTTCCTTTTCAATCTGTGAACTTTGGCAGTTCCCCGTCACAGGTTTGGTGTTTTTGTTTAACTCCCTTGCAGTTGTCAGAATTGCTCTGGGTGGCTTGTGTTTTATTGGGCTTGGAAGGAGAAGCCACTGCAAAACATTTTAAATTAAAATAAACCAAGGCTTTTTATTTGGTAGTTCAATTTTACAGTCAGTTAAAGGAAGTGAGGGTGTCTTGATCAGTGCCCTGGGTCAAGGGAGGGCACAGGCACTGTAAACCATTCCTACTCATGCCTCGCTCACTGCCCTGCCTGGCCTGACCCATGACACCCTCTTCTAACATCCAAGGGAATCACAGGCTGGGAATTTTAGCTCAGGCCCATTCCCTTTGCCTTGGTTCAAGGAAAGGTGTTAGATAGAAAACAGCTCACTCTACAAAACCACTTCCGAAACCAGTGTCAAAGCCCAGAGCAGGCACCAGCCAGCAGCATATTTCCTGGTGCTATTCCAGGCTGCAGAAAGTCCCTTCTATCTTGCTACTAATCTGTTGCTTTCAGCAGATGAGGAGACAGGCTCCAGTTGTAGGCATCTGAAATGTGTCCCCTTTCCCCCTTCCCAGGCCACTGACACAGTGTTTCTAGGTTAAAGAGCAGGAAAATGCCCAGAAAATGTGACAGTTGCTGTTTGCAGACAGGTAAGCACTAACCAGAGTCTACTGTCAATAGCAATGGGCTCTCAGCCAGTCACACTAATTGGAACGAGTGGAATTGCTTGTCATTTCCAAGCACCAGTGGGAACAGTGACCTCCCATGGCCAGGCAGAGGCAGCAGGCCTGTTTCTAGCACTTCTGGACAAGGGAAATACTAGGGAATTTGCTCCCATTTGATTATTCCTGTGGGAATCTGGCCAAAGGATTGTGGGATTAATAATGGGTGATTATTCATATTTAGCAAGAAGGAAATAAGAGCCGGGTCAGTTGCCCATTTCCTGATCCTATTATTAAGTTATGCTTGCTGGCAGAGAGATCCAACACCATCCCTTCAAAGAGACTCTTTTACTTCTCTGAGCTCAAAGTTGCTTCCATATTCTTCACCAGAGAAAAATACTGCAATTAGGTCACTCCTCCCTCTCAACAGCATTAGTGCCAGTAACAGTCAACAGAGGTTTCAACCCTGAGGCAGAGAAGGGGGGAGGAGGTGGCTATATACTTTGTGAAAAAGGCCCCCAATTTTTTGGAATTCACTCCCCAATCCCCTTGCTCCTTGATCCAAAATAGCTTGAACCTGCATGATGCTTAGGCATGTGTGCAAGGAGCAGGTATTTTCCTATGTTTTAAGGAGGCAACAGGATACCTAGGTTCCATAGAGAAGATGAGCTCTGACTGCCTGGTGACTTCACATGTGTTGAAGGAATTGGAGCGGAGTAGATTTGAGCTGTTTCATTTCTCAGTTTTGTATGAATTGCACATTTTAAGCAACACAGGAGAGCCCAGAGCAGTGTGATGCCTTTTGTAAACTAAAAGAAAACATGTTAGCACAGAGCAAGGGAAAAGAGCTGACTTCCGACTCCTGATGTCACAGACGCAAGTGCCTTGCTCCTCAGGCAGATGTGTGGAAGGCAGGGCCATCAGAAGCTATGAAACAGGTTAGTTCGAGGTGTAACCTACTGACAATTCTTGGGAGGGTGACAGAGGATGGATCACTACACATGCCCACTTTGCCCAGTCTCTACTGTTCTTCCTCTAAAGCATGTGCTACTTCCACTGCCAGGATCAGGATATTCTGCTAGATGGACCTTTGTTCTGACCACACATGGCATTCTTATGTCCCCTTTTTGATACATGGTACTCAGGCAAGGAACAGCATATGTGAGACTGAAGGCAGAACTGGCTGGCACTCTGGCCTGATGGATTCTCTACACCTAACACTGCTGAACTAGGAGGATTAACTGCAAGACCTGTGCGGACACCCAACCAGAGCCAGCCTAAGTGACAAAGAGCATGTAGGCTGCAGTGACAACAGCAAAGGGGAAAGGAAGCAGACTAGTCTGTGGTGTTTGTACGATTCATTTCTAGAGCTCTCTAATCTTTGTTTCCTGGGACTTTCCCTGCATCATAATGCAGCCCCTAATGAATCATGCCTGGGCCAGAACCGATCCTTCTGCCTGTTCTGTGGTTTGATGGATGAAGCCTGTTCTATGCGTAGATTTTGTGCTATCAAACAGTGCATCTATGCTTGTTCCCCTCAAGCTAGCAGATTCCTACCGTGTCTGCCTGTAAGGAGATTCCTCTCCAGCAAAGTGGGCAAATGAGAGCTGTCATCAGAAAGGCTCAGCAGGAAAAACTTTTATAGGCCACACAACAGTCACAACTGGCAGAGGCCAGCACAGAAATGGAGGCATTTCAAGCAAACCCCCAGGGGCAGAGATATTCAGTGAGGCAAGTATTCCACCCTCCCAGCTCTCACCCCTATCAGGTACTAGACCCAACCAGAGGGCTGATAGCTGGAGGTACATGTAACTAACTGGGGGTTACATGCCTGGTTTGGGGCTCTGTTTTAAGTGCTGAAAGCCTTGTAGCTGCCTTTAAGGGTCTGAACTTGCTCTAGACTTGCATTTCTGCTTCTAAAGCCCAGTCCTGAATGAGAGACCAGGGATATAAACCAGCCTTGCACTAGTACAGCCCAATCCCTGGAGCTGTAGGTTTGTGTGCCTGGGGTTTCAGCCTCCCTGGTCCCTGTGCATTGCCCCGTGCACTGGCTCTGCTTGCTTCCATTTGACAGTACACGACTCAAACTGCACTGGAATTTCAGGTGCTATAATTAGGACCCCCTGTGTCCTACAGTGCATTAGAATATACCCAAGTGTTTGGGAGACAATGGGAACCAGATGGACTGGCTGGCACAGAGCGATGGGAAAAGCCAAAAATGCCTCCGAATCACACAGGGAACAAAGGATATAGCATCCACTGCCTACAGAGCCAGACTATCTGGATCAAGGGCATCAAACTTCCCCCGGACCTTGGAATAGACCTGGACCTTGGGGGTGGCAGTGGGATTCCAGGGCCAGTGACTGGGGTTGAGTGGCAACAGGATGAGCAAGGGCTGTATGTACACAGCCCTCTCTTGCCACCCTGCAGCCAACAGCCATGTCCAACGGGGTCATGAACCCCAAATTCTGTGGTAGGCCCTGCTCAACTAGCCCCACCCCCCTTTTTGGTAGCCCATTGGACTGCCGGTGGCCCACAGGGAAAAGTTCTGTGGGTGGTATGTTTGACACCCCAGGTTTAGATTACCAGCCCCTTCCGTTGTTATGTTCTGCGATGCAAACATGGGCCAAAGAGAAATTCAAATAGGGAAAGGGTAAAAGTTTCACATGATGGGTTATATAAAAGTCTCAAGGTCCATGAGAGCTTATCTGGGCAGTTGTTTATTCAGAGCAGTCAGCTTCTTTCTGTAGACTATCACCGGCAAACTCCTTTTCCAACTGGATACACATTCCCTGACTGATAAGTTCCAAGGGGAAGCTTAGAGCTAGTGTGCACATTTGAGGGAATTAATGCTCCCAATCATAGTAAACAACTTGGCCTTAAACTTGGCTAAATCTTCAAGGATTTAAGTGTGCATATGCACATACACACATACACCCAAGCCATCCAACCTGCCTGCCCTGGGAAAGAAGTCTCTGGCTAGGAGGACACTCCAGCCAGGAATCCCCTGCCCTGGCCACCAGACACAATAAAGCAGATGAATCAGCAAATAAAATTATATGTGTTACTTATACGCTGATGAAGTGATCAGGATATGTAAATAATACACTGACTGACAGACTGAACTAACAAAGCACCCCTGCTATCCAGCAGAAATGTAACAGTGGCTCTAGCAGCAATTATGAGTACAAGAGCACTATTCAAGACAAGCATGAATTTTAATACAATGGTTGTTCAGCTAGCACCCCCACACACACTGAAAAACAGGAGCAGCAGCTCTAGATTAATCATGGCTGCAGAAGCAACATTCAAAGCATATCAAAGAGGTTCTCAGATGTGAAGTTCCCGTTCCTATAAAAAATAAAAAATAGTTTTTTTCCCTCCAAAGTAAACCAATGCATTAGAAGGTATACTGTACATGGAGGCGACTGCATTAGCTCAGAGCAGTAGATGAAAAGCCTAGGATGGTGTTTACAGTCTTGGCCTGCATACGGCTGAGACGAGTGCATGCCATGATCTGAGGAAGTTGGGTTTCTCTCAACTGCACAACTGCGCTGCATAAACTGTGGATGCAGAGCTGTTGGCCCAAAAAAGGAGGCGGATGGCTGCTAGTTCTTCTAATGACCCTGCGGACAAGTTGTGTTTTAATGTTACTTGGTGTTTTAATGAGCTCTTAACCTTTCCTTGGATGGAAGGGCATATAGTGGAAGATGTAGTCCACCACTCTGCTCATAGTGGAAGGTGTTGAGCCTGGGGTTTACCAACAGCCCTGTCCATATCTTAAGGTGAATACAACCCTACTAATACAACAGTTTGTAAGCACCATTTCCTCCCTGACTGCACCCCACAAGCACACACCAAAACTTTACCAGGGCCTTCTCCTACCACAAGACACCATTCCTATTCCAGCGGCAGACTGACCCAGTTTTATCAAGAGGTGATCCCCTCACCAGTCACAACTGAGACGTGACAATGAGCACTGTCACAGGTACACAGTCGTGGGAGTTCCTTCCCCCTTTGGGTAAAATGCCACAGGCAACATCACACTCTGAGAGGTCATAGGCCCACCCAGGCATAGCAGCCCAGCATGGGTAAAGCATGTAGCAAATGGCACACAATGGACTTCTGCACCACATACTGACCCATGCACCAAATGAATGGGCGGACATCTGCCGCTGGGCTGACCAGAAGCAGCCTTGGATAAGTGCATGGCAAGGTCCCAAACCATGGCTTTGGAGTTGGAGCTTAAATTGCTCCACCACCATGCCCACTTCTGCACACTGTGTAGGCCTGAAACAGGAGCAGGAGCACACATCTGTGGAGTGGGCTGGGGAAAGGGGCTGGGAAATGAAGGCAGAGGATGGGGATTTGGGGATCTTCTTATGCATCTTTATAAAACTCCATGAACATTTCTGTTGCTCTAGGCCAGAGGTTTTCAACCTTTTTAAAGGAGTGTGCCCCTTTCCTGACAGAGGTGTGGGGGGTGTTAACGACTGGCCAGACGTGAAACCAGTGGTGTGCGGCGGTGCTGCAGAGTGGTGAATGGCGGTGGCAGGGGTGGAGAGCTCACACGCAGTTGCCACCGCTACCATCATTCACCACTCCACACTGCCATCGCACACTACTTCCCCTTGCCACTGCACGTACCCCCTGGAGCTGTCTTAACTACCCCCAGGGGTATACATACCCCCAGTTAACAACCCTTGCCCTAGGCAAAGAGTAAAACTGTTCTCACCTGCCCTAGCCCATTCAAGCCTAAGAGGAGGTAAAAAAAATTGCCTTCACCTCCTGTAGGCTGTCTAGGGTACCAGCATACCGAACAAAACACTTCTCCATGAGTAGAGACCCTGTGTGTCATGGGGTCAGAGCACCCACAGAGTGGGCCCACTGGTATCAGAGCCCCTCCTCCAGTTGCCATGAGGAAATGTTTAGCAGAAAGTCCTCTGCAGCCCTTTCCTCTTGAGTGCTCTCCCAGCCAGGCTCCACTGGGCACCAAGAGATAACAACAACAGCTGGGAGGAGCAATCAGCTAGATCCAGCCGTTCACATAGGTTCTTAACTTGCATTCAGGACCTTCACCTAACACAGGAGGTATACAGTCCCACTAGGGAAAACGCCTTACTGGACTTGGTGTTGGCTACAGGGGATGACCTGGTGGGGTATGGTAACCTAGGGGATAGTGACCATCACTTCATTTAATTCACTATCTGGTGTAGGGTGAGAAAAATAACCAGTAGGGCAGAAATGCTACATTTCAGAAAGGCTAACTTCAGTGTGCTCAGAAGACTAGTTAGTGAGGCACTGAAGAACAGGAGCATTGCTGAGATGGGAGTCCAGGAAGGGTGGTCGTTCCTAAAGGGAGCAGTCCTTCAGGCGCAGTAGGAGACAATCCCATTGTGCAGGAAAGGGAGCAAAGGGGCCAAGAAACCCTCTTGGTTGAACAGGGAAATCCAGGAAAGCCTAGGGGCAAAAAAAGAGGCATACAGGTGGTGGAAACAAGAGGTAGCTACCAAGGCAGAGGATATCTGTTTGGCCCACACCTGCAGGGAGGCAGCCCGAAAGGCCAAAGCAGAAATGAAACTCAGGCTGGCAACAAAAATTAAAGACAACAAAAAGTCCTTCTTCAGGTATATAGGGAATGAAAAGGTGGCGCAGGGTAGTATAGGAGCTCTACAGAGCAAACTAGGGCAATTAGTGACAAATAGGGGGGACAAGGCTGAGCTCTTCAATGAATTTTTTGCTTCTGTATTCCTGAACTCAGATAAAGACAAATCTTCCAGTTGGATCAGAGACAGGAACAAGAGGGACACCAGCCCACCAACTGTTAGTGCCAACTTGGTGAAGAGGCATCTAGAAGGACTGGATGTATTTAAGTCAGCAGGCCCCGATAATCTTCAGCCAAGGGTGCTGAAGGAATTGGCCAGGTCATAACAGAGCCACTGGCACAGCTGCTTGAGCACTCATGGTGTTCAGGTCAGGTCCCAGAGGACTAGAAAAGAGCCAATGTGGTTCCTATTTTCAGGAATGAGAGGAAGGAGGATCCGGGTAACTTTAGACTGGTTAGTCTCACCTCTATCCTTGGAAAAACCTTTGAAAAAATGATTAAGGTTCACATTTGTAGGAATCCAGTGGGAAAAATAATGCTGAAGGGCAATGAGCACGGATTCACAGCAGGTAGATCCTGCCTGACTAACCTTGTTTCTTTTTATAACCAGGTCACAAAATGCTTAGGTGCAGAAGTTGAGGTAGCTGTCATTTACGTGGATTTTAAGAAGACCTTCAATACGGTATCTCATCCTATTCTCATAAGTAAACTGAGCGGCTGTGACGTAGACAATTACACAGTCAGGTGGGTGGCAAATTGGCTTAGGAGTCATACGCAGAGAGTGGTGGTGGATAGGTCAGTATTGACCTGGAAAGATGAAGTCAGTGAAGTCCCAGAAGGATTGGTCCTTGGACCTGTGCTGTTCAATGACTTGAATGAGGGTGTGGAACGCACTCTGTCCAGATCTACAGATGATATCAAATTATGGGATAAAGTTAACACACTAGAGCAGGGGTAGGCAACATTTTTTGGCTGGAGTGCCAAAAACCCGCAATATCTACCTAAGAAGGTGCCAGAGTGCCGGCATGCCAGACAAACAAAATTGGAGGAAGGGCGGGGGTGTACATGGCAGGATGCATTGCATATTAGTATATTTAATAATCATAAATATTGCCTTTGCTGTTGTGTATTCCTTTTTTGTTCAGCATGTTGCAATGAGAGAGAGAGAAAGAGAGAGAAAAAGACAAATAAGAGAAAGAGGAAAGAGAGAAAGAAAAAGGAGAGCACAGAGAGAACCAGACACACACACACAGAACCACGTGCACAAACACAGAGAACCAGAACACACCCAGAAAAGACACATGCATACACACATCCGGAACCAGACGTGCGCGCACACAGACATCCAGAACCAGACTGAGGCAGAAAAACACAGAACCAGCTGCGTGGGTGCATGGAGCCAGGCTCCTGGGCCACTGGACAAAGTCTGACCCAACAATGCTCTGGTTCCGTCATCTCTTTCCTGCCTGGGGAAGGCGGTCAGACTCGATGATCTCCTGAGGTCCTTTTTGACCCAAACATCTATGAATCTATGAAACAAAAATGGGTAACAACAACACATAACTAGGCTCTGGTAGTACCTACACCAAAAAACCCCACTGGCACAGAGGCAGGGCCTGAACAGCACTATTAGCACAGTAGGAAAAAGAAAGGGGCATGGCAGTAGGTGGAGAAGGGGCTGCAATCCATCCTAGCACCTCATTGCTACTCAGGAGTTTGACAGTCACTCTCATTTCACAGGAAGAACAGTCCCAAAACTTTCTGAAGTGCTTAAATGACTTGAGACTCAAACTCCAAAGGACCCAACAATGGAACTTGTTCTCCTCAGCCCCTGAAGTCCTTTGAAAAAGCCTTCTCCAAGACGGTAGCTTTCATCTGATGAGGAAACCCCTAACAACCCCTATGCGGATGCCATCCAGAGACCCCCCTCAGCCCCAGTGACACATGGATTGCTCTCAAGTGGAGCATGGCAGTTTGAACAAAGGCTGTGAAGTATGACACAGGAGCCATCTGGAGTTGCAGAATGTGCTTTATCCTAGTTAGAATTTGGCCAAAACACAGGACACTTACTAAGCACAGGCAGCTAAGACCTTGATATCATATCACATTTAAAAGACAGCACCTCCAGCAGCACAGTGCCCCCTAATGCCATGCTGAGCACTGTCTTTGCTGACAGAGAAGAGATAGCCAGCAAGGGAATATAGTGCACAAATGTATTCTGGCCACTTGACACGTGCCCTTGCGACCAACATAGGCTGCATAGACATCCTCCCACTGTTCTTGCATCCATTCAGACACAGGTGCCTATTTATAGAGTGGGTTGACATGGATTTGGAACAAGGCGAAGAACAGCTTAGGGTTATTTTTAGATTTATCTCATCATCACCAAAGCAGGCTTTGCTGGCTCACGTGGGACACATCAAACACACATCAGGGCAGAGCTAGCCTTCAGAATAAACTATTTACTCAAGTGGGTTCAAAGAGGAATAGCACGTAAGCCACGTCTCAGAGCACAGGTAGGTGTGTGCATATCTCACCAGCTTCAGCTAAGCCAATCCCTGTTCCTGAACAGCAAGGCCAGGTCGCAGACATGTTGGCCCATCTCCTGCAGACAGCATTTTACCTTTGCAGACCTTGGCTCATTAATCCTCACAATCCCCATATGTCCCTGGATTAGGCTATCCTCTGGGACACAAGAGTGGCATGACTTGCTGAGGGCCAACCACTGAATCAGTGGCAGAGCTAGGAGTTCCTGACATGGCAGTTTCTGGCTCTCCATCCCTTGCTCCCACTGCTAGACAACACGTCAGACAAGAAGCAGCCACATTTCTTTAGTCATTATTTCTCAGATCAGCAGCAATATCAAAGGTAGTGGCTAAACTGTGAAGAGTTAGTGACCTGAGGGGACCAGTGGCAGTCAGAGACAGTGATGGTTTGGCTATTTCAATACTTCCTGCCCCATCAGCCGGAAATAAAGATGGAGAATTTATCATCCATACTAATGCATGAATGGAGAAGTCTGGTTGGTGTTTTACCTCACTCAGCACAAGCATTCCTGCAGATGCGCCGAGTAGTGGCTGAGCAGCAATGACCAGGTCTCAAAGCCTCCATAATCCAGGGAACACGGAAACATACAACTAGTCTCTAATTTTAGCCCCGAAGAGTCAAAGAGAAAATACGACCAACCCAGATTAGAAAGACCAAAGTTGTAGGTAGCCAGAGAGCATCCAACACCATCCCACAGTAGTCCTTGGTTCAGAACAGAGGTAAAGTGTTGAAGGATACGAAGTTAGGGATGGGGAAGAGAAGCCATCAAAATAATCTGTTACTATGTGTGGAAACTCCAATGAGACCTGCTAATTGCAACTGTCAGTTCACCAGGAGGCGGGATAGAAGTCTTCCCCTGCCCAAAATGACCTCTCTTACCGAAGCTAGATCTTTACTAACTCTCAATCATTGGACCATCAGTCAACAGGCCTATCCTTATTAAATTGTTAACTCCTTTCATACTATGTTGTACACTGGGAACTGCCTGCAGCTATTTCTCCAGTGGTTTATGCCCCCAGGTCATTGGGGAGACACTTCTGGGGATTACACTGTGCACCAACCAAACAGGGAACTGAGAGAGCCTGCACTCCTGTGAGAAAGGGGATGAAGGTGGTGGTATTGGGTTTTTGCAGGGGGAGACAGTAAGGAGGTGACAGGTTAGATATTCACACCATGTTTACTAGAATTATATGCCTATGTGCTCTCCATTTCCCATCCTGAAGTAGTGCCACGCTGTAGCACACTGAGCTGTTTGCCAGTCTCAACCTTTCTAGTTTCCCCTGGGGTTTGCTTACTGTGTCCCAGAGTCATGCAGCCAACTCTTGGCTTCAGACCCCAGGACTTGCCTAACCCAGAGAAGTCTTTAGGCTTGTATCAGAAAGGCTTGTGTTGCTGTTCGGGAAAAACGCAAGGCCTGTCCATCACCAGACTCCCTCTGGTTCACCTGCTGAGCCTATACTTGTAAAATAAATCAGTGCACTACAAATAAGCTTCACTGTTACATGAGGCACCTAGACATCATTATCCTCTGGTGCAGGGCAAACTACAACTGCCACACATTTGACTATTGTACCGTCAACAGGAAATTGGCCTCAGCCTTTGATCCCAGAGCAGCCCTCAGCTCCCACAGCTCTAATTCTGTACACTCTGCTCAGCTGGCTGAAGTCACCCAACCTTTCCACTTCCTCCTTTTTTGAGCGCACTAGATTGCTCATGGCCCAGCCATCCCCCACTGCAAGTCCTTCCATTTGCTCTTAGCAAGCGCCATGCATCCTCCTTTGGAGTATGGCAAATAGACCTGGCAGGAAACTAGAACTGCCGTTCCATGGGAAATCCTGACAATCCAAATGTGTTTTTAATCTCAACTGTAAGTGGGGGGAGGGCAATAGAGGTGCCAGAGTTTTTTGGAGAACAGAAACTCCAAAAAGCTTCAATTTGCAAACAATTTCACTTTGAAAGGGGTCAAAGTATTAAAGTAACTAATGTTACATATATGCATTTCATTAAATGCAATAAGATTTTAAACCCCAAAAGTCAAAACCAAATGGGAAACAATGAAGTCAGACATGTTTCCCTGCAGCAGTTTGTCAAAATTGGTAGGTTTCAGCACAGAGTCAGCTCTGATGAATCTGTGTTTTCTACTGAAACACTCTTTCATTAGAAGTGTTGCAACTAGCTCTGGTGGGAAACCCCAGGAGACCAGCTGGGCAAGTCTTTGTGGGCAGCCATCCCACAGAGGTGAGTGACTACAGCTGGCAAGTCCAGGCACTCCCAGTACAGCATGGTAAGAGCAGGCAGCCTGACTCTTACCAGGGAAAGACTCTCCTAGATACGTTTACAACAGTCAATCTATCTGTGCTCATACTACTGCAGTTCTACGCTACTAAGTCTCCCAGGGTGAGTGAAACTAGTAGCAGAGGGTATACGGATGCCCCTCTCTGTAGCAAGCTGTCCCTTCAGTAGCAGATTTGCAGAGCAGCCCAAGCACTTAGTCATACTTTTAGCCCTTCATTTCCCAACCATTCTGATACCGTTGATCAAACTGGGGTACCTCTGGGCCTGCACTGCAACAGCAAAACAGCACAGACCTGTAATGATAGAAGTTATAATTTAGAGACTCCCTTACTTAGACTACAGAAATTGGGATTTGGAAGGTGGTCCCTCAGTTAAGTCAGAGCCAGACAAAGGATATGCAGAAGGGTTGCCTACTGCTCCACAATAAAGTTCATTGTTTTCTTTCACATATGCCTGTGCTTATTGAACCCAATGTTCACTAAAAGTCTGAGTGGCAGGGCCACATCAGAACCTGACAGTGCCCACACAAATCCCCTCAGCCTTGGTGAATGAGTTTAGTCCCTGTTTATTTCTGCTGTGGAAGGATTTAAGATGGAGCAATCCAGGTGCCAGGTAGCTCTGGACAGCTCCCTAGTGACCAGCACATCAGAACAATCATCCTTATCACCCGGGTTCTGAAATCCCAGCCAGGTAATGGGCGTAGCAATGACTTACCTTGTGTTGGGGGGGAGAACAAGTGTGTGGGAAAGGAGACATCTGGAAAAATCCCCAAAGGTTCCTCCTTACTCATATTCAAAGCAACACAGTTTCACACAAACACACCCATTGCTTCTGCACAAACTATTGGAGTAGTGGTGGCTTATCTCCTCCAGACCATAAATCACAGTCACTGTGTCTCTATGGAGCAGAGTCAGACAGCCTAGCATGAGCTTGGCAAAGTCTGATCCAGTGCTGGGAGCCACAAGGGCAAACAGCTTGAGTCACCCACTACAGGAAAGGTGTTTTTTCACTCTGTAGGAGCATTAATCAACACGTCCATGTCTTTCAGGCTGGAAGTAAGTTACTGCAAGACCCAAGAGAGAAATGAGGAGAACTGGCCTGCCGGACTGTGCTAGGGATGGTTTCTGACCATGTGGACGCAGCAAGCATGGTACTGGTCTTAAAAATGCTGGAAGCAGAAAGAATACATCTTCCCTCCTCCTACTCAATACTCCATTTTTTATACATGTAAGGATCTCTGGCATCCTCTTAGCCACAGTATTGTGAAGCTCAGGCTGTCCACAGTGATCACTGAATGTCCTTGTGACACTGCTGCATTCCAGCTCCCCACCTCACATAGCCAACTATCATCTTTGTTCCTAGAAACCTGACCTTGCATTTGGAGATATTTAAAAACCTTGTTTGAACGAGCCCTTCTTATCAAGCACTCCAGGTCTATCTTTGTGAGTAACCTAATCACCATCACTGTTTACTACCAGTGTTTCCCCTCTACGATGACAGCAATATTTACAGCAACAGCAACAACTTTATTTTCTTCTACATCATTACAAATAAAAAGCTGTTGAATAGCCCTAGACCAAACACAGATCACAGCAAGACCCCACTGGAAACATTCCCATGTTTTTCATGTCCAGTTATTTTAGAATACATCACTTAATCACTTTAATACAATCTACAGCAATATCATATCAAATTCTACATTTCAAGATTACTTCCTGCTCTCGTCTCCTTTTTAAGCCACAAAATCCAACCCAACACACATTATTCAGGCTTCTACCAACATTCCTTCCTCCTCGCATCCATTTATGTATTTATTTGCTTTTTGTCTTTCCAACAGGTTAAATGACTTCTTGACTCTAGAAAGATTACTGAATAGGAAGCCCAAGAGTTTTTTATTCACCCTTCTTTTTAACATTTTTGCTTTTATAAACCTATTTCATTTTGGGGAAAATGCACAAACGGGGAGGCAAAGAGGGGAAAAAATAGTGGAAAACCTCACTCATTTATTCAGATGCTCAGGAGCAAAAGGAAAACAGAGAGAGGAAAGGGGGAAAAAAATGAAACAAGATCAAGAATGGTAAAACCAGAGAATTAAAGGAACCATGAAAATGAGATTTTTTTTGCATAAAGAATTTCCACTTTCACAAAAAAACCCACAGCCCACGCAAAGAAAAAACAGAACAAACTATTTCAGTCGGCTCTGATTTGTTCTTGCTGAAGCTGCCCAGTCATTAAGCATCTCTGTGAAAACTGGCAGGGTTTTGCTGACATGACAGATGCCCAGAATCCCCGATTAGCCCGTACTTGTGAAACTGCCTAACAGTAGCTGCAGGTGAAAACATGCCTATTACTCTCCACAGTCAGGACCGGAGTAGACTAGCCAAAGAGACTTCCCAGTCCTGCTGACAACGTGGCTGCTGCTCCTACAGGCAAAAGGATCTCAGCCCATTAAATGCACGTTTCGGGTGGGACCGGGCCTCCCAGATCAGCTCCCCAAGCCAGTCAAGGCTGCCACTGCTGTCAGGAGATGGCATTTACAGTAGTGAGTCAAGCCATCCCATGGTCATGTGTTCCTTCCCCCAGGAAGCACAGCACCATCGTGGAGAGGCTAAGGGAGATGGCATTAGGGACACTGGCCAACACAGGCTAGTGGAGAGAGCCCAAAAGTGGTCACTTGTCGAGGAAAATGGGGCCAGCTCAGGCACTGGACTTCTGACATGGGCCACTGGCAAGTGCATCAGGTTTGACCCATCTGCTCTGCTCCCAGCTGTCTACTGCAAATGAAGTCTTTCTGCACACCCAGAATACATGGTGTCAGGTTTAACACAGTCAGCCATCTCCAGCCCCATCCCCAGGCAGACTGAGATGTTGCAACCAGCTCAGAAGCCCAGAGAATGAAAGGCAAGCTCAGCTGCTTGCTGGACAGCAGCTGCCCCAGACACTGATACTGATGGCATAGTTACCTGCGCAGCTCTGCAGGGAACTCCTGGGCTTGCAGCCATCAAGCTCTGTTTATAAGTGACTAAGGAGGAAAACACCCAGCCATGAGCTCAGCCCTCCCTGGGGCGTAGAGCAGCTGGTCAAGAGAAACGCCGAGTTAGTCTGGGCTAACACTGAAACATCTCTATCTCTCCCTCTCTCTGTCTCGGAGCAGCCAGAACATGGCTGGTTCCAGGTTTCCAAATGCCCAGAGCTGGGGAGGAGACCAGACTAGACAGCTCACATGAACAGGTCTTTTTGGCTGCTTGTACACATGATGGGAGTTTAGTTTCTCCCAAAATTGAAACGGTGGGTTTTTAATTGGTGGGTTTTTGCATGGACTGAAAACCTGTTTCAGTTTAAGGACTTCCGGCACATCACAGTGACGGCCCCCCATCCACTCACCCTGCCCCCCATGGACAGGCTCCACCAGAAAAAAGAAAAAAAAAGTGGTGCAGGGCCCAATCCTTTTTCCCCCCCCAGAGCCTGCCCACCTCTCTGGCAGCCAGGGGCAGGCTGCCAGTGGGCCCTGAGTTGCTGTGGGGCCTGGTCCTTCCCTCCATGGCAGTGGTGCCCCCCCAGGCAGCACCTGCCTGCTAGCAGCCCACCCGGGTGGTCCCAGGGTGTGCCGCTGCTATGGAGGGAAGGACTGAGACCCGCTGCAAGCTCAGGGACCACTTGGTGCACCAGCAGCGTGCCCCCCGTCCACGGGAGAGGCAGGCAGCAAGGTGGCAGGAGGGTGGCGGGTCGTGCTGGCACAAGAAGGCAGCAGGGATGGTGCATGGGATGCTGGAAGCCCACCAAGCCCGAGATTTCCCAAGCAAGTCTGGTCTTCCAGTGCCCCACGCACTGTTGCAATTTGTTACATAGCAAACTAAAATACAACGGATGTGTTTTACCTTGCTATGTAACAAGGTAATTTAAAGTAAAATACACTGCCAGACATGTACAGTGTGACAAAATTAAAGCAAAATACACCACCACAGGTATAAAAAGTGACACCATTAAAGCAGTGCAAAAGGGCAATTAAGCAACTTTAAAGGCCAATTTTGCCACATGTACAAGCACCTTCAGCTCCAAATACCTATTGTGACATTACTGCTACCAGCAGAGCAGGCCTGAAAATGGAGATTCACAAAGGTACCTTGTGATTTATTCCACAACAGAGCATTTTCACTGCTGGCCACAAGAGTTCATGGAAGGGGGAAAATTTAGGAGTATTTCAGAATCACTTCTCTCCGCATGCAAATAGCTCAGAGATAGGAAAGGAGAGAAAGAGATGGCAGCACGTAACCAGAGGAAAGGCTGGTGTTGATTACTTGCTAGGTGAGGCTTGTGTTGCAAGCTCACTCAGCAGGGAAAGCTATGATGCCTGATACTCTCTCTGCCCGTATTTGGGTTATGTAAACTTTCCGGCAGAGCGAGGCCTAGTGCCAGCTCTTCTTCCAGGAAAGTGTGACTGGAGCAGTCGATTCCCCAGTCAGTCCCCTCTGCCAGCCTGCCTCTGTCCATGTGCAGTGCCCAAGGCTTTGCAGTGTGTGGCCTAACAGAACTAAGTTGGAGAACATACACTGGCCATCCCAGAACAGATGAGTCTCCTTTCTGCAGGGCTCAACCCATTTCCACCCCAGCATGAAGGCGTCTTCTTTCCCCAGACTCCTTTATTTGCCATTCTCACAGGCACTCACTTGTTTTCCTCCATTGTTACAGGCTTTGCAAGCACTGAATCAGCAAAGGAGCCAACTCAGCCTGGAAAAACAATGAGGAGGAAGAGTGACTGAGCCAGTGACTCGAGGAATAGGTGGGGGTTTCAGGGTGACATGTGCTATTGATGTTGATGGGGCTTAATTGGCCATGTAGTAAATCATCAACACTACAAACTTCTGTGGAGTCAGAGGTTGGGTACTATGGGCACCAGTGCAGATGTCCAGAGAGTGATTCTAATAACCTGTTTCCTTGACTCCTGTTCTCTGCTGCCAGCAGTGAGCACAGCAACCAGCATGTGCTGACGCAGCAGGGGAGAGTTTTCTGCCTGGCTCCAAGTGGAATTCACCCTGCAAGTAGCTACAGAGTGAAGGCAAGCCTGCCTCACTCCCCAGTGCTCCCATTCCGGTTCTCCAGAAGTATTTCACCTGAGCGCTGCCAATGATGCCGTCTGTGACTGCAGAGCTCGATTCCAGACCAGCCAGCATGGCACAGAGGGGAACGCCCCCGCAGCAACAGATTCCAGTCAAGCAAGAGCAGCCAGACCCAGGCCGCAGAGAGGATTGGGTTCCTGAGGCTGGAGAGACTAGCCTCCTCCATCTCTTCTGTGTTTCAGTGAGGGATGAAGAAGTCAAGGAGTAGAGAGTGGTTCTAGCTGAATAGCGTACAAGTAAGCATTAAGGTCCTGATCCTGGTCCCATTGACTTCAGCGGCAGTTCTGATGCTGAACTCAATGAGATTACGGATTCAGTCTCTGTCCAGGTAGAGAAGCCCTTTGCTGGCTCCTGACCTTAGCCTCTGTCTCCAGCTACACACATCTATCACTGCACCACAAGCTAATTGAAACTGCAGTCCAAATTCAATTAAATCAGGGGTGCTCAACTTCCAGCCCACGGGCCAATGCAGCATGCAGATCCATGGCATCTGGTCCATAGGACTTCTTACAGGATGGGAAGATGGGCAGCAAGGGAGCAGTGCCCATTAATACTGTCACCCACCCTCATGGCCAAATTCCCATCCCCTCCCCGCAACAGCAAGATCAGGGCTGGGCTTCCCCCGTCTGTCCCTCCAGATGGGCCCCCCAGCACCCACCCACAGAGCTGGATCTGGGCCACTAGCTGGATCTGACCAGCAAAGCAATGGGGCACTGCCCATCCAGTTGCTTGGGGAAAAAGGTTGAGTACCATTGGACTAAAACAAGCAGAGATAAAAGCTCAGCCAGAAGAGAAGCAGGAGGAGAGAGAGAGTCCTTATGGTCTCTCACATGCATGTGTGTTACTGCAGCAAACATACCTCTATGCTAAAACCCCTCCTCGTGGGAGAGCAGTT
Organism: Caiman crocodilus; assembly: GCA_030014935.1. Taxonomy (NCBI): domain Eukaryota; kingdom Metazoa; phylum Chordata; order Crocodylia; family Alligatoridae; genus Caiman; species Caiman crocodilus. The sequence goes on from JAGPOW010003182.1 coordinate 19,776,683, forward strand.
ACACACAAGCCTACGTAAATCATTGATTGTGTGAAGTCAAGTTGCAGAATACCTGACTTGTGGTTGCCTAGGCCACCCTCATTTGAACCCCTTGGGTGTTCTCATTACGACAGTCTTTAATTAGAAGGTCACATGCTCCTCCCTGCTCCTCACCCACAGGCAGGACCCCTGCTTGTTCAGCGCCTTATTTACTGCATTATTCAAACCCAGCTTGGAGAAGAATTATTAACATTTCCTTGTGGGCTTCTCTATTGTGCTTCTCTATTTTCTTACAGTTTCACAAACAATCCATCTCCTGCAAGATTCATAGAACATAGGCTGGAAAGGACCTTGGAAGATCAGGTCCAGCCCCTCTGCACCAAGCAGGAAAGACAACAGGGGTCAAGTGATCCCAGCAAAATCTTCAAGAGGATTGCACCATCTCTGGAGGGAACTTATTCCACAGCCTGAACACCCTGTCTGTGAAGAAGTTTTTCCTAACGTTAAGCCTGCAATGATTTGCCAAGAGTTTGTGACCATAGCTCCTGTTTTTTCCCAAGGATGCCCTGGTGAACAGTTGTTCACTGAGCCCTTGATGTATGTCCCTGATGTAGCTGTAAGCTGCTACCAAGTCCCCTCTCAGCCTTCTTCTCTTCACGCTGAAGAGTACCAGGTCCCTCAGCCTTACCTTGTATGGCTTGCTGTGCAAGTTTTGACCATATGGGTGGCCCTTCTCTGGACTCTCTCAAGTTTTTCCATGCCCTTGTTGAAGTGCAGCACCCAGAACTGGATGCAGTACTCCAGCTGCTGTCTCACCAATGCCAAGTAGAGTGGAAGAATCACTTCCTTGGATTTGCTGGAGATACATTGTTGATGCATGCCAGAATATTATTTGCCCTGCTGACTACAGCGTCACACTGCTGGCTCATATTCATACTGTGGTCAATTATTACCCCTGGTCTCTTTCATTTGTAGTGCTAGTAAGACTGGTGTTGCCAAGCCTGTAAGTGTGCAGGGGATTGTTCTTCCCCAGGTGGAGCACTTTACATTTCTCAATGTTAAACCTCATCTGGTTCCAATCTGCTCAACTTGCCAGCCTGTCTAGGTCCACCTGCATCTGCAGCCTATCTTGAAGCATGAGCATACTTCCCCATAATTTGGTGTCATCTGTGAATTTGGCCAGTAAGCTCTTCACCCCCACATCCAAATCATTATTGAAGATGTTAAAAATCACTGGACCAAGCACCAACCCCTGAGGGACACCATTGGCCACTTCTTGCCAAGACGACACAGATCTGCTCAGCAGAACTCTCTGGGTCTTACCTTGTAGCCAGCTTCCTACCCACCTAACTGTCTCGTGGTTAAGCCCACAGTCCTCCAATTTTCTCATGAGAACATCGTGGGATACCAGATCAAAAGCTTTTTGGAAGTGAAGGTATACCATGTCAACCTCCCTTCTCTTATCCAGGTGGCAAGTTACCTGATTGTGAAAGGAGATGAGGTTGGTAAGACAAGTCCTGCCCACGACGAAGCCATGCTGGCTGTCATTGAGAATTCTACCTTCTGCAAGCCTATCGCATACAGACTCCTTGATGAATTTTTCTAGGATTTTCCCTGGGATAGAAGCTAGGCTAATTGGCCTAGTTACCTGGGTCCTTCCTCCTCCCCTTCTTGAAGATGGGAACAACACTCGCCCTCTTCTAGGCCTTAGGGACCTCTCTAGAGCATCATGAGTTCTGAAAGAGCTTTACCAGGAATTCCACTATGACTTTGCCCAGCTCCTTCAGCACCCTCAGATGAAGTTCCTCCAGGCCTGCTGATTTATATATGTCTAAATTTTTTAACTGGGCACATAACAGTTCTGCGGCAATAGTAGGAAGGCAGTCATTCCTACCCTGCTTCTTCCATACCCTATCTGACATGTTTTTCCCATTGGCCCTGAGAAAGACTGTAGCAAAGTAGTCAATTCAGTTCAGTTTTCTCCTGAGTACCAGTAACCAGCTGTCCTGAGTTGTTAAGCAGTGGCCCCACACTCCCATTTGTTTTTCTTCTGTTCCCTACATACATAAAGAAGGACTTCTTCTTGGCCTTGATCCCCGTTGCTAATTTTAGTTCAGTTGCTGCCTTAGCCCTTCTAATCTGTTCCCTACACATGCAAGCCATTGTTGTATAGTCCTCCTTGGGGCATGCCCCAAGTTTCCATTGTTTGTATGCCTTTTTCTTCTTTCTTAACAGGACCATGATTTCCCTGTTTAGCCAAGAGAGGCTTCTCGGCCCTTTTGCTATCTTTCCTTCACGTGGGAAAGGACTTCCTTTGTGCTTCAAGGATCATGTCCTTAAAGAACGATCACTCTTCATGTACTCCTTTTGCCTTCAGTCCCTGATCCAGTAGCACTTCCCCTTCTAGTGACCTGAGCTTGTAGAAATTTGCATTTGGAAGTCCAAAACTTCAATTCTGCTATCTGGCTTGTCTGTCTTGTGATGGACAGTGAACATGATGGTTTCATGGTCACTGTCACCCAGGCTGTCCTCTATGTTTCAGTCAGTCACCAGGTCATCTCCTTTGGCCAGGACCAAGTGTAGAAGAGCATTTCCTCTGGTTGGCTCCTGCACCTCCCAAGTCAAAAAATACTCTTTGATGCAGGTCAGAAAGGAAGGTGACTGATCCGACATGGCTGAGTGTTACTCCCAAGAGAAGTCTGGGTACTGGAAGTTACCCATGATGACCATGCCCTGTGCACATGTGGCCTCTGTCAGTTCATGGGCAAACTCTAGATCGAGTTCTTCCCCTTGGTTTGGTGACCTGTAGTACACAACTACAGTTAGGTCTCTCACCAAACCCCCACCTCCCTCCCACAGTTTGACCCAGAAGGTTTCGAGTCATTCTTCTTTGGAGCAAATGTCGGCCTCCAATGAGGTGTACTACTCTTTCATGCAGACAACAACACATCCACATTTCTTCCCTACTCGGTCCCTTCTATGCAGGGTATATCTATCTATGGTGCACCCACCTGGCTTCAAATGCCCATTTGTGTGCGGCCTTGGTCCGTGCTGTGGAGGGTGCACACCCTCTGGCTTCGTGGGTACCCTGAGGTGGGTTTCAGTTGCCCCTCTGGCCTCTCCTGAACTCTCCTACCACATCTTTGAATGTTACTTCAGTGCAGGGGATAGCCTCGAAGGTCTTCTCAGGGATGACCACTCCACTCACACGATGCTCGTGGAGCTCCACGTCCCCTACACCCCAACCTTATGCCAAACTCTGACGGGGCGCCAGGTCTCAACGCAGCTGCCTCCCTTCAGTGGATGTTCCTTGTGCCTAATTTTGTTCCTCTCTCCTTGGGGCAGGATCTTGGGTTATTTCCGGCCCTATGCTGGAGACCCCTTTGAGCCTGTCAGCTCTATTCCTGGGGTTGACATGGGTTCCCCTGTCAAGCAGAGTAAAGAAACAAAATGAAGAAAAGAAAAAAGAGAACCTCAAAAGGGTCTTCCTGTCCAGTGTCCTACCGGCTAGTTCTTCCTGCACTCCTGCCTATGCTTGGCAGTACTCCCCCGACTCTCTCCCTTTTTTGCTCCCAGCCCAGCTCCCTGACCTGGTACCTGGGAGTGTTCGGGTGGAAAACCTTCTGCTTCCACGGGATAGGTCTCAACCTGTTCTTCTGGGTCACTGCGCTAGTTGTTTCATTGTCCAGAACCTCTACCACTGAACATCTTTGGAGGCACGGAGGGGAAGTCACCCCCGACACTCCTCCCCTCCTGGGGTCCTGCCTCAGTCCACTCAGTGCGAGAGAGACTTGTTGCCGCAGATGCCGCCCGTCATCCAGGTGTTCCCTGTTTGTGCCAGCTCTGCCCATTGCCGGCATGGAGAGGCTCCGCCTCCTCATTCACTCTCCTCATCTCACTGCCGGCAGCCACTTTTATCCCTGCTGGCTGGCGTCTCTCCGTGTTGTCACCCACCAGCTTTAATTGCACAAAAACATGGCTTGTGAACTACACAGGCTCTTCTCCTCATCCTTCCAGCCTTGCTTCTTCTGCAGGTAAGTGGTTTTTTTGTGCTCCCTTCTTTATTTCACCATTTTCTGCGCCATGCCTCATGGGCGGGACTTCCCGATCCCTCTTCTGTCACCCCGGGACATATGGCTACACTCCAATTGTGTGAGGAGTCCAACCAGGTTTCTGTAATCCCTACTAGATTATAATTCCCACTGGAGGGAAGGAGGGCTAGCTCCTCCTGTTCCCCATGCTCCTGGCATTGGTGTACAGACACCTGAGTCCTCCCTCTAAGGCCCTCAACTTCCTGTTATGCTGACAGAAAACTACTCCATCAGCTTCTGCGAGAGTGGCTCTTCTAGTGTCCCTAATCTATGAAATTTTCTTGTGTGTCACTCCCCGTGCATGCTCCAGTCTGTGTTTCCCTGTCCCTTAGCAATCTTAGTTTAAAGCCCTATCAAGAAGATCGGCCATCATGACTGAGAACAGGGACTTACTTCTCTGCATGAGGTGGATGCTGTCTCTTCCCCAGAGTCCTCTCTCCCTGAAGTATGCATTGTGATCAAGAAAAACAAAGCCCTCTCAGTGGCACCACCGTCGGACACATCAGTTTACTTCCTCTGTGCAAACCTTCCCTCCTGGGGCCATTGGCCTACAATAGGGAGCAGAGAAGAAAAGACTACACGAGCCCCAGACCCCTTGAGCCCAGCCCCCAGAGCACTGTAGTATTCATTCCCACATGGATGAGGAGCACAGGGTAGTAGTCAGAAGGCCTGATGAGCCTGGAGATCCTCTCTGCAAAATGTCAGATATGAGTCCCAGGGAGGCAGCAGACCTCATGGGCTTGGGGGGTCCAGATGGCAGATAGGTCCCTCAGTGCTCTGCAGGAGGGAGTCCCCCACCACCTTGTCCCTCCTCTGCCCCTCCTCTGGGGGGTGGTAGGTTGCTCTGAGTGGGTCCTTTTGGTTAGCCATCTCATTGACCACTATCTCTGTCTCCTTCTCTTCCTTCTTCTGGAGTAGGGTCTAGCAGTAGCCATTGATGAAGTCTTCATGGGCCGTGATGGTGCATAACTGACATATCTCTCGAGCTGTCGCACCCAGACCTCCAGAAACTACATCAAGGAGCACACACTAAAAGTGGGGGCAACCCCATGCCCATGTGCCAGTATCTGTGCCAGGCAGCCCCCACAGTCCAGAATGAGGGGGTAGCATCCCCTTTTTACAGATGAGAAACAGGGGCAAAGAGTAAGGTCAGAAGTATCTGCTAGCTTTGTGTGCCCAATTTGAAGCACTTGGGTCTTGATTTTTCCGAGCATCTTGCATTAAAAAAGGTACTCCACATCTTTTAGCACAGCCTCCATTGACCTCATCTGTAGCTGCAAATGCTTGGCACTTCTGTGAAGCAGATGCAAATGTCAAGCTAAGCACCGAGAAAGTGAGGAACATGCTATTATGCTATTAGCATCCATCTATAAAAAGTTCAGTTCAAGTAACTTCCTAACTACAGAGGAACTCTGGGACAGAGGCAGGGATACAACCCACAAACCCTGAGAGCAACCTGTCTCCCTCCAGCAATGCCTGAAGTCCTATTCTGCACTTTCAACTTCTGAAACAAATGGAGCAGGGGTCCTACAGACAGCACCTCTGTCCCTGCCAGACACTCCCTTCATCCTGTGCATTCAGTGAGGGGATTGCGTATGAAGAAAAACAGTGTGTGACTGTGTAATTAATGTAAATGCGTGATAGGGCCAAATTAAGGTTGTACAGACCACCTTGATGCCTACATTTCTTAGCTGAAGCATGTTTGATTTGGCAATCTTTGCATTCACTCAGCATGGCTGTAAGTGTAATTTCTTACATATTAAAATAAAATGGAGAAATCCCCCATAAATTCAATTATGTGGCATAACAATAACACCCCCATCTTGTTCATCAATAGAGTTGAATGCTTGAGAGGCAACATGAAGATCTCTGTACCTTGAGGTACTGGAGTGATAGAGCAGCAATAGTAGGTTGTCATCTGCCATGGGCCAATACAAGAGGGTGATGGGGCATTTTGCTCATCAGCCTCAGAGGTATTTGCTGACACCAAAGAGGAGAGAGACTCAGGAATCTTGGATTTTGTTGCAGACTCTGGAGGAAGGCATTGTCCACTGGTCCCCTCAGTTGGACTGCTTCTTCTCCTGTAGTCTCCTCTTGCTCCCTGCCTCCTTCAGGCTGGGATTGGGAATCTGGCTCACCCAGTATCAGTCTCTTCTCCATCCAATGTCCCTTTCTAATTCCATTCCCAGTTTTCTTACCCAAGCTGTTGTAGTTAAAGACCAAGTCCATTCTCTCTTGCTCAACTAATCATATTCTCCCTTTGCTCCCATTCGCCTCTCCATCTAACCTGCCACCAGTTTAAGCTCCTTGTAGAAAGGACTGCCAGAATTGAAGGTGGCCCAGACAATTTAAGATATTTTTCTCTAACCTCAAAATCAGTCTGGGACAGAGAGGTGGCAGGTAAAAGTTCAATTCAAATGGTTAAAATTTGGCAGAGTTTTAAACAACTGAAAACATAGCATTAAAAGAGAAGTTGATTAGCAACTTTAATAATAATAGCTTATAGCTATGGCATTAGTAAGTATTCATTTGTAAGCACTTTTGGGCAATTGTTCTGTGTGAAATCCTGGTCCTGTTAATATCTAAAATACTACTGAGGCCAAGATTTCACCCTCTCCTTCCCCCTCTCCCCCAGCACAAAGCTAGGTACTATCTGAAATGATGCAACAATAATAATTAACCCTCCTACAGGTCACATAACTACAGTGTTACATCAAAGAAGGGAAGCACTACAAAGAATGGGAATGAATAACTTGTTTCATAAAAAGCCCATTAGCTTTGAGAGTCCCTACCTTCCATTAATGACAACATTGATATGAAAATTCCCCTCTGCCCACTATAAGAGCCATAAAAGCCTGTAGTTAGGAATTATTTCAACCTATAGAAATCACTTGCGTGTGCATACATGTGTTGAACTATAATGAGAATCCTTCAAATGAGAAATTTTGTGGTAGGATGCAATAGGCTCTCAAAAGAAATTTTTATAGCCCCAGCACTTGGGGTATTTAAAAATGGAAAAAAGCCTCAGAGACTAGAATACTGCATAAAGCCTTGTACTTCCTCCTCTCTCAGCCCCCTGGAGGGGTGGGGACAACTTGCCAACAGACAGAAAGAGCGACACACACACACAACAAGGCAATGGTATGTTATTTTGTCATTGGCATGCTTTGGGAATAACTACATTGGGGAGGAACAGCAGAGCCATCTGAGTTATGCACAACATCCCAAGCCCATGCCAATACAGATTGCAGAACACCACGTGCTTTGTGCATGCCACAACCAGACCCTGTCCCCTCCCTTCCAAGGTTAGGCTGCCTCAGTCATGCTTGGGCCTCCCATGGCTAGAAAACTATAGTGTGAAGGCAGGGGCAGAGTGTATGTGTGTGCGTCTGCGTGTGCGTGTGCATGTTCATAGGGTGAGTCCCACCCACACCCCCCACCATACATATGTACCCACATACTCCCTCACACTGCTGTACATGCAGACCCTCACACATCCCAGCCACCCTCCCCCACCACACACAAAATCTCCCATAAACCCCATACCCATCCACACCCCACATACCCACCCCACAGCCCCCCACAAATCTATATGCACCCCCCAAGATATACAAGAGTAAGACTTCATTTAAAGTTATTGTGCAATCACCTCTACATACACTATACAAACACATGTAAATCAGGACAAAATAGTTTTTTAAATCAAATTAATGAATATTATAGATGTTTGCGTTTTAGAATATAATTTGGTATTTTTCTGGTTCCGAGATGGCAAAACCCCTTACGGAAAGGAGTACTTTTGGGAATAAGAGGAGGGACTTTGGGTGGCAAAGGTCAGGAGTTAGGGGGTGGGACTTCTGGAGTTAGATGGCAACCAGTGAGCAGTACACCTGTTAAGGGGCGGAGCTACCCATGTGGCCTCCGACAGCTTGCCAAAGTTCAGTAAGCAGCCCCCCACCCAAAATAATTGCCTGCCCCTGATCTAGTGGGAGCCAATAGGAGGACTCGTGGAATGCTGTGTTCCCTGAAACCAGCCAAGGTAGGAGAACCTAAATAAGCAGGTAAAAAAAAAAGTTAAGTTTGAAGGTGGGATCCCATGAGTACCATTCCCTGGTCAGTACAGCTATGTTGGAGATTAGATGCAACGTCAGGACACTCAGACCCTATTTTATTGCATAAGCCCCAGTTACCACCCTCTCTAGAGTCCAAGGGCAGGAGACAACCATGTAAAAGCAAGAGATGGCTCAGAAGCACTGCAAGGCCTTTCCAGGCAGGGAAGGAAGAATGGAGGAAGTTACCAGAGTCTGAGCCAAAGGACAGGAGCCATGTGCCTAGGCCAGCAAACAAGCCCATCTAGTGCCAAAACCTTCAGGTTTCTGTACAACGAAAGTTATGACCACAGCTGACCTGATGGGGCAGCCTGCTCTCCTTCCAACAAGGTCCAGCATTAAACAGGGAGCTCCTGCAGGTTCCACGCCAGCAGAGCTGCACCAGTCCTGCCAAACCTCCAGATCTGTGGCCCATTTCTCCTGGCCAGGCTTCTGGGGAGTGGCAGCTCCCAAAAAATGTCTTCTCCCAGTTTAAGCCATCAGGAGGAGCTCAGACAGGTGTCACATCCCACTTGCTCACTGCCACCATGTCTGTATGTGCACCCAGCAATGCCAGGCAGCACTCCCAGCCTGCCCACGCCCTTACCAAGTAGAGCTGCTGTACACCACAGGGCAATCCTCAGGATGAGGTCTCCCATCTCAGCAGGACTAAATACAACACGTTCTGTAGCTTCAGCTTGTTTTGGAGGAAAAACCCCTCACCCTGCCTCACTCCCTACCCAGAAGATGCTGCTTCTAAGCAAGAGGTTATTTTCAATCAACTGCAGCTGCCGTCTCTTGACTTGTCCGTTCCCTAGGAATCCTCCAGCATTCCTGGACCCACGTCAACACCTCCTGATCAGCGGTGGCTTGCTCTGGGATCTGTCTTCTGCCTAGTTCGTTGACATTGCAGCCAACCAGACTTCCTGTTTATAGAAGCAATCCACAGCTTCCCTCGTGCTGACTCATGTCGCCTTAAGTAAATCACTGTGGCCTATCACTCTGAGCCAGCAGCGCCTCAAAGACCAAATTAAACAGCAAGGGTGAGAGTATGCCCGAGTTTTGAAACAGTCCAAGCATCCCAAGCAGGAGCAGTGAGGCCGGTCCCCAGATATGCCGGGGTAAAAGTCCACCTCTAACAAGCCAACATGTAAGGCTGGTCTGCCCTCCACATCTGGATCCCTGCTGAAGCCCTGCTTCAGCTTGCTGCCCTATGGAGTTAGAGGGCTAACAGCAGCCAGGGGTAGGGGTGACTTGGGGTAGAAGAAGAAATCCCCACACATCTGGATCCGGCCAGCTGTAGTTTGATTCATCCCTGTCTTCAGGCTTTCACTCATTCTCCTTCTGGGTCTCAGACTCTGGGCTCTCCATGGAAGGGATTGAGCCTTCTTTATTGTTAGCACAACACCAAGGATGTAGACACAGGTGACCCCTCCTTTCCCTGCCATGTCCTCTGCTCTGCTCTGGACATAGTCAGAGCCAAGCTGTAGCTATCATCCCCATGGCTCAGGCTGGATGGGACTTTGTTCAGTGCTAGACAGTCCATCTGGAAAGGCTGCTGCTGAGGAGGACTACACCCCCTCAACACACTCCAGGGGAGAGGACACAGCCTTGCTAGGGAAAGACCATAACTGTGAACTGCATCATAGCTTTCTGCATGGGCACGGGCAACACTAATCACTAGGCCAGCAGGTCAGTGTAGAGAGCAAGATCAGGGCTGGGAAGTGAGCCTGGGTTTCACAGATGCCAGGCAGAGCTGGCCAACAAACACTGCAACCAACCATAAGCCACTCTTCTGGCAAACAGCTTGTGCTGCATTACAGGAAAACCTCTCCAGTGCCCTGTCCTGCTGCTGCGTCCAACTCCACGGCTCCACGCCCAGCTTCCTCCTGCCGCATCCAAGGCTGTAACAAGTGCTCATTGTCTTGCACAGCCTGCCTGAGAGTAAAGTCCAGTTACTTGGCTCACAAAGCAGGGAGCTGAAAGACCCTGTTTAGACGAGCCAAGTACTAGCAGATCCAGGCTCCTTGTTATACACTTCCAGCCTGATTTCCATTACTGCTAGGGTGAAAGACAAAGGGGACTTCCATGCCAAGCAGAGAACTAGTCCCCCAGTGCCTGCCTGATGCACAGGGCAGAAGCAGCAGGGTGTATAATAGTGTCTGAGGTAGGCCCATGGCTCCAGCAGAGCTATTGAGGGCTGCTGAGATTAGCCAACAGAGCGGAAAAGAAATCCAGGGGGAAATGCTGCAGGAGCTTGCCAGCCATTCTCCAGCTCCTCTAATCAGCTGTTTCTCATAATTTGCACATTGTTTTCCTAACCTCAGGAGCATTTTAATGGAATGTAACTCCTCTGATTACTATGCAATTAGCATGCAAATTAGATGCAAATAGCAACCAGTCAAAGCAGGCCCTGGAAATATTGCTATCATGTTCCATTAAGCATAGATACAATAAAATTTGCTTTGAAGGAGGCTTGTATTCCTGCAAGCACAGAGTGCTTCCTGGGGCACATAAGAGGCACATAAGAGGCTGCTACAAGGGCTGGGTGGCAGGGGGGAGTGAATACAGCAAGAGGCAGACAAAGCACGGTTTCACAGAGTCAGAGCAGCTGGCTTAGCTTAGCCCGTGCATGAACAGCTGTACCACAAAGCCCTAAGCAAGGTACTGTATCCTCAACCATACTGTTCTGGGCTAGGTCTCGCTAGGTCTTCAGGGAATGTACCCCATGGTTCAGTGCCCTGTCATCCTTTTCCAGGGAGCTGTTCTGTCCTCCTGGGCTCACAAAGGAGTTGAAGGAGGGAGTGGAGGATGATCAGCCAGCACAGGATATGGCCTGCACCCTTGCAGCCCAGTGAGGTGGTTACCAGCCCGTGACAGCAGCTCCCAAACTCCAGGCCAGTTCACCTGGTTTAAAGCATCCTGAACTCTAGTGCAGGGGTCTGCAGTGTTTTTGGGCAGAGTGCCAAAAACACCTGCAACCTCAACTTGTAAGATGTTGGCGTGCCAGTAGTGGAGAGCAAGGGAGTCACATGGGTCCCAGCCTTTGTTTGGGAAGCACAGCCCTGGCCCCTTCCCCGCCATCCACCGTGAGGCACGTGTGCCAAGCAAAATGCCTTCACATGCCATAATTTGGCGCCTGTGCCGGGGGTTGCCTTCCCCCTGCTCTAGTGAAAGGCTGCATGTGCATGCATGAGTGTGGGTGAGAGGGGAGTCAGCAGCAATGCCGGGTTTTACAGTGAAGATGCACCCAGGGAGGTGAGGCAGATCATGTCAGGAAACATGGTGGAGAAGTGGGGACAAAACCTTCCAGAAACAGAACAAAATGCAACCAGGGCAGCTGACTGAGGGTAGAGTGAGACAGCACACAATTTGCAGACAAAAATATGAGGGTTACCAGGGCACCACAGGACAACAGTACAGGAAGGTGGAGTCTGGAGGTGGTACTTGGATAGCGAAGGGAGGAAACGTGATGAGCAACCTCCGATGGCAGAGAGGGAGGAGCAGAGTCGAGGAACAAAAGCTGAGTAGGTCCAAGGTATGAATCCGGGAGGTAAAGACGGTAGCAGGGGAGGGGTGATGGAGAGGAGATGGAAAGAGCTCTGCTCTCAGACAGCTGCAGAGCCCCGGGAGAGCCGAGGGGGGTGACATGGCAGTGCTGCTGTCTGATGAACTGTGGGCTCCTTGCCACAGCAAGTACGGCAGGCATTGCGTAGCTACTAGAACATGCTAACACCTCTTGGGTGCAGCCAGGTAGCTGGCTGGGGAGTGCAGGAAGGGAACACAGCAAACAGATATGAAGGCAGGGCCAGAAACACCTCTGGGAATAGGAACTCTAGTGCCTGGGAACACTCTTATTTTATTTAGCATATGCAGTTTTGGCATATTGTTTCATCCATCTTAAGGCAATGTCATCACCAGTCTGAGGAGCTTGAAGGCCACCAGGTAGCACGTTAAATGGACATAAGTCAACCGATGCTCCCTATAAGGTGTGGTGGTCCGTGAGCACGCCACTTTGGTCCCACTCCCCCTTTCAGCACACGCCACTTTGGTCTGCCCACAGTATAACAACAAAAGACGATACTATAAACTTTGTTTACCAAAGTGATTCCAGTCTACTTTTTTCTGTTTTCCAAACAGAATATACAGTGTCCAGGTTAACAGTCTGATGCTAAACAAAGTTTAATTTGCATCAGCTTGTACAGATTATCAACTTCTAAACTATTTCTAGACTTTGTTTTTATTTCATTCATGAAGCTAAACCCTCTCTCACAATCTGCACTAGGTGCCTGGAAAGTGGCACAGATGTCGGCAAGTAATGACAGTTCACTAAATTGTTCCTGTTGTGGTATGTAGGTGACCATGTCTTCAAAGGTCTTTAATGCCCCGGTTTTCATCTTTTCAACTAACAGTTCATTTAAAGTCCACATATTGTTTGCATAGGTCCTTCTTAGAAGTTCCTACAGATTTGTTTAGCAAGGTGCTATATCTTGTTGCCAATGTTTTCAGCTCCTCATGCCCAAAAGAGAAATTATTCCTGTTTGATCTAAAAGGAAAAATAATCCTCGTCGAAAATTGACCATTCTTTCAACTCGCCTTCTGGAAATCTGTTGTCCATGTAGTCACATGCTCAATGAATTGAATAACTGATGTAGTGATTCAAATGATGACAGCAAGGTTTGAACATCTTGAGAAAAATGTGCGGTCTCACCAAGATACTGGGAATGAAATTTGGCAATTCTAGCTTTGCAAACTGAAATGCTTCTACCGTTGTTAGTGAACTTCATTACAGCATTCTGCACAACTCAGCCAGTTCACCTAAGACATCATTTAGTATGGCCTGTGCAACATGATACTCTGGTTTATGCAGTTTGTCCAAGCAGTATTTGTGAATTGGGTCAGTGTCTTCAGCCACTTGTGCACAGTAGTCCATCAACACAGTATAATTCTTCATCAAGGCACTAACAGCAAAATGTCTAGAGAGCCATCTGACCTCATTCAGTGGCCTAAATGAAACTGTTTCACACTCAGCAGCCTTAGACAGTTCTTCAAACTTAGATTTTTTTTTTTTACAGAAGACCTACTAAAAGCATGAATATGGTCTGTAGTAGAGTTTCAATGTGTCTCATCAAAGGCATGTCTTTCCAAGCAACATCAAGTCTTCCTGGTATGCCACGCAGTGCTGCTCGAGCAGATGTGGAATAGACTGGCAAAGTACTGCGGCCACACCATTGCGCTTTCCAAGCATTACTGAAGTACCACTGGAGGTGAACATTACCGTCTTTTGCATATCTAAGTTACTGTCAACATAAAAAATTGGCCTAATTGCTGCGACAATAGCAGAGCTATCACAACCTGTCGGCTTTAAAATTCCAGCAAACCTGGTCTGATGAGTGAAATTGTCCATAGTTCAGGATTTTACATAATTAACATTTTGCTAACAGAGATATCTGTGCTCTTGTCAACTATCAAAGTTTGGAATGGCGATGTGCATGTTTCATTCAGTACTTCCTGATGGATTACAGAACTTATGCAGTCAATAAATTCAAATACATAATTCTTACTTCTCCAACTTCCAGGACTTTTAACATATTTGCCAACGTGACTGTGGATTTCCTGCACTGATAGCATCAATAAGTTTAACTTCACTGTGAGGAGAACATTATCAATTAAGATTTTGACTTCATCGGCATTTGATCACTTCCTGTCATACAGTTCTATCCCATTTTCCCGTATCTCATGTTTCAGAAAATAAACTTTTCAGGATTCCTCTGCTTTGGTTGTGTAGTTTCATCACAGAATCCGTGTGAACCTTGCATGGCAAAATGGCATTTCAAATAGTTTAATTTCCAGTCACCCCATTTTTTTCTGGTTGTCCATTCGCTATTGGCACCTGCACGCACACAGATGGTACACAAGACACCCCCGCTTTCATGACACTGGAAAATATCTCCAAGACTTATGCGCTGCTAACCAGATGCATGTGGCACGTCAGTTTTGAACGTCTCCTTTAACCAGTCTTCTCTGAACCTTGAGCAGCTCTTTTTAGCTGATCGACTGCATTCACCCTCTTCACACTTATGCATGGACATTGTAAAATGAATATAAAGATGCTCCTTGCTGCAGGGAAGATATTGGCCTTCCTAGAATGATAGAAAAACTGGTTAACAGCTAATTTACCCTAAGCACCTTGTCTGCATATGTCCTTAGACCAACACAGCTGTAACCAGCACCCCCAAACTCAAGATTACACAGCTTAGGATGTTTCTAACAAAAACAAGACCATTTGCAATTTCTTTTTTCCGTTTAATGCTTTTAAATTCAAATGCATAAACAAGTGACAATAAAGACAACCATTAAATGGCTAAAAAACTAGCGCCAGCCCCCGCCCCCACCTTGCCTCCAGGAGCGCAGCTTGGAGGGAACCTTGGCCATAAACACTGGCCTTTCTTTTGATTTGAAATTTGCTTTGATTTCTGCAGCAAATGCATTTTAGGGAGTAGAGGACTGGGTATTCATTTGGAATTCATTTATTTTTATTTTTTACTTATTAACATGCCTGTTTTTGATGGTGGAAAGATAACAACCAAAGGTCAAATCTCACTCAGATACAGCTCCTCTTTATTTAAATATGCACATGAATTTCAATAGGAACTTGCTGTAGTTTCCTAAACTTATTTTAAAATCATTAACTTGTGCCATTTCTAACTTTACTGCACCATACATGTCATATTTTAGCAGTGTAAAAATAGCAAAGGCAGGATCTGCCTCCTATTTATTTCAGTGAAGGCTGTCCCATGCCAGCTCCAAAAATTATATATAGCTCTTTCTGTTTGACAGTTAAACACTCTTACTGTGGAGCAGGCTCTTATCCCGAGACATCAACAAGCAGGTACCAGATTTCCTGGAGAATTTGGATCCCTCAAAGCCAGGAACCTCATCCCCTGTCCCTGCATTGCCTCCGGGAGTGGAGCAGATTCCCAGCCCCAGCCCCAGCTCCCACCTCACCATGCCTCTGGGAGCAAGGAGGCACACGGCGCAGGGGTTGGGAAGTGGAGCAGTTCCCCTGTGCCAGCCCCAGCCCGTCCCCACCTCGCCTCCGGGAGCACGTGGTCTCGGAGAGGAACCACTGCCTGAGCTTACCTCTGGTAAGTGTCCCATGCCGGCCTCGGTGCCGCTGCCGCGCTCAGCTCCTCTTGGAGCCACAGCCCAGCTCCTCACCGGGTGGGTGCACAGCAATAAGAAGTTTGTGCGCAGCATTGTTTTAAAGCGTGCACGGCCACACACACACACAGCTTAGCAGGAACCTTGGAGTCAACAGTATGGGACATAGTTTGAATTTGTCCACAAGGGCTTTTGTTGCCATTGCAAAAGCCCCATCGGTATAGGTCTGAGGCACGCTAACCCTGTCCAGTTCGAAAATGCTTGAGAAATGCCCAATAATGTCACGGCCAGTTAAATCCTGGTTGTCTGACTGTAGCGCAGTGGGCAAAATGTGGCCCGTGGGCCGGATATGGCCTGCCAGGCCATTCTATCCAGCCCACGGAGCCCCTAAAAAATGTAGAAAATTAATCTTTATCTGCCCTGGGCTACCTGTCATGCAGCCCTCGATGGCTTGCCAAAACTCAGTAAGCAACCCTCTGCCTAAAATAATTGCCTGCCTTTAGACTGTAGGGTCAGAGATGATATGGTGATTGATTGGTGTAAGGAAAAAGTCAAAGGGTTTTGAAAAGGCAGACTATATTGAACATCTCAAGGGGGACAGAGGTACTGGCAGGTGGAATATGTCCCAGGGCACTGTCAACATAGGATTATCATGGAAACTAGCTAGTAAGCTTACTACGGCATTTGTATGGCGATGAGGAGAAGCAACGTTACTGAGGTTTGATAACCATGGGGGTGGAGTGGGGCACAATGTGCCCAACACAAGATGCACTGCAGCATGCAGTTAGGAGTCCGCTAGTTAGTGGTGTGATGAACAAGGCCATACAGGGGCATAGTATTCTGCAACTGAACAACAGTGTGAGGGCAGATGAACATAGCACGGAAGCATTGACACTCCAGAGGGAGCCAAAATGAACACCATAGAAGAGGAGGTACAAGGGAACCGTATTTGCAAGAGCAGCTGCCATCCAAATGACTTAGCCTAGCATGAGCCTTTGCCAGCATGGCATGGACATAGCAATGTCTGTCCAGGTGAAAGCAGGACAGTCTGGTTCTCCCTACCTGGCTACAAAGGCTTAGCCGTTTTAGAGCATCTCCTCATCATGGGACGCACAAGGCCCTGCAGTCAAGAGCTCTTAATCTGCGAGATGAATATTGGGACCACTGGATCCGCCGAAGTGCTAGAAGCCAAGAGCCTCAGGGCTGCACCTTCCCAAGCTAGAAGGCATGTGGGGATAGCAGAGCCATAGTGCTGAGAGCGCAAAACACCATCGTCCAGAGCAAACAGCTGGGGAGTTTCTCAACCAAGGACAGGCAGCAGAGGGGGAGGGAGACAGGAGCCAGCAAGACTGTCCCTGTTTAAGTACGGTCTTTGCCAAAGAAATATGGCGTTGGGGATAGGCAGCAATAGCACACTCTGCCATCTCTTGGGAGAGGGTGAGAGCACAGCCATAGGGGTGTTGCAGCCACAGTGATCAGCTATTTGGACACTGGCCTGGAAGGAGTGCACTGGAGGGATATGTAAGGTGCATTACCCACAATGCCATGCTGAGGTGAATGAAAAAGCCAATGAGGGAAGGGGACAAGGTGAGGGTGGTTTGGGCCATTTCCATTTCCCAGGGCTAAAAAAAGTCTTTGCCACCCCAATTATATAGGATCCCACACCTTAACTGCCATGCACCTCCCCCCAAGGTTGGACCCCTTCCCCAGCACTGACCCGGACAACAAAGCCACTGGGCAGAACCAGACTATTTGCTCTTTTCTCTGCTGGGCAAGTAGCAGCTCCAGTATCAAGGAAGCAGGGATGAAGTGGCTATGACCCTTCCCTCTCCCAGGATGCAGATTAAGGCTAAGAGATTGCATTGATACCAGTCACACCTAGAAGGGTATGAAGCTTCTGCTCAGGGCCAAGCTTTGAGCGTTCAAGAGAGCATTATCACAGACCTCTGACCCAGTCTTCTATCCTCATGACCTGTCGGTTGTCAGTGCCAAGTACAAGTGGCTTTCTGCTTCATTAAGTACCTGGTTCATTTACTCCCTTCTTTTCATGAGATCACCACCACTGCAACACAACTTCTTGCCCTGAAAGGGTACAGATGCCCATTTTGTTCTAAGCTCTGGGACAACCCTAAGTAGATCATTCAGTCACCCCAAGGTAGTCATCATTTTAACTATTAAGGTCCTCATTCTGCAGAAGACAAAAGCCCAAGGGAGACCCAAGATGAGTACACATCCATCTAGAGATATTTGGGTTGTTTGGGGGCTGGGAGGGAAGGTAGGGTGCATAAGCAGGCATGGAAGTGGAAGTGAGTGCCTCTATGTGCACAGAGTAAGAGGCAGCAATGGGCTTACAGCTGTCTTGGGAATATTTGCTTCAAGTTCCAGGTGTTTTAGGTGCCTGATCTCTACACTTTGCTGTCCTGACTGGGCATTTTCAGAGAAGCGTCTGACCAGTGTAAAAAGCCGCTTGCCAGCCCAGCTCTGGAAAGGGGTGAGCCTGTAGCAGCCCTGGTCCACCACTTACACAGGTCTGGATCATAATCCCTCCTCTCCCCAATTCCCTACTCTCTCCATAGCTCCAGCCTCACATCTTCAGTCTCTCTTTGTTCCCCACCAAGCAGCTTAACAAAGGAAATGTAACAGTGGAAATTGAATTAACAAATGTCCACTCCAGAAGCAGTAGCAGCAAGAGTCATGGCCCTGTACAGTAAAGCCATTACCTGTCCTAAAAGATCACCTCTCCCTGGCCTCCTTTCTCCCTTTCTTTCTAATCTTCTGCTTCTAAGAACATGTCTCATTCTGGAGATAACATCTCCAAGTGAGGGGTCTGGGGGCTTTCTCCTTTCACTGCCAGCAGCAGAGCAGTCCATTGGCACATCCAGCAGCAGAGCTGCTAGCATACAACAAACCATTTAAGTACAGGAAGACAGGCTCCCGCAGAACCTCATCCATTGCAAGGGCTGAGAGAAACAGGCAGCTTTCAGACCTGCTCCAGAACTCATCATGTTGAGCATTAAGGCTATGAACAGACAGTCAAAAAGCCCAAGGCTGAATTGATTCAGTCTTTGCAGGTTAGCCTAAACTGCACAGATTAAAATGAAACAGAAATGAACAGACATTTACCTTTGATTCAGGAAATGCAGTCACATGCCTGCAGTGGCTCAGGCCAGAAGCCAGGGGATGCTAGACCACAGCTCTCTGGCTGTTTATTTGCTTCTGCTTCTTGCTGCCCCCGAGGTCTCTGGGATTTGCAGACCAGAATTACAACAGCAGGACTCTGCAGGGCTGTTTATCACTTCCTCTTCCTGCTTCCAGGTGTCTCTGGGGTTTGTAGTCCACAGTTGCTGCCAGCAGTAAGTTTGAGTGGAGGAAGGTGGGTTTAACCCCACCTCCCTGGTCCCAGATGCCTGGGGGAGGCGGCCCCCTATCCCTATAGACTGGACTACATCCCCAGCCAGACTTGACCTCCCTCTTCCCCTCCCCCTTCTCCCTCCCGCCTCCCATGAGCTAGCCCTCACTGCTCCAGCTAGGGAGCAGAGGGGCAGAGCCAGGCCTGCTCTCTGGAGCAGACAGCACGGCACAGCCCCGGGCTGGAAAGCATGCTGGGAGACTTTGATTTAACTTGAACCAGGAGGGGGTCTGGGACAGAAGCTTCATAAACCAGTTCAACCCAAATCAGTTAAGTCTACATTCAACCAGGTTTATCTTGAACTAGGTTCCACCATTTTGAAGTTGGTTTATGTGCACTGAGTTTCTTTTCTGTTACACATTTAAACTAGTTTCTGATCATTTAAACTGGTTTATGTGTAAATTCTGTCCCTAACCTAATAGGTTTTCCAGTTCCAAGTAAGAATCTCCACTCAAGGAGAGGCTGTTCAGGTGTCCCTAGATCTCCTGAGAGAGGGCCCCTCGCCTGTCCCAGAGCCCAGGCAATCTGATTTGCTCATAAGCAGTTCAGCCTGGCATCCCTGGTACAGCAGCTGGACTCTCCAACAGCCACTGCTTCTTTCCTGGTCACCTTCCCAAGACTAAAACACATTGGAAAGACACAGCCAGACACTGGAGGAACATTGGCCAAAAGACGACCCTGACTCAAGTCAAGAAAAGACAAACAGATTTCCTGTTTCCATCCTGAATACCTAGAAACAGAGCTTTGATGTTGCCACTAGTCTGCCTGTATGGTGGCTTCACTTGCATAGCCAGAGAAATTGCTGCTTAAGTCACAGCTACTGTAGATTTCTGCCCTGAAGGCTCCAAGAACAAGAGGCTCACCAGGTGACCTCTCCCATCCTGAGCGCACACTCAACCCAAGCTGAAAACAGGCTGCTGCATTGCAAAGCCACTGTATCTCATCACTCACCAAACACGTCTTCCTTATCATGTACCAGAGAAGGGCTGACTTGCAAAGAATGCATTTGCTCAGGGAAGGCCGTAGATGGATAGTGATTCTGGTGCCCCCGCTCCACAGCTATAGAAGAGAAGATCCTAACCAGGATTTCAAAGCCTCTGAAAAAAACAGCCTCCAGAGAACAATGCAAAATCTCTGCTAACTGCTGTGCCTGCCTTACAGAAAAGGGGTTGCAGTGGTCCAGTCTCCTTTTAAGGCCACACCCTTAACCATGCAAAGATATACAGTCTCCTCTTGGGCCTGAATTGTTTTGTTTTTACACTGTGCAATTTCGGAGAATCATGGTCAGCTCAGAACATTCAGATACTCTGTGAAGTAATGGGTGTCCTGCCAGAACACACACGGCCTGGCTGAGGACAGGGGAAATCCAGCAAGCAAATGAGCGACAGAAACATGCTGCAGTCTGAGAAAGTCAAACTGTTCCTCTGGCTTCAGCCCTCATGTTCCAGGGCTCCCAAAGCACCCAAAATCACACACAGAGTGGGACAAGGTCACAGACATCTGCAGCCAACGTGCTGTGCTGTAGGGCTTCGTGAAATTTCACCAGGTGTTTCATTTTGACACTCTTTCAACTTGTTTTGAGCTCAAAACAGTGAAATCAAAATGAAACAAAAGGCTTTGAAACAGCCTCGACACAAAATGAGGGCACTCAAAACATTTCAAAGGTTTCAAGTTTTGACACTGCTTGCTTGCAGGGAAACAGAAAGTAAGGAGAGGGAGGGTGAAGAGGGGTGAAGGACTGCTCTTCTATTGACTGTATAGTTGGCCAGTGACTGTCATCCTTCCCTGAGGTGCCTTCCTATCCCAGTGCCCTGAGGGAGAGAAGAAAAACAGCTGCGCCTTAACACACGCAGTTTTGTCCTTCCACGTTATAGCCTATGGGCGAAACACGGAAACAGCATCGAAACAACAAAACAAGTTTGACAAAACGAAACGGAACAGCGGTTTCGAAATTAAACAAAACGAAATGAAACTGGGAATGAAACACTGTCCCGTCCAAACAACGGAAGTCTAAACAAAAGGGTGCCTTTTTGCATAACCCTACTGCATTGCACTCTAGGGAAGGGCTGAAGTTGAGTAAATCTTGGTCTGATGTGAGACTGCTAAGATCTCATTTTATTCCAGGCTTTATTCCTTTCTGGCTGCCTAAGCTACACCAAGTCTCTCCAAATCTCATTTTTGCCCCCATCAAATGGGGATAACGCATGTCTCGCATGGGATTGTTTGTTAGGGTTTGTGATGTGGATGGAGATGACAGAAAAACACCAGTGAGAAACAAACAATCCTTATCAAATGGAAAAAGCAACACCCATGCAACACAGGGAAAGTTGATCAGCATTTTTATTACAGGAATGTGGTTCGCCAGAGCATGGTGGATATGTGAGGAAGAGGAGTAACAGAGCACCCCGTGTTACAAGTCAGCACACTAGGATAGGTGGTGGTGGTGCCAGAAAGAGAAGCTCTGCAATGAGCTGACACATCACCTTCAGTGTCCCAAGATCACTGTCAGTGAGAGACAGGTACTGGCTGGCAGCAGGCCAAGCAGGTGGGAGGAGATGGATGTGTGTATTATCAGCAAAAAGCTGATTGCAGTAGTCATGCAAGAGATAATACCACCCAAGATGATAACAACACCCAAAGATAAAGCGTAGAGGGATTGGGGGGGAAGGCCTGCTGCAGTGCTGGCCGAGCTAAATTGTGCCATCTCTTCCCCCGCCCATCCAGCTGACCAGGGCCAACCTGGGCACTCATCATCCTAGAAACACCACCCATCCAAATCTGCTCCCCTGGGCAACTGCCCCATTCGTCCATAGGGTGGGCTGGCCCTGATCTGCCAAAGGAGACCATGGAAGGACAGCCAAAGAGGAAAGAGAACTGAGAGGACAGAGCCATGGAAGCCAAGGAGCCAGAAAGCATCAATGACAACGAAGCCAGTGTTTATGCAGGTCTTCAAGACAAAAGCACAGTGTCAGGATCTGGCAACATTGTGACTGGTCACACAGATGCCGTTCCCCGCAAATCCCTAATGCGTATGCCCAGCGGTCCACGAAGGCCAGTGGGAATCTGGGGAAGGTTAGCTCCCATGGCATCTCACACAGCAGGTGGCTCTGCTGTCATAGATGCCCTGGCAGAAAGGCAGTGCCAGATGCAAAGAAGAGAGCAAAGGGAACAACCAGATGGCACAGGAGATGCCGGTACTTTCCCAACAGGGCACCCAAAAGGGGTCACAAACAGAGTGGGCTTGGGCTTGGTTTATCTTCTGTTAAACCTTTTGCCCAAGACAGAGCTACCAAGGAGCAACTACTGAAGGATCAGGGGCCTGCTCCCGTGCAGCCTCTCCTGTGGATAGAAGGAGGTAGCTGGGCGGGCCCATATCCCCACTTGAACTATTATACAACTGCGGGAACATGTGAAGGCGGCCTGAGGAGAATGTCAACATCGCTTGTGCCAAATACACGACTCGCAAGTCAGCAGGATTGTGAGGCCACGCTCTGGAGAGGCCGAGCCCAGGACAGCAAGGTTCTGCCACAAGCAGGGATCCAGCTGTGCTGGAGGGGGCCGAGGCTGTGGTCCAAGGGACACAGCAGCCAGGCTGCCCTGGGGCCTGCACTGTGGGAGGGCCTCGCTTCCCAGAGTACTGAATAAAGAGACAGAAACTTCTTCCCAAAACACTAACGGCCCTGGAAGTCTCCCAGGAGCTCTGGGCATGGACTGTGCTAGTCACACCCAAGGGGAAGGGGTTTTGTTGCACACACACTATGTGCCTGTCTCACTCTGCTGTCCTCTGCACGTGCCAGAGCTTAAACTGTTTAGGTCTCGAATGTACTTAAATGCCATTACTACCATGCTCCAAATCAGGGGATTGAAACAGGGATATCTCCAAAGCAGCTTCAGACAGCCTTTAGAGAGCTAGGAGCCCAGATGCAGTTCCTACAAGCCAGGTCCAAACACTCAACTCTGAGAACAAGGTTGATGCAGCGTCACCGCACAGGAGGCTGCATTCCCTACGCCAACAGCCCCGGGCCCTTACAGCATCTCCCTTTCTCTAGCACAGGGGTTCCCAAACCGTGGTATGCAGACCCCTGGGGGTACGCAAGACATCTCTGGGGGTACGTGGGAAAAATTGCGTAATGGCAGGTTTAGTTTTTATTATAATAATAATTGGCATTTACGGGGTTAAAATTTAAAACTGCAAGTAGTAGGGGTACATGGGCAGCTGGCAAGTCTGGAAGTGGGCGTGCAGTAAGAAAGAGTCTGGGAACTTCTGTTCTAGCAAACTCCAAACCTTTGCAGGTGTGTGCGCGTGCAGGTGTGTGGGGGAGTCAGCAACAGGCAGAGCATGCTGCCTGGAAGTAAACACTGGAGAAATATTTACGGGCGTTTTCCTGGCGACAGAGACCTGTTTGTATTGTTGGGTAAGGCTGGGAAGGCAGTGAGAGCTAAATAAAGCCTCCTGAGAAGATAGGCTGTTACTGCTGCATACTCTGTAGTGGGAGGCTAGATCTGCCCCAGCCAGAAGGCTTTTAAACAACCAGGCCTGATTACACTCAAGAAATCACAAGGCACTTCTCTGGGTCCTCAACAAGGTGCTCACCTCACGTTACGAGCAGAGCTGTGGCTACCAGAGGTGGAGCGAGAAGGCCAGGCAGGTTGCAGGCAGCTGTCCCCAAGTCACTCTTCTGCTCAGCTCCAGCGGCAGCAAACCCTGGGCAGGTGCACAACTGTGTGCCCCCAAACTCCTTAACCCTTTGGTCTCTGGCTTCTGCTACTACACTGTGCATCACAAAAAATCAAGTGAGCTTCAGGGCTACTCATGGAGCCATTCAAAGCACCAAGACAACCTGACATTACACAGGAAGAGACTTTGGATTCTGGTCACACTGCTATGATGCAAAGAGTTTCAGTGACAGAGGCCTTTCCAGCCCTGCCTAGTCACCCTCCTTGCTCCCCGGCCTCTTCCATTTTACCAAAAATGCCGCCTTCCCCTGTCTGCTTGTATACCGCTCACAGAGCCAGCCCCGCACCTCCTCTCCTGTCCTCACAGGACAGGCACTCCCAAGTCCTTTGCCAGCTGAGCTTTGTGACCCTGACTGACACAGCTGGGCTCACAGCTGATGCACACGTAGGTAGTTATACCAGAACCCCACTTCACACATTGCTGGGAGAGGGGCTGGGCTGGAACAGGCTGCAGAGCAGACAGGTGTAGGCAGAGCCACAAAATGCTCCCAGAGCAGAGCAGATCAGAGCACCAGCCAGAAGAGATCTGGGAGGATACTGGGGCTCCATCAAGCACTACACTGGAGAGCCCAGGGAGTGATGGCAGAACAAATGGGCAGATGGAGAGCTCAAAGATTTCATCTACTTAAACACTGAATAAATATTTTAAAACATCATTTATCTCCCTCTGAGCAATCCAGTCTCCTCATCTTCTAGCTGTCTCTCAGCTCCTCGCAGCCCAAGCTCTCTCAGGGTTGTGTGCTTACAGACCTTCACACAAAGTGGTCCTACACCACTAGGACTTCTTGGTGCCACAGCAACTCCTTGGTGCCTATGTCAGCATGATCGCTGCCTCCTAACGACAGCCTTCACACTGCTGCATTTCTGCCCTCTTTCCAACACTAATTCACAAATTCACCTCTTCTTTCAGAGTGAGGTACCGAACAAGGAGTTAGAGCATCCCCAAGGACCCAAAACCTTTTCTGGTGGCACCAGCAAGCCAAAAAGCTTCAGCTTCTGCACAGTTAATGGTTTAACCCCTTTTGTAGCTGATTGGTCCTTAAGCTTTTGTGCTTAGATGTTTTATGAAAGGAGTGATGTTGACCCTGGGAGCTATCGGCTCTGAAGGATGGCAAGAACAGTGGGCGACTGGGACTATCTGGCAGGAAGCAACTGCTCACTTAGCTTGCTGGTCTAGATCGTGCTGTATAACACATGCCCAGAAAGAGAACCAAATATAGATACCAAACACGATGCCAGCTTGCTTAGCCCTCCAGAAAGCCAGACCCATGGCAGCCGACTGAATTCAACAGGGCTGTTCTTCACATTAACCTCCTCTGACTCCGGCAAACAATACTCCCACCACCTGCCTTTCCCACCACTGGATGAAGAGTGCTGTAATTGCCCAAGAAAATGGATACCGCCAATTATCTCAATCCTGATGTTGACATATTAATTGCTTCCTAAGGGGTTCTCTGAAGGTTTTCCAGAGGGAAGTGGAACAAATCTAAAAATATATCAACCTGATTGGACAATAATGATTTGGACTTTGAGAGTGAAATCTTGTCCTAGGGAGAGGTCCATGGGAGTTATGCTACGGCCTTCCATGGAGTCAAGTGTTCACCCAGAACATCTGCTGCTGCTGGGGACCCCGCCACGCTCCTGTGGGACACGCCATGCACCCCAGCATCGCAGCACTCATGAGCCCCTGCTACCTAGAGGCACGTAGAAAAAACATTTAAAGCTGTGTCTATGTCCGAATCTCCAGTTTGATTCGGAGAGATTAAAGGGTCCTCTGATTCGATTCAGATTCAGAAATTTGGCCACCACATCAGGCCGAATCTCCGCCAAATCAAATCAGGGACTGAAGCTTCACACAGCCCTACTGACAATACCAGCCCAAAACTGGAGAAATGCTGCCACCTGCTGCTTATTCAACAACAAATTACCCCAGTCTCCTGAATAGGAAGAGGTTGTAAACAAGTTCACTGTGCTCAGTCCCAGCTGCTTAACAAGTAGTGAAGCCCCAGACTGAGAGCAGAGCCCTACGGCTCCGGGATGGAGCCAAAGGATAGAACTGTCCATGGAAACGGGCATGAAATGGCAGCGGTAGCTCTGCTAAGAACAGTTCAGTGCTGATCTATGCTACATATGGAGATACCAGGTCAATCCCTGCAGCCCCAGAAGCAGAGAGAGGCCTGGAAGCACAGCAGGCAGGTTGCTGGTCCGTTCCCAGAGGGAAATGGGCAAGTCCCCAATCTGCACAGTGAGGAATAGGGACAGGAAACCTCTACGCCAGGGTCTGCACTCAGGTGGGGGGGCGGAGCGGGCAGTGAGGATCTTCTTTCCCTCAAAGGCAAGCCGATGCCAACACCCCACCTTGCTGCAGAAAAGCCGGCCCATTTCCATTTGTGCAGCACAATACATTGTGTTATAGGCGTGTGCACAGTACAGCGTGTTACAGGCAAGTGGCTGAGGTGGGAGGGAGAATCAGCACCTCCTAACCCTGGGTCATTTGGGGACTCTACCACTGACCTAATGTGGATCCTGTTAAGTGTTTTATTCTCCTCTGATCCAAGGGTCCAAGGTCACCCCATCCTCAGAGCCAAGTGCCTCCCACCTCTGTGGGAGACCTTCACCCATATCCCCAACAAGTTTTGACCTTTACTCTGAACATAGGCAGCAAGCCCAGTAGCCTCCATATCAACATCCCGGCAGGCAGGAAACCTGACTTTCTCTGAAGGGCGCTAGATGTTCCAGTCACTGGAAACAGAGGCACCCACCTGCTGGGATTTCCAATGTCTTGACTGGGGACCATGACGGGTCTTTGTTCCACGGAAGAAGCCCACTGCTTTCTAGTGCTCCCACCCGTTGAGCAACTTAGCCCAAATTCTGATCTGCGGTATTGCTGCTAGGGTGCTGGGACACTGCTGAGCCCTGCAAATGCATTGGCCCTGATTGCCAAACACTTTGCATTCTTAGCATTCAAGCAAGGAGCTGCTCTTGCCTGCCATCAATCCAGGGCCTGTTCCATAAAGCTACATCTTAGTGCACAGATATTTTCTTCTGCAGTCATTTTCTCCCTCCCCCAGCTCCACTCAGCAGCAGTTCATCCTCCCAGGAGAAGTGCTGCTTTACTTAGTTGGGAATGGATCATTAGCAAAGGAGCGCTCCCAACCCACAACCACATAAGCCAGTGCTCATCTGTGGCCTAGCCTAACTCAACAACAAAGCAGGACAATCCTCTCCCCTGTGGCAAAGAAATGCATCTGAGTATTTGTATAAGACTTTGGAGTCTACTGGGAAAAATTGAGCCACAAATTTGAAGCAAAACACTGGCCTGGCTAGAAGAGCACATCTCTTGCCTACAGTCCTGACATGCTACATGTCCCTTTGTTATGGAAACCTAATTGACCCTCGAACAGACTAGTCAGATTTGCAGCTGAACACAACAAAAATCAATAGCACGGGTCTACCTTGGGCTAGCCTTTCCCAGAAGAAGTGAGGGGTTCTAGGAAACAGATTTAGGTAAAGAAGAGAGCAGATGATTCTTTCCACACAATAGCAGAAGCAGACACACACTACAGAGCATGGGTGGACAGAACAGCTGCAGGGTGCAGCTGTGGGCAAGAAAAAGCCTTCACAACAATCTGTGGCACAGAGGAAGAAAGATGAACCCCTCAGATCACTGCAGGGCTTGCAAGCCTTCCTTGGTCTGCTTTAGAGCCTCACACCTCCTGCCTGAAGTCCTGGTGGGAAAAATCATCCGACCCTTTGGGCCTGGACTCCCTTTCCATCACCGGAAAGCGGCTTGCGTAGTTAATGGACCAATTGACAGAATCAGTCGTGCAGCCCATCAAGGAGCTGTGCCCCGAGGAGCTGCTCCAGGTGTCAGCACACTCAGCAGAGTGAAGCTTTTCTCCCTCTGGAAGAGCTGAGAGCCATTGCAGGTGTGTATACAGTACAGCATGTTACAGGCAGCTGATGGAGGGGAGAAGAAGAATAACACCTGCCATCAGGTGAAGAGGAAAACACAGGCTCAGGGAACAATGTGGTGGCACCTGGGTTTTCTCCACGGTTTAGATCACTCACTAGCTCCTTATGTCTGCCCCACTGCCAGCGATTCCAAAGGTTTATGGATAGTCAGGCCATCTTCACTACATCAAACAGTTGTGTTTAGCACCTTTGTGACTGAAGGAGTTTGGTGCTGTGCTGTGGTCCCAGGCATAGGGAAATTCCTGGGAATATTTCTGAATTATTGAAAAAGATTACGGGTAAGCAGCTGGCTCAACAGGCTAATCTGGCTTCTACCATCTTGGCATTTATGCCCTACAGTGGCCTGAATTGTGCCTGAAGAAACTGCAAAGGAAAGGTGTTGTTTGCAGCTCATCCAGAGGTTCCTTGTGTGGCTTTGACCTGTATGTTCCAGGTGAAGTAACGCCACCACAATTCAAGGGGCCTAAGAGGAACTGGTCTCAGACCTGCCATGACCTTGCCCAGCTGGAAGGTTGGTTCCTTTACTTTTTAACAAATGGAGCTGTCTCCCATTAAGCAATGCTGGCAACAGTCTCAAGAAATCACGTTGAGTTTGGGCCTAACCTTCTACTAAAAAAGCTTGTTTTTATGCATTTTGCTCATATTCATCAGCTTACCTGTAACTAGAGAGATGGTTGAGTAGGACACATCTGCATAGGAACATCTGTCTCCATTCCCGTGGGCATGCATGGCCACAAAAGGCCAGTGTTAACCATGGCATGCATGTGGCTTTAGAAAAGGACAGGGAATGGCTGGGCACATTACCAAGTTTGTGGGGCATGCGGCTGCCAGCTGTACTGCTCAGATATAAAAACTGATAGGGTCCTTGCCAGCAGCTGGAACATCCAGAGGCTTCGTGGGACATAAGTGTTTCTGCCTGACCACATTGCACAACATGGAAGCCTTTGGACAGGTGGTCCCTGTTCAGGGTAAAGTTCAAAGCCTGGTTGAGAGCTGGAGGAAGAACCCCATGGGCACTGACAGCCAGAGCAACCTTGGACCTTGGCCAAGTGCAACAGAGGAGAGAAAGCCCTACACAGGAAGCAAATGAGGCCAGAGGCAATGGCCCCAAATGGCCCGGAGTTAGAAAGTTTGCCCCCATTCCATGTAACATAGTGTACTGTGAACAAAAACATGCTTTGCTATACAACCGCAGACAGGTGGGCATTCAGCAGCAGGGTGGCATCTTGGCATGCACTTATACTTCTGCCCTAGGGGGCTGCAGATATGGGGGCAGGGGCGGAGGTGGAGGGGCTGGCCTCACTTCACATGGACAAGGTGTCTGAGCTAACACACGAGCACATGCGCTACGATGCTGTTCTCAGGACCTGGTGCAGAGATTTCCTGCTCCTGCTCCTCACTGCATTAAGTGGCCAAGTGGAGACAGCAATCAGGGAATGAGGTAGAAACCCTCTCTGCAGGGCTCTCACACTCCCGTTTCTGCCTGAAGCTGGGAAATTGGGCTTGCCATCCCTGTCTGGTGGTATCCTCTGGCTGCACCACAGGCCGCAACTGTCACTA
Source organism: Caiman crocodilus (assembly GCA_030014935.1). Lineage (NCBI taxonomy): Eukaryota > Metazoa > Chordata > Crocodylia > Alligatoridae > Caiman > Caiman crocodilus. Next base: position 19,805,686 of record JAGPOW010003182.1, read on the forward strand.
TGGAGCTTGCTCTGCAGGAGGACCCATGCTCATTTCCTCTCTCATGCAGTGTGCAGGGGGGCATAGAGCTGGTTTGCAATGTCCTGCTCCAGGGGTTTTCAACCTGTGGTTTAAGGTGTCCACAAAAGAGGACAGTGATCAATCAAAAGCATGTGAATACCCACACCTACAATTCAAAGGGGTTTGCTTCTATATTAAAAAACATTAGGGCGCTGCAAATGAAAAAAAAAGGTTGAAAACCACTGTTCTAGTCAGTCCAGCCCCTCAGTGCACAGCTTCTGTGAGGCAGCATCCAATAAATTGTCAGTTCTTCCTGGAATCAGCAGGCGGCAGCATCTCATCAGTTTGAAGAGTTCAATAATGACACCACAGTGTCTTGACACTAAAGCTGCCCCATAAAATTAACCTTATCCTCAGCAACGCCAACGTAGTAGACATGTAGGTAGAGAGAATCTACAGCTCAGAGTCTCTCTTATTACTCCTGATCTCACTAGAGTACTGGCAAGCCTGAAGCAAACCCATGTAGATCATAGAAAATCCTAGGGCTGCAGCGGAGGCTGGCTGGGGGCAGGGGATGAACTTATTGCAACAGCAAGGGCTTGTTGTCAGAAGGGAACACACTATACATGCTGCTTTGCAGCTTTTTCTGGGGAGGAGGGGAAAGAGGGACATTGCTGGACTCTAACAGTTCAGTAAATGCATGACTAGGTTTGCGTAGAGCAAGAAAACCTTTGAGCGTTTCTACCTGCCCAGAATCGGCAGAGTCAATGCTTTGCCAGACACTGAACACCACGACCTATCGAAGTACCCCTAGGGGTATGCGTACCCGTGGCTGACAACCCCTGCACTAGGACACAGTTTGTAACACAAAATGCTTGAGGGATGAGCTGCTCAGTGCTCCCTTGGAACAACCAGTGATGAAAAAGCAAGAGAGACAAGTGATTTCTCCTCCATTTACAATAGCAAATAGTTCAAATAGAGATCAATCCCCGAGCTACTCCACTGAGTCGATCTTTCGATCCATTGCCACTCTGGCATAGTAACCTAGGAGCTGCCCGTACGTAGAGTGCTTAACCTTTCAATCTCCCCGTGTAGCAACACAAATCTCGTTCACCTAGAGCAGTGGTTCTCAGCCTTTTTGAACTCAAGCATCCCTCCATAGCTTCCGTGACCTAAGGAGCATCCAATTTCAAAAACTAATTTATAGATTAATTACAGTCCTCACCCCCATGGGGCTGGGGGTTGTATAAGCAGACAAGCCTGTACTTGGGTTTATTTAAACTTCCCTGCTTATCTCTTCGCACCTTCCAAGGATCTGGTGGCACCCCAGGGTGCCCCAACACCCCGGTTGAAAAATCACAGACCTAGAGAGCAAGGCTCAGGGAGGTTTTCCTTACAGCATCATTTCAAACCATCCATATTTTCATCTTTCTGCCTCGGAGTCACTAGTGAGCAATTTAAAGATGCAGGAGAGGGCTTACCAGACAGAGTCCAAACATGAGTGGGAGCCACTACGCTAAACCCGCAGGCCATACAGCCCCACTGGTCACTATAGATCTGGTCAGTGTGTCATAGCTCTCACCCCACCCAACCCCTTTTCCCAGTACAGGTTGGGTTAAAACGCTCCCGGGGGCCCCAAGGAGGTCCGAGGGCTGCACTCGTTTCTAGGGTGTTTCATCACGTGCCAGACAAGCCCTCCTGCCATTCAGAAGTCATGCCTGGGGTGATGGGGCTGCGCACTGCACTGAAGGGGCCTGCATCTCCTCCTCCACCATGGGAGCAGACACGGATGTCCTGACCCTCGGGGATAGAGAGGAGCCCCCGGCTCTTGCTTCAAACACTGTCAGCAGCAGCAAGAGCTGATGCTCCTTGCTGGCAAGGAAAACATGGTCATGTCCTCCCAGGGCCAGCCTGATGTTTGCAAAGCACTTGGCAGGCATTCAGCCACACCTCAGAGCAGCACTGCCATGAGCTCAGGAAGGATTATCCCCACCTTGGGCTAAGTGATTTACCCCAGATCCCACAGGGAGTCTGTGGCAGAACCAGGGGTGGATCTCAGCTCTCAAACCAGGCCACCCCCCATGACAGCCCAGCGGCCAGCTCTCCAGAGATAGATGGGAAACATTCCCTCTCCTTATCCATCTGCCTTCGGTGCTTATACAGCCTACCACTGTCATACTTAAGTCTCCCACACATTTCCCTCACAACACCCCTGGGACACAGGCAAGTGCTATATCCCCATTTTACAGATGGGAACTCTGAGGTGTAGAGAGGCCACCCTGTTCTCCCAAGCCCTGGGCTAGAGCCCTAATCACTGAGCTAGCCCTTCTCCCCACGTAGTTTTTATTTCCCCAGTAACAGGAGAACTTCACCATATAATAAACAAGTTGCTTGGGAGAGACACAATGACTTCAAAAAGGTTTCAACCTTGGTCATGACACCTCCCAGCCCCTTTGTCAGGAACAGGTTCAGCTGGGAGCAAATATGCAGGTCGCTAGATACCATACACAGAAACGAGATCTCAGCCTTTCAGTCTGAGTGAGCAACACAGAGACAGGCCTGTAGAATACCTTTGAGCTGATGGTTTTGCATTAGTGTCTGGTGCAGATAAAGGGGCCTGTTGGCTATTTATAGCAATGCCTTGATTTGCGATGTGCCTGGGGAAGAAGCCAGCCTTTGCCTGAACAGTTGTAGGCCCCAGCCTGTGCTCTTTCAGGTGATCTCATTAGGTAACCAGGCTAAAAGCTTCTGGTACCTGAAAGATGAGCTGCAGGATGAGCTTTCAGAGCAGGGGCTAAGAACCTGTGCAGGTCTGAGCTTTCTGGGTTATAATGCTTCACCTGCTTTAAAGATGTATCATGAGCTATGGCAAGTTCTGGGCACATGCTGCTCTGCAGGGGGCACGTGGGTGAGATACCTGCTTCCCGAGATGTTGAGGCAATTAAGGAAGAGAGGACACCAATGGATTTCACTCAGTGTTATACCAACCTCCTCCAAAACATAACATCACCAGGCCCCTCACCTAGTTTCTATGCATCCCTAATAGTCCCAAATAGTCCCTAATTAAACAACTCTCTATTACACATAGAGGCCCTCTCCCAGGAGAACATGCAGCTGCCAGATCTGATGATGTTTGATCCCACCTAGCTCACACGCCCAGCAGGACTGCTGTGTTCCCCCAGGGCACTGCATGTTCAAGGCAAGGAGGTTTGCTTTGTTACATTAGCCTCTGTTAAGCCCTTAGTTCTCCATCGCTCGTCAGATGCTTTGTGACTTCACCCCCTTTTAAGATGCCAGGCTTCCAGGGAACAACAATTAATTCTTTGCAGGAGCTATAAAAAGCAAGTCGAGCTGCCAGTGGTGCTGTTTAAGTTACTGTTTATTACTTATACTCCATTTAGTTTTCTGAGTTCAAAAAAAAGTTAGAAGGAGAAATGTGACTCTCCTGACAATTACAAGGGGAAAACACTTGCACCTAAACCACCACCGTGTCAACAGCACAGCACAGCACAGCACACCCATAGTTTCATAGTATCTAGGGTCAGAAGGGGCCTAGAGCAGGCCATGTAGTCTGACCCCCCCCTCTGCCAATGGCAGGAACGAGTGCCAGGGTCACAGGAACCCAGCCAAGGACCCAACGCCTTCCTGAAGTCTAAAAAGACTACGTCGACAGGGACCCCCGCATTCATGGATTTGGTCACCTGGTCGTAGAAGGCCCAGCTTAGTGGTGATTCACCTGCAGCAGCCTAGAGTCCAACTGCACCCCTCATCACAACTTGTGCCAAGGCACCATGGAGGAGACCCAGTGGTTTCCAGAGTCCCCAAGCCTCTTGGGACCTGGCCACGTAACAGTGCAATGTGCTGTGGAGGGACAAGAAGCCAAGGAACACGTGGAAGCCAGCAAAGCACCTAAGCCAGTTCACATTACACTCTTTCCCCAAGGCCAATTATATGAGCAAAGGCAGAATATGCTGCCACAGGGCTATCCCCTCACACACACTGTACTGTGAAGACAAATAATAGGCATCGCTCTGCCTCAGGTCAGCAGCTCTGGCAGGGAAGGGTCCTGCAGGCAACAGGCTCATGCTCACCCAAAACAGGGAGGCCAGGTATATCAGCCATGTGCTAGACATGGTTATAAATGACCAGGAACCAGAGAAGTACCCTGTCAACACTAGTCAGAGCAAGGCAGAAATATGAGCACGTTCCCACCCAGCCCCGGCCTCGGGATTATCTGCTCGTTAAATGATCGCTCCCCATCTGGATATCAAATTTCCCTCCACCCAAGGCTCTGGTTGTGCCTTATCTCTCTGCATCCTACCCCCTCCCACGCTCACCTTTCCAGGCTGCCCCAGATCAGTCATTCATCAGCAATCTCCCTTCTGGCAAACTGGGAGTTACCAGGATCTCCCTCTTGGCTGTTTCCATGATGGGCCAGGCAAAGGCTGGGTGCAGCACAGGCCAAGCTTTTACTTGTTATTGCCTCTTGGTGGCACCCTCCCTCACTGAATGCCTGCTGCACCTGTGACCCGAGGAACAAATGCTGGTCTGTAGAGACCCACTGATACCACAGGAATCAAACCAGTAGGCAGCGACTGGCAGTGGTGCCCAGCTCTAGCTCAATGCAAGGCCTGCAGAGGCCCCAACCACCCAGCAAGTGCACAGATCTGACCACCTACAGCAGCTCCCCAAGTCTCACCCCCAGCAGAACAGCACGGCAGCTCCCTGATCAGGATGGACTTTGCCTGAAGCCTTCTTGTATTCAAGGCCCAGACCAGGCAGGCCCAGGAGCCTTAACAACCATATGCAAACTGCAAAGCCTCACAGCTTAAGGTTTTTGTGGCACAGCAGTCAGGAAACTAAGTGTTTGCCCTGGCCCCTCTGGCTGGGACTGTAATGCCATGCTGGACTCCAAAGACATCCACCTGAAGCTGTGTTACCAGGCCCAAGGCTGTTGCATGTTAGTCTAGCAGGGAGAGGCAGGCCCATAAACCAGCAAAAGTCAGAGGGCAAGGAGTGCTAGTGCCACTACACAGTCCACTCCCACGGCACACATTTCCTTGCATCTTGCTCTAGTCCTTGGAGTTACCTTTGGCCTAGACCGTGTTTGATAGACATATACATCTGCATAGGGAAGGATGTGCATTTTCTCCAACCAGCAAGCAAATGAGAGGGCCAAGCCCTGTGCATGATTTCACCCCTGCAGGAGGAAGAGTATCAATGGGCAGCCACAGGGCAGCCACCCCTGCCTGAGTGCCCCACTGGGGTCTCTGCGCCAGGGGGCAAGGAGTGCAAGCAGGGGAACTGCAGCGGTACTGCTCATGCAACCAGGCTGCAGTCACATGCCCAAGGGGCTGGGGGCTGCGCAGAACCATTGGCTTGGGGGTGGAATTCACCTGCACGAAGCCAGCAGGGTGGGGCTTTATGCAGGTTAACATCATCTTGCAGTAAATCACAGGTGCTCCCCACTATCCCAGGAAGACCAAGGTCAACAAAGATCCATCTGACAGGTGCCATTCTGATCCACACTCAGCTTTTTAAAATAGAAGAGGGGCAAAAATCAAAGCCAGAAGCTGAGCTGCAACAGGGTGCTGTATTCATGCTGCAAGCAGCATGCTTAGGTTCTCCGGTCCATGGAGCTCCGGGCAGTAGCAGAAGCCTCCCCGGTGACCTGCAGTGATGTAGTCTGAGGTCCAAGCAGCGGAGAACTGGGGAGTGGGATCTAGCTGGGGTCTACCAGGGAGTGCAGCTGTTGCTAAAATGACTGCCAAGGGGGAACAGAAATACAGGAAAGAAATGACTGAGCCATTTACTGCACAGCAGGGACCAGGGCCTGGAAATAGCCGTCAAAGTGAATCAAAGGTCAGAACTGACATCGCCTTCACATAAGCTGTCCCAGACCAGACCTGGGGAATTTTATTGCTTAATAGTAAGTCTCAAGCCTGGAATCCAGACTCCCCGAGTGATGCCAATCTGCCATTTAGGAGCGAGGAGCGGAGCCAGCTCCACATTACACACTGGAGTTACTGTAATGGTGGCTGGAAGGAGGCACCACTTCTCAATTATTAATGCCACTGCTGAACTCAGTTTTAGTCATTTCAGTAACGAAACGCCAACCTTGGGATTAAATGCTTTGTAGCACTAGAACTGCCATCTGTTAAGGCACATGTCAGGGAACTGGCCCAATGGCACAGCCCACAGATGTCTTTCCACTTGCTTAGCTCCACGCATTGGTGTAGATCCCTGCCACACGAGGCAGCAGAAAACCCAGCTGGGCAATGCTGCCTCCGACCCTCACCCCCCAAAGGGGTCTCAGGCATGATACCTGGTTCACGTTCCCCAGTCCAGCAACTGCAAGTATTTCATGTCTGGGTGGGCAGAACTGCAGGCTATCTGCAGATTTTGAGGCAAAGGCTTACAAGCTGCAACCTCAGAGCTGTTTGAACTGTTCTCTGCACCACAGCCATTTCTAGATGTTGCGCTGCCTGAGACTGAACCTTTTTGAAATGCCTCAAAATGACCATTTTGTTTTACAAAGAAACTGCTTTATAGTTAAATCCATGCACAGCTGGGGGGGGAAGAGGGGAGCTCATGCTGCAGCTTTTACGAGGACTCTGCAGATCTTCCTCAAAATTAAGCAGCAGAGATGTGGAGGGATGGGCAGGAATGTGGGATCCAGGATTCATCACAACCCAGCAGTCCAAAGAAGCAAGAGCCTGGAGGAAATTCAATGAAGGCCTCCCTAAAGGAGTTTACCGTGTGTGCGTATTTGAGTCTCACGATCTGATGGATCGGAGTCTTCTTTTGATACATTCACTCAACTCCAGAAAAGTTTGACCAGTAGCCGAACACTGTCATGCCACCCCCAGCTTGCGGTTGGCATAGTTACCCAGAGTCAAATATCTCCTAAGGTGAGACCAAGAATTTGGGAGTGCCAGGTCCTCCACAAGTGACGCATCCACACTTTGATATAATGAGATATTACAATCTGAATGATATTCTACAGATCTTTGGTACCAATTGACACCTTCCATACTAGACGCATCAACATTTTACATGGATTAGAATCAGGTTAATCTGCCTAAATTGAAACTTGGTTTTGCCTCAAACTTTTAAGGTCAAATTTGGTTTGCATTGAAATGCCTCTGAAGAGATCAAAATTTGGCCCTAGCTGCCACCACTATTTTTCAATGGTCCCAAGTAGTCATCATTTACAGCATGTAGGTCAGTGTTCATACCTTTGAAAAAAAAAAAGGATTACTAGAATCAGAAAAGGTTTCAGAGAAGTGCAACCAAAATAATCAGGGCTATGAAGCAGCTGCTGTACTGAGAGAGACTGAAAAGGCTAGGACTCTTCAATTTGGAAAGGTGGTAGCTGTCAGGGGATACAACAGAGGTCTATAAAATCATGGAGGGTGGGAACAAAGTGAATAGGGAGCTGTTACATACCACGTCCCAGAATACTAGTACTGGGAGGAACCCACTGAAGTTCTCTATTATCAGATCAGGATTTATTTATTTGTTTATTTATTTTTACATATAGCACAGTTGACGTGTTGCTGCTACAAAAAGTTGTAGAGGCAAACAGCACAACTGGGTTCACAAAGGGATTAGACAAATTCATGGAGGGCAGGTCCACTGGAGCTATTAAACAGAACAATCAAGGATGCATCATCTGACATTCCTAAACTCCAGGGAAGGTATGACAGGACCACTCGAGACATGTCCCATTCACGTACTCTCCCTGTGAAGAGCCTTCTACTTGCTGCCATCGGAAACAGGCTACTGGAGTAGGTGGACCGTTGGACTAGGTGGACCATTGGACTAGATGGATCTGCTATGTCACTTGACATTATTACAATACCCAGGGTTCACAGACATTCAAAAGCCAGCCAACTCCCCCTTCTATCTACATTCCCCGAGCCACCACTCTCTCCACCCCAAATAAAAGTTGATGTGTACAGGGCTGTCCAAGTCATTTGAGTTTAATATTAACTGTTTGTGTCCTGTGCATACAGCAACCTGTGGAATCCTCACAACCACGTGACAGCCAACAACTTTTTTGCCAGCTCTCACCACATAAAATGATCAGCCACTGCGTTAATTCCTGTAGTAGAAACAATGACCAAGCAATTAATCGAACAACATATTTCTAATTTTCTAAAATAAAAAGAGAGAGAGGACTCTCCTCTAAAAAGAAGAGGCAGACTAGTAGTGGGGTTCAAATATACATACAGCTCAGATCACACTGGAAAAGTAGCTAAAAGGCGGCTTTTAGAAGTGGAAGCTTAAAACATACAGTCTACCAGAGTCCTTAGTTTAGCAAATGTCCGCTGTTGATGCCCAAGTGCAGTGTCCATAAGGGGGCCTGAGGGTGATAGCTGTGGTGACGCTCTCCCACACTCTCCGAAGACAACATGCTCATTGGCGCTCTACTAAACAGGGCCCAAGAACCAGATCCTCACCCAAGCCACACAGCTGGACTCGCTGCATAGATTGAATGAGCACCCAGCAGTAGATTTTGAAGACAAAGCAACACAAACTGCGTATCATAGGGAAGGGATGAATCAATATAAAAGTCAGTCTACACACCACAAAAAAGTGTGTCATGGGTAAGGAGACTCAACTAGTCTGGCTCTTTCATCTTGATCCATGGTTTCATTTAGAGAAAAGTCACAAAGGGAAATCAGAGGTAAAGTCGCCCAAAGGAAACGCTACTGAACTTGTACTTGTCTGCACCACTACATTTTAAAACGCCTTTTAAAATGAGATACAATACACCTGCTACCAACTCACATCGTACGAGTTTAGGAATTACAGGAGCCTGTACAGTACCTAGCTGTTATGATGCTTATTTCATTTCACTTAGGTCTTATACTTCTTTGCAATGACATTTACCAGTCACAGAATTCACAGAATTCATTAAAAGACTCGTTATTTACATCAAAACATTCAGCAGCACGATAGAATAGAAAAGAGCTGAGATAAGAGCTCACCCTAGTGTTAACCTGAATTTGATCAGTCATGTTTCTATCTACAGGATTATTGCTTGCTTAGGCCCCAAATCTAAAAAGAATAAATAGGTCTGGGAGTATCTTTCCACTTGCTTTAACTGTTCTGAAACGTTCTCTGTAGTGCTGGTTGTTATATACAACAGAGGCTTAACATCAAAAGAAAAATATCCTCCACCAAAGAGAGGCCAAGCTGTAGAAGTACCTCATTATTCTGGACTGTTAAGGCAGCAAAATATCTATCTATACATAGGAATTGTTCAGGGACTAAAAAGTCCACCTACAATAAGTGTAAACATTTTGGGTACACGGTCATTTTACTTCTGCAAATTAGGCTGTGGGTGTGTGGCTTCCATTTTCTGCATAAGTCAGAGGCTAATGAGCTACAGAAACAGCACTTTAGCAAATGCCTGGAACATTAGAATTCTCTTATAACAACTTATCATGCAATGCAATAGGTTCTAAAGAGCAGACGTAGCTTAAATCACACTCTATGACGTTTCCCCCCTTCCGTACCTCTTATATATCCTAAGTGAATGTCATTAACACCTATGTTCCAAGACGTTTACCATTACAAAAGTTCACAGAACATGGGCTACAGAAAGAGTTTTTGGTGCATTCCATGGCTAGAATTTTCTGATTTCAGCTCATTTTCTAATTTATGTATAAAAAAATCAAAATTGTTCTATGATCCCTTAGGTCACTGTGTGTTGAAAGCACTACAGATTTATGTATCAATGATTCTGGCTTCCTCAGGGACTTTGGCACATTCACCCCACTTTGTACAAGATCCCTGAGAACTTATCAAAGCATCAGCACTTCACAACTCAAAACAGCTTGTTCAGGTGCTCAGCTCTACATGAAGCTCAAGCAAGTTTTTTGCTGTTCTCTGCATTGTGCACCAAGGCTAAAAATTCTAAGATGAGCTTCGCAGTCTTTCTGGGCCTTTCCACTACCACCGAGTGTCCACAGTTTTCCAGAATATGCACATGACAGTCAGGGATGGAGTTTGCTAGAACATCTGCTCCAGTTACATCCAGGACCTAAGCAACAGAAAAAAAGACACCAGTGAACATTCAAAGATAGTTGAATCAAAACTTACGGACTCTTCTGGGACCCTGCTTGGGCACCTGGCAGGTTTTACACATCCAAGTGGGATACCTGGTCACTCCAAACTGCCTTTCTTTCCCACCTCAGATTCTGAGGAGTAGCTCACAGAATTATCCATGGCTTCTCCTATGTTGCTTCCACTGTCTTTACAAGCCATGCTCCATAATGGAAATAATTCAGGCAGCGCCACATAAAACTATACTGGTTACAATCCTGTTTAAGCCTTACTGGTGCTGTCAAGGCAGCAGGCAGATAGGTATATATTACACAAAATCATACCACTCCCCCATCCCAGACCAGTTTGTAATCACTCTTCTAACATGGCTTAAAGACGAGGGGAAAAACTGTGTTCATGTGTCATTCAGGGAAAGCATTCCAGGACTGGCAGTAAGCGCTCAGAGAGCACTATTCTGCATCCAGCGAGAGGTGAAGCTGATCATTCCCACCACAAACCCACTCACACCGATTCCTTACTTGAGCCCCTTCTCTGCTCTCCTCCCAGTTCCTTTGTCAATGAGTCTCCCCGCCACTTCACAGGATCCACAAGTCCAGAAATAGATATGACACTGGACAATATCAGCACATGCAGATACAGCCCTCTCTAGCCCCTGCTGGTTGCAGATCTTATCAGCATCTTACGGCAACCCTAGCAGAACGCAAGCCCAGCTCCTTTCTCATCTGCTATCAGCATGAGCTCCAAAAGCAACTTCTCCCATGGACACTGTGGCATCTCTCCCCACAGGGGCATCTGCTCCCCATCTTGCTAAGACATCGTGGAAAGTGGCATTAGGACTGTATGAAGAACCCTCTGCAGGTGGCCAAAAGTGAGGAAGCCAGCCTGGATGAGAAGGATCCTAACCTAGATGGAAATGATTCCAATGGCAAATGTAGACTAAGATGGGAAGGCATCAGAGCCCCAGCCCACAGAAGACCATCATGATGGGTCCTTTCCCTAGTGACATACCAATGTCTCTCAAGCTCACTACTCCCTTTATTTTAGATCTAGGCTTTAGATCCACATGGCTCCGAGTCACCCATCAGTTCTGTTCCATGTTACTCCTCCCCCAGGATATAGCTCCCAGTTCCTTCAACCATCTGCTCAGGAATGCTCTAAGCCAGCTTTGCACCCCAAGACTATCTGGGGGCCTGCTCAGCTCTTCATTCAAGTTAGGGCAGCTGCATAATTGTGCTAGCCCAAGCCCTGCTTCTTAAGGCTCTTTACATGCTGTGAAAAGCAGAAGGCAGAGAGCACAAGGGCCCTTGGATGGGACCAGGCCAGCAACTCCCCGTGGTAGTGGTAGTCCACGTGGGGACCAACGACGCTTCGAAAGGCCGGCCGGACGACATCATTGAAGGTTTTAAGGCTCTTGGAGGGCAGCTTAAGTCAATTGGAGCACAGGTGGTGTTTTCTTCCATTCTACCGGTGAGTCAATGGGGAAGGCGACACGAGGCATG
>JAGPOW010003182.1:19817361-19835676 GCA_030014935.1 Caiman crocodilus
AGGCACTACTTCACAGTTAGGGTGGCTAGGACGTGGAACTGGCTTCCTAGGGAAGTTGTTCTTGCTCCTACCTTGGGCGTCTTTAAGAGTAGATTAGATGGGTACTTGGCTGGGGTTCTGTGACCCTGGCACTTGTTCCTGCCATTGGCAGGGGGTCAGACTAGATGGCCTGCTGTAGGCCCCTTCTGACCCTAGATACTATGAAACTCCATCCTGGCATGGGAGGCTCCTAAGCAGGAGGCATTCCCTGTCACCTTTCTGCCAACAGACCAGCTTGCTGGAGCCATGGCACAGGGAGAAGCATTACTTCCCCACAACTCCCCCCAACTCCCACCGTAGCTCTGGTTCTCCTCTCTTTAACCACACACATCTCTATCTGCTTCAGCCCTCCCTATTCCTCCCTCCTTTACATCCCCTTGCTCTGCTCTCCATCTCGTGCCTTTCTTTCTGCCGCCCACCCATGGAACAACATCTCTCTCGTTGCCACGACAACTCCTCATTTGCCTTGAAATTCCTCTCCCCAGCCCATGTCTCTCAAGGAGCTTTCCATCCCTCACCTCAGCTGCAACTGCTCCCTCTCCACTGACAACCACACGAAGAGGATCAGAGCTCTCGGTAGCCAACGCTCCATCCTGATCTGCTCTCCCTGCCATCTCCCCTTCCCTCCCATCCATCCCCTGCTACCACCTCTCAGAGACAGTACCACCTAGCTGAGCTGACTGTGCCCTGGGGCAGACGGGGACCTTGCACGCTTGCGACTGGTCTGGAAAGCACCGGGCATGTCAGGACAGCCAGGTAAATCACTCCTGAACTAACACAACATTCCCCTTGCAAGGTGCCATCTGCTGCGTGTGCTCATGCTGCATCCACACAGTTGGGAACAGCCACAAGCTTCACGAAAGCGCACAGACATCAGAGTGGGAATAAGTACCTGGTCTTGTTTTCCCCAGATGACCTGCGTCGGAGCTTTGATCTTACTCATGTTCTCGTGAAGCTTGTGTATGGACTTCTCATCGATAATTTCCAAGAACACTTTTCAGCAGGAAAGAGGCATTAGTCTGACATGTGGAATTCACTCTATTCAGTGCTAAGCCATCAGCAGGCCAAATCACATCGCACCGCGCTGCACCGCTCCTCCAGCAGGCTCCCTGAGACCTTAAGGAGGGGACCTGCCCAATAAAGGAGGCCTTGGCAGGGCTGGAGGGAAGGAACTAGAGCAGGACAAAAGCCTGCAGGGCTCACTTTGCAGTGGCTCCTTTCCACTCTATCCAGCAGGGAGTCAGTGCTCACCCCACTGCAGAACCACACAGAGGGCTTGCTTATGAACTTCCCCTGTATCCCTCCCTGGAGGCCAAGGATCCTTTGGGCCCACCAGCATCAATTAAAGCTAACTGATGATTAAAAATACCTTAAAATAGCCAAGGGAAGATGTGTCCACACGAGCCAAGGTGGAGGGAGCTGCTATCCTAAGCCTGGGAGATGCAGCACAGCCTCTGTGGCTTCCTCTCATTCTCTTGCCCACTCCACCACCCCTCCCCTCCTCCCATTACTTCATCCTTCAGGGGAGTAACAATGGCGCATGAACATGAGAGCAGTGGGAGCAATCCAAGAAGAGGAGCCAGGGCTTGGGAAAGCTTGGCCCCAAGGAACTTGGAAAAAGCTTTGGCAGGATTGTTCTGGAGTTATTGCTTGCTTAACAGAAGAGGCCCAGGGCTGCAGCTGAAGGGGTGATCTCTGGGACATGCATCACTCACTGGAGTTGGCTCTGTCAGCTCACATGACTGCAGGAGGGGGGCTGGGGTACTGAAGAGCATCGGGAGTCACCATTCAGAGGGCGGGGAGGAGCACATGTGCCCTATGTTCCCTCTCAGCACTGCCCCAGCCTCTCCACCTTTGGCAGAGATCCCCCACCCTGTGAAGTATCCTTTGCAGGGAAGCCCTGGTGGCGAAGTAACTAAACCCCTATTGTGCAGGGCAGCAGAGGAGGATGGATCTGAACTCAGACTGAACCCTTTGGACGCCAATCGCAGACACAAACCCAAGAGAGCTTGTGGCGGGCACTAAGGGGCAGACCTCTCCCACTTACATTTGCGGTAGAATTCATTGTGGGGGATGCGGACGTCGACAAGGCCCTGCAGGATCTGTAAGGAAACAGAAGCACATCAGGGCAGCTGAAAGGATGCACCACATGCAGCCAGTGTAGGGCTGGGCTGGGCAGCCAGCATAGGGAGCAGTTTCCAAGGACAAAGGATGGGTCTGCAAGGATGTCTCATCCCCAGCACGCAAATGCTGCTCCCTCCAGTCCTCCTGCCCATTACATAACGTGAGGTTTTGTGATACATTTCCAGGCTGCTGCAGTAATAAAGAAATGAGGCTGCCTCACGCTGCTGCAGAGCAAGACAACAGCAAATGAGTCGTACAAGCTCTAACCCCTCGTAAAGGGGCTGCTGCCCCACAGGACAAAGCGCCTTTTTATGCTGGGAAACCAAAATGTTCCATCAAGCCAGATGGGTGCTCTGAGCAGGCTGCCTTCATCGTTATTGCCAATATAACATTTCCCCTTGGTGTTACTTTACATTTTCTCTTAGCTGATAATCTACTCATCCCAGACTTCCTAAGGAAAATCAGCGTAATGGTGAACCTATTGCCAAGTTCCTCTCGCCTCACAATGGAGCAATTAACATTTTCTTTACACTAAAAAATGAACAAATAAGCAATCCTCTTCCATGCTGGATAAAACCTGTTGTGTTTATTTAGCGTTTCCTGCTATCTATCTTTGCTAAAAGGACCCAGAGACTTCCCACCCAACTGCCAGAGAATTTCAAAGTCTTCAGCATGGAAATATCAGGTTGATCATGCTGGAAAAAAAGACCGAGAAAGCCAAGATTAAGGGGAAAGTGCAAATGCAAGGATTACTGGGTGAAGTCCTCTGCTCTGCATTATAGGAGTGGTCAGACTAGATGATCATAGAGGTCCCTTCTAACTTTACACTTCAGGGACATTAGCAACCTTAGAAAAATATTCCCCTCCTATGCACCATTCTTGCTGCTAAGAGGAATAATGCTGCCAAGGATGGAAAGGCAAAAGAGAAAACCTAGGCCCAGCTTCAGGAACACACAAGTCATTCCACCAGCAAGAGCTTCTGCAAAAAAAGTTACTTATAAAATTAGTTTTATTTCTATACAGAAACCTTCCAACGTTTCTATGAAGTCAAAAAGGGAAGTGACCTTTAATATTCGTAAAAACCTTTATCAAAATGCCAGGCAAGCCAGAACGAATGAGCCGGCTTTCATTACTGCTCTTCCCAATTCAATAAAATGAAATTAGTCATAAATAATGAGCTCCTTTGTCCTAGAGATTCAATTTCATAGGTGCTCAAAATGCAGAGGAACAGATATAACAGTGAAGCCTTCTAAAATGAATTCAGGATACAAGGGGAGGTTGGGTTCTGTCAGAAGTCTCACCTTGACCCACCCCACCTTGTTAGGCTTTTGGTTTCTTGCCTGGAGCATGAAGACCAAATGTCACAGGTTCTCTTGCAGCATATACTCTGAGGTATACTTTGCCTAGGGCCACAAAAGAAGGTACCAAAGCTCGTCTTGTTTAGACAGAACTGCAGCACTGAGTTTGAACCAACATAAAACCAGATTTCTTGCCTTCAAGGATAGTTTCAGGCTCTGTTTGAGGGGACCAGCATGGTCCCCACCTGGTCAAGGTTCTCTCTTCCATCCTCTATAAGTAGTCATCCTATGCAGAGAATTACAAAAGCCAGGCTGCAGCTCACAACACGGGCTTCTCAGTTCCATCACCAATGATACCACAGTTGAGTTTAAAATCCTGTTGTTCTGGGAGGAAAAAAAAGAGATTTCCCTCTGAATGTGTTTTCTGGCTCATGCCCCCTCCTGGCCAAGCCTGTAGTGACTGAAGGAAGTTAATAGGTGAGGATTTCTTACTTGTTGGGGTACTTTAAAGCGAACATAAGAACAAAGTTTGAGCATCTCAGCCATTTCTTCAGGGGTTGATGGAATTAAAGGAATTCTGTCAATGCTCTCCGACTCTTTCTGCTCCCGCAAATGCTTACGGAATTTGTTATCCGTTGGATATGGCAGACCTGAGTAAAATGAACAAGACACACACCCATGTGTTAAAATTCAGAAGCAATAACAGCACAATGCAGTCTAAAGTGACAGCACTCATGTTTGTGTCTAGAGGAGACATCCTCTACATAAAGCCTCTTCTGTGTGTACTGTACATGTGAGGCTATACTAGCCTCAACCTCATCACAATGCACAAAAGCACCTTATTGCCAGGATTCTAGAGGAAGATGAAACTTCCTACAAAGTCCCAAGATGCTTAAGATGAAACAGAATACAGCAGTGTTAACAAAGTTCCCGTTCTGCCATGCCACCTCCTTGCTAGACCTGTACCATGGGAGCTCCTCACAAGTACAGCCTGTCAGCTTTGCCTGAGAAGCAAACACATGGGAACTGAAACCAGACAACCTCTGTAATTTGACAATTAAACCAAGGTTCTGCTTTCCATTTTTTGAGCAGACTTTGAGATGTTCCCTTCTCTAACTTTGTAGACCATTTTCCATAATAAGGTACCTGTCAAAAGAACCATAGTGTTCATGCGATGGACACAGTCTCTTCCACAAGCCCCCCAGGTTACCTCCTTTCATATACAGTGAATCCCATACCCAAGTTCATCCATAAAGTTAGAACCATGGTGGTGGCAATGTAGGGACAATATTCCTGAAAGGGACTAGCATTTAGCAGGGGGAAACTCCCTTACCTGTGTCAGAGGTTAATGTCTATGGCCTAATTCCCTGCATGCTTTTTTTTTTCCAAACCAGAAAAGAAAATAAAGTCCCCACTTATAATATTTACCAAATAATGTCCCAGTTCTCCCTTCTCACCACTGCTTCTGGGTGCCAAATGCCTCCCAAAGACTAGACAGAGAAATTGTCAACTTAGTCAAACCCAAGAGCCTTTGAGGCACTAAAGATGCATTTCACGGGAGAAGACAAAAACAGCAGCAGGAAAGCCTATGTATTCAGTTGAGGGCATGGAAAAAGAAAAGGGGAGTAAGAGCCTGTGAGGTATAGGAAGGTCAAGACAGACATTGTTAAGTACTTTAGGTACAT
Source organism: Caiman crocodilus (assembly GCA_030014935.1). Lineage (NCBI taxonomy): Eukaryota > Metazoa > Chordata > Crocodylia > Alligatoridae > Caiman > Caiman crocodilus. The sequence goes on from JAGPOW010003182.1 coordinate 19,822,508, forward strand.
CATGCACAGAAACCTGATAGGTGGAACAGCTATGCCACACACAGCGAGTGGCTGGAATGCCCAGTCACAGGCAGGGAAGGCTGTTTGCATTTTGCATTCTTTTTTTTGAATAGCTGAAAACGGAGGAACACCCAGAACCTCCACTAATGATGCTGCAGCCACAGCAGCCTATACCCCAAAATGAAATGTCAGACAGGGCATATCCAAAGCACCCAGACTCTTGCATACTATCCATATCTTTTGTGGTCATATGCTTCTAAACAAAAAAAAGCAACAAAAAAACCCAGCAGCAAGCTTTGCATAGAAAATGCAGAATCAATTGCATGAAATGTTCTTTTGGAAGGTGAGAAGTCAGGATTTAAACATTTTTTTGCAAATGCTTGCAACCAGCTCTACGTCAGACCTCTTCAGTACAATCAACAAGTCACATATTTGGGAAATATCAGATGATTTAGCCAGAACCTCTCCTATATTAGACACCCAGCACACAGACTTATTCCTTTCTTCCTCTGGAGCAGACAGGTAGTAACCAGGTAGCATTCCTCTTTGCCTCAATATTTATTTTTTGTCTAGAATCTTTACTTTATTGGCTGGGAAAGAGATGCAACAGCTGTTATGCCGAAACATATAACAGCTGTTATAACACAGCTTCCGCTGCACAGAGTACACCCTGCTCAGACTCATGCCCATTTGCAGCATTCAAAATCTAGGCTTATACTGAACATTTTGGCCAACCAGGAGGATAGGAAATGAAGGTAGCAAAACGCAATGTTCTATATACACCAGGTATTTCATACATTGCACTTATTAAGGTTTTTTAACGTCATGATCTCCAAACAGATGAAGCTGAGGAGTGGTCTTTGTAACACATTTGGGCAGAATCAACTAAACAGTCTTACCCTCTAGGCATTCAGAATGCACAGGAACTGGTTCTCACCCTCACTGACGCTGCCCTACACCACTCTGGGCCTGTAAAGCTGTTCTCAAGCAGTGGAAGTGGACTCTATGCCCGCTTTCAGGCACTTTTGCACTACCAGAGATGCAGAGAGGTCTTACCCTAAGTGAAAACCAGATCAGAAGGGATGGGACAGCCCGACTGAATTCCCTTGTATGTGTTCAACAGAAGTTTCTTGACAAATCACTTCAGATTAAGGTGACTATATGTCCTGGTCTGGCCAGGGTAGTCTTGGATTTTGGAGATTGGTCCTAACCAGCCAGTGAAAATTAAAATGAGCACCCCAGGCACAGAAGCAGAACAGCAGGAGCTATGAAATAGGAGCTCTGGTAGGCAACAAAATTGCCCTAAAATAGTTTAGCTTGATTAGTGGAATGACAGTTAATACTAACTGTTACTTCACAGGAGACTGTTAACACCTATGATTTCATTGACATTAAGGCTGGAAGGGACCTCGGAAGATCATCAAGTCCAGCCCCCAAAGCAAAGCGCACTGGGTCACTAACAGGCCAGTGACTCCCTACAGCAGCAGAAGAGACAGGGTCCTGGATCTCACATTGTCCCATATGGTCAGTCTACTTCAGATCCTCCCTTGACCTTCCACTTTCCTTCATCTCAGCTGCTCCTGTGCAAGCCATATGGCTCTGAGAGTCTCTCACTTAGAGCAGAGAAGCTCCTGAGGTGCCCAACAATTAATATTGGCCTGTTGGCAGTTAGTGTCACCTTCAGACTCTGCCACAATCCACAATTAATTTTAAGTCAATGCTGTTAAGAGAGGTTTCAGCCTTTTGTGACATGATGAAGATAAAAACAAAAGGGCACATTTAAAGATATATTGGTTGCATACTTGTTCCCAAAATAGGCAAAGATTGTTTGGTAAAATTCCCCAGGCAACAGTGGTAATCCTAAAATTAAGCCCTGTGCAAGTTTTGAAGATGGAAGGAACACACCTGAGATGCTAGTTGCATCCGAATATGTACAGCATCCCCAAAACAGCTGCAACTTGCTGATCTGTAAAAGTCAGTGATGATCTAGCATTGTCTTTGCTGGAACTATAGATCCTACTTCACTTTTCTAGTCCCTTCTCCTATCTGCCCTACCACCCTTACAATGGAAGGCAAAGCTACTCTATCTGGAAGATGGTTTCTCAGAAAACCACACCTTGGCATAACACAAGCTCCAAGGTTGTATAAAGCAAAGATACTACCGTCTCTTCTTTTCCTCTGCAGGAGTCACCTTCTTTACTTTCCAAATTCCTCATCCAGAACATCCATTGCAAACGCTCCATTTTCACAAAAGTTCACCACTCAAGGACAAAATCCACAACTGAATTTCTTTAGAAACAGAGATGGCATTTTTTCAGCTAACACTGAGCAGCACAAGCACAAAGGAATGCACTGTTCTGTACATACATCAGTAACAAGTTAATTAAAAATTAATAAAACCACCTTGAAACCGAGGCCAAACAAGGAAAGGTTCCACCCTGCAGGAGGCTTAGCAGAGAAAGCCACAAAAAAAGGCAGCTTAGGATAGAAACTAGAATGTAGCTTTTGCTGGGTTTATGTCATGATCTATGTAGCCAAGTGCTCTGTGTTTCAGGAGCTCATGTACTATTCAAGCAGATTTGCTAACTACTGTGATGGAATATCTAAACTGGGTTCTAGAGTCTTAGCATATCACCTCCTGGGGCATTTATACACATGCACCAGGCGTGGAGGAGTGGGGGAGGGATGCACTTTAATTAGAGCGGCTCTAATAGTTGTTCTAATTAAAGTGCCCGGAACATCTCATGTATCAGTGTTGAATGACCTTTAGCTAAAAGCACATCCACTGCCATTTTTCAGCACAGGGACGCTAATACCCGAGACATTGGAGTCTGCTGGAGTGTGGCAATTACCACGCTCCAGCAGACTCGATTGATCATATCTGCTTTGACACACTGACATTACAATGCGTTAAAGCAGCCTTGCTGCATGTGAATAGGTGCCCCAAGTGCCAAATACACAACAGCAACTGCATCACATTTAGCAGCACCTTGAAGTTCCCTCAGCCACTGGCAATGCGTAAGGGGTGCATGTGAGTGTATGTGCACCCCCCAAGATCAGCCGTGCACCTCCTGAAGCGACAGCTGGTGATCAGCTGCAGGGAGACCCTCCCCCCCAGCCAGCGATTGGCTGCTGGGGGATCCTTCCCCCGTCGGGAATCTGGTGCCCCCCAGGCTCAGGAGGCACCAGTCACCCATGTCCTCAGTTAATTCTCACCAACACTTGGACTTTGGTACGCTACTCACCTGCAGGGCACACAAGAGACAGGCTGCAAACCTCTGCAGGGTAGTGAGCAGCATAAACTCCTGCAACATTTCCACCCATTGAAGTGCCAACCAGGTGAAAGGGTTTTCTATTCAGCCTGATGCACTCAACAAACTGAAAGGGAAACCAGGTGTTATTAGGCCAAAGGAAACAACCGCACAGAATCAGTCACTGGAGAAAAGTAAATTAAAAGCATTCAAACACTACAGCAGATTATCCATCAGGGGAGGGAAAATCCCCCTGTGGTCAGGGGATCCGCAAAACCTCAGGATGCTTGTGTGTCCCCCTGGAACTAGAAGGATCACAATGCTTGTAAAAAGTATGTGGTACAAAGGCTTGCACATGATTCATAAGATAAACTCGGAAATTTCCAACAAGAATCTGTACTGTCAAAACCTCTCTGATTTGTGGTTTTTCTGAGTCCTTGGTAACAGAAGAATTGTTCTATTATTTTTCTGCAGACAACGTATGAGTGAAAGCTAAAAACTGGCATTGTCCCCAACTGCCTTGAGCATAAAAGGGCTGGCCACCACTGCTCTAGGCTGTTCTTCACAGGTCTCCATGATTTTTTAGCAGCACCTGACCTTTGCCAAGGTATAGAAGTGGCTCTTTGGATGACAATGGCTACCAGTGGGAACTCCATACTTTATCATTGTTTTATAGTATTTGAAAGACCAGCCAAGACACATGTCCCTGCTCTAGGGAAGTTTACAAACCCAGCAGCCATCAATCAAGCATCAAGTGCTAACTTTCACTCACTACAGACCCTGGCTAGATTTGATCTGCTAACATTTACAGCATCTGTAGGAAGTTACTAATCCTGTGTAGCTCCTTTACTCATTTAAGAGGATGTGAAACTGTCTCTAAATATAACCTGCAGGATGATCTAAAGATGATGACAAAATCATACTGTTTCACTCCTCCCACCTTCAGCTACGTCTTGTTCCTACTCCCTCCTCTGTTCCTGTCCCACTTATCTTGGTTATCTCAATAAGGTAGGAGGGTGTGGGGGGAACAGGGGGATGGGGAGCAGTCTTCTAGAAACAAAACAGTACCCTACCTGCTGTGATTTCTATGACACCTTTAGCAACTGACTCTCCATTTTAAGAGCTCTGCCTCAGAGCTCAAGAGAGACATGATGTCTCTCGCACCCAGCAGTCGCTGTTCTGTGTATGCAGATATGATGGCCCCTCCACACTGCTCTAGCAAGGTAAAGTGGCCTCAGCATAAATACGTACAAGGGCTGGAATATATTATACACTAAAGTCAAACAAGACAAGGATTAACTGTCACAGGTGAGGCACATAGGAAAGCTGATCTGGCTACGATGCCAAAGGAAACGGGCAGAACAGACTGGCACTTTTGGCCGAGACAGAAAGTCAGCGCTATTTCAGCTGCACTCTCATCTGCTAGTGGGGTGTGAAACCAAAACGAGGCCGGAGTAATATGTGGTGCTCCTACTACCTTGCCAATTTTCACTGCTGGCAGTCAAAACAGGTTGCAGGGCTGAGATAAAGTGATCACTTTAGTGCAGGTGGAGAAAATGTCACTGCTTCCTGCATGTATGTGCATTGGAGAGCTTCCCCTCAGTCCAGCCCTATCCCAGGCCTGAGTGATACCTTTTTGTTCCACTCAGCCATTGCACTGAAAGGAAAGCTTTCCTTTTTCACAATCCATAGTGCAGAGCACAAGAACTCTGCTATCAGCCTTAGCTCCTGTGAGCTACAGGGCATTACAACGGCGCTGGCTTCTGGAGCACCAAGTTCTGACTGTAATTTGTACGTAGAATTTTCTAAAGTTTTCAGCGAGGCCAGGGGCAGGCCAAGCCTGGCCCCCGAGCCAGATCAGGCCCACAGCAGACTCCATTTCCCAGCAGCCCCTGCCTGTGTCACTGTGGCTAATTTCTGTGGAGTTCCCAACAGTGGCAGGGCCATGACAGCGCAGGGCTAGCAGTGCTAGCAGGGCACGCAGCTGGGCAGGGAGCTGCTCTAGGGTTGGGATCCTGCAGCTGCAAGTGTGATCACAAACCGGGACAGAGCTGCGATCTGCTGCCCAAATGCCCCAGGCAGGGGCCTACAGACAGTGGATTGCAGCTCCGCCATGGCTCTGGACCACACTGTCACTCTGCAAGATCCTAGCCCCAGCCTCAAAGGGCACACAGGAGCCTCCCAGTACGGCTGGGGCTGGTATCCATGGAAACCCTTGTCCTGTGCTGTCGTGGCTCCATCTCTGCTAGGGTCTCCATGGAAACCTGCCGCAATGATGGAGGCAGGGGCTGGTGGGAAATGGAGTCCGGCCACTGGCCAGAGCCACCATTTTACCCATCCCTGGGTTAGGCATTCAGTACTTGAAGGAATTGAGGATTATTTTTTTAAAAGCCTCAATCAGGAAGTTCCTTCTGCACGGTGGCTTCAGCTTGGCATGGTTTATATACTATAGAGTGCACAAAACCTGAAAGGCAACAGTAGCCTAGTCAGGACAGAGCTGAGTTTGTACCGTGAGACAGGGGAGCAGTAATCTGCACTTGCCAGGATGATTTCCATTGGAAATGAAAGGAAGGAAGCAACTGTAGCTTCCCTGGGATAGCCTGAAGTGTTACACCTACCTACCAGAGAGGTGCACTGATACATCAGTCTGATATCAGATCGTACCAATATAAAGAAAATTGGCTGTATTGGAAATCAGCTCAACGCATCTGATAATTTGGGTGATAAATGCCTGTGCGTGTGCACAGCTGCAGTTTAGCACATAGGCAGCAAGGAGCACAGCTCGGCAGCATGGAGAGCTGCGTGCAGCTGGTAAGTCTGCTGTGGTGGAAGTGGGGGGCAGATCAACACCCTTGCAGTGAGGGAGGGAGGAGACAGGGGGAGGTGTTGCCCATGAGCCATGGCTTGCCTGGGGGTGTGGCTCCCACCGCTGCTTGCACCACAGGAGGGCACAGGGTTGGGGTGGGGGAGTGCCCCTGGATCTGTGCAGCGCAGGGCAGGCAGGCTGGAGCCAGGGCTGTGCCAGGCTCTTTTCGGTGGGGACTGTGCTCAGGGTGGGTAGCAGAGGTGCTGGGGTTGGCTACAGCAAAATTTGGAGTGGCTGCAGCCCCAGAGTCCCCTCCCAGCGCTGCTGCGCTGCCCGCCCCGCACAGCCCCGGCTCAACGCCCAGCCTCAACCCACGTGCTGGGAAGAACCAGGGCTATGCCAGAAAGGCGATGTGGGCTCTGGGAGGAGGGGCTAGGGGAGGTTACAGTGAAATTTGGGGCAACTGCAGTCCCCTCTGTAACCCCCCTCCCAGCGCTGCCGCCACCTACCCCGAGCCCAGCCCCACACCGAGAAGAGCCCAGCACAGCCCTGGCTGCCGCCCACCCGCCTGCCTTGCCCTGCGCAGATCCAAGGGCAAACACAGCTCCCCCGCCCCATGCCCTCACGAGGTACAATCAACTGTGGGAGCTGTTCCCCTCCCCACCCCCCGACCCTGACAAGCCATGGCTCAGTCCTGCATCACACTCCACCCTGGCTGGGCAGCACCTGTCCCTGCCCACTCCCTCCGTCACCATGGGAGGCACTGATCTGCCCCCGCTACACCCCTTCCCTCCCCTTCCACCACAACACACTTACCAGATGCATACGGCTGTATCAGAAATCGGATTGGTATCAGCTGATATGCCTCCTTACAAAAACCGGCTACTGGTATCAGCCTCCAAAATCTCTATCGGTGTGTGGCAGAAGGGCACCTCTGTTTCTCCACAAAACCTCTGCTCTGTGACAATTAGGTTAAGATGGGCCCTGCAGAGGGTACACACCTTACCCTGTCTCTTTAGGTAACCTGAGCTGGATACATTCCTGAGGGAGGGGGGAACCTGCTCCCTCTGCCTACGTGACTGGCATCACATACCTGGGTGAGGGACTTGGGATCCCTTGGAGAGCTAGGAACTGCCAGTCTGCCCAGAAACTAGTGATGCATTTCAAACTGGTTGGCTGACAGCCAGCAGGTGCTGGCCTCCATTGAACCAGGTAAATGAGGTCAGAAGGGCTATACAAGTTAAGGACTGCCCAGGAGGAGGGGGCAGCAGCCATGAGGAAGACTCAGAGAGAAAGAAGAGCTGTACCATCTGAAACTTGCTCTCTCTCTTAAAACTCATGATCAAGGAACTGCCTGCCTTCAGAGGGAATCTCCACCTCCCTCTGGATGGTACTTGTGAGTAAGCTACCTGAGATCTAACTAGATATATAGCATGCAATAACTCAGATGCGTAATCAAAGGCTACCCAGCCAGGGGAGTTTGCTCTGTGGGATTTCTCTGATAGTGCTCTACCCTGTAGAACAACCCTACTCCTATTGCAACCCTACCCCCTGTAACCAATAAAGTTCTCCTTTGTACCTAGCGTGGGAGGCTTATTGGGTGTAGGTCTAGACTATGCCTTAGGGTCCTCTTGGTTCGGCTGACTAAGGGAGAGCGCTACTTCTGCTTCCGACTGAGGGAAGCATCCCCAAGTGCTTGAAGTGAGTCAAGTACCCTCGAGGGCTACTAGGCCTGTGGTTCCCAGGGTGCACAGAGCCAAAATAAAGCCCAGACCTGGGTGGTGGTAGTTTTTACCCCAGGCTAGCAGGTGTGCTCCAGAAAGGGGGTCAGCCAGATGTGAGGTGCCCCCAGAGAAGCACTCGGAGCGTGGAAGGTGGTCAGGCACAGTGAAGTGGGTGGCTCAATGCAGGAACACTCCCTACTGGCCCGCCACACGGTATCAGAAAGTAGATCGGTATCAGCTGATATGCCTCCTTAAATATTGGCTACTGGTATCAGCCCTCAAAATCTCTATCGGTGTACCATTACTACCTACTGTCCTTAGCCTGGACCTAAAAGAATGATACAGTCCTAAGTAAGCCCTGTACCCTTCCTAAGTGCCACTCCAGACCCCTTCCCCTGCCCAATATGCCACGCTGGTTTCTGCCCTGGCTGCTATTCTGCTTTCCTCTCCCTGACATATATGCCACTGTGCTGCCTGCTCCCTCTTCAATCTGTCATATGCCACACACAGAGGCTGCCAGTATCAGTTGTGGCACACTGCAGGTTGGCCATCCCTGCCCCAGAAGGTGGAATAAAGAATACAGAACACACCAGAGCTAAGGACTTTACCTCATGAATTCTTTTAACTTGCCCATTAATGGAGTAGTCATCTAAGGATGACCGGGTAGTGCCTTCATGGCCAGGCATGTCAACGCACACCAAGTGCAGATTCTTCGGCAGGAACTGTGGAAATAGAGCTCTGTGAAGTTAGTCTGCAGAAAAGCTGTTATGAAACAAAGAAGAAAACTGGTGGCTGCAGCGGAAAAGGAACACCATTTCCCACCAGAACCCCTCAGGACACTTGGCATGGCCAACAGCTGCAACAGTAGCTTTTCCAAGCTTAAAAACATGGAATAGACCAAAAGGAGAAAGGAAGAGAAAGAGAATGGGAACAGGGTTATGAATGTTTGGTAAGTGAAATCATTACATGCGTAGGGCAAGACTCATTGCCCAGAGAACAAGGAGGAACACACTACACTTCTCTGTCCCAACACAGCCATGCTACGAAAGATCTATCTTCATTGCCCTCAAACTGTGACCCCAGTGTCTCCCAGACACTGGGATACCTGGACTAGTATGAAAGTAGCAAATTCAAGTACCGGTAGCAGCACAGCCATGAGCACCAAAACTGAGAAGCTGGGTAAATCCTTAGCATGAGCCAACACAGCAGTGCCTTGGTTAGTCTGAAGTAGAATCAGGTACAGCTAGACAAGCTGCAGTTACTACATGCATCCCAGAAGATGAAAGGCAGCTTGGATGGATCTAGACCAGGGGTGGGCAATTATTTTGAGTGAAGGGCCGCTTACCCAGTTTTGGCAGGCCGTCGAGGGCCACATGGGTAGCCTTGCCCCTTGACAGGTGCCTCACCCCTTGACAGGTGTCCCACCCCCTGGTCACCATCTTGGGACCAACGTCCCAAGGCCAGCACCGGTGGGGCCCAGAGCAGGGCACAGGCTGACAGGGGTCCATGGAGCTGGGCTGCGCTGCACCAGCAGGGAGGGGGGAGCTGGCCCAGCTCCATAGAGCCCCTGCCAGCTGGGACCCCATGCTCCTGTCACCCTGCTCTGGGCCCCACTGGCACTGGCCCCGCGACACTGGTGTGGACCCTGTGCGCCCACTGGCTACCCACCCACTCACACCCAGTGTTCCCCAGCCCCGCAGTACAGGCGGGGGGCAGTGCACAGCTCCAACCCCCTGCTCGCCAGCAGAGAAGAAGCTGGTGCTGAGTGTGGGGAAAAGCAGCCCCTGACCCACCCCATGGCTGGTACCCCACGCTGCAGGCACTCACAGCCCATGTGGGGCTGTCCAGAGCAGGCACAGGCAGCCCCACGTGGACTACAAGCAGCTGCAGCACAAGGCATCGAGCGTAGGCAGGGAGGGGCTGCTTCCCTCCCCTAGCTCCTTCCTTGCCCGCGGTCTCCCCCGCCCCCTCCTTACCTGAGCTTCCCACACCAGGGCAGCCATGTGCTCCCAGCTCAGAAATCCTGGCTGGGGCTTCCAGCTGGAGGGCAGGGCTGATGTTGGACTCTGCTGAGCTTCCCCTGGGTCCTACTGCCCTTGCTTCCTGTCATTTTTGACAGGAACCAAGGGCAGAGAAAGATTAATTTTCCAAAGGCTAGATAGAATGGCCACGTGGGCCGAATCCAGCCTGTGGGCAGTATTTTGCCCACCCCGATCTAGACTATTCTCAGGTGTGGCAGATGACAGAACAAGGAGCAACAGTCTTAAGTTGCAGCAAAAGAAGTTTAGGTTAGATATTAGGAAAAACTCTCTTGTTAGGAGGGTAGTAAAGCACTGGAACAGGTTACCTAGAGAGGTAGTAGAGTCTCCAATCCTTGGAGGTTTTTAAGACCCAGCTAGACAAAGCTTTGGCTAGGATGATATAGTAGGGGACAGTCCTGCTCTGAGCAGGGGGTTGGACTAAATGACCTCCTGAGGTCCCTTCCAACCCTAATTTTCTATAACCCTATGATTTTCCTTTGTGGCCTCCCCTTCCATGCCATCACTGAAAAGAGCAGCTCCGCTTCCAACTGGTGGCTCCACAGCGGCACTGCAGACAGGAGTCATCACAGCAAGGCACAGAACCCCTGCATCCCCGCTATTACTGGTTGTGCCTTTGTTCTGTCATGACGGACTAGGTCCCACAGCCACCCCTGGTCTAAAGGAGACTATGCCCATTTTGTGCCACCCACAACCTCTTCTCCCCTAGATTTTCTTGTCTCAAGGATTCCTTGCAGCAGGTACCTACAAGGAACAGAGGGGCAATCTAGTCCTGTATCAGAACCAGAAATTACCTGTTATTTTTATTATTCATTGGACTCCATGCCAGTAAGTTTGGGCACACAAACCTTCTCACATTTCTAAATCAAGGAGATGGAATACATCAATGTATCATGACGGCAGGAACTAGGATGCTTCCAGCACTAATGCTTACTACAGCTAAGCTCTCTAGTGTGCTAGCAAGCAACCAAGAATGTAAGTGTTCTTTTGTTGTGGTATGAGTTTATTATTAGAGAAGTGGAAACGCACCTTGACTACCGACAGCCACATGTCTTTGTGAGCAGAAAATCCATGTAACATCAGTATGGATGGTTTGTTCCCAGGCCTCCCTCGATAGGAATAGCAGAACTGGTAGTCATCGTAGTATGCATACCTAACCTGCATACCCAGGGCTCGACGCCAGTACCTAAGAACAGAGAAATAGGCAAAGCCAGTTAGCAGCATAGGACACCAAAGTATAATCCAGTGTTCAGAGCACAGGGCAGGCAGAGAAAACTCCTGGGTTTGAGTCCCACCTCTAACTTGCTGCAACTCAGACACTAGGAGGGGAGCCCTTTTTGGTGTAGCCCCAGCACAGCAACCTGGCCCCTCCTTGCAGCAAGCTGTTCCTGCCACAGCTGCTTCCCAATCCTTTTCCTTACTTTTCGGGGAGCTTTTTCGGGAAGCTTCAAGTGGGACATGCCCAAATGACCCCTGCTTTGTTAATAGGGCTAAGTGGTCCTCCTTAAAGGGACAGGCCACTCTGCTACAGTGAGTTGCTACAGAAGTTCACTGGGGACATCAATCAAGCAGCTACCCATCTGCAGGAGTTCCTTGCGTCTTACATAAGTATGCCAACTCCCATAACCTGCACATCCTATAGCACCATCACAGAGCTCCCAGAATTCTTTATTAGTGGTATTATCAGCTTAACACACACCAAGAGCTATATGCTGCCAGACTTAAACAAAAAAAATGCCCCAGAAAAGGACCACAGGGCTATTCCCAAACACAATCTGGGGAAGCAGCACTTGCATTACATGCTACTATCAACTGCTAACAGAGGGACAGTGGTGGCCCAGAGGCTGGAGTGGTGTCTAGGTACAGCAATGTTCTATAACCTGGCAGGTGTTAATAAGAAATTAGTGGTCTGGTGAATCCTGGACACACATAATCTGCACAATAATGAAAAACAAGAGTACTTCAGCTGCTTAACCAAACAAGCACTAACTTGAGCCCTGTAGGTCTGATTTTAATTTATATTCCATCAAAGAAGAAAGCAATTATCTTTACTGCAGTTGGCAGAGTTACTATGTATTCACATTATTCTGAGGTCACAAGCTAATCCCCGTCTGCATATCATGCAATGATTTGGCTATTCCTGGTTGCCAGGATGTTGACATATGCACCAGCATTTGTGATACTGGACATCATTTTACCAGAAACTATGATGCCACTAACAATGGGTGATGCCATCGTAGTTGAGGGGGCTGGCAGGCACCCAGCGCAAAGCTCAGGCACAACTGCAATCCTCCTGTGCTGTAAGTCTAATTTTGAAGGCTTTCATGGGACTGAAGTGGTAATCAGGCTTTGTGCTGGTACTATGCACAGAGATGAATTTGACCCTGGCCAAGTAAATGCCTCAAGACAGCAAGTCACAAAGGCACTCACATAAACTACTGAAGGACGAGACATTAATGTTTAAGTAACTGAGCCCAATGGATCAATTTAACAAAAAGCAAAATAGCCTGATAGAAAATGAACACTCAACAAGAAAGGGAGATGGGTTGTTCTGGCCACTCTTGCCAGGGCTATTCTCAAGAGGCCTGCCTATTTTGAGAAGTGGAGACTGCCCATGTGTCACAATGGGAGTGGATCACGTTATATACTAGCTGTATTATTTACTAAATGTAACATTTACAGAGAGAATGAACAAAGATCTATTTTAACAATAAATCATCAACAAGCCATGAAAAATTCAGAAGCAGCCAGATTCAAATGAAGCAAGGGCAGGGTTGGGGGTGCGAACAGATGCACGTACTCTCCAGAGCTGTTGGATATTCTGTAATACAATAAGCATATACAGGCAGTCCTTGACTTACAACGATTCAAGTTGCAATGAACGGCACTTACAATGTTTATAAACTGCCACCCTGTTTCCACTTTATGACGTCAGTTTTGAGTTTACAATGCCTGAACTGATGTTGTGCCACACCATTGAGCAACTTGCTGTGTTGCCCATCTCCCTGGAGAACATCTGTCCAAACTTCCCTGGACACTTTTTCTTAAGAAAGCAGACAAAACTCCAGAAAAACCTGAAGCCAAGACTCCTGAAAAGACTCCAACCAAGAACTCTTCAAAAAGTCCAGCAAAGTCACCTCAAAGTCGTCCTTCGGAATCAATATGATTGCTATTGATGTCGAGTGGGTAAGGTAACTAGTAGGGTGAAAGTGCTAGACTTTAGGAAAGCTGATTTCAATGAACTCGGGCAATTAGTCAAGGGCGCACTGCAGAGTAGGAGTTTTGAAGAGATGGGAGCCCAAGAAGGGTGGCTGTGCCTTAAGGAAACGATCCTTCAGGCACAAAGCGA
>JAGPOW010003182.1:19844949-19887715 GCA_030014935.1 Caiman crocodilus
GTCACAAGGCTGACTTAGTTTAGCCTATCCCTGTGCTGGGTTGGAACAGTCCCCTGAAGTCCAATTCTTGCCAGAATATTTTCTCTCCTCTTTCTTTCGCGTTTCCTTCTTTAGCTCTATAGAAGTGTAGCTCGTGCATTGCTAACTGCAGCCACTCTGTTGTGGAAAAACACGACCCCTTTAGAGCCAACAAGGAGCGTACTTTCCACAGTGCTGCTTTGGTACAGGTGATTAAGACTCTCACCCCCCATGTCCCATCCGTCCTCTCTGGTAAACCACAGAGGACATTCCTGGAAGTGATCCCCGTTCCCCTTCCCATCTCCTTCAGATAAGTAGCCACCTTCCCACATACCCGTTGTGCGTAAAAGCAGTCCCACAGAATGGCAGCACACACTATAGCTGTCATCAAAAACTCACTGAGTGCAACTGAAGCTTCTCTAGGGAAGCCCATTATCCCATTCGCCTTTGGGAAATGGCAAGCTGCAGCAATGCAGCTTTTCATGAAATAGCCACAAAAATTACATAGGCTCTCCTGACAACTGCATTTCCAATGCAGATTACTACTGTACAGGGGGGTTCTACTTTTGGGAGCAAGAAACTGCCATGTTTCCAGTCGGTCTTGATGGAAGTTTGCCCCAACCCTGTCCACAGAAGCAGCATTAAGCCTTTGCCAGTCTCTCCTTTATTTTTAATTCCCTCTGCCCTTTTGTTTCTCTTTTTCTTCATAAACTGCTGGAATCCACAGTCCACTGTGACAATTGCTCCTGCCCACATATTCCAAGTTGCCCTCCTGATGAGCATAGCTATCCAGCAAGCAGTTTGTCCCCAGCCTGCTCTCGCATACAATGAAGCACTCAAACAATGCCTGTTCCCAGAGGGAACCTGGCTCCTTCTCCAATGAAAGCAGGCAGGGTAATCAAGATGTGCCTAGCAACCTGGAACAAAGGCACAGCCCAAAAACAGAAGCCCTACAAGTGAGAGTGTGATAAGGAAATGCAGTTTTATTCACCCTGAGACTGCTTTATGTTATGTACAGTACGAAAACAAGCACATTATGGCCGAGCATTATTGACACATTAAGGTTCTAATCTCTATAATCGCCAAACATGTCCAACACATGTTAGTCATTTGGCAATTTGTGTTGCATTTTAGCAAGACTCAATGATATTCCTTGCCACTAAAAAATCTGTCTTTGAAAGCATTTCAAAGCTGAACATTAAGTCTTTCTTTCCTACAGGCCAGAAGGGAGCACTAAATTGAACCCAGCTCCCCCTACCATGCAGTTCAATTCCTGCCCAAAGCCACAGAAGAGGTCTGTGACAATCAAGTCACTCAGCCTCTAGTTCCCATCTCGCCCCCTCCCTCCTGCACCTGTGTCATCTTGTTGATGGCAAGCTCTTTGAAACAGGAGTCAGTCCAACATCTAGAACAACAGGACACTATCTATGTGCAGGCCTGTTGGCAGTTCTCTATGAGTTACTGTTAAGAATCATATAAGAATGGGAATAATACAAATAATAGGATGAATGGGGACAGCATCTTTGGGGAAAAAGTGGAAGTTATCAAGCACAGCCTGTCTGCCTGGGAACCACACATTTTAGATTAGCTATGTTCTAGCATGGACCAAAAAATTTTTTTTTTTAAATTAACATAGGCAATGCCAAAATTCAAGTGCTGTTTACTCACCAGTAATAAATTCTGATCAGTGCTGAAGGCCACAGGAGAAAGGATGCTACAAATGCTAGAATCGGGATAGCCAGGGTGCCTCCAGCTATTACAAACATGTTCAGCACATCAAGGTCCATGTTGCTCCAAGTCTTGACTTCACCTGCATAAATGAATAAGGACCCAAAGGTTAGTAACAAACAACAACTAATATCAAAAAATGAGTAAGTCAAGACTGCAGGGAGAGGAGGAAATCGTTAAAGGTACCACAGTATACAGCAGATATCAGGCAGGCAGACAGGCAGCTAAGTGACTTTCAGCTTGAAAACAGCTATTGCTTTCATACCCACAACTTCTGAAAGAAGATCTGACTTCTGAAAATTTATTTTTTCTCAAGATCATGCCAGGAACTGGAACAACTGATCTCACAATGAGTTCAGACAGAAATTAAAGACACTGGATTATAATTTAGTTCTCACAGCACTTGTCATATATGCAAAACAGAGATTTTCTCCAATTGCTCCATCATACCACCCACTGCATGAGGGCTGAACAAGAACACAAATAAAATGAGCCTATTAAGAATTTATTTAATCCAAACAGTCTCCTCCCTCTCCCTTCCCCCCACCCCTAAAATCTGCTGTACAATAGCTGACCTAGAATTTGACAGCCCATGTCCTGCTCCAGGCTCATGACTGCTTTATATAGATATCTGCTAATCAAGGAGCAGAACCTATTACTGGTCTTGGAAAAAATGGGAAAGGAGCCCTGGCATCTTTTATTGAATCATATTTTTACTCATACAATCCAAATCAGTCCCTCTCAGAAAAAATACCAAGGCACCCTGCTGTCCTTCCACAGTGCTGAGAACAGACCACTTGTGCTTGCCATGTTAAAAAAGTCCCTGCTTCTACCATGAAGTACACCAAACTCAGGATCTCATTATGCTACTACATTTTCAGGGACTGCTAACACACCCCACTTTTTGAAGTGCAACCATCTACTTACTGTGGTGAGATCTGTTTGCTTATTTCTCACCTTGCCTATACCCCAGGCAGCAAGCAAGCACTTCATTATTAAAGGATTAATCCTGCCCCACAAACTTCGTGAGCATGTTATCCAGTTCCCAATGCTGAACATCTGATGTCAGTAGCGATGTGTAGGAGGTGCATGCGCACCCCCTGAGAGCTCCAGTGCAACCTCTGATCAGCCCCCCTCCCAGGCAGTGAGCCTGGTCACGGGAGGGGGGACACATGCCCCCCACCCTCCAAGGCGGCACCACTCGCCCATGTCTGATGTGCCATGCATTTTCTCAACAACTGTCCCTTCACAAGAGTACATTTCAAATCCAAGGATTATCAAGTTCCTGGTCCCCTCCCTCACAATCTGTCCATGCTATGTCTAAACTTAATTAGATTTGTGGATAAACCTTTCTGAGTTTGGTGTGACTGTTTTGAGTCATTCTGATAACTGCTCAGTATATATGTTGCCAAAAAGAAACCAGACAATTATAAACTGTGTCAACATAGAGCTATGATACACAGGTCCTATTAAAATAAACAAACAGATTAAAACAATATATTGTGATCCACATTGGCCAGAGAAATGAGCCTGAAAGCTGTTGTGCTATTTGGCATCCACCAGCCCTTGCACCACCAGTCTGCATACATTCTCCTGCAAATTAGTACTATCACCAATTTGAGCAGGTCCCCAGCAATACACCTTCCTCTTGTCCCAAACACAGCTTGAAGCTACTATTTGACCCCTACGAACATCTCACTGCACATCTTTGCATTAAACTGTGGTGATATGTGAGCACATAACAGATAGAAAACATTTACTGTAACTTCTTGCAAAAATGAATTAGTTTATGGGAAGGGGGAAGAGGAGTTGCATACCGCAATCCAAATGTAACAGTAAGCATCTTTTAGCTTACCTTAGAAAGATGCCCTCCGCCAGGATGAGAATGCCACTGCCAAAAAGTACTGATGATGTTCTGGAAAAACTAGTAAAAAGGAAAAGGCAAAATTATATTCCCATCATTTTCTTCTGCCAGATCTAGAAGCAGAAACATTACTCAATTCAAATATTCAAGCCATCGAGCATGACAACACATCCAAAACAAACATTAAAAGGAAAGCAAAAAGATTAAAAACTGTTGAGGTGGCAGAAACAATCCAGGGTCTACTTGTGGTACCCAGGCACTAGGTAACTTAGCAGTAATTGCTGGACTTAACGGGGGGGAAAATGAAAGATGGAAACTGAAAATGAGGATGATGATAGTTGTGAGGATGATAGCAGATGATAAACAAGGTTCTTTGGGTGAATCTGATGTCTTTTATTAGGCCAACTTAAACAATTAGAAAAACGTTTTTTAAAAGCAAGCTTTTGGGTTTAAAAACCCTTTGTCAGGCTAAGAAAGTTTCAGCAGTTGGTGTGTGCTCTTCCTGGATGAAATGAAAAGTAAAGAAGTCAGAGGCTGGGCTGGTATGCATACAATATAAGCAGTCAGTGAAGATGTAAATTGAAGGGTGAGATGGGTGAGAGACAGGTTGGGTTGGGGCAGAGAAGGGGAATGAACAGTGGAGAGGTACCTGTGGAGTCAGATGTCAGGCAGGTTATAATGCATCATAAATTCAATGTCTATATTTAATCTATAATTTTTAGTATCTAGGGGGTTGATGAAATGAAGTTCACAGGCTCATCTCTGAGAAATGTTTTTTAAATTTCTTTTGAGGATTCAAGCTAAAAGATTGGAGAGAGAGTGGTTTTGTTGTGAGAACGTGCCCCCACAGGTAACTGGGTATTTCCGTCTTTGATGGATTTCCAGTGTGTGTTAATTCTGGTGCACAGTTGTTGTTTGGTCTCTCCTACGTATTTTCCACAAGGGCATTTGATGCACTGGATGAGATATATTACATTTCTGGAGGTTCATAGAGATGAGCCTATGAACTTCACTTCATCAACCTCCTGGATACAAAAAATGATGGATTAAATATAGACATTGGATTTATAACACAGTATAACTTGCCTGACACCTGACTCCCCAGGTATCTCTCCACTATTCATCCCCCTTCCCTCCCCTGCACCCAGCCTGCCTCTCACCCACTGACTCCTCAGTTTACATCTTCACTGACTGCCCATCTTGTGTGCATAGCAGCCCAGCCTCCAGCTTCTTTACTTTCCACTCCATCCAGGAAGAGCTCACACTAACTGCTGAACCTTTCTTAGCCTGAGGAAGGGTTTTTAAACCCAAAAGCTTGCTTTAAAAAAAATGTTTTTACAACTCTTTAAGTTGGTCTAATAAAAGATATCAGATTCACCCAAAGAATGTTTTCTGCCTATGCCCTGAGACCAACACTGCTACAACAATACACCCCCCTGCAACATGTTAAGAAAATTAATGCATTTAAGGTACCCGAACCCAAATGCAGGCTGCTCCTATTTATCCAAAAAAAACAAACCCAAAAAACCATCTTTCCACAATGATTTTATGTGGCTTCAAAACACTTGGATAACTGGGTCTATAATGTACTAGACATGGACAGTTCTTTGTACATCCAAATCAAGAGCTCTTTCTGCAAAATACTTAGCAATTCTAGGTGGAGCAGATTTCAGGCTACAGTATGTGATAGAGATATTATACAACAAACTGCAATGGACTAACATCAATTGCATGTCCATGTCTGAGAACATGGCTAACAGGTCCAGGTATTCCCAGATTCCCTTAAAGAGGGATAGTCTGGCATGGGCAGGAAGTGTTTGATTCCCTGCAGCAGCTCTGCATTAGAGCTGAACATGCAAGTCATATTTATCAGCTCCCTGTCTGCAGCCTGTTCCTTGGTTACCCATGACAGCTGTTGCAACTCACATGACTACAGATACCCAATGAACATTACCCTTACTCAGGAAACCATACTCCTAGCGAGCCAAGTGCATCTGACAAATCTGGACAGAGATCTTGGATGCCCTTTTCTCAGCACCAATGTCACACAAGCAGCATTCGGTACCTCCACGTATGTGTGCACGTGTGTTTTGTGTCATTTCAGATCTGAAGCGGAATTTTTTAGGTTACTGAAGTGTTTCACCTGATTCTACTTTTGCTCCCTCCAAAGTAACTTGAGTGGCACAAATAGCATTACCTCCGAGTTATACCACCCTGGACAGCAGTTTCATGCCCACTACCCTGGTCAAAATAAGAACACCTCGGGAGCCAGATTGATCAGCCCAGCTAGCACTGCTCAGCACAAGACTCAGGTGGAAACTAGACTTTGGGACAATCATCCTAAAGGGTTGTTCTGCCTCCAACCAAGTTAAAACAGCTGCTAGGGACTGTGGGATGGATACAAATAGTCAGACAACAACACGGCACCTATTTACTCCTCCCACACCACCTGCTTTGTGGGATGATAACAAAGGAGACGATCTAGCCAGTCAATCTAGAGGAAATTAATTTTACATATCCACTCCCTCAGCAGAGGTAACAGCAATACTGGTGATCTCCCAGCAGCTATTCACCCAGTCTTCTAACCTCCAGAAACAGTCTGTGGCACTCAAGCAGAGCAGCAGAAAATGTAATGGAGAAAAACCTTACAGCAAGACTGAGTATGTTTCCATGCTCCCAATACAGTGCCATCCAGGTCTAGGCGGAGTGCAAGAACAGCAAAATGCAGTACTAGGGAAAGAATAAAACTAATTTTCTTTTGCAATATCCACCTCAGCTTTAGCTAGATTTTTTTGTTTCTTCTTTTTTTTTTCTTTTAAAGACCAAGGCAACACTTGTTGTCTAATGAGGCCTACATTTTTCCCGTTCTAAGCCAACATGATCAAAAGAGGATGTGCATTTAACTACCTTTTAGAGCCAACAGGAAGCATTTTGGTTCTGTCACAATTCAGTTATAACAACCACAAAAAAATCCATGACATTTACTTGTTAACAGCTAGAAGGCAGCGGATTACAATCTGTTACCAACTGCAACCAAGTGTTTTCTGTACAGTGATACTTGGAAAATTAATGACCTTGCTTTCTTGCTAGGCTCTCAAAGCACTTTGTAAACATTTCTTAGCTAAGCCTCTGAATACAACCCCAACATGGAGTTATATCCATCTCTCCAAATGAAGACAGACTAAAGAGGCTCCTACCCTGGGGGTCTTTAAGAGGAGGCTAGACAAACACCTTGCTGGGGTCGTTTGACCCCAGTACTTTTTCCTGCCGTTGCAGGGGGTCGGACTTGATGATCTGCTCAAGTCCCTTCTGACCCTACCAACTATGAAACTATGTCCTATTAAGTTTAGAAAAGAGACGCGCCAGGGGAGGGGGGAAAATGATACAGACTTATTTAGTTTATTATTTACTCTTTTTCACAATACGAGAAGTAGGGGGGGTGCAAAATGAAACTAGTGGGAAGGAAGTTTAAAACTAATACAAGGAAGCTCTTTTTCACATAGCATGCAATTAAAGCATGGAACTCACTGTCACCAGATGTTGTGGGAACTGACACAGTTTAGCCAGTTTCGAAAAGGGACTGGACAAATTATTGGAGGAAAGAGGCATCAGTAGCTATTGATTATGGGAATTAGGGGTACAGCTTCTGAATTAGAGCTTTCCAAACCTTAAATGCTGGAGGCTGAAAGTGAGAAAGTAACAGTGGGAAAAGTCCTGGTCATTCCATGTTCCCTCTCCTTTTCAGCCTCCACTTTCTGCCATTATGTGAAACAGGCCAATTTGATGTGCCATGAGGTCATAAACTTCGGCCCACGATGAAAACTATAAGTCTCTTTTGATAAGGGATACAAGATACATCAACTGATTACTTGGGGCACCTAAAAAAAAAAAAAAAATAGAAAAGAAAATAGGAATGGGAGTGAGGTCATAGGTTAATAAGGGATCTGAAAGAGGACACCAAACAGAGCACTCCAACTAGCACCTACTACCCCCTGAATGAGCCAGGGGATGCTGACTAGTGAAACTCTGCCCAAAGATGTGAGCAGAGTAACAGAAAGATGGCCCCACATTTGTGTAGGTTCTCCCAGCCCAGTGGCAACACGTAGGGGGTGCACAGGGATTCATCCCCTGACCGGCCATGCTCGCCACTTAGGTGATGGGCGGAGGGGGGGGGCAGGCGGGAGTGCTGGTGCCCTCCCTGCAAGCACCAGATGATCACTGCATCCATTCCCAAAAGCAGCTGCAGCAATCAGCACCCCTCCCCCACACCAGCAAGATCAGCTGTAAAGGGACTCCCCGCACCCCTGGTCAGTAGGACTGGTTGGTGGGGGGGGGCATGTGCCCCCCATGACTAAGGCAACACCACTTGCCCATGTCCCAGCCACAGCCTCCTTCTTGGTCTTGTAAACGGCCAGCTTGGGCAGAGGAGGAGGCTGACCAGGACATCCCGGGGCTTTGTAGAGCCATGGATGGAGAGTGCATAACACAAACGTGCAGGGAGAAGTGCAGCCAGAACCTCAGCAGGAGGTTCTGGAGGAGGCAGAAGAGGGACTGCAACCTGGCACATTCAAGGTAGGCATGTGCCCAGGTCTCCCTCTGCTGGCAAAAGGGGCAGGTGTCAGGGGTTTCCATAAAGCACGCCAAATAAATGCCTATGGTGATGGCTCATTGGAGAAGCTGCTAGCTGAGGTCCTTAGTGATTCGCGGGATCAATGTGGAATACAGACTTTTTCACTGAGGTCCCTTGACTCCCTCCCTCACCTAAGGTGTCCCGCCACTTGTTGTTGGGGGGACGCAAGGATAGACGGATGGATTTTGCAGAGCACAAGCAGATAGAGCAGGCTGTTCAGAGGCAGGCTGGTATCCCCCAGTCTGCTGAGATGGTGGGGCAGGGAGTCCCATAGGGCTAGCCAAGGCAGCAGCCCCACAACTAGCTCTGGGGGACTGGGGGATATGGGGGGTGGGGTCTGCTCTCACACAGGACCTGGTATACATAGGCAAGAGCAGTGGGCGGCAGGGCAGCCTTTAGCTTCTGGAGTATGCGGCAGGAAGCACACAATGTGAGTAGCCCCATGCACCAGGCCAGTGCAGAGGGATTCACCCATTTCTCCCTGGCGTAGTCCAGGTGGTTTCCAATAGGAGTGATATTGGCCAAAAGCATCCTCCAGCATACCCAGGGCACTTCTATCACTGGCATGACCAATTGGGCATTTTTCGGCGGGGGCTCGGAAAAGGTCAGTGCCCTGGGCAACCATGCCTAGGGATCTGGAGGTGGAGACCAATCTCCAGGCCCTGAGGAGGTTTTTGCAGAAACCCAGAAGCTCCTCCAGGTTCTGCTTGGAGAGACCTTGCAGGTAGAAGAGCTGCCGGTCATACTAGTATCCTCAGAGGCAGTGGAGGAAGGTACAGCTAAGCAGAAACCAGATTGCCTAGCTACCAGCACCATATAAGAGCCTCTGCAGAGCTTGAAGTTGAAAGGTGTGGACCTGGTTGCAGAAGCGAATAACAGGCCATCCCTGTAAGTAAGCTTGAGGAGGTCCCACACCAGGTATAGACTGTTAAAGCCAGAGTGCCCTGGAACAGTGTACATCTGGCCAGAGTGAACTACATCTGCCTACACAGGCGGGCAGCAGCAAGGAGGCTTTTGCTATGACCTTACAGTACATGCAGAGGAGTAAGGCTGGGACCAGTTTCTCAGGTTGTGAGGGGTTCCCCTTTTTGGGCAGCAGGGTCAGATGGCCCTCTTGCAAAACAGAGGGAGTTCCCCATCCCCTTCAGACTCAGCCCAGACTCTGGCAAGGTCCAAGCTAAGGACAGAACTCCATAGTCAGCCCATCAATGCTCCATACTACGTTGGCGGGCATCAGGCAGAGGGCATCTGAGAGCCTAGTCAAGGTGAGAGTACTCTTGATTTCAGCCCTGGTCACCCACATTAACCTATGGCAGTCTCCAGTGGTGACCTGAGCAGGGCGTGGGGCCTGGGGCAAATCAGTCCATGTGTGGGGCCTGGGGTAGTTGCCCACTGCCAGGGACGACCCTGGGAGGCCCTCCCACCTGGAGGACCCTGGCAGGCATCAGCATTGGTTGGATACAATGGGAAG
Organism: Caiman crocodilus; assembly: GCA_030014935.1. Classification (NCBI taxonomy): domain Eukaryota; kingdom Metazoa; phylum Chordata; order Crocodylia; family Alligatoridae; genus Caiman; species Caiman crocodilus. Next base: position 19,854,661 of record JAGPOW010003182.1, read on the forward strand.
AGGTCTGCGTAGGAAGCCCTCATCCTTTCTTGCAACTTGGTCCCAGCGATGAAGCAGGTGGCCTAGCAATACCTCCATGGTGAGAGCGACCTCTGGCTACAGGATCAGGGAGAACAGGGTGGCCGCCCCGCAGGATGTCTCTGGGAGGTGGCTGAAGTAGACCCACTTCTCCCCACTCCAGCTGTCAAAGCCAACTGGCAGCTGGAGTTGTATGGGTCTCCTGCAGGAAAAAGTACAGAGTACCCCCTCTCCTGGAGGAAGGAAGGAGAGTACCTGGCACCTGCAGAGACCCATCCTGCAGCCATGCACATTGAAGGTAACCACAGTGAGAGACCTTGTTGGTGGGAGCTATTGTTAGGCTTGGTGGGGCTTTCAAAGGCGGCAACACCAATCACGGGGCCCATCAATCCTGCCATCTTGCCAAACACAAAGAGGGAGTCGTAAAAGCTGTGGACCCAGTGACAGTTTTTTGGCATTGCTCCACTTGTGTCCCTTGCCTTCCCCCACCAGGGCCCTCACTGAGTTGAGGACTGGGTAGAAATCCCTCCCAGTGGTCCAAAGTGAGAGGGAGAGATGCAAGAACTGGAGCAGCTCCTCCCTGGGTACCAGTGGGGTCAAGAAGTCTGCCAGCTCTATGGAGCTCATAGACTCCCAGTCACCCTCCTGCTGGTCCTGTAGTTTGATGGACTCTTCCTGGCTGCCGGGTGGGGTGAGCATTTCCCCCTCATCCACCCAATTGAGAACAGATGCCCGGGGAAGGCTGCCACATGGTCCACTACACAGTCCACGGAAATGCCGTCCTGGGCCCCCTAGACATTTTTACATATGCAAGCGCCAGGTGCTTTGAAAAGCACCCAGTGCTGTGTCGCTTACAGTTGTATAAATGACAAAATGTGTGTTAGTGTGCAGAAAATGGCGGTGGCGCATTTTTGAACTAATGCACACAGAAGGTGTTTTAATTCAACAGTGTGAGGCAGGGGGTTGCATGGGGAGTGGCAGGGCAAATGGCAGGGGTTCCTGTGCAAGGTTCCCTTTGGGGTTGGGGAGGTGTTTGGTGGGGGACCCTGTTTCTCCTCCCTCGGCACCAGGGCCACAGGGCACACTGGAGTAGCTTTGATCAGGGTTGGAAGAAGTTCAGGATGACAGTGCCCTCCTCAGAGCCCTGGGAAAAGGACTCATCCCCATCAGGCCCACTAGCATGAGTCCCAGATGCAGACCCTCCACTGATGGAGATGGCCAGCGGCGGAGGGCTCCATTGCTGGACATGCCCCTGGGGTGGCTGGGGCTAAAGCCCCAGTGCCTGCAGTGGTCTGGATCAGGTCGCACCCAGCATAGTTGGGATCTCCTCCATGAGCTCCTCTACCGCAGCATGGGCATGCCATCCTGGGCCCTCCTCCATGGTGGTAACAATTTATCTTTTTAAATTTTTGTGGGGGTGGGATTTCTGGTGCAGCTAGAGAGATGGTGGGCGTGACATCAATGTCAGCCCTCATCTCAGGTGAAGGGAGGGGAGCCTTCTCCATATCGGAGGGCCTGACTTGCACCTGAGCCTTGCGCTTTGCTTTGCTCTGGATACCAGATTGCTGCCTGTATTGGACCAGCACCCACCCAGCCCCAGGGAGGGGTCATCATGGAGCACCAGGAGCAGTATGGGGTTATGAAGGGCTGATGGTGGGGTGGTAGAAGCAGGTATTCTTTGGGACCCCACTGGTGGCTGCGGCATGGGACCCCCTGAATTTGCAGGGGGGGCTGGATGCTGGGGTGCTGGTGGCACCCCTCTCCTTGGCAGGGGCTGCAATGCTGTCCGTTGCTAACTGACGGGGCACTCTTAGTGGAGGCATCCTGGTACCTGGCATTAGAAGCACCTCACCTCCCTTGCCATGTAGCCATAAAGGTCCCTCTGCCTCTGCTGTCAGCTGGATGGTGACTAGATGGTGGAAAGACTGGATATGGTGGAAGCTGGGGTCCTGGCACCCCAACGAGAGAGTGATGACTGGGGAGAGGACTCTCTCTCGTCCTTGCAGAAAGGGCATGAGGGCCCAGTTAGGGCTGACCACTAAGGTCCCAAGCTCTTCCAGGGTTTCAAGGGGGACATGCTTGCCCCACACTGTGAGCCCCTTCCTGCCACCTCCAGCATGACGTCCTTCATGGCAAGGTAGAAGACACCCTTACCATAGCGCCCAGAGGCTGCCACAATCTTCAGGAGGCCAATGCTCAAGCAAGCACAAGCACATAATTTTCAAAGGGGAGTAGCTCTATTTCAGGGATGTCAAAGCGCATCCCATTGTGGCTGCTGATGGCAGGAAGGGGGCCACAACTGCCTGACATGGTGTGGGCAGAGGAGGCAGAGGACCAAGGTGCTGAGGCTGCAGAAAAACCTGCAGGTCAGGTGCTGGGCTGGGCAGCGGGGCTTGCAGAGCTGAAGGAAGGCTGAGTGAGTAGTGCGCTTGCTAATGCTGGTCCTTGCAGGTGCTGCTAATTTGGTTTTGGGGGGACCCTGTCTCTTGGGGAGACTGGCCAGGGGGACTTCCCAGGCCCTGCAAGGTCTCCCTCACAACACTGGCTGCCCCTTGGTTGGGAGCCATCAGTGCAGCAGCCCCCTCAGGGGGCTCCTGCCATGGGAGGCTAGGTGGGAAGGAATCAGGTGGGGTGTGGGATGGGGAGCCACATGCTCCCCCTCTGCCTGTGTGGAGGGGAGAAGCTGGCTTGCTGCAAGAGTGGGGGGGGTTCAGGTTGCCTCCTCCAGCTAACGAGGTGGTGTGGTGGGGACAAACAAGCAACACACAGGAGTGAATGGGGAAGCATGCCACTGGCTTACTCAGCGGTCCACAAAACACTGGGAGAAGCGGAGTGGAGCACAGGACTTACCACAGGAAGGTAGACATGGGTTGCTGCTGGAGCAGCCAGAAAGCCAGCTGGGGGGGGCTGATGATGGAGGGGTCCCACTGGCATTGTGGGATCCCCACTTGCTGCAGGAGGCCATGGCAGCAAGTGGCAGCTGGTGTAGGGGCAGGGGAGCCTCCTCCCTCACCCACCAAGAGGGGAGGGATGCTCTTGGTCCAGGCGAGGTGGTGGTGGTGGAGGGGACAGGAGCCTGCAGCAGCTCAGCTGGGCTCCTGCTGCTCCATGCCCGCAGCAGCCAGGGAGGAGTGGTGGCACCCCTAGTGGATACAGGATGTGGGGCAAGATGGGCCTACGGTCTGACCCAGCAAATGGCAATTCTTAATATGCAATGAAGTTTACAATCAGCTAATGGCGTATTCTGGGAGCAAAAGCCAAGAGCGCTGCTTCCTAGAGACATGAGCTAACATTAGACCCAAGCTATTTCTCTAATTAAAACTTTCTTGAAAAAGATCCAGAATAAAACCCTGTTACCCAAGTCACGGGGCTGCCAGAGACGATACATAATTAAGTAGTAGAACAAAGGCAGAAGGGAAAATAGTACTTACACCACTCCAGACCAGGGCCCAGAGAGCTCTTAACCAAATGGCCAAGTGAAAATAATTTGATTCATGAGTATCAAAAGCACAAAGAAGAGCCAAAAGAATTACCACTAAGTACTCATCAGGCAATAAAAGAATCATTTCCATCAATACAACTGGCTAACCAGAAGTTTCAAAAGCAGAAAATCCCACTTACCAGTACAGTACGTTACCTGTATTGTCACACAAGGGCTGTCAGCCAGAGGACTGACATGCCAGGCTAAATGAGATTTGAATCTTAATCTATACTCTCTCATTTATTCCAATTCAAGGCCCACCAAGGAAAAGAAAAAAAATTCTGAGAGAAATAACTCAAGTATTTTTTTCATTCAAAAAAAGTTAGCCCCAGGTAGGATTCAACAGCACTGCACTGTGTAGCATGATTAAAAGAGGGATGACACGTCACAAAAACTGAATTAATATAAACTGTGATTCCCAACCAGGATGCTGTGGCACCCAGGGGTGCCTTTCAAAAGTACCATGGGGTGTCATGCACTGTTAGGTGTGCAAACATGATTCACAAGATAAACCCAGGGATTTCGAATAGGAATCCATACTGTTAAACACATGCTATTCTGATCTACTGTGACCCTACCACGCTCTTTGCAACAGAAAAAAAACACTATTATTTTTCTATAGTCAAAAAATGAGTGAAGCCTAAGGACTGGAATCTACTTGAGTCTAACGTGGTTGAGAACCACTGACGTTAGCTCATTTAATATCATTCACAAGATTCAAGAAGATTTAAACATAAAGCAGCAAGATACCGGAGCATCATCCCTCGAGCGCTGCCACTTCTCTAGAATCAGCAGTTTCTCATACGCTGCATCTTGGGGAATGTTACATAATCTACCCAGCAAACCCCTTCTGATGAAGTCATGTTTAGCTAGTGGAGGAGAAAGGGCATAACCGGGAGTGCTGTTTCCAAGGATTACTGAACACAGATGTGTATTTAGGGCTCAGTCTGGCAAAGGGAAGAAAGGGAAAGCTAACCTGTATGAAGCACAAATCTGTGCAAGGTCATGGAGGACTTCTATACTGCAGAAATTATATATATCATTAAGCAGGCAGACTCAATTCAAACACAGCAGATACCCGCACAGAACTGTGGGGAAAAAAAGATCATTCTGCATCTGCTCTGTACCCGATTTAGCCAGGTTTGTTCCAAGACGTTTAGCTTCTGATTTGTGTCAACAGATTTTTAAATTCAGAAGCTGGGAGGTTGGTTACACAGTCAGATGATTTATATAAACGCGTCTTATGGTTTATTTGAAATATTTCAAGAAGAAACAATAAAATGCAGGCTTACTACCCCATGAAAGCAAATCGCGGGGTTTGAGGAGCCCAGTACAACAGACTGGGCAAGCCCGACGCCACAACGTTCAACTTTTCCTTCTCTTACTTGCTAGCACAATTTGAACGAGATCAATCCGTCCTCCATGAAAGCTGCCTCCTGCTTACGACTCCACATCTACAGAGAAATAATGCTGATCACAACATGACTGATGACATCACTGCTGCTATGACATCACATACGTGTCACACTCTGGAATCTTTCAGCAGCTGTCTGTCACCTGCCGCAAACTAGCCAGGACGCCCTGATGTGGAGCCCAGCTGGGAATCCATTCCCGTGAGGACTGGCATTAAAAGACGAAACCTTTAGCTTCGACAACCAGGGACTTCAGACAGACGGATGCTGGCGGGGACTCGCCTCCCCCCACTGGTCCTTTGTGCGACGCAGGAGGCACAGGCCTGAATCCGCTCCTCCCCGAAACAGCTTCTCCTTTTTTCTCTCTCGTGATACCAGGCCGCCAACCACAGCAATGACCCATGACCACCCCAAAAAAATCTAATTCCTCAGGCAGCGCCTGCTAAGGAAAAGCCTCCCTCCTCCTGCCGCCCCCCGGGATGCGCGGCACGGTCGCAGGAGGGTGCGTACGGCGCGTCACCTCTGCAGACCCAATGGCCTGGCCCGGCCCAGGGTCGCTGTCACTCGCGGACCCGGGGCCGAGAGCGGAAACGCCACGAAGGTCCAGCCCGCCCGCAGGGCCCCGGGGCGCCGGCACCCACGTGCGGGACAGCTGTGCCAGGGGTTTGCGGGGGCGGGGGGCGCGCAGGGACCGCCCTGCCCGCGGCTCCTCTCTCTGCCCCCGCCGGAGCCCTCCGGGGACCACCACGGGACATCCCGGGGAGGAGGATCCATCCCGCCCGCCCGCCCGCCGCGCTCACCCGGCTCCGCTCCGGCTCCTGCAGCACTGGCGGCGGCAGCGGTGGCGGCGCTGCCTCTCCGCGCCTTAAAGGCAGGGCGGCGAGGCCTCCCCCTCCGACAGAAAACGCGGCGGCGCATCCTCGCCTCCGCCCCCGCTCGGAGCAGGGGGGGCTTTTCGCTTCCACGACTTAACGTTTTGGAAGAGGGAAGTATATATAGTAAGACCCAGCTGCATCTCTTCACTGGACAAGGGAGAACCTGCAACCAACCCTGGTCAGCGGCTCAGTTGCCTTCCAAGAGACCCGGGGCAGGCTCAAAGCTCCTGCTGGTTTTCTTGGTGAGAAACAGGTACCGAAAAGGGGCACAAACCCAACACGTACAAACCCTTTGCAGGCCCCCTTTACTCTGACCACTGCTCTTATATCTCACACGTTACCAGTATTTGCCTTAAATCCGTGGTTTAAAATATATAGCTCCCCCTTATTTAGGTTATAATATGTGTTGTAAAGAGGTGCCATTCGGTGCGAGGTTTAAAGCCTTTTAAAACAAAGCTGATCATTCAAAAGAAAAGAATACGCCTCTTTTGTTAACTTGGAAGACAACTAATTAACTCTATGTCCAGAGTAGCTGTAACATTGATTAGTGATGCTCTTTTGCTATTGATAGCATTTTACACGAGATGCTCATGTTGGTGTTAAGCAGAAACAGCCACGTCCAGTTCAGTTCCACATGAAAAGCATACGGATCAGACTGTCCCAAAAAGAAGTGCAAAGCTAACAATACAAAAAGGGCATCTGCAAGCTTAAAACAGGATTTCCTGTATTTAAAGGATCCCTCTTCACTCCCTTTTAATATTAAACATATAGGGAGCGTCCAGATGAGCATGGATGTGTGGTATATGGCACTGCAGACCTATCTGCAGTGCTACAGATCCTGGGAAGTCCCAGGGTCAAAAAGGCCCATGCCAAAAAAAACCTTGGCAGTGCACATGGTGCACATGCGCCACCCAAGACCAGAGCCTGGCCAGCTGGAGCCACACACTGGCTGCCAGCTAGGAGCGCTGTGGCTGCAACTCCCAGGGCCCCTAGAACCAGGGCCGGATTAATGCATAGGCAAACTAGGCACGTACCTAGGTCCCTACATGAAGAAGGGGCCCAGTTATGCTTATTTTACATACTATAATTATTGAATGAAAAAAAGTAGGAGCCCACAAATGTGTTTGCCTAGGGCCCACTAAAGGCCTAATCCAGCCCTGCCCAGGAGCCTACATAGGGCTGCTGGGGACAACAGTTGGTAGCCCCAGCCTCCCCTACCCCACCCAGCATAACCTGCTGCACACCAGAGTGCACACGGCATGAGCCTTCCCTGGGGACAAGTAACAGCAGCAACAAGGTATGGCGCTGCTTTTTGTCCCCAGGCAAACACATGTTCCCACTCCTCTGGACGTGCCGCACACGGGTTTAGTTGAGCCTTTTGGTGCATTCTCTGCTTTGGGCCTGTGCAGAGTTTCCCAACTAAGCCAAGATATTTGGATTTCAGAACCCCTTCAAGAACATCTGAGGTCATGTGCAGCTGCACCCTTTAGAGAGCCATAGCATCTGCTCCCCTCTTATTATATAAAGCAACAAGAAGCTTTTCAACACTAATTTCCCTGGGTAATCTTGATTCTGCTTCATCTTCACAATCAGATACCAAATCCCTTTGCTTTGCTCTTCTTAATTCTGTTTAACATGCTTTCCTTCCCACAGGGTCTTAAATCATCCGTTTTGGATGGAATTTAACCCTAAAAATCTGCACTTGTTCCTCTATATTAAAAGGTTGCTAATGTTGCAATTAATAGTTTAAAAAGGAGTAAAAGGTAATCAAGGAAAATACAGACCAGGGAGTTTGACCTCACTCTCTTATGCTTGTTTTTGTCAATTGGTTAATGAGTGTGTAGCAGACTTTGAACCTGGCAGTTGCATATTCATTTATTATGTAATATTATCTTACAATTATTTTTATAACTTCAGTACCTGGCAAACACATGGTGAAATTAATCCAAGACAGAACAAATTCAGGCCATCAAGTAAGTGTGACTTCACTGGATCAAATGGCCTTCCTGATGTAAGAAAAATTGTGTTCCTCGAGCCTCCTGGGACCTTCTGAAGAAGGGAAATAGCTGATAAAGAGTGTTCTGGGGCAGAGTGTATTTGGGTTGTCTGAGAACTTTTGATAAGGTCCCTTATAAAAAATTTATTTGCAAGAAGATAAGGGAGTATTACAGTACAAGGAAGAGTGTTACAATCTAGTTAGACACAATCCCTGTGTGGACATTACTTGGTTTTGTTTGAACAGATTCAGTGTCAATTTTAAATAAATTGAGATAAAGCTGGATACATTGAAATCAGGGTTTGCACTAGTTTTAACTCAATCAGTTCTCATGTAGGCAAAGCTTCAATGATACCAAAATGGGGCCTGCTTATTCTGAAATGATAAGGTTTGGACCAAAACAATTAAAGGTGAGAATTATAAGTAAACAAGCTATTTTGTCCTAGTTGTCATTTCCTTAGCAACAGAGACTTGGTGAATCAATATTCCTCTGAATGGAAAGAGGTTGATAGTGGAGGCTTCAGGGTCTGTACTGAGACATCATGTGACTAAAGTAGAACGCAGCTACACCAAAGCTTATCCTCCACAACACACAGGGTTTGCAAGAGCACAGCTGTATCTGTAGCTGGTCATTGATTGCTAGCACCAGAGCAAAATCTCTAGTAAGAAACAAGAAGAATACTGTATTTACTTGAATCTAAGATGAGGGTCCCCCCCTCCATTGGCGTGTTTTAGATTCATGTACAAAGTGGAGTGGGGGGCAGATGGCTGCTGCAGCTCTGACTGGCCCTGAGCCCAGGCTGGGGCCAGAGTCAGACTCACCCATAGCAGCCCCCTTCCCTCCCCCTTGCTGCTTGCCCTCTGCAGCTTCTGCCCAACCCCATTCCCCTCCTCCCTTAAGTTATTGTCAGGCACAGCCCAACTTGACTGGGGCTGGATTCCCTCCAGGGCACAGAGCACATGGCAACTCCATTCCCTGCCTGGCCAGTCAGTAGTGCCAGCACTGTTGCATGGACAGCAAGGACTGCTCTTCCATGTGCCGTGTTCCCAGGAGGGAACAGAGCAGTGTCTGACAGAAAATAGGGTGGGTGACAAAGGCAGAGACTGGGGAATGGAGGGGGAAGAGGCAGAGGCTGCCAGGAGCTGGGGGCAAGGGGCAGGCAGGATGGCTGTAGGGAGAAGTCAGGGGACAGAGGGCAAGGGGACCCCCGGCTACTGCTTTCCCTGTTGTAGCAGTCAGAGTTGGGGGATGAATTCAAGACAATCCTCTGATACTTAGGTTCTATACCTGGAGAGTTATAACAAATCTTAAATTGTGCATATTATTATGGGGGCTGTCTTGAATTCAGGGACATCTTAGTAAATAAGACACTTACACAGTTTGCGTCTCACTGTGGCTGACATGCCCCTACCCCAAAGCAATCCCCAGCTGCCAGAATGGTGAAGCCTTGGAGTCAGCAAAAGTAGATATAATTACAACAGCTCTGAAGCAAGTCTTCAGTTACGCTAAGGGCCCTGAACCCGGGTAAAGGAAGTTGGCTTATTTTCTGATTACATCAGCAAAGAGCTGCCAGAAGACAGGCCAAGAGGCAAAACTGGCTAAAAGGTGAGTTTATCCATGGGTGGAAGTTTTATGAGTCATCAGCATAAAGATAGTACAATAAAAGCACACGATAAATTGCAGAGGGAGATGAGAAAGGAAAGGCCAGAAATTGAAGGAGATCATCAACTGAGAATCTTCTAAGGCTGCATTTCTCAATCCACGGGGCATGACCCAAAAGTGGATGACAAGAATATTTCAAAGGGTCATGAGCAGCGGTAGGGCAGAAGGGTGGCGGGAAGGTACCTGCCCCTTCCAGGGGAGAGCTGCCTGGCTGGGCTGGCGACACCAGGGCCAGGGCCCATGCTCACAGGGGCAGGGCGGCTGGGAGATGCTGCTTGGGGAGGTGGGAAGAGCCATGACCAGGCTGCCTGGTGTGGTGCAGCAACCCCAGCACAGGGGGAGGGAGAGGCGGGGGGAGTGCCACAGGCCTCTTCTCCTCCTCCTTCTGGAGCATGCTGGGGCCGGACTCACTCCATTGCCACCTGCATGAGCTAGAGCTGCCGCAGGCACTACACTCTGGTCTGAGTGGGATGGGGCAGCTGGGGGCCCCTCTGGCAGAGGCTTGCAGGTTAGGAATGAGGGACAGCAGCATGGTCTGGGGGCAGGGGAATGGGGGTCAAGCACCGGCAGGGGCAGGGAGGTGTGAGTCAGGACAGGCCATTGCAAATGGGTCCCTGTAGGAAAAAGGGTGAGAACCACTGTTCTAAGGGACAATTAACAGCTGCTCTTACCATGTGCTCCAAAAGAGACATCCAAGAGCAGATGGAGAGTGAGGAGCTGTGTCGCTGGGACTGTTGGGCTCTCTGGCAGGAGAAGGTCCATCTGAGGAAGTTGGGAAGGACTCTTTGGACTCTTCCAGCTGCTAAATAGACAGCACCCAAGGGGCATGGTGTCTGAGGCACCTCTAGTGTTTTAAAGCTTTGGAAGGATTATAACTGGGGCTCAGAAACATTTCCATCAATACATCTCTAATCTGCACCAAATACTTAAATGTCCCCAATTCCTGAAATAGCCCAGTAGTTAATGATATTTAATGTAAACTGCATGAGAATACTTCTGTCAGAGATTTTACAGATGGGAAATGGAAGCATGGAGAGGTGAGGTGACACGCCAAGTTCTCATAGACAGCCTGTGGCAAAACGAGGTCTCAAACTCAGGTCTTCCAAATACCCCAGCAGCACCCTAATTACTGCATCATCCTTTCCTTTGCATACAGGGGCAGCAGTTTACACCTTCAAGCACTGAGTTTCAGATATTGCTATGACCATCACAGGTGTTTTTAAGACACCCTTTAGTCTAAAGATTAGTATTACTCTGTTATGTGAAGAAATATTTCTGATACATTCAAATAGTCTATTAGTATCCTAGCAACAGTCAGATACAGGCTTGCGTTCACTGTCCTATAGTTTCAGCTAAATCTCCTGCCGCGCCTATAATCAACCCTAAGTATTTGACAAGCAGGAGGATGGATCATCAAAACCTACCCAGGCAAGATTTTGGATAAAGACGATATTTGTTAAGGGACTGCAACAAAAAGCTGTGTTTGTGACTTAGGAAAGATCTAGGGAATCTGTTGATAATACCAGTAGTTCACTTAGGAAATGAAAACTGAGACCAGAATTGTAATAGTTACTTTTGGCTGATTGTGTAAACAGATTTCTGAATATCTCCATTTGTCTCTTCACTTGCACTTTACTGTTACTCAGGCTATGACATCTAGTACAGATGGATACCATAGACTGCCATTTTACTCCATATGAATTAATTTGTTTTGTAATCAAATTGCCTCCTATCACATCACTAAACTCCATATTCCAATCCTAGTGGTGGTGTCAACAGGCTGAATACTGTAACATGACCCCAGCCCAGTAGGGGGAAGGTGATTACTTATTTATGACCTAATTGGGCAAGTACGTATTCTTAATCTGAATAGCAGCATGATGCAAGTTTACAGACTCAGAAATAACCATCCAACGTATCCAAGAAACAAGGCTGTGAGCTTAATCCACAAAGCAAAACACTGAATATTTCTCCTACCTCCGAAGCCATCTTTCGCAGAAAGCTGACATTGATGAAGAAACCAAACATCACCTTAAAAGTGCAAGTGCAGTCTTCCGATGCCTGAGGAAATGGATGTTCAAAGATCGTGACATCAGATCCAAAACCAAGCTCATAGTTTATCAACCAGTTGTGATCCCCCATCTTACTGTATGGAGTTGAGACATGGACAACATAGAGGAAACATCTCAAGTCATTGAAGAAGTACCGTCAACACTGCCTGCGGAAGATCCTTCAAATCAAGGAGGGAGACAGACACACCAACATTAATGTCCTCTTGCAAGAAAACACCACAAGCTTTGAGGTGATGCTCATTCAACATCAATGACTCCAGGCCAGCCACATCATCCAGATGTCCAACTCCAGACTCCCAAAGCAAGTTTTATTCTCCCAACTCAGTCAGGGTGTACACTCAAGTGGAGGGTAGAGAAAGCACTTCAAGGATGTCTTCAAGGCCAACTTGAAAAAAAATGCAACATCAACATTAAATAATGAGTGACTGTCACCCAGAGCCACCCCAATTGGAGAAAGACTCTGCTGCAAAGATCTCAGTACTTTGTAACCTTACAATGACAGCAGGAGACAGAAAAGCAGGAGCAGCAAAAACTGCATGTCGTAGACCAAATCAAGAGTCTGGAGCCACCCACCCTGCTTGAAAGCATGGGCCCAAGTTCCAGCAGAGTGTGTCAATCTCAGATTAGCCTCATGAGCTATCTTTAGACCCACAGATGGGACAATCATGGAAAACAATCATCTTCTACTGTGAGGGATTGCCTAAGTAGTTTCAACTTGTATTCAGTACCGCATAGTTATGGAAAACTAAAGTTTTGATTGCACTCAGAATACCACATTTTCACTAAATAAAAGCCTCTATAGCAAACGTGCGTCTATTCCATCAACCAAAGATTCTTCTTGCAGTGCTTCATCTTCACCTATTTCTACTGAGACCAGTATCAGTGCAGCTTGGTCTTGAGTACTTAGAACTATCATGGAAAATCTCAATGGGACTACGAGTAAAACACCGCCCTGTGAATAAAGCCACTAGTCATAATTTTAATTATCCTTACTTTTACTCTTCATCAGGCAGAAAGGGTCCAGTATCCGATCGGAAAACATAAAGACTAACACTGTTTCTGGCTTCTAAAACAAGAAAATTAATTTTATACAATTACCCAAGACATATTCACATATGAGGAACTGGTAATAGTACCTGCATATATTAAAACTAGCTGTACAAGATAGTTTGCAATGCTTAGTTATTTACTATCTTAAAATGTTATCATGCAAATATAAATTACATCTTTTTTAAATTACATTTTTGACTACTAGGACATACCACATACTACTAAAATTACACCTTCAGTCATTGTGACATCTTTAAACAGTGCTTTGAAGTTACTAATCCATAATTTTCATGGGTCTGAAGGCTTCCGAATTTTTGTCTTCTTCTCAGATTATCCTTGCCGTCTTCTAAAAATACTTCTAGGTGACCTCTTTCAAGAGTGAGGTTGAAAATGTGATGACGTGATAGTCTTGAAATACATTGAGAATAGGGCTTTTGAATTTTAAATCTGCTGTTTTTTACTGCCATTTATGAAGAGGTTTAAAAACACTTAATCTAAAGAGATGAAACTAGTAATAGTTTTTTCAAAATAAGACAAGGGCATTTTAGAATACCGGTAAATAAATACAGTAAAAATATCAGTCAAAGTAAAATAAAGCTCTGTTGATTCAAAGACAAGATAATTGTCTTGCACACTGAATAATCTGATCTTCTATCACTAAATTTAGACATGAAACTGTGTGCAATTCCTATTAAATTAGCCTGAAAATAAAACTTGCTGACCATACAAACATTTTGGTCTACAGATAATGTTTTTAAAACTATGTGTACAAAATAGTTTGCAATGCTTAGTCATTTACTACCTTAACATTTTACCACGCAAATATAAAAATAAACTACAAGAATGTGATAAAAGTCAGTAGAAGTCCTCAGAAGAATTCAATTCTTAGTAAATCCAAGGGAAGTAAATGTGCCCTTATAACGACATCTACGATTTTGGGTACAGCTCTTTTTGCTTCTTCAAAAGACCTCATATTGCAGGAACAGATATTTATGCTCAAAGTTGCATTATGAAAGAAGAGCAATACAATAGAGATGCTCAATATCTTTCAGGCCTTGGGCAAAAGTGAACAGCTGCAATCAGTCTGTGCATGGGCAACTGGTGCCTCCCAAGCCTGGTGGAAGCCAGTGACAGAAGGGGAGAAGCCAATTTTAAGGGGGGTCCACAAGTGCTCTCCATGCCCCGCTACCAGCCAGAGTGCTCGCTGTCAGGGGAGACACCAGCACTGTCCCCCTGCACACCATCTACACGTCACCTATGAGTCTGTGCATGTGTATGAACTCTTCCAGTCTCAGCTTTGGCAGCAGTTTAAGTCAAGCTAGCTCTAAGCTAGGGACAGACATTCAAAAACCCTGAGCCTGAATTGATTCAATCTTTTCATGTTAGTCTAACCTGGCTAGGCTAAATCAGTTTTGTAACTGGACAGACATCCCAGAAATGCAGGTACATGCTTGCAGTGGCTCAGGCTAGAAGCTGGGGGGTGCTACAGCAGCCCACCCTTCCTTCAATAGCATGGAGCTGAAGGGAATGTGGCCAGGCTCTGGCATGATGCTACAATTAGCCCAACAGGGACCTGATAACAGTGTTTATCACCCAATTAAGGCAACAACAGAAGGACATTACCAGCTACTTGTTGATTCTGCCTGTTGATACAGCACAGCCCAAAGCCAGGATGTGGTCTACTGGCTAATACACAGACACCTCCTCAGCAAGGGAGAGGGGAGGGGGGAATTCCTGTTTAGCAAGGAGTAGTGAGGGGGAGAGGGGAAGCAGCCTGAAGTCTCTGAAGCTCTGGCCAGGGAGCGGAAGGGAGGGGCCAGCCCTGCTGTGGAGGAGAGAGCCCCACCCAGCCCACAGAGCATGCAAGGATGCTGGGGGTGTCTGGTTTATCTTAAACCAGCAAAGGGCTCTGCAACAGACATTACATAAACCAGTTGGAGCCAAATCAGTTAATTCGGATACTACATTGTAACTTTCCATGCCTGTCCGGAGCTCCCCACTTAGGCTTTTCTAGCTACCCTGAGCCAACTGCAGTCCTGTGGGCCGACAGTGTGCCCCGATACCAGTTACCTAAACCACTTCCTGCCACGTATTTGATGGAAATTTTAATCTTTGGGGTTGCCGTTACTCCCAGCTCAGAGTTGTCTTGCTAAGGTCACTTGTTAGTGCAAGGATCTTGGGACTGTACCTCCACTACACTCCACCTAGTGCCAACCTGTTGTTACTTTGATGTTGCACGGACACAGTGTTGTTACCAGTCATCACTCTCATTCTGTCCTGTAGGTCTGTTGTCATCCTCTCAGCCCTCTCCACTGTAGGGCTTCCAGGTCTCCTCTTCTGGTATAAACCTTTGATAATAGTTGGCCAAACCCAGAAAGGAGCATGTTTGGTTTTTTGTTTGTGGAGGTTTATATTTCTCTATGGTCTCTACTTTGCTTACCAGTGGGCGTATGGGCCCCTGTCCCACATGAAACCCAAGGGAGTTGGTCTCTTGCATTCCCAATGCACACTTGTTACGGTTCGCGGTCATCTTAAACTGGCATAGTTTTTGTAATACTTTTCCACTTGTTGCTGACGTTCCGGCCATGAGAATAAATTACAAGATCATCAATGCACAGCACCTCGTGCCTTGTATGGGGCTCTAGGATATTATCTATCAGCCTTTGAAAGGAGGCTGCCATGTCATTGAGGCCAAACAGCATCCGTGTGAATTCAAACGGTCCCCATGGCATACTGAAAGCTGGTTTTTGTTAGTTTTTCCTTGCCAGGGGGATCTGCCAGTAGCCCTTGGAAAGATCCAGGGTAGAGATATACTCTGCCTTGACCTATCCATTCCAGTAGCTCTTCTACATGTGGCATGGGGAATGCATCGAAACATGCCGCTGTGTTGAGCCCCCTGAAATCCATGCAAATCCTTAGTTACCTGTGGATTTCGGTACAGCCACCATGGGGCTTTGTGATGGTACTATCATCCTTGTCTAAGCATCTTCTGCATTTCCCCATATACCTGCATTTGCAGGTGGTGGGGAACTGGTCTCCACTTTTCACCCGTTTTGGCATATTTATTTTGTGCACCCCACCCCTAGCCTTTCTGGGTACCTTGCTGAATACATCACTGAATTTGTCAATGATCTACCTCAGCGCCTTTTGCTGTTCGTTGGTGAGGCTTTCTGCTATCTCTATCCTGCCCCTTTGTGTGCTTCCTCCTACCCTGGGGCCTAGATCTTTGCTCATCTTTTCAGGACTCAAAAGGCATTCCTCTCTGGCCCTCTCCAGGCCTTCAATAGGTTTACATGGTAGATCTGGTGTTCCCTTAGGGTGTACTTCATAATCTATGGGTCCAGCTCTCCTTGTTATTTCAAAAGACCTTTGCCATTTGGTTAATAATTTATTTGCAGAAAAAGGAAGTGAGATAGCTGAAATTATGTTTGTGTGATAAAGGTGCTTGCTGAAGACCCTATGAAGATTAGAAGAAGAGGGTTTTTTTATTTGTTTAGATATTAAGCTATATGTTGTTGCTAAAAGCCTAATTAAAGTTTAGGATGTAGTGAGGCCTTGTATAAAGTAAGGCCTAGTAAATTTAGCAAAGCCTTGAAGTAGTAAGGCCCTGTGGCATAGTTAAAATTACCTAATCAAAGGAATGCAAGGCTTGTATTGCTAATTGGTCAGTCTAAGTACAGTTGAAGTAAAACGAATCTGAGTGGTTGTACATTATCAGAACCATTGAGAAGCTATAAATGAGCTGGAATATCTGGAGACCATTCAGAAGGAAGATACAGCTCTGTGAACAGGATTAGTTAGCTGTTGCCTGGATCAGTGGGCCTGTGGACCTTGAGAAGCCCAAGGACTGCATTCCAGGGTCCTTCCTGGTACCCCTTTGGACAGTGCTGTTCAGGGACACCTGGCTTTGCTGAACTTTGTGGAAAGAGAAGCTTGCTGTGTATCAGGTATCAGAGGGGACTGCCGATAAGTTGCCGACACGAATTGCTTTTGTCTGTCATTGTTTGTCTTGTTACTACGCATAGTTGTGTTTTTGTTAAGTCAATAAATCTTTCTTACCTTTCTACCCCCAACCATACTCTCAATCCCGAACCCTCCGCAGGCAGCTGGGACAGGAAGCAGAACCAACCCTGTATCTCTGGGCTGAAACTCCCTCTCTCATGCCTTCTGATCATAACTGGCTTTCTGCCATTGCTGTGCCCTCTCCATATTCACCTGGGCTAACTGCTGGGCTTGCTTAAGGCATTCCATCATGTCCTGTCTATATTGTTGGGCCCCAACTTGTTTGTGCCCTGGCCTTTTCCACTCTTCCCTGGCTACCTACAATAGGTTTGAGGGCTTGTGGCTGAGTATCAGTTCAAAAGGTCTGAACTGGGTTGATGCCTGAGGTGTGTCCCTCAGAGAAAACATTAGTTGCACAAAAAAACAGGTCCCATATCCTGGGCTCTTTCTGCATGCTTCATCGCAATAAGCATTTAATTGTGCCATTTAAGCCCTCCACCAAGCCATTTGTCTGGGGTTGATTGCAGATGCTTAACGCCCAGCATGTGACATACGACCTTTAATACCCCTGATAAAATTTGTACCCTGATCAATAATGATTTCTCTGGGTATGCCGAAATAGAAAATCCATTTTAACAATTCTTCCAGAATCCAAGACACAGTGGCTGTTCAGATCGTTATTGCCTCCGGGTATCGTGTGGCATAATCAGTTAAGATGAGTATGTACTGGTGCCCTGCACTACTTTTGGCAGGTGGACCCACAACATCGAGGGCAACTCAGTCAAATGGGGTGTTAATGATAGGCATTACCTGTAAGGGTGCCCTCTGTGGCCGTCTTTCCTCCACCAACTGACACTCCACACAGGACTCGTGCCAGCGTGTCACTTCTTCTTGCATGCCTGCCCAAAAGAACCACCATTTGATTTTGCCTAGCATTTTCTCTCTTCTGAAGTGTCTGCCTATGGGTGCTTCATGGGCCATGTCCCCCACCTTCCTTCGGAATGCTTAGGGCACCAATAATTGTCGGACATGCTCACCCCCTTCTCATTGCTTTATCTGGTATGATAAAGCATCCCAAATCTTAAAATGCAAGTCACTTACTTGTAGCTCCAGTCTCATAACTTGTCCTTCGACTCCGGCAACTTCATCTTCTCAGAGCCTCGTGAACTCTTCTTCTTCGTCTTGCGCAATCTTGAAATGTGAGCCTGTTGGGCCCACTCCCAAACTGATAAACAGTTCTTCCTCAGAGGAACCAGGTTCTTCTTCCTTTGCTATCCAGCCTTCTAATGGGGCCATCCCTTCCTTTCCAGTTCTGCTTGTTTTACTTTGTTTAGGACATCGTATAATGGGGCCCAGTCTCTCTCCATGGTCATTTCCACATCGAGCTCTGAGGCAAAAACCCAGCTTCATCTGCCTGCTCTTTTGGCTATTCTAGCCCTCACATATCCCCTCCGATACCTTTCAACCCTGCCATGGATGCACTTCATCCTAACTGGCTTGCACTACGTTATGGCATTTTCTGGGGTCATGCCAGATCATATGAGCATCTGCAAACAGCCTGTGTTGAGTGTGGCCCACAAAGCCCATCCCACTATCCATGCTGTAACCTCAGGGTGGTCCCACACCGTAACCTCACTCCCCCCACTGAAGTTACAGTCCATCTCTTCCACAGGTTTTCTATTATCTTGCCTTTCCCGGGGCCCTGTGGTGCCACCTGCTGGTCTCCAACAGTTGTGTGGTCCTTGAGGATACTCTCTAGCCACATGTCCAGTATGCCCACAAGGTAGCAAAATATTTTCTTCCCTGCCTGTCTTAAAAGGCCTAAATGACATTCCTCCTCTCTACAGTACTGGCTCCTCTCACTTTTATAAGACTTTTCCTTCACCATCTTTACTTCTGATGCAGCATAGGCTTTGGCAATTCTCTGGGCCTCTTCAGCCGATTTAGGCAGATGTCACCTTACCCATAATTGCATCCCTCCCTCTAGGTCTCGGATAAACTGTTCTAACAGTATTTGGTCTGTGAGTGCCTGGGGGAACCCAGCTGTCTAACAGATCTCTTAATAGCTGCATCAAGATCTGGAGTTTCTTATTATCTTTCTCCTTTTTAGCTCTAAAGAATCTTCTGTAGTGCTCTGGGGTTAATTCGAACCAATGTAGAATTGCTCGCTTGACTGTCATAGTCATACGCTTCGTCCCTGGGGAGGGCCCTATATGCTGCTTGGGCCTTTCCAAACAGTAGCGACCCTAACTGCCCAGCCCACAGGAATCTATCCAGTCCAGTTTGTATGGCGTTCCCTTCAAAGGCCTTTATAAATGCTTCAGCATCATCGTCTTCCGACATTTAGAGCATTTTAAAAGGCAGACAAGTTATGCCTCAGCCATTCATTTTGCTGTAAGGCTTGTTGCTGTTGGACCTTAAGTACTTTCATCACCACTTGTAGTGTATGTCCTAACAGCTCTACTTGTGGTATCATGTTGACCTCCATTTCAGTGTTGGCCTCCAGGGTTCCATTAGCTCTTTAGAGCTAATCCCCCTTAGTCCTGGCCAATGCACCAATTTGTAATTTGCCGGCCCTGTCCAGAGTTCTCTGTTTAGGCTTTTCTAGCCACCCCAAGCCACCTGCGGTCCTGTGGGCTGACAGTTTGCCCCCAACACCAGTTACCTAGACCACTGAAGCTTCTCGTCTGCCATGCTATGTCCTTGATGGAAATTTCATCTTGGGGGTTGCTGTTACTCCCAGCTTAGGTGTCTTGCTAAGGTCGCTTGTCAGCATGAGGATCTTGGGGCTCCACCTCCCCTATACCCCACCTAACGCCAACCTGTTGTTACTTTGGTGTTGCACAGACACAGTGTTGTTATCGGTCGTTGCTCTCGTTCTGTCCTGTAGATCTGTCATTGTCCTCTTGGCCCTCTTCACTGTAGGGCTTCCAGGTCTCCTCTTCTGGTAAGTGTATTGATTCCACCGAGTCTCCGGGCTCCTGTGTTTTGTGGATAAAGACCCCTGAATCTGAGTGACTCCACACAAAACTGCATTCCATTCTCTCATCACATTTTCATTTCTCCGTCTCATCCCTGCCAATCACAGTTATTGCACTGTTGAACCAGAAATATTTCAACTGCAGCTAAAAATATAAAATAGAATTAACAATGACACATCAAGAAAGAAAGATGCAGCAGTCTTTAAAATGTTCTCTGTTCCAAGGAACAGCAGCCAACTGAGCAGGCACGGCCTGTTCTATGAGCGGCAAGGCTCACATGTCCCCAGTGCTGTCAGCTTTCTGCCCAAGTTATTAATCTTGAGAGTGAGTGGAAGGTACTATATCTCTCTCAGGAATTGCAGCCAGTCCCTAACTGGATTTAGTGGCATAAGACGTAGTTGTCTATGAGAGTTTGATGCATAATCATGAAGGGCAAAGACTTGTTCAGTATGGATGAATGACCAGGGTGAGGTATCACACCTTCCCCTCCTTTCTTCCCTGGTCTGTTCACTCTGGTGCTCCCTGATTCTGCACTGCAACTATTACTCTTTCCTGCTCTCTTTATTTGACAGTAGGCTCACCACCAAAATCTAGATTCAGAGAGTCTGAGGTCTGAAGGGAACATGAGGTCATTTAATTTGATCATAAAACACACAGGGCAGAGAATTTTAGCCAGCTACCTCTTTATCGAGCCCAAAACCTTTCACAAATGCATCTCCTCTACAATGGCAATGATTTGAAGAAACTAAAAGTATATCTTCACAGCAAAGGTAGTCCAAGCTCATACTACTGATACCCCGATTATTATGTGACAATAAAGTTGTAGCTTGTTCCAGCTAAAGACATAAGAGTGAAGATATAACCCAGCACCATGGTCCCTGACAATGTCCTCACCCAAAGTACAGCTTATGCCTGGCCATCAGCAATTTACTTTTCTGAACTGAGAGGCACAGAGAACTTCACTCAGGAGCCCAGGAAGGACAAACTCTGCTACAATACGCTGCCAGGAATGCAGAGTAACCTGGGGAAATGTACCATGAAGAACTATGGGAAACCCTGCTAGAAATCCAACCCAGTGTATGGGCTGGCCTGGAGCATTTGCAGGTGCAGTACTACTGGGTACAGCAGCACCGTTATGAAGGCACTCAGAGGTCACGCATGTTGTGTACACAAAGCAGATCTCTCTTCTTGGCTAAGGATCTCTCTACCCATTTGCTTGTAAACTGCTTGTTCTTTTTACAATAAAACAAAAAGCCTCATCGCTTCATCAGGGAATCAAGTCCCTGTATCAACAGAAAAAAATCTGCTTTGTTGAGATCTTCTTCAACTTTCTAAAATTGGAAAAAAGTCCTGACATATCCTGTTTTTAAATTTAGTTGGTTCATTGTTTGTCAGCCATGAGAGTCCACCCTCACCTTTTCCCTGCATCAGGCATTTAAGTAGAAAGAAATCCCTTGTAAAGTGCCAAGTTTGGAGAAAGCTGCATTGTGACAGTGTCTATTTATAGGTATATGCTGGCCATGATATGCTTCAGCATTGTTGTGAAAACCCAAGCAAGCTTTCCCCAAGGAGCAGAGCTGATGGAGAATGCTTACAGACCTCTACAGCTGCCCAGTACGACTGGGGAGGCTGCTAGCAAACACCACGGGACAACATTTGTGCCAGAAGACTACTGGAATCTTGCTGACTCCCATGCTGAAGAACGTGAACCCAGTGGGCTGCTTTAGACACCGTCACATGTGACCAGCGAGACATAAGGAATAAATGTTCGTCATGATAAGCAGTTGTAATACAGTTCTAACCCACAAACAAATCTTCCTCGGTGTCAGCACTGCCTAGAAATGTAAATCCCAACAAGATCCTGCCCTTCTGACCACTGGCTTCCTGGTATGAAGGGGAGAGGCACAAAGAATATTTGTTCTGCTTCTCACCTGTGGTTTTGTTATAAGGGGCAAAGATCCACCCTGCGGTTTCTTCTTGCTGACCTCTTGCATTGTAACCACGTGGAAGATTAGGGATTGTCTCTCTTTACAGGCAGAAAAATAAATTATAGAACCGTTGCTAACACCATGACCCCTTCACCAAGCCAGACAAAGTGGAAAGAAGTGATTCCAATTGATGGCGATAAAAGAAGGCACCTTATGAAATCCTGTCTCCCAAAAACAAGCCAGCTGTTCCTCCACTTTCCCTACGGCCAAGGATTGACTGAGCCAAACCTTGGTAGGTCATGGAGGCACATCTGCACTCGCTGTGCCTCTCAGGCACATCTTTCCCCAAGACACAACAGAAAGAGTGACTGTGCAGGCGGCACCCTGGGGTGAAACAGTCTCCTCAGGAAGGAGTGACATTTTAACCATCAGAATAAGCTGAGGTCTCAACATGTATTTGCTAATGCCCTCCTAGCCCCAGCTGCAGGCATTTAGATTCCCTCAATGACCATCTGGAGTGAGACGTGAGAAGGGAGCAAATGGGCCTGGCAGGGCTTAAGCCGGGAGCCAACGAGCATTTGCCCCTGCACGAGCTCCTCGGCCCTGCTCAGGGAGATCCTGCCTCACATTCTCTGGAGTGTCACCGTTTTTTCTACTTTCAGCATGTGAAAGTCCACACTTCTGACTAACAAATGGTATCTTCCTGACCAAATGCATTAACAGCTTGCTTCAAGGTCAGATGTATTAAAAAATCAGTAATAAATTAGACACAAAAGTGCAGCGTTGGAGTGATTTGGTAGCCATGATGATCCAAGAATTATGTGAGAGGGCAGGATTTCTCAGGGTGATCTCTTTTATTGGACCAACAGTATAGCTGGGATAGAGTTAGACAAGCTTTCAAATGCTAGACATTTGTCACCGGGTTGGAGCGATCTGAACAACCACTCTCACATAAATGTGGCATTAACAAACAAAAAACTTAAGAACATTATGTGTCTGATCGTCAGCATTTTCTGAGAACATGTGCCAGACGCAAAGGACCTACAAACCAGAAACATCAGGGTTTTCACCCTCTTGTCACCAGTCACACACACAAATGACTGGTAAACAGTTTGTGTCTCTAGTATATTAACAGAAGTATCCGTGTCCAATTATATCCGGTTCAAAAGGTAACAGAGAAACCAACAAGACATTTAAATAGTTAGGCAACAGTTGTGTGAAGAACCTACCATTCACTGAAGCAGCACCATACCTCAGCATTGGTGAGGCTGCAGCTGGAGTATTTCGTCCAGTTCTGGGCTCCACACTTTACAAAGGACATGGAAAAGCTTGAGAGAGTGCAGAGGAGAGCCATGTGCATGGTCAATGGTCAAGCAAGCTGGCCTTATGGGAAGAGGCTGAGGGACATGGGACTCTTCAGCCTGGAGAGGCGAAGGCTCAGGGGGGACTTGGTGGCAGCCTGTAAGTACATCAGGGGTGTGCATCAGGATCTGCAGAAACACCTGTTCACTAGGGCTTCCCAAGGGAAGACGAGGTCAAGCAGTCACAAACCACTGGAGGACCGTTTTAGATGGGATATAAGAAAAAATGTCTTTACCATCCAAGTCTCCAGAGTCTGGACTAGACTCCCCCCCAGAAGTGGTCTCCCCAAAGACCTACTCTGGAAACGTTCACAAAGCGTTTGGATGATTATCATGCTGGGATCATCTGACCTCAGCTGACTTCCTGCCCTTTGGCCGGGGGGCTGGATCTGTGAGGTCCCTTCCAGCCCTAACGTCTGTGAAATCTACCTAGACTCCAGACGGCCCCAGGCAAACTTTTAGTATCAGGCCCCACCTTCTCCAGAGATAATGATAATAATTTTTAAATTACCATCCTCGGGCCCCCTTTCTGTCCAGGCCCTGGGTGGCCGCCCAGTTCGCCCATGCCCGTGTCCGGCCCTGCACTGCAGGGAAACCTAAAACTGTCAGAACCAGCTTCCTAAAAACCCAAGAACCATTACAGGGCTAATGCCTTCTGCTGTTTCTTTAAAAGCCAGCAACACATCCCAGTTACTGCTACTCCTCACTAAGACTAACCATGCGTGAGGCCTCAAAAAGGGGGTCAACAGTAACAATCCTTACGTAATGTTTACAATCCTTATGTAATGTTTGGACCAGGAGATAAGTCTCATTTACTGTCCACTTTTATCCAGTTTTTTGTAAAACAAAAAACAAAGGACTCTTTATCTTCATTTTCCTCCCTGCGACAGTTCAGCAAGCTGAGGTTGTGTTTCATGACCCTGGAAGAAATAACTTGTCTCTGATTTGCTCAGTTAGAAGACCTTTTGTAGGGGGCTGTCTCCAGTTGATACAGGAGGTGGCCGATTTTCTCACTTGTCAGCTATTCTTGAAGCTGATACAGTATTCCCTCATCTATCATCTCTCTCTGTTCTTCTAGGTGCTGTAACACAGCCAAAGAGACTTGAAAAAAGGTTCAGATACATCTGAAGGGTGGGAAGGAAACCATGCCCTGCTGTAAAAAGCTGAAGGCTATAATGCACACAGGGCTTCGACCACGGATACTGTGCTATGTCTTCCCCTTCTCAGGTGTATTGGGTGGCACAGTATGGGGTGGGATATGGCTAGAACAAGTAATGAAGATTATATCATAATGTGAATTCAAGCATCCCAGCTGAAACTGATCTGTTACAACCGCCCTGCAGAAATCTGGCTTGTCCCATGTTGTAGCTCTGCTGCCTGGAATAGTCTTTCCTAAATTGGTTTATTCTCAAGAAATGACCCTCATTCATAACTGGGGGACTGATCCAAAACCAGGCCTGAGCTAGGATACTGTGCATACTTTATCCTCACTGCCTTCCCCTCCCTAATGGTAGACCTTTTAAATTAATTCTTAATGAATTTTGCAGCAAAGGGCATTTTCACACCTGCTGGGGGGAGAGAGGGTGCTTTAATTACAGCATCTCTGAGAGCCCCTCTAATTAAAGCGCATGCAGCATGTCATATATTAGTGTCCCCATGCTTCAAAATGGCAGCAGGGACGCTTTAAGTGAAGCTCGTCAAACAAGCACATTACTTTCCCTTTGCAGACTGGCTATTAATTAGCTACTTTGCTAAAGGCAACTAATGCTGTACTTTTGATATACATCTGTCCTGAGCTCTAGTAAGCCTGCAGTGCTTAGAAAACAGCTTGCAACAAAGAGAAGACAAAATATTGTTTTTTGTGTTACAGCCCTATGAGAAAAAGAAAATCTCTGATTTTTGAGTGCCTTATTTTTGTGGTCTCCAAAGCATGCCTTATTTTCAGGGGTGTTAGGCACAGTGCCTGGCATTGACTTGGCCTCCAGTTTCAGGTGCTCAAGAGAGGCAAAAGTCAAGCCCAAAGCACCTCCAGCTGGGCAATCAAAACCTGCTATCACATCTGAAATTTTGGGCTTTTAACTCATCTGTTAGTTTCAGTGGTGGTAAAGCAATGCCATCAACCCACAGGGCTATGGATACTTCACTCTGTGGCTCACAGGCACTATGGAAATGCACAGTTATCCCATTTAAAATCCAATATCCTACAGCTCCTTCAGGCTAGAAATCTAAGTTCCATACTATCAGAAAGGATATGTTTCTAGCTTTTAAAAGAAGGTGAGCAGCACTTAATACCTCTAGACATTGCCAAGGTGTCCTATTTTAAAACTAAGACAATTTATATACAGAAAAGCTATTTTAGGCATTTATTTGACTATTTAAACATTTTCTTCAGGGTCCTGTACATTCCACAGATTTCATGAAAAATTGGCAAGGATCAAGCCTAGATAAGAACACATTTGCATATCCTATTCATGATGCATGTGGGATCGTTGGATGGTTGTTGGATGACCGAGCCTGGAGAACTCCTGATTTTGGGCCTGTCAGCGATATTACAATTCCAAACTCATGCGAGTGCAACTTTCCACCTCACCACACTAGGAGGCATTCTTGCTTTCTCCCTCGCTCATTTTCTCTCTGGAGAGATAATAGCAATGCCATTGCTAAGGTACATGTAGCTATATTTATTTATAAATAGCTACTATAAATCCACTTCTTTAATCTCTGCCCTAATTTTCCCATCAAGAAAGCAATTTCCCCTGACATTTTACATGCCACAAAGCTGCTCAAGGCAGGGGTTTTTGTTTTCGGGGTGGGGTTGAGAATTTAGAAAAAAGTTTATAAAGGAGTTTGGTATTTAAAGGGTTGATATTTAAATGTTTTTCTTCTCATTGCTTTTTTCTGAAAGGATTCCAAACTTTTTCTCTTTGTATCTTCAACATGACTTGAGCTCCAAAGTGCTCTTGCTTTGTTGAACGAACAGGGGAGAATTTTTTTGTTCTTGAGATATAGGCATTCAGGCAGCAATGGCAACAGGGCAGCAGGGCATGATTAGGTGGGAGGAACTGTCCAGTCAGCCCTTGCTACCCTGGGCAGTTTACAGAAGTCCTGACAATGTCACAACTAGGATCTCCAGTTAGAGGACAAGGGGCTACAGCACCCTGCAGGTCCATGGGAAGGTTGGGGGCCGAGCCGACAGCCAATGAGCGCACTCCTGTCTGCTCCACCTATCTGGTCCCAGAACCCCCCCACCACTGGGAGACTGGAGACCTGCACACACCACCAGCACCAGAAGACCCTATGATCTCTGCTGGAACCAGGAGACCAGGCACAGAAAGATAACACGGAAACAAGAAGTGGGTGGACAGAAATCCCAGGTCCAGCAGGAGATGCAGGCCTCCTATCTCCCAGCTCTGGCTGTGCCCCGAGGGCCAGAAGTGGCGTGGCACTAAGAACTCAGAATCAGTAATCACATGGCCCTGAGCTCTACACACCTGCACAGGTTGAAAACGATGTAAAATACACCCAGCTAAACGTCAGTAACAAAAACTGAAACATCTGGGCTTTTTTTTTTTTTTAAATAAATAAGACTAATGATCAGAAAAAATAAGTTTCAGCCAATTGATGGTATCTCTTGTTCTCTTAAAAATATCTGTGTTAATTCATTATCACTCTCCCAGGCAGCCTCAATGGGGAATCATTGCTGCATGTCTGTTGGCACAAATAATCACTGTATATTAATATATAGTGATAATTAACTTACGGCCAATGTTTCCACTTCCACAGTATGTGGCACTGAACATTTTGAGCTAAATTGAGTTTCTTAGCTAAACAGTCATCTCATTCCTCCCTTCAGATCTGCCACCTTTTGGATCTAGTCCGAATCATTCAAGGGACAAGTGCTGCATTTTGTGTTAGTTCTAGTTGTACCTATTTAAAGCATTTTGAAGCCACTACTTGGACTTTTGGATTTTTAAGTATCATTCTTTCCCAGGACATTTTGTATTACCTCAGCGCTTGGTAATTGGTATGTGATAAGCCCTAGCTTGCCTCATTCCTCTGTTGTGACTTGTTAGTTATTTATATTTGTTTACTTGTTAATTTATTTAAAGGTTTTCTTTAGTGGCTTTTGATTGTTACCTTCTTTTTGCAGTTTCCTTGGTGCTTTTCTGTTTTGCCTTAAATGTCGTTCTTTTGCCAAGATAGCTGTGCATCCATCAGTGAAGTACTAAGCCATTTAGAGTCCTCACTCTGCAATTTGGCTACCTCCTGTTCCTCCTTCTGCTTTAAAATCAAGCAGATGGCAGTCAGTCCTATGAAGAGCGCTTTAGGTACCTGTCAGAAACTCCTACCCTCCATGCAGCCTTTGCCCAGGATACATCCCTACTACATCAGCCCCCCAGACAAGACAGCAGATTCCTGCCTCCAAATTTTCCACTTGTTTTTAAATGAAGGACAAGAAGTGACTTGATGGCAGGATGTAAGCACCTGCAGAGGGAGAAAACACTGGTTACAAAATGGCTCTTTAACCTAGCAGAGAAAGGTGTAATAAGAACCAATGGCTGAGAAAGAAAGCCAGATGAGTTCAAATTCAAGATAAAACACATAATTGACAATGAGACTGACCAGGCATTGGAATAAGCCACCAAGAGAAGCCGCGGAAGCTCCAACTCTTGGGTGAGGCTTCACTGCACGTGCAGCCCAGGACAGGTAGAATATCCTCATTACAGAGAAGTGAGGACTCATTCATACTAGGCCATGCTATGAATTCATCAGCATTGCATCGGGGAAAATGTGTCTGTTCTTCCTGGGCGCCTGCACAGAAGTGCTGTTTATCTGCTAGGTCAAGAAAAATAACAACTGGTGTCAGGCCATAGGTCTCACTGGGAGAGCTCCCAGCCTAGCTGTTGTTACTGCAACTCACATATCACGGAAAGTATAAAAGGAAAGATACGGGGCATGAAACATGGATTACAGCACTTCATCAATGATATCTTGTGCTGAGAAGACACAAGTGAGGAGATCAGACAATCCACAAACACGTGGAGAAATGGAGATGCTGACAGATTCAAGTTGTACTACTAATGGGACAAAACCATCAGCCCAAAGTGGTGGGACTAAAACAGGGTCCAGACCTGGGGTAAACAGAGCAGATTTCCCTAACTGCTGCACAAGGGAGGCCACCTTCCTAAAACTGTGAAAGAAGTTGGTTTCATCTCTCCAGCACCTGGACACACAGATGAGAGAGTACAGATCAGTCTACCAGCAGGTTGCTATTGTCTTCCCCCAAACTGCTGAGAGTCATTGGCTAGTCAGTTGATGTGGATAAATTCATTGCGTGTGTTGTGGCATGGAAGACTGCCCAGTAATTCTGGCAGTAACTTACCCAGGCTAATAAAAAAATAACTGTGGGCTTCAAGTAAATGGGGCTCTCTAAACTATGCTGTGCCCACTGCCGTCGTACAACCAGTAACTGATTCGCCTGGCGGTGAACATGAATACGGCAGTCAAAAAGGAAGGACACCACTCACTCATTATGCAAGGCTTAGTTGACCTGAGAGGTTCATGACACCAACAGGGAATATGCTGACAGGGTACGTGCATCCAGGGTAGACTTTTGATCTTGTGTCTTCTAATAAGAACAAGCTGCAACTTTATTCTTGCCCAATAATCAAGATATCAGTGGGGTAGCTTGCAGTGACAGCATGCCATTCATATTTTCTTTGGCTAGCTGTTCTTGTGCAAGATGTATTTTTGTCAAAGCTAAAGGTGTCATGCTGATCCAAGGATAACCTGTGTCACTAAACCAGGACCAAAGGGTCCTTCCTTCCTAGTGTCCATTGTCCAGTGATTAAGAGCTTTGACTAAATCCTAGATATTTCAGTCTTCCATCTCATAGAACCGGCTGTGTCTTCCAAGTAAACTAAATTCTAAAGCAAAGCATGACATTCTTATCCCTGCTATGTGTTCCTTTCTCGATATGCTATTGTTGATTTTATTTTATGCTTTTAGGGGCTGGTGTTCTAGTTACACCAGTACCATAATGACGATCATTAGGAATGAGGTAGAGAAATGAACATGTGCTGAGAGAATGGGATATGATTTTGTGAAGAACAGCTCGGACCTGGGGGCTTTCATCCCCAAAGCAGATCTAATTGATGCTTCTAGCCACCATATTCAAAGCCCTGCATAAATTTGCCCTACCCTATTTGTGCTCTCTTGAAATGCTTTACATGTTGTCCCCTGGCTATGCCCTCTGCACTGCCCAGCCTTGCTGATGCTTTTGGCAGCTTTCCACACACGCACCTCTGGGCTTTCTTCCACAACCTCCTTTGCTGGGGATGACTCCTACCAACCCAGCAATGAGGGCCCTATTCTGCCCACACCCATGTAGGCTCCTTTTACAAACCACTTCTCTTGAGCTGCCCACAGTGAATCCAGCCAACAGCCATAATCAATTTGTGAGGTCCTGAGAGCAGGGATTGACTTCCCCTGGAGTTTGGAAAGTTTCCAGCATACTGGGACTGATATTTCAATTAAAGTAATACTAATATCAGTAACATTTTATGTAAGCCTACGGACAGGATGCTGTGTTTTAAAGTGAAAGAGCAACCCCTCCAGATTGGGGAAGTTGGCTTCAAGCTTCTGGTGATCCCTTGAGGCAAAAGTTCAGTTTCTCATCGTTTCCTGGCCCAGCACGAAGAAATAAATAAAAAAGGAGGAAGTCGGTTATTCTTGTTAAGTGGTTTATGATCCCTGCAGTTAACTTAATTTAAATAGCAGCCTCAGTTCTGGAAACAGGATTCCACACGCACGCACAAACACACAGACACATAAGCAGATTGCACCCACTCACTTTTGGCCAAGGTTTAAAGATGTTGGGCATCTTTTTTGTGTTGCTCTTCTTTTGCAATGCAACTCTGAGCTTAAAAATCTGCTCCTTCAATGTGAGGACTTTTGGAGAAGCAAAAAGAGCCATACCTGAAGTCGTAGATATCATTGTAAAGGTACGTTCACTGCTCCTGGATCTGGCAAACTTTAAACTCTTTGAGGACTTTTATCTAATTCATCTTGAGGCTTATTTTATTTCTGCATGGTTGAATTGCGAAATAATAGATGCTCAAGCATTACAAAACATTTTGTACAGCTAGTAGTAAAAATATATCTGTAGACCAAAAATGTCTGGTTGGCAAGTTTTAGTTGCGAGCTAATCTAAACATAAAAATTCTAGATAGTTTCCTTTGGAAATTTAGAACTATGATGAAAGAGTCTGGCTGTACAAGGTGCAAGAAAAATAGTTTTGTTTTGGTTTTTTACTTAGAAAGCTTTCATTTAGTTTGATCCTTAGTCTTATTTCTTTAATGGTAAATCTGAAGTGCCTCTGTCTCATTAAGAAAAATCATCTTAATGAAATGCATGGTACTTCTGGTAGCTGGACAGTATAACCTACTTATTAAAATGTCTTCATAAATGATCAGTACAAGAGCACCGATTTATAAGTCAAAACCTTGATTTCTAACCTCTCTCAAAGGAAGTTGCATTACCACTTTTTCAATGCATTTCTTGAAAGAGGCCATCTAACCATGTTTTTAGAAGGTTACAGAATAATCTGAAAGATAAATCCTGAAGCTGTCAATTTGATTAAAATTATGGATCTGTTACTTCAAAGATTTTAACATCTGAAGATGTTACAGTGGCTGAATTTGTAGCTGTGGTAGCATGAATGTACACATTTATTCTTACCAGCAACAATATAATGTAAAAGTATTTAATATATACATTAAAGCCTTCATGATCAGAATTGGGCAAACATTACTCACAATTTTTTGTAAGTGGATGTGTCTCATGTTATCTTATCAGGATTAGCACCTCTGCAGGTAAAAATGTTCTTATTTGTAATGTTCTTTAATTGTGCACCAGGCCCATCTGATGAAAGGTTACAATTATGAATGGTAGCTTTATACCCACTGCACAATTTGTTCATCCAAGAAAGCTGCATGGGACTGTTTTAGATGAGGACACATTTAGAGGATCAGGCCATTTATTAGTGTTCTTCTCTCTTCAACTGGTACCTGAAATGGAGACACTTCTTCTTGAAAACCAGTTGTTTAAAGTCTGGGTTTCCAAGTTGTCCTGTGCCCACTGCTTCCATTAAACCAGAAGTGATTTACACTGAATTTACTTTAGTTGTTGCTATTTTGAGTTCTCCTGAAATTGTATCATTTTCAGTTATCCTGGCATAAGGTTATACCTCATTTAGGTTTCCTACTGAGGGCAACACTTCCCTTTCCATATGCAAAATATCTACTGAAAATATGAAGAAGAACTTGGTTTTTGATGGTCCTGCAACACACAGCAGCCCTAATGGTGCCTGAACTGGACAGCTAGGGATTTCCCTAGTGCATGGGAAACCCCAAATGGTATGGCGTCCAGACTGTGCAGTCTTCATCCAGTTCTATAGCTGCAGAGGACAAGCTGGGAGCATCTGTGGGTGGGAAAGCTATCACTCTGATCCTCTTATGTAGGGGTTACAAGATGAAGGCAGGGTAGATATGCACCTTTATAAACTAACTATGCAGTGAAAGGATAGCATAGAATATAAGGTGGAGTGGGTGATGATTACTGCGTAGGAAAGCAGAAGGAAGAGGTACAGGGAGAAAGGGGTAGATACAAGCTGACATTAGTTATAACTGCCTTGCAGCTCCTCTACCCGATGAGGCAGGGGATGGAGGGGGGTGACAGGGCGCTGCTCAGGGCCCGCCCTCAATATGGCCCCTGCACCTGTCTCTGGGCAACCGCCCACCTACTCTCCTGCCACGTCTTTGATGGTAATTGGTTCCTTAGCAGGAGGCTGCCCTTCTACTGTACTGCCCCCTCCACTAGGGGGCGCTGTCTGCGGCTCCTTCCTCCCCAATACCGCAGCCCAAGCCTCGCGGATATCAACTCGGTCTTTCCTATCTTGGCCCCTTCCCTTTCTCTCTGGGCCCTCTCAAGTGCTGCCCCTCCTTCCTGGGATTCACTGTGTCCAACTTGAACTCCTTACATCTCCTGCCCCCTCTCTGGGGCTTGCTGTGCCCCCACCAGCTTCCTAGTCTTCGCCCTACTTGGGCTCCTCAATCTCGCGGCCCTCTCTTGGGGCTCACCTCTCAATATTTGGCGCCCCTCCTTCGGGTGCTTGTCATGCCCCTTCTGGGGCTTCTCAATGTTGCCCCCTTCCTGGGGCTGACTGTGCCCAACTTGGGCTCCCTAATAACTGCGGCCACCTGTTGGGGACTCCCAATGCCCAACCTTGGGCTCCTTAATAAAATGACCCCCTTCCTGGGACTGACTGGGCCCAACCTGGGCTTCCAGTGTGGCCCTTTTCGGGCTTCTCAGTCTTTATCCCTCTCAGACTTCTCAGTCTTTGCCCCTCTCAGACTCCTCAAATAGTGTCCCTCTTGGGCTCCTCAAATGTGGCGCTCCCCTCTCTGGGGCTCGCCGCGCCCACACTGGGCTTCTCAATATGTTGCCCCCTGTCGAGAGCCTCAATATTGCCACCTCCTGGGACTGACCGTGCCCAACTTGGGCTTCCAAATGCTGCCCCCTTCCTGGGGCTGACTGTGCCCAACTTGGGCTTCTCAATGTTGCCCCCTTCCTGGGGCTGACCATGCTCAACTTGGGCTCCTTAGTGTTGCCCCCTTCCTGAGGCTAACTGTGCCCAACTTGGGCTCCTTAACAAATGCGGCCCCCCCTTATCAGGGGCTCCCCATGCCCGAACTTGGGCTTCTCAATAAAATGGTCCCCTCCTTGGGGCTCTCTGTGCCCACTCTGGGTCTCTCAAACCTGCCTCCTTTCTCTGGGGCTTATTGTGCCCAACTTGGGCTTCTCACTGCTGCCCCCTCTTGGGCTTCTTCACATGCTGCCTCCTCTCTGGGGCTTGCACTGCCCTCCCTGGGCTTCTCCAAATGCCCCTCCCTGGGCTGGGGTCTATACACCCTGTCTATCCACCCACACTGGCACACCACTGCGCTTTCTCTGGCGCTATAAGAACACTGCGCCCCCCACGGGCACCAGGATCCCCACACTGCTGGGGTCCCGTATGAGGCCTCCTCCAACCCCTTATAGCCTCACCCAAACCACCGGTCATACATAACAGCAACAACACAAACACAAGCCTCTGGCTATAACTGAAAACATAAGGCACCCGGCCATAACCTCATTGCTCCAGCCTCTGGAGCTC
>JAGPOW010003182.1:19896918-19908493 GCA_030014935.1 Caiman crocodilus
ACAGCACTTCCCAGAGACAAGCCTATGAGCTCCACTTCATCAACCTCCAGGATGCTAAAAATCATGGACTAAATATAGACATTGGATTTATGACACATTGTAACCTGCCTGACATTTGACTTCCCAGGTACTTCTCCACTATTCATCCCCTTTCTCTCCCCCTCACCCATTGACTCCTCAGTCCACATCTTCACTGACTGCCTGTCTTGCATGCAAACCAGCCCGGGCTCTGGCTTCTTTACTTTTCATTCCATCCAGGAGGAGCACACGCCAACTGCTGAAACTTTCTTAGCCTGACGATGGGTTTTTGAACCCGAAAGCTTGCTTAATAATGGTTTTCCAACTATTTAAGTTGGTCTAATAAAAGATATCGGATTCACCCAAAGAACCTTGTCTGCCTATGTCCTTAGACCAACATGGCTACAAGCTACACCCCTGTGTTTAGAGAGGAAATTTAAGTGTCATCATAGGAACTCTGATCATCTTGTGGACATGGTATGAGAACTGCCTTCTTAAACTTTGTTTGGGGCAATTACAAACTATACAGTTTGGCTCCAACAAGTAGTTTAAAGAATTTTTCCCAAGCTTGGTGTTCTGGTTTCATTTCAGTTCTCCCCTTACCTCAGTGCTTACATGCAAAGAAACAGAACTTCCCCAAAGGAAAGCCCCGGCATAAAAAAAACAAACACACTCAAATAATATTTTAAAGCAATCCTTTCATATCCTCTACCATGAAATACAGAAGCTTAACTAGATTGCTGGATTTTTTTCTCTTTTTAAACTAAACGTCCACATTTGCATATGTACGCATCCATCCTCTATCTACATGCTTCCCAAATAACATGAAAAAACTATTATTTAAAGAACACCGTCAAGAAATCTGATATGACACGAAGCCAAACCAAACCAACAAATGTTAACCTTGGCTCCCTAGAGTTACTGAATTGGAGCAGTGTCTGCCTTTTCAGGCTTTCCATAATAGGCCAGACCTGAACACAAGTTCTGAGTTTTGGATCTAGCATCTGAACGTCCCAGAGGCACCAGTTCTGGCGGAAACTTGGGCCTAAAAATGTCAAGGTAAGTTTAGAACTGGATCCTGGTCAGATGAATGAGCCAAGATGAACATTTGGCTTGGAGCCATCTCATGTCTGACCGGCCTTCAGACGGTTACGACTTGCTGAAGTTCTCTGTATTCTAATAGCCCAATCATGTTCCTTTTAAAATCAATGTAAAGGCTACTACTAGGCCAAAATACACCCCTTCTGAATACCATGGATATCACTGAAGTTACTTCTTGAAAGACTATGACCTGATACATTCCCCGTGATAAGCATCAGGACCTTTGTATTAATCTTATTTCTGTACTCAAAAACCTCTGTTTTTACTGAGATTTTTAAATAGTATCTTTAAGGATTTATTGCTGATGATTTCATTAGCTTCTCTTACCATCCTGCTTTCCAGAACTTTATCTTCATGGGGGACTTCAATGCTGGCTGCGGCTACGTTGCAAAAAAACACTGGAAGGACATCAGGCTGAAAACTCAGTCCGAATTTGTGTGGTTAATTGGCGACAACAATGACACAACAGTTAAAGGGAGCACAAGATGCCCATATGACAGGTAATAATAGTTCACTTGAGACATGCTCCCTGCTTAAAAAACCCCTAAAGGGATTATACAGAATGCTGGCAATGCCTTTCAAATGTTGCGTGTTATGGCTTCAAAGGTTACGCGGAGCTCAGTTGAAGCGAGCGATAAGAATCCTTTTAATCATAAGTACAAAGAAATGTGCAGGTTTCATTGGTGAGCAGTTTCCCAGAGACCCAGCATTAGAAGCACCCGTACACTGAGATGAATAACAGGCAATTCTATAGCAGTTTTCATCTTCAAAGAGCTTTAACAAACATTAACTAAGTAAAAGGCACCCCTGCAAAGACAACCCAATCAATAATGAGTGGTTTTCAGGGCCTACAATTACAATAAGCTCCTTATTTTAGCTACTGCTCTTATCTTTTCAAATGACAAATGCAAAAATCAGGTTTTACTTTAAGGCTAAGATTCCTAGTGCTCCAGAGGGCAAGCCATGCTCCTATGATAAACAGAATGGCTTATGGACAATAAACATCCTGCTCATTAGCAAATACAGCCTTAAAAACTCTTAACTCTTCTGATTTCCTTTATCAAGGGGGGACTTTAGGGGATTCAGATACCTGAGGTCCTGTGATATATGTATTTAAACTACTGCTTTGGATTGCTACATTATTATAGCTTGTTTAAATACAAATCTTTCAATACTGGGCTCCAAGGTTTTGGCCCTCAGGTACCTAATGCCCAATGAAATCATCAGAAATTTGCTGTCTAAATCTGTCTGAGGATCCAAGACCAAAGAACTAATTAGGGACCCTATGATTGCTTCCCTTTTAAGTGCTGGGCTTTTGCTGTGATTTAAATCCAAAATCACAGTAGCTGATGCGACCACAAATGACACTATGAGCAGAGTATTTCCAGCTAGATTGGGGAACTTGGAATTGCCCAGTTATTCTTTTGACAGTAGCCTCCATCCAGAGCTGAGCTGGAGCAACTCCACCGTGCCCTGAGAGCCAGGCAACGGGTCTGGGGTTGCTGCATGTAGTAGCTGTCTACCTGGCATCACCCAGCTAATAGTAATTAGACTGACACAGCTTGGGGCTAAAACCTGAACAACACATGCAGGCTGTGCCCAGGGGTGTTCAAACCAGGCATCCCAGAGACAACCAGCAACCTTCCTAAAATTTCTCTGTGCTCTTTCCTCCCCTTACATAAAGAGAAACAGCAAATGGCCCATCCCAAATAAGCAACACCTCAGCATGCTATACAAGGCTCCTGATTCACAGAGCATTTTGTTATATGCCAATGGCCCTTCTCCCACCTCCACCCCCTGGGGCACAAAAAAGGAAAACTCATTTGGTTACACGATGTTCCTCCTCTAGCCTGGCACATAGGTAATTGGGCCAATGTCAGTTGAGTGGGGCTCTTGGCAGGATCATCCCACTTGGAGGATAATATTCAGATGCATAGATTTGCTGTGCGTGGATGCGCAGCTCTGAGAAGAGGGAGAAAACTGACTCGGGAGCCCCTCTGTAAGCAGACTGTATCACATTTGCTGCACTGTTTATTTTTTCTTCTGTCCCATTAAAGAGAAATGTGTGGGGACCCTGTCAAATGGGAGATTGAGGACTGAGTGTTTAGGTGCACAAAGCTCCCCCCCCTCCTCTACACATACAGAGCAATGAGAAAAGAGTGCGTTTTCTCACCTCAGACACCAAATGGGACAACAGTTTGGAGTAGGCTATTCTCCCTGCTGATCCCTTAATACCACTCTCTAGCCTCAGTGCTCGCATTCGTCTTGCAGAGGAGGCAATTTGTCCATCCTCCGTATGTCAGCATCCACGGTGTCTTCCCATCACTCTGGATTAGGTTCTGACAAATCCCTGAACCTTGTTTCCAAGAGATCAGCAACAAGCAGAGAGAGCCAGTGAAGCTCTGCAAAGGCTCAAAATCCAATTTGGCTCTAAATAAAGCCCTGTGTCTGCAAGCAACCTGTGGCACTAGAACGCAGCACTCCTATCTGTTTGCTCAGACAGCTCTAGCTGGGTCATCACTTTTGCCAATAGTCAGAGCTACATTTCCTGGTTCATTCACAGCAGCAGGAATCCCACAGCCAACAGAACTGTGAAAGAAACTTTCCCTTGACCATGCAACCCTCCTGACAACTGCAGTGAATGGTGGTGCAATGACATATCTATTATAGGACCAGCCTCATTACAGAACAACCCAAACTCCCAGTGACTTGGGCATTGTCCATACTGGGGATTTGCACGGCTGGCCACCAGGTATGGTGTAGCTCCACACTACACACATTAAGACCCTCGTATAAGTCAGAAAGAGATCTTTGCCCGTCTTCAGTGGGGCAGCATTGATGTCGCTGCACCAGTGCCTGGCCACCAGTGTCTGGAGCAGGGGAAAACCATATTGAAGGCCTTCAATATTTGTGGGTGTTCAATAAATAGATCATATCTTACGTGTTCATCAGTCATTCAAATGCAGCTTCTGTTAACAGACTGAGCTGTCCTGGGAGAAAGGGGACATTGGTTTTAGAGTTTAATAAATGGCATAATTTTGAGCAGTCAGGAACTTGGCTAAGGCTTTAATTTGAGGAAGAGCAGCAGATTCTGCAAAGGACATGAGTCCCAGCCCTCCCATAGGAATGGGGAATCAGAGCCTTTGTATGCAAAGTTTGGGTTCGTTCTTCCTTTTTCTTCTGATTTGTGAGCTTTTATGGCATACTTAGGACACATTTCTAGGCTTTCCTCCACAACCCGAGGGCCAAGAATGATACTTTAACGAAAGCCGCAATTCCCCGATGATTGATCACTATGTCTCGGGTGCTGGAGCTTTTATAAAGAACACCACAGCTGGTGAGGCTCACAGCAATATCACGAGGAATGGCAACTCTGCACAGTGCTTAGTGTGGGGAGGAGATCCACTTAGCTCCGTTTCCCGCATGAATACGACGTTACCAAGTAATACACATCTAGCGATTCCTTGAAGATCTATGCAGGACACTGGGACTGAGAATGTGCAGCAGAGAAGCTGTTCATGGTGAGAGTGTTGTTTCCGTTTACTCCATCGCTCTGGTTACATGGTGCTAAGCAGACACCCAATATCAGAATTAGCTTCAGTCAGACAGATATCGAGGAAGGTGTGGTTGGCATGGACACATCTAAACAGTTCTCTGCTTTCTTTAGAATCGTGATCACTGGAAAGCAGCTCATCAACGCTGTTGTCCCAAGCTCTGCACATATCTTTGATTTCAAGAATGCTTTTAATCTGACGGAAGAACAGGTATGTGATCCTTCCATGGTTTTGCATTAACAGACCACCTCTGCAGCACTGAATAATGAATTGGTCTGGTCAAAGACCATTTCTGATGGCTGGATGGTATGCATTGAATACATCGGTTCCTTCTCCACGCACACACAATGCCACAATGTTTTCATGTGCAGCTGGTTCACTGAGAGGACCATCAGCTTCAGCAGGTGTGTGACAGTTTTGTCTCTTAGAAGTAGCAAACACTGGAGAAAGGGAGAGAGGAACTTTCAAAATGGTGAGGTCAAATGAGCACACTCCTGCAAGACTTTCAGCCTGGAGTCACTCAGCATAAGTCCATTCATAGCATCAGATGAAGTGGGCTGTTGCACATGAAAACTAGCATATCTCTGAGCAAGCAAGTCTCTAAGGTGCCACCCTGCCCTGCCTTCTGCCAGGAGTGGTTCCAGAGGTGGGGTGGCACAGTTTCACCTGCTTTGGCTGCACTGCACACGTGAGCTGTCAGCATGAGATTTGGCCAGGGCTCCTGCTTTTATGCAGCTCTGGAGTCCAGAGGGGAGGGGGAAGAAAGGGAAGGGTGAACAATAGTAGTATTCAATCCCTGAGCTCCAGAGGCATGGAAAAACAAGGGCTCCAGCCAGACCCTGCCCTGATCAGCTGAAGCCCGCGCTGACAGGGCAGTGAACATACACAGCACAGCCAACAGGGTGCGCGGCTGCACCCCCTTTGCCACATTCCTGGATCCGCTACTGCCTTCTGCCCCGCTTCAGACTAAACAAACTACTTCTCTCGGCATTAGAGGATCAATAGCATTCATATATCTCTTGCTGTACAATACTTTATTTATAAAATTGATTTCACCTTCTTCCTGAACACTCATAAGACTTATATGTTGACTTCACCCACCATTGAAATGTAACCACCTCTAGAGCCAAGTCTGGAAAGTGCACAGTCGTATCACATAACTACATGGGACAAGAGTGGCATCCAACAATGCAGTTGTATTGTATACTACATACTATGACTACTTTTTTTCTTTCAACTTCCCAGGCTCTAGCAGTGAGTGACCACTTTCCAATAGAGTTTGAGCTGAAAATGAGCAGACGTTCCCCACGATCTTTTGCGCCCGAGAAAAGAGCAGCAAGGAAGAATCACCACTTTTCATCATTAGTGCTTTGGCTCTTCTTAATATTAGAATCTTAATATTTCTCGTGAAAATCAGCCAAAATCTAACATGCACAACAGAGCTCCTTTTTTTAACTCCGCTTAAATGTTTTCTTCCCAAATACAGTATTTACTGAACAACTCCTATATCGCTTGTTTAAACACAAAAGCTAGGAAGATTCATGACATTTTGGGGTTTTTATAACTATTTTAAACTAAGTAAAAATAAATGAACTAAAATCAGCAGTGCTGGATTCCAGTCAAGCTGAATACAACCTTAGTGAGGTATTGTAAAATTAAATGTTTGCATATGACTCCACATGTAAACTTGTTGACTGAGAAGTCTATGCTTAAATATTCCAGATCCGTGTTTCTCAAACTGTGGTACATGCATCCCTGGAGGCAAATGTCTAGAGGTATGCAAGAGGAAAGGATGAGAAAGCGTAACAAAGACAAGGGGAAATATAAATGGGGAAAAAGAAGAAAAAAGAAAAAATGAAGAACAGCTTTAAATCTCTCTTGGGTTGTTGAAGAGGCTGCATTGTGGTTGTAGGGACATACAAGGTTACTTTTTTATTATCCATAGTATGGTTTCAGAGGGGTGCGCAACAGAATGACAAACTGAAAGGGGGACATGACGCCAAACGTGTTTGAGAACCTCTGTTCTGGAGCTTTGATTTCTGGAAGCCATTTAAGTAACAAGAAATTTAAGTGTCGAATTCTCCTTAGTGCTTGGTGGGCAGCATTCTCTTGTCCTGCACTTGCGGACAGCTGCTCAGCTGGTGTGAATTTTCATAGCTGTACTGACTTCAGTGGAGCAAGAACAATTTACCCCATCTGAGGTTCTGCCCTGCAGCTCTGACTCACCATCACTCAACATATGAAGTAAAAATGAATCGGTCTCCAAACACGTTGGGCTTACCAACAAACAACGTCAAGATTATTCCAACTTTTCTCTGAGTCTAATCTGCATATAAAATTAACTTTTCCAAACAGGAGATTCTACCACAACTTCAACTCTCCTATGAAACATGAACTTTCATTTCTACCGAGGAGAACTTTTACAATCTTCTCTCTTCTGCCTGATGCAAAAGCTTGCAATTAAAGAGTTTTGTTTGAAAAAATCTTGTTGGTCTAATAAAAGATATCACCTCTATCATGAGTCCCGCTTGCTTCATTTTATCTTTTAGCTGAACTTTTTTTTTTTTAGACGAAGAACTTCTCTTTGTGAATGCTTTCTCATTTATTCCATGCATCCATTCCTATTTCTTGGATACGTATAACTCTGATTAGTGACAGTGAAAGTTATTTATAAATTAAAGCTATCCTAGATATCTAAGCTTTTAAGCAAGATACCAAGTCCCCTGAAAGACTGACTTATTCTGGACAAGTTCCAGAGATGAGGATAATTAGTGCTAACATTAGTAAAAACAACACGAATGATATTTTGGAGACCTCGGAAGGAGCAGGGTTACAGTCTGTCCATGACAGTACAGTGATAGCTGTCACATTTCTGCTGAATTAAGACTTATCAAAGGCTCTCTACATTTATAGTGTTCTGCATTAGAAGCAGAAGTCATTTTCTCCCACAGGATTACAAAAATGACATCTTAAAAATCTATTTCCCTTTTCTTCATGAAAGTAGCCAAGAAGTAACAATGCCCTGTTTGTTCTCACTCCACCATAAGCCAATCACTCCTCCTGTGGCTTACATTCATCTTTCCTTCCACGCACCTCAGATGTGACTGCAGATCAAGAGAGGTCTCCTGTGGACTTTCCTAATAAAGCAACATTATCATTTCAAATACAGCCTAGTAATTTCAAAACCCTTTGATTGCTTCTAGCTTTTACAAAGTTTATTTGCATATTTCCCCAAAAACCTTTGTAGCAGCAAATTCCATAACAGGTCATTTTAAAACTGCAGTGGATAATTTTGTTTAGCACTACAAAGATCCTTGCCCTCAAGCAAGCTTTGTATAAAAACGTTATGCCTGACACAATGAAGTAAAGAATTTGAGAAGGAAGGACAAGGCAACCAAGATGCTCGGTTTAAAAGGATAAGAAAGATGCGTCTGTGCAGAAGCTTATTCCACAAGGAAAATGGATTTGAAGATAGAAAAAAACTTTATAATGGATAAAATTAGTGGGAAAAGAGATGTTCTGCAGGAATTATTTTTAAAATGACAGATAAGGCAGAGGACCCACTGGGAGCACCTCAGTGAAGCACAGTGCATTTGTTCTACCCACGCTACATCTGGAAAAGATAAAGCATTCACGTTGGCCGTGCGCCAGCAAACAGGTGTACCGTAGATATCAATATGTACCCAGCACATATTGCATGCAGCCTCATACGTCACTTTAAGCCTGGTGATATCTTTTATTGGACTAACTGTATGATTGTGAGGGGCATAGATGCTTGTTCCTCCCAGCTGTACCCTTGGTCTGATAAAAGATAAGTCACCCACAAAATTCCTTGACTAGCATTTTTTCCTGGATCATCATGGCTATAACAACAGTCCACTCTACTATTTTAAGACTAAATCAATCATACAGACATGCTCCTAATTTCATCACCTTGCCTGGTTATATAGCACACTAAAGACAAAGCCAAGCCAAATACAAAGCAAATATCCACACGGAGTTTTAAGAAATGCTACCAGCTAGCTCATACCAGCTATATTTTATTTACAAAGCAACCACTATTTCCAGGCTTCATGTCTCTTAATATGCGCCTCCTGTCTTTTTGGCAACTATCAGAAAGTAATGTACAAAGAAATGAGGATCGCTTCGATAACAAAAATGGGCAGATTTTTTTAAGGTACTTACAAAAATGTCACAGTATTTTATTGAGATGTCTTGTATGTTTAATCTTCAGCTGTAGCCCTGATCTAAAATATGAAAAAATGCAACTGAAGTAATTGTTTTAGCCCCAGACACAAAGTTACCTCTTTAGATGCG
Source organism: Caiman crocodilus (assembly GCA_030014935.1). Classification (NCBI taxonomy): domain Eukaryota; kingdom Metazoa; phylum Chordata; order Crocodylia; family Alligatoridae; genus Caiman; species Caiman crocodilus. The sequence goes on from JAGPOW010003182.1 coordinate 19,905,909, forward strand.
GTTATCCGGAGGATCAGACATCTAACAATTATACGGGAAAAATTGTGCTTATGCATGTACCTCATGGTGGGATGGTGCAAAGCTCCTGTTAGATACAATATACAGCATGGAGGTGCAATAAGATTCACTCCCTGGAGCACGATCGGGAGACGACATTCAAGCCTGATAATCTCCCGATAGTTGTCCATAAAAAATAAAGAACGTAACGCACAAAAACTGATACAAGATCCCCCAGGGACTCTAGCCAGACCTACGTTCTGAGCACCTACCAATGTTTCATCGTTCCTGGTGTACACAGTGGAGAGCTAAAAGATGTGAATAAATGTACATGGGACATCTGTGATTGAGGGGACTATGCATGAGTGTGGGAGTCAGGCAAACTGGATTCTAGTCCCAGTTATGCCATGCTGTAGTGGTATGGCCTTAGGTAAATCCTACCAGCAATGGCCTTAGGGTTGTTGGGGCCCTCAGCAGGAGAGTCATTTAAGCCCTTAGAGGCTTAATTTTAATGACGTATGTCTCATGGGGTTTTTTTGATATTCTTTGGGGGAATTTGATAAATAGTCAAGTGTTAAAATACAAATAGAGCCACTTCCTTGCAAAAACTTCAGCCCGCCAAAAATTTGTTGCAAAATTTCGGGGCCCCCTAAAGTGTGGGGTCCTGGGCAGTTGCCCAGTTTCCCTCCCCTAAGACCACTACTGGTCCCATATACCCCCCTGTGTACAAAGTTACCCCATGTGTAACAGGCTAACTCATCTTTGTGGAGCATTTTGTGATTTACAGCTGAGCAAGTGCTACGTCAATACAGTGTTTTGGTTTTAGAGATTCTCTGCTAATTTCTAAACTTTGACTTCTATCATTGATGTATCTGCCTCTGTATTTGTTTCAATTTTCAGACCAGTTATCTATAGCAAAAAGTTATTTTAAACAATTCAGAGTCTGCGTAATCTCAAAAGCTATCACTTTACTCTTCTACTTCCCTTCCCGCCATCCCGCAGCTATCAATGTCCCTCTACCCTCCTTCCCCACGACACACACAAACTGGGGGTGCAAAAGCAGCACCAAAAAGAAACCTCATAAAACAAAAGCCTAATCTAAATCCCACTGGCATCAACAGGAATCAAGAGGAATATGGATAGGCTTCAGGCTCAGGTTTTCCATCACCACATGCACACTCAAAAGTAGAGGTGTGATCACAATGGCTCTGTTGTGACACTGAATGCCAGAGCCAAAGACAATGGCAAAAAAAATTAAAAGCATAAAGTCACCAACAACGTTTTCAACAAGGAACTCCTTCACCTTTCAGTTTCTCAGGCATGTGAGATAAAACAAACACTTATGCACGTTGCAGAGTAAGGATGTGATTGCTCACTTGGCTACATTTAAATATATACATAAACGCTTTGTTGAATCAAGGGTGTAGGTTTAGCCATGTTGGTCTAAAGACAGGCAGACAAGGTTCCTGGGGTGAATTTGATATCTTTTATTAGACCAACCCAAACGGTTGGAGAATAGATATTAAGCAAGCTTTTGAGTTCAAAAACCCTTCATCAGGCTAAGGCAGTTTCAGCAGTTGGTGTGTGCTCTTCCTGGATGCAATGAAATCAAGGCAGGCAAGTTGGGTTTTTTTTGAGCACATGCGATATCTTTTATTAGACCAACCAAGTAGCTGGGAAAAAGTTCTTAGCAAGCTTTTGGGCACAAACACCCTTCTTCAGACATAGAGAGTCTCTGCTGTACTGAGACTCCAAGGAATGAGAGAACCTGAAAGTGTGGCAGGACGTCAGTGAGAATGTAAATAGGTAGAAACGTTGGCGATGCGTAGGAAGTGCACGCGGCTGCATGTGCACCCCCCCAAGATTGTCCGTGCCTCCCGAGAGAAGTGCTGGCAGCAGTGATCAGCCATTGGGAAAAAAGCAGGGGCTAATGGGACTCAGCCCCTTCAAACACCAGGGCAACCTGGCCGCAGGCTGCTGCAGCAGGGAGGAGGGGCGCGCCAAGCTCACAGCCGGCCCAACACAGCAGGCAGGTAGGTAAGCTTTCTTTCTTTAGTTTCTGGGTTTGGGGTGGGGAGGGGGAAGAAATCAAGACCCCCACAGTGCAGGAGGGAGCAGGGCAGGAGCTGGGCCGAATCATTCACCCCTGCCCCTGCTGTACTGTGGGGGTTGTCCAGTGACCCAGCCTGACCGGGGCCCCATTCACTCAACTTGGGGAATGTGGCCCCAGTTGAGCCGGGTCATGAGGCAGGGGAGCCTGGCAGCTCCCATGTGCTCACTGCGTGGGAACGGCAGCACATTCCCCCAACCCCTTGGCTCCATCATGCTGTGACCCTGGATGAGCCACTGGGCTCTGATTGCCCCATGACCTGGCCTGGTCAGGGCCCAGTTCCCGGTGAATGGAGCCCCGGTCAGGCCAGGTGGTGGGACTGGGGAGCCAAGGGGGCACATGAACCCCCCCCCAGTGATCTTTGCACAGGGCAAGGGTGGCCTCAGTCGGCGATCAGCCACTGGTGCCCCCCCAGCATTAGGAAGCACCAGTCACCACGGGTAGAAATTAGAAAGACAAAAGGTAAAACAGGGAAGGG
>JAGPOW010003182.1:19908593-19926355 GCA_030014935.1 Caiman crocodilus
TTACACACACAACACTAAACCACGTCAGGGGCCGGGGGATAAACCCCGGGGGGGGGAGGCAAAAGGGAGGCAGTCCAGTGATAGTAATACAACGTAAAAAAGAGGCTGTCTATGAAAAAGGAAATAGTTGAAAATTAGGATGACAAAGAGAAGAAAAATAGGGGAGGGGAGGGGAGGGGAGAAAGGGGAGGGGATAAGAAGAATGTAAGAGGTCAGATTTGGCAGGTACCCGGTAAATCAGATGTCAGGCAGGTTGTAACGTGCCATAAACCCAATGTCAATATTAAGTCCATGTTTTAGTATCCAGTAGACTTCTGAAATGACTAGCTACTTGCCCATCAAGAGAGATGGATTTCAGGGAGCGTTTACATGCCCTCTCCCTCGCTCCCCATTCACCCTTCAGAGTTGGCCACGTAAAGACTCCCTCCGCTGCCACCACCTCCTCCTCCAGCCTTTGGTGCACGGGCTTCTTCCCCCCACCCACCTCCACCTCAGTGGGGCTCCCCCTGGATCCCCTCCCCGCTGCCTCCCCCTCCCTGCCGGCTTTTGTTGGGGCCAGACAGTGGGGGACACCGCCACCATGACCCCCCTCCTCTCCCCGCTTCTTTCCCTTCCTTCGTTCCCTGCCACCCAGCCCCAACACCCCCTGCCACCTTCACCTCCCCCCACCCTGTGCCCACCCAGCCCAGACTCCCTTCCTGCTGGCTGTTGTCTGGGTTCCTACCTCACTCCCCTTCTCCCCCTGCCTGGCCCCGACAACAGATGCCACTGAGCCCCCCCTTCACCTCCCCCTGCCCCACTCCCCTCCCCTCCACTGTGCCCTCCCTTCGCCTCTCTCCCTGCCCATCACTTCCCCCTCCCCCTCCCTGCCAGCTGTTCTCAGGAGTGGCAGGAACAGGTAGCGGGGCAGGGTGCCACCTCCATGACCCCACCCTTTGCCCTCCGGCAGGGAAGCATTGGGAAGCCCTGCTGCTCGGGCGGCCAGGTGTGTTCACCGCCGCTATGAACTTCCCCAGCAGCAGCTTGGACTTGGGCCCACTTGCTCTCTTGGCGGCACATTCAGAGTTAGCCAAAAGCATTAAAGACAGACAGACACACAGACAGACAGACAGACAAAGTCCTTTATGTATAGAAAGTTCATAGGCTCATCTACAAAAGGTATTTTGTAAGTTCCCTTTGAGGGTTACAACTGAGAGATCGGAGAGGGAGTGATTGTCCTTCGGGAAGTGGGTAGTTGGGTATTGCTGTCTTTGATTGGTTTTTGGGTGTGCGTTCATTCTGGCGTGCAGTTGTTGTTTGGTCTCTCCTACCTACTTTCCATCAGGGCATTTGGTGCACTGTATGAGATGCAGCACATTTCTGGAGCTGCAGGTGTAAGATGCGGGAATGGCGATGGCTCTGTTGTTGGGTGTAGTAATTGGGGGGGTGGTGGAGATACGTTGGCAGGTTTTGCATTTTTTTGTCCTGGCATAGTCTGGATCCATCGGCTGTGGTTTGGGCCAGAGCAAGTTTACTTCTGGTGATGAGGTTACTGAGGTTCGGGGCTTGTTTAAAAGCTAGAATAGGTGGCTCTGGGAAGATCTCTTTAAGAATGGGGTCTTCTTCTAGCGTGGGTTGCAACTGTTTGAAGATTTTCCGTGTAGGTTCCAGGGAAGGATGATATGTCATAATTAATGGTGTGCAATTTGTGGGGATTTTCTTTTTGTACTGCAGCAAATTTTCATGTGGTCTCTGGGTGGCTCTTTCAAAAGTGCGATCTCTCTCTTTTGAGGAGTGTCCTTGTTGGCTGAAGGCCCTTTTGAGATTTGTGAGGTGGTGATCATTGCAAATGACCATTTGCTCCTTGCAAATTTGGTGGTATCGGAGAGCTTGGCTGCAAATTATAGCTTTCTTGGTGCATTTAGGGTGATCACTGGGTCTGCATAGATATGTATGTTTCATCTGGGGGTTTCTTGTATATGGTGGTTTAAATTTTGCCATCTCAGATATTGATCATAGTTTCCAAAAAGGAAAAGCCTTGTTGAATCAAGGCTTTAAATAGTTGCCTCAGTAAGAAAGGATAAGTGATGGACCTGCTGCTGTTGGTGGGCCATATTGCAAGCTTCTGCAACACTGATACTGCTCTGAAATAGTAGAATATATGCTGATTAACATCAGTTTGTTTTGCTGTTTCCATTAATGCGGCATTTACTACATGGGCCAGAGGCACTTCTGACTGCTGCTTTCTCCATTTACTAAAATGCTGAGAAACAGGAAAGCATAAGATGGAATCACTTCAAAAAAGTAAAAGAAATCTGAAAATCAGCCTTACAATTTCCCTTCTTCCCAGTCCGTAGGCAATTGTTACAAGCATTTTCATTCTGTGTTTGCAAATACTCCATCCTGTTTAGGATATGCCATTTTTTTTTCTTTCTTTCCCCCACACGGCACATCTCTAGGTGTATTTAGTTGTGCTTGAGTAATGTGCGTTGTTAGGGCGTCCCCTTGTGGCATAGTTGCAAATCTCTATTTGGCGCTTAGTGAGATAAACTGCAATGACATTTTTAACGATACAGCCTGCTCTGGACAGATTGACACCCTAGTGCCTTTTCACTCCAGCATACATTTCCTCTGTTTCCAGGTGGCAGTGGCACAGCAGGCAACCTGACCACACAAAAGAGGGACATTTTTATTGTTAACCTTGAATATCACCTGTAGCTGCCAGGCACTTATGTCACACCAGATACTTCTTTGCACGGACTTCAGCCAATTACACTTTATACAGTCAACTACGCAAACCACAGAGGTTGTCTATTTTGGTGCAGTACACCTGACCTCTAAAGCATCTCTCTGCTCAGTGGCTGTAAACGAGTTTTGGAACCCAAGACTGACAATTTTTTGGCTCCAGCCCTATTTGCTTACTGTCCACAGGGTATTTCACAAGGAAACATACTGTGAGTGACCATTTTAAAAATCTATTCACACATTCGAGCCCGGAAACAGTCCACAGAAATATGCACTGGCAGGATACAGCAAATGGGGGAGCAGCTGTATGTCATCAGATAAGAATCTCTCTTGGCATCTGCATAACTAGCTGAATAAGAACAACAGAGCACTCACTTCTGTTCGTTCAATGAACAATGGAAGCAATCCTCATTACCTTGAAGGAAAAACTCCGGTCAAATCTGGGCTCCAGTGAAGTCAAGGACAAAAATCATAGATTCAGTAGATCCAAGATGTTACCCTGGGCTGCAACCTTTCCTTGTAAATGCTCTGTGAAAAATGATTTTAATGCAAGCTTAATTTTGCATTCATTATGTCTTTACCGGGCTGAAAGATACTGCTGCCTGAGTTAGTATTTTGATCACCAACATTTTGAGCCTAGACAGCAAAATAGGTTAGTCTTATGGAGGATGTGAAAATAAGGCATCGACCTTGTTAACTGAAACGGTCAGAGGGGTATTGAAAAATGTCATTCAGTGAAAATACGTTTTATGCACATTTCCCCTGTGCTGTTGTGTACCTAAACCACTGCAATGTGCCCATCACTGGGTGGGGGGAGAGAGGCTTACCACAAGGCTCGCACAAAGCTTGTAGGGCTGTGTGAGGCTTCAGTCGCTGATTCAATTTGGAGGAGACTCGGCCTGATCTGGCAGCTGAATCTCTGAATCTGAATCGAATCAGGAAGTAATCTCTCCAAATTGAATCAAAAGCCTCTGAATTGATTCGGGAAGGTTCAATGATTTGGCCAGAGACGGCTTTATATGTTTTTTCTACATACCTCAAGGTACCAGGCACAGCTCGTGAACGCTGAGACGGTGGGGTGCATGGAGCGTCTCATGGGAGCGCAAGGAGGTTCCCTATGCGCTCAGCAGCGGACTTGGAAGTGGAACAGAAGCACTTCTGGTCCGTATCCAGGTCCACCACGAAGCACGCAGGGGACCTCACCCATCCCCCAGGTTGGCAACTGGTGCCTCCTGGGTCTGGGGGGACACCCGGGGTCTCCCCAAAGCCGATTGCCAAGTTGGAAGGGCACGGGGGGAGGGGCCGCCACTGAGCATACAGAGGGTCATGCCATGCTCCTGTGGGATGCTCCATCTGCCTCACCATCCCAGCCTTCATGAACCGTGCCTGGTACCTCAAGGTATGTAGAAAAAACATATAAAGTAGGGCTGTGCGAAACAGCACCGTTTCATTTCAACTTCCGTTTCGCCATTTCAAAGGGACAATGTTTCATTTCACTGTTTTGAAGCATTGTTTAGTTTTGTTTCATTGAAACAATTTTGCTTTTCCCCCGCGTTTCAATGCATTTTGACGTTTCGCCAAGAGGCTATAATGGGGAATCATGAAAGTGCCTATAACTTTGTCATGTCTTTCATGATTTGAATGAAACCATCAGGGTGGTAGCCCCTGCTGAGGCCACAAAGCCTGCCAAGCTTCAAGGAGATAGGTGCAAGGGTTTCTGGGAATCTGTACCTCAAAGTGCTGACAAGCAAAACTTGTGTCACGCGTGTGTGTTAAGGTGCAATGGGGTGAAAACACCCAGCATGGTAGCCCCTGCTGAAGCCATGAAGTCTGCTGGGTTTTAAGGAGATAGGTGCATAGGTGCTGATGCTGCTGAAAGACACGGCTCAGTAAGCTGACCCCAAGGTACCGAGAAAGCTCAGTTCAAACAATGCTTTTTACGCAGTTTTTTCCATCCCTCCCCCAGAGCACTGGGATTGGAAGGGACCTCAGGGAAGGATCAGTTACTGGCCAGCTACACGTGCAAATATTGGATCAGTCCTTCCCCCTCTCTCCGTAGTTTCTGTTCAGCTGCAAGCAAGCCTGGGTTTCAAAACTCAAAACATTTCAAAACTTTTGAAACATTTTGAGTGCCCTCATTTTGTTTCAAAGCTGTTTCAAAGCCTTTCATTTCATTTTGATTTTGCTGTTTCGAGCTCCAAACGCGTGGAAACAGCTTCAAAACAAAACACCCATTGAAATCTCATATCGTGCTAATATAAAGCTGTGTCTATGGTTGAATTGCTGATTCTTCAAATCAGAATTGACTCTTCGGATTTGGATTTGGCTGAATCGAATTGGGACAGTGATCTGAACCAGCAAATCAAATCACTGCCCCCCCTGAACTAGGCCCAATCCAAATCGAATATGGACTGCTTTGCACACTCCTAAAAGCTTGCACGTCAGGTACTAGGAATCTTTTTTTCTCCTAGATTTTTGGTGAGGTCTCATCAGGCATGTATCAAGACTGGGTATCCTCTTTCTGCAGCTTGTATTAACTCCTGAGAGGGCTACTGCAAGCAATGAAAGCTACTTCAAGGAGCTGCTAACTTGGCATCAGGGTGCAAAAAAAGCTCGGCCTGTCTCTCCATAGGAGCCATGCAGAGATCCGCAAACAATGTGGTGGTGCAAGGCCTCCTTTCAGATACCCCTGACCTCCACGCAGATCTCTCAGGATCTGCTGGCTTTTACAACAGTCTCCTGCTTCCACCAGCAGCAATGTTCGCCAGAAGCAACACTTGCCAGCAGAGTTCAGAAGTATCCTGGGAGGAAAATCTTGAGGTATTGCCTGCCCCTCCATGTTTTTTTCTGGAGAGTCCCAGTGCCTTAGGGATTCTCTATTTAGCTTTTAAATAGATGCAATTAGGATGCAACATAAGTCCTATCAACCCACCCCACCCACCTAGCAAAAAAAATCCCCCCAACAGTGCCACAAGGGGGCGCCCTAACAACACACATTACTCGAACACAACTAAATACGTCTGTCAGTCTCGCTGAACTTGTGATTTTCATCCGGAGTTCTTCACATGAAACACCGATGTGTTACTGCACACATGCTAATCAAGCTCTGTTTTTAAGGCTAGGGACAGCAGTTACATGTAAACCAGTTTAAGTAATCAGAATTTGGTTTAAACCTGTAACAGAACAAAAGCTCAATGTACATAAACAAGTTTCAAAATGGTTGAAACTGGTTTAAACATAAACTTGGTTGAATGTAGTATCAGACTTAACTGATTTGGGTCAAATTGGTTTATGAAACTTCTGTCCCAGACCCCTTCCTGGTTCAGATTAAATCACTCCCTCAACATCCCAGCATGCTTTCCAGCCCTGGGCTTGGCTATGCTGTCTGCTCCAGCAGAGAAGGGTTGGCGGGGGGAGGGGGAAAAGGCAGGGACTGCCCCCCTCCCCCGACAAACCCTGGCTGGGGTCTGGGACTGGGGGGGGTGTTAAACTTCCTTTCCCTCAAATACAGAGTTGCCCTGCCCTGCTAAAAACTTACTGCTGGCTGCAACAAATCCTAGTGTCATCTGCAAGCAGGAAGAGCAAGTGATGAGCAACCCTGCAGAGTCCTGCTGCTGCGATTCTGGACTGTAAATCCCATGGAGCTTAGGGGCAGCAGGAAGAGAACCAACACGAGCTGTATGTTTGCTTCATGTGCCAGAGAGCCATGCTGTAGTGCCCCCCAGCTTCTGCCCTGAGCTACTGAAGGTATGGGGCTGCATTACCTGAATCAAAACCAAATGTCTGTCCAGTTGTTTCTCAGTTTAACCTCTACAGCTTAGACTGACCTGCAAAGACTGAGTTGATTCAGTCTTAGGCTTTTTGACTGTCTGTACTTAGCCTGAAAGGTTAATTCAAACAAACTTTTCATTATTATTTATCATAAAACTATTTCTTTTCTTTCCATACACAGGCTTGGTTTACTTGTTGTTATTAAATAAAAACCACTACCATTGAGGGCTTACACATAAAATAGAATTGTAAATGGAGTATTTTCATATTCTCAGATGTTAATGCCTGCATTGTATTTTATAGGTCAACAAGAATAGCAATTTAGAAATAGGAATTTACATACTGGCAATGGAACCAGAAACCTCTATTTCAGTATGATATAGTGATTAAGAAAAAGGGCGTCATTTTGTCAGACAGTTTTTCATACTGAATGCCAGTGCTGTTAATGGGACTGCACGCATGCTTTAAATTAATCACATGCGTCAGCACTGGCAGTACTGGGACCTTAAACAGTTAAAGACTGCTAAAGAACTGCCAAATATCTGTTCATATGCCTCCTCTTCTATATACTCTACCATCCTTTTTTAATGAAGTAATATCAGATAGATTTGCCTTTTCTTTATGTTATAAAAAACCTGAATGTTATCCTCCTAAAATTAATTGAGAGTTAAGCAAGGTATAAATCCTAGGAAAGCTGATAGACTTGGTGACAGCGATAACTTTGTATAACCCTATACCATTCAAAACACGCAGATATATGCACAGTTACGAATGTGAAACATAAAAGTCTGACAATTCTAAAGTATACTATAAAGACCTGTTCCCAAAGGGTCGTTGTAAAGTATCATGAACTTAAAATGAATGTTTGGCAAGAAACAGACTTTTGACTCCAACAGAACTATTTTGATAACCTTTCAAAAGAATCAGCCTATTGATTATTAATTACAATTGTAGACTTTGAATGACAAGTTGCTTTGGTAGACCAGGCCATTTCCTGTTGGGCTCTGAGGGAGGCCTTGGTATTGACCTGTGGCGCTTCAAGGAACGACAGAAAGAATGCTGGGTAGTCGTTTTCCCTCTTCATGCTGGGGTGCACAGTGCAGGGAAACTTTGGGAGATTCATACATTTCCCTTGAAATAGAAGGCTTCACAGCACATATTAATAAATGTTTAGTTAAGATGTTTTCATATGTTTGAGTTACCATCATGTGGGGAAAGTTAATTTTAAAATAAACATTCACTAATGTGAACCAGGAAGTTTGACCTTTCCAGACAGGCATTTGTACCAGTGAATTTTTTCCAATGGCGCAGACACATCTGGGGTAGGTACAGAATAGCATTCACACTACGGAGCTCGGCATAAGAGCTTTTCCAAGCTATTTCTCGCAAAGTATTATTTGCTGTTCTTCCTTCCCCTAATTACTGGACCCCCACAGAGATTGCTTAGCTGCTTTTGTGCTTGAGGAACAGTTTTACGGTTCATGTTTCAGCTGTATCATTTGAGGGTTAGCACAACATGCAGTGTGCCTGAGGAAACAAAGGTGCAGAGATAGATGAAGACCATCAACGGTGGGGCTGTAGCAGCAGATTGATTCTTACCGAGTACATAAGTCTACATCACCAATCATCACTTCTAAATCATAAGTCTAGATCACCAATAAACAAGGATTGAAATAACTTGAGGGCTGACTGCCCAAGACAGTGACAAAGTGATCCAGGCCTAGTAAATCTGACTGGGGTGGATCTAGAAGGAGTGTAGGCATGGAAAGGGCTGAGGATGCCAATTTTATAGCAACAGCATACCCTCCTCATCCGGTGGCACCCAGAAGATATAAGAAGCATGAGCACGAGGAGTATGAGGTGTGGGAAGACCTAGGTATGGGGCAAGAAATGAGTGGCCTTGTACAATACCCTTGGCTGACTTCAAACATGCTAAGCACAAAACCAGTCTAGAGCTAATGCAACCCAAAGTAGCCTTCGCTATGACTTGGGCCCTCTCCTCTGTATCATTTTTTGCGTCACCCTGGGAGCTCTCTGGTCCCCCTTCTTGTGCAGGGAAGAGCACAGGATAAGATGGCCATATGAAAGCTGGAATCATGACAGAAGCCGAAGAAAAGGTGAAAAAGGTAAAAGAAATGTCTCGAACTGTTGAAAGGCATTGGTTTAAAAAAAAAAAAAATGAAGGCGTCTGAGGGAGACTGATTTTAATGACAAAAAAGAGCTGGGCACAAGGCAGAGTAGATTGGCACATTGCAGACCAATTACATCAGAGATGTACACCATAAGCTTTTGTAAGTTTTCTTCATCAGATGCTGCGTTAAAAAAAGTTAACCACGTTTCATTCCTCAAGTGCTTTCACAAACACGGATATAACAGTTAACTAACTAGCCCAAAATTGGAAAGAAATTAAGTACCAGAAAGAGATGAAAACTCTTGGTTTCAGACTCCCATGTTTACATCAGAGTCATTTAAGGGCAAAATATGGTGTTGTTTTAGAAGCTACTGATCTTTAGAGACCCCATAATAGTTAGGTTCTCTAGTAATTTATAGCCCTGGAAAGACATTAAAGGAGACTTCAAGTGACTACCAAATTGCAGTGAAAGCCTGAGGTTATTAGACACTATATAAAATGACACAGAATATTTAGTTTAGAAGCACCGTTTTTAGACATTTTACTACCTACAAATGTATTACGTCTTTCCCTGAATGAGTGTTTTTTGACTCGGTGCCCGCTGTTTAGCTCTAGACAAGTAACCTCTAGACTCATTAATGTGTAGAGTCTTTAAAAAGGACAGATAAAAACAAAGCAGCAGAGAAAAACCTATGGTTTCGTATCAAACCAAGAGACAGTTTATCTGGCACATGCAAGTAAGGCCAAAAAGCGCATTTAAAATAAGTTCGAAAGTTAAATTATGTAGTAAGTAGAGGAGGGTCTGAGTAAGAAACCTTAAAACTTCTTTCCCATAGAATGAGCAATTATAGAGGAAATCGTTACTGAGTTTGCATAACTTGACTTAAAAACAAACAGCCCTGCTAGGCAACAAGCCCACAGTTCTGCATTACTAATATACACAGCAAACATCAAAGCTCACAATAACTTGTCACTTTTTGATGGATGGTGGAAGATTCCATTCTTGATGTAGAAAGTATCCCGTACAATCCTAGCCTTGGCATGCGCTGGAGCCTTGCCTTCTGTAACAACGCCTCCTGAAAAATAAGAGTATGCGATTACCTTAATACATTAAACAGTTTGATAGTCACACTGATAACATAGATTTGCCTCTACATACCAGGCCTAACCCTACATCATAAAGCTGAATATTGTTCACTCCCATGAAACCAGCACCTCAAAACCTGTGCTCAGCCTATTTTGTACAGAGCAGGTCACACATTAGTTGATTCCCCCAGCTTGTGACACTCACAATCTGGGATATTAATTAGGTAAAAGTCAGACATGTGCCTCTGGATATCCTGACTTTTGTGAGCTTCCAGAGAGGTACTTGCTACACGGGGTTTTTTGGTTTTTTAATGGAGCAGGAAAGCATGGAGCATTCAGCCTCCAGGAGAAAACACCATACCGCACTGCAGCCCTAGGTAGATTGCCTCCTCCTCCCTTCATTGGCTTGGGATCCTAGCCAGGAAGAGGAAGAGGTCCACACCCAGTACCCTTTCCCAAAGGCACATTAGTCTTTTTTTGGATCCCAGGCACACCCTGAAATAACTGCTATTTTGCTACATTTTTCAGCAAAATTGAACAACTTTTTTTTTTTTTTTTTCTGCTTTGTCACCATCTCCCTGCAGAACATCGGTCCAAACGTCCTTGGACGCTTTCTTTAAGAAAGCAGACAAGGCTCCACAAAAACCTGCAGCCACGACTCCTGAGAAGCCTCCAGCCAAGAGCCCTTCAAAAAGTCCAAAGTCACCTCAAAGAAGTCCTTCCAAATCAATGATTGCTATTTACAATATAAATACATTAATGTAGCTATATTACTCATCTATAATTGTTTGAGTACAAAATTCTGGGGTATTTTTGGGGAAAGTAGGGTATTGGGCCTTGGTTCACAAACCAATCCCACATTTATAACATTTTTTCTTGTGAGAAAATTGGTTCTGAGTTACAACGTTTCAGCTTAAGAGGCAGTTTTCAGGAACCAATTGTGTCGTAAGTTCAAGGACTGCCTGTAAAGACTACCCAACCCTCTTCCTGCCCCCACTCCACCCACAAAAGCAGGCTAGGCACCGGGCAAATTAAATAGGCCATATGTAATAATTATGCCCTGGCACTATAAACATTCACTATTCAACTAAGTCGTCCCAAAGACACCAACAGGCCTGTTCACAAGACCAGAAGTTAAGCCCATGCATTGATGCTAGTAAAACTGGAGCCATAGAGATGCACCAATCACTCCAGGGAACCAAAGCAAGGGTTAACCCTTTTTACTTCTATGGCTGTAATCCAGGAGCACTAAACTAGCAGGGTAGGAAAGGAGAAAGAAACCGAACAACATTAATTGTGTCGGATGGGAATCCAACCAGGAATATTCTACAAGCAACTCTCCACCTTACCTAAGCGCCAGCCATACTCCCAGGATGACAGCAGTGGATAAGAGAATTTATCCTCTGGGCTCTTCTGCTTCCTCTCCTGCAGATACAGGTGCCTCCCTCTGCCCTCCCGGGATATGCCCTGGTACAGCAGACGCATTGTTCCTGGGGATGCAGGTCTCATCTCTGGAAGAAGGGGCTCCTGAACCCTCTCTTCCTGCTTCCTGAGAAGGCCAACTTCCTTTGGCTGCCTCTCTTGATGGCTTATCCCATTTTTCTTGAAACCAGTTCCCTCCCCCTGATTCCTGAAGGGACTGGTCCCTTCCTCCTGCTCCCTGGGGGAGAAGATAGTTGACAGAAAGCATTTCCTCTTGGGACCGCTGCAGGGCTGGAGCCTGGGAAATTTGTGCCCGTATTTGGTGTGCCAGCTGACTCTACTGAATAACTCCTTCTCAATCAACTCCTTCCAGCGATCCTGGTCTCGTGTGGTCAGTAGATCCTTCATGATCCCAGGCAGAGGGCCCCGGCCCTGGAGCAGGAGGCTGGAGTCCGGCTGCGGTGTGTTGTGTTTGGTACTAGTTATTTCCTGCCTCTGGTGTCCAAGGAAACAGAGCACAAAGGGTCAGGGGAGCCTGGGCTCAAGTTACAGACACTTCACATTGGAAACAGAGAAGGGTCCACACATGAGTCTCCCCTGCAGACATGCATCTTCATCTCTCCCAAGCACACCCCCCCCCGCCAGCCTGTTGTTGCAAATGGTATTTAAAGAAGCATTTAAAGTTTATTTTCTACCTATGGGGACCTTTTACCATCTTCAAATTTTCCCCAAGCCTGAAGAAGGGAAAAAGCGTGTGTGCCCAAAAGCTTGCCAAAAAAGTTTATTTTTTTTGCAATTTCTGGCTGGTCTAATAACAGGGATCATCTCAGCACCAAGAGCTCTGGAGTTTTGCATTTGAAGAGGCAGGCCAGTTAGTGTTTCCCAAAAGCAGAAAATCCCTCTAAGAGCAGCAATCTGAAGCCAGCCAACAGGTGGACCTAGTTAGCCTGTAACCGGCTGCCTGTGATTGCAGGACTTGCAACTCTCCATAGCTGCAGCAATAGTCAACTTCCCTCTCCCTTATAACCCACCTTATTTGAAGGGACCAGAGTTTAGGTATAGGAGAACTCGGAAGATATTAGTAACTTGCACTTTAGGTATGGAAACGCAAAGGGAAAGACTTTGGCCCTACTGACCTCACCAGCAGAATTGCCTTTGATTTCAACAGTAGTGCCAGCTTTGCCTACGTGCGTACAAGCTCTCAAAGGCTGAGTGAAAAAGCTGATTTCTTTGCTTTTAAATTTGTTCTCTGTTGGAACCAGTCCAGATGCTCTGAGCAGAAGTCAACTAGGTTTCCCTCCCACCCCCAGTTTCCTGGCAAGTACATGATCGGGCCCCTCAAAGCTGCACTGGGTGTTAGTTGGGTTCTGCTAACAAAGTGAGGGCAAGTTTTGACTGATTCTGGTTTTGTCATCGTTTCAAGCAGCTGAAGTACTAGAGCAGGACACGCTGGTTACAGTAACTGCCATAGGCCTGGCTCAGGTCCAAGGGGAAGACCAGTAAAGGAGACATCCTTGACAACCAACTAATATTTTCCTTGTCAATGACAGTACTACGCAACACTCGGGCTACATCTTTTATTTTTAAAATCGTTTCTGACAAAAGACAACCTGGATACGGAAAGCAGGCTCCAGTAAAACTGTATTGCAAAATGAAGAGCTCCTGCAGTGCAGGTCAGCAGCGTCAAAAAGAGGAGGGACAATGGATGGAAAAATAAGACGGTGGAACTCGTGGAGGAGGAACGTTTCTCCTTTTGTATTTAAAAGTCCTGCGAGGCAGCAGCCACGCACAATGAAAAGGAAAATTTGGGCCCCTGGCATTTAGCCACAAATTAAGTTTCAAATTCCAAATCTCCTCCCCAGTTTCAAGAATTTCATAGTAAACTAGAATTAAAAGGGAGAGGAGTCTTAAATAACAAATTCATGAAACACTGAATTGTGTCTTTTGAAACTGTTTTGCCTAAAAGCACAGCGGAGAGTATAATACTGC
This sequence comes from Caiman crocodilus, assembly GCA_030014935.1. Classification (NCBI taxonomy): domain Eukaryota; kingdom Metazoa; phylum Chordata; order Crocodylia; family Alligatoridae; genus Caiman; species Caiman crocodilus. The sequence goes on from JAGPOW010003182.1 coordinate 19,921,717, forward strand.
TGTTGTATGCAACATAAAAGAAACACCCACCACAAACGTTGGACCTTTGCATCTTATAAGAAAACACTTTATAGTTAGCCCTTTAACCAGCTACCTCCTACAACCAACATGAGACTGTTTCCACATCCATTAGGTCCTATACAATAGAACAAGAGAAAAAAAATGTCAGTTTGTTTTTGTTGGGCAGTGCTGTCATCAATTTAAAATATACAGCTTATGCAGACTCTCCCATAAAAATTGCCTCGTCTCTCCCCAACACGGACCACCAAGATCTTGCTTCTGAGGAGGAGAATTCAGTAGATGAATAAATGCTTTCACAGTTGCAAAAGGCCCAGATTTTTTAAACTAGCCTTTTGTATATTTTTTCAAATGTTTGCAATGGTTGAACTCCCGCAAAGATAAACGTTGAAAGACAGATGTGAATAAAATGTGAAATGCCTTTTAGATTTATAGTCAACAGCACCCAATCAAGCAGACTTTAAATCTTTGCTTTAAACACTTAAGTTTTGCAGTTCAATCTGTTTTGCCTGCCCAGAAATAGGTGCATCAGCATTCAGTGAAATTTGCTAATTTGAGTCACTTGACTACAAGAGAGACTGCCAGTTTTAATCAGTATAACAAGGTTGATACATACTTAAAGTAACAGCCAGTGTCAAAGGAAACCGTTGTACAGCAACAATCATTAGTATTACTTTAAAATGATTATTCATTTTAAGACTCACTTCTGCAATTGACTGTTGGCAGACTTCTATGCCTAAAGTGGACTTCATTACTTTCTTAAGGGGCACAGGGATTACCCGCATATCAAATGTCAAGGCGGGGGTCTGGCTAATTATGTATTTATCACTTACTAGCCTATTCATTTAGAAGACTGTATTTGTTCTTTCCCCCTGGTGGTTTAAATTAAGCAAGGGCACTTTGCTTTAATTGGTTTGTCCTGTAAATAAGACTGCTGTACAAGGAAAGGTACTGTCTGTACAGTGCTGGTATTACCATTGTTCTGTGAAATGTCCAATGGAATAGCAATGTAAATACTATTTTTAGCTGTGTTTCATTTTAAATCCATTTTTCTATCCTTCCAAATTTTAAAGTAGTGGTTTACAAGCAAAGTCTTTAACTCTCAGTAGATAAAGAAGTGTGAAACCCACTGCAGAAGTACGTGCCCCATGCTCGAGTCCATAAAGGATGAGCCTACGCCCTGTGCCCACCCCCCCCCCTCCAGTTCCCACAGAAGGACAAAGCACAAATCTAGTAGCTCACCACCACCTTCAGTTCCCTTGCAGTTCAAAACCACTGGCAGTGGAGGACTCTGTTAAATGGATAGGGAAAGCAGAGAGCAAGATCCAGACTGACTACAGTGTCTCAAAAGCCACTCTTCCTGCAGGGTACATAACTGTACTTTCTTCTTGAGTATGTGCTAGTAGGGATCCCCTCTACCTATAGCTAGCAAACATTCAAAGAGTGGTTTGTACATCCCAGGTGCATCAGGACGATAAAATTAACATCCCAAAGAGAAGTAGATTAACTGACTAGTACAACTAACTAACCATGCTGCAGATTTCTGAGACATTGCAGTACTATGGTGTGGAAGAACAAATCAGGGCTATCTAAGTCAGTGATTTTCAATGTGTGGTCCACACACCCCTGGAGGTCCAAAGACTATGGCTAAGGGGGTCCATGAAATATGACTATGAGCAATCAAAAGTATGCAAATACTCACACTTACCATCCAAATGGGCTCTGCACCTCCATTCAAAATTTTTTTAGGGGTCTGCAAATGTAAAAAGGTTGAAAGCCACTGACCTAGGTGGGTGGCAAGCAGAGATTGCTGCAAGGTGGACCACTAACCGAGTGAAAAGTGCATTGGTTTTAAACGTAACAAGTAGCTGAGATCCTTCAAGTAGAGGGTGTAGGCCAGGTCCAGGCTGTTTCAGGGTCTCACACTGAGAATCTGTTTCATTGAGAGCATCTCCTCCTAGTCCAGGTTTTCCTGCTTAAGTCTACAGGAGCGGTCTCTACCCATGGTACATAGCTTGCTGACAGCCACCCGGGGCAGTGACTGGGTCTAGGAAAGATGGAATATCTGCTGTGCTGTGGCAATATTAAATCCAAAACAGTCAGGAGCTGGATCAGAAAATGGCTAATTAACCTACTTACGAAGTCCAAGATGGCCTAAGCTTGTCAGAGGCAGTATAATGATCATGGCTGCCTCACAGTCATAGAGATTACCCTAAGAATCAGCAGAAAGAGGGAAAGATGAAGCAACAAGGCCTTTTTGTGTGGCATGAGAATCATTCCTGAAAAAAGGGGAAGGAAAGGAAGCATGGGAGAAGGAAAAATGAATTGAATCGATTCCTACTTTAGCTGCACTATAGTTGTTCCTCCTCGCTGACAAAAGGAGCAAGAAAAATGGAGGGAGCGTGAGGAAAGAGGTACAGGCAAGGTCTGGTCAGACATTGCTGCTCACGGCGTACAGCAACCGGGGGGCCGTGCTCACACGCGGGCGCTCCTTGCTGCCGAACAACCGAGAACGCGCAGAACGAGCTAGGAGACGGCTGCCTCGCCTCGCCGCCCCGCAAGAGCACGTTGGGGTTTCCGATCATTTCTTGGATTAAGAGGGGGGCTTGTTTAAACAAAAAAACAGACTCGGAAGTAATGACAACGTCCAAGGCTATCACAGGCTTATCCAATAAGCCATTTGAATTCAATGTTGGTACCCACCGAGCTTTGGAAGGCAAGTCCAGCATGTCTCTTCCCGAAGCACGAGCATCCACGTTTCTCTTGTGCCCTCGACTGTCCAGGAAACCAGGCTGCAGAAATGAGCGCAGCAGAGATCATGGGCACCCCGATTACACTGTGGCGCTTGGGCCCTACTCTGCCGAGCTCGGTGCAATCAGCCAGGAGCGGTCTGAACGCCGGGAAGGTGGGGCGGTCATCCTGACCTATTATGGGGCAGTTTGGTGGAGAATCGATTCTCACATGCCTCCAATCTGGACAGAATGTCCTGAGCATTTTTTTTTTAAACACACGAACAGTTTACAGAGCAAGAAAAGAGGCTGCTTCCCATCCTGGAGATGAAGCCCCTTTTCCAGGCAGGGGTGGCCAAACAACCACAATTCCCGTTACAATCCTGCATGAAGCAGGGCTTCACTCCAGCGGCTTCTCTTCAGGCCCAGACGTGCGGGAGACTGGGGGAAGGGCCTCCTACCGAGCCTTGAGGATCTGTGCAGGCAGAAAACCCCACAGACCACTTCCCACAGGAGTGCAGGTAGGCAAAGAAACTTCAGCCAACCTGCTCATTAATAGTGCAGAACTTACTCTAGTCTAAGATGCCTTCAAATTTAAGGTTACCCCCCAATTAGATTCTAGACATGGAAAACTATACATTTGTTATAAATTTTCTGCATCTGGAATCTAATTTGGGGGGGGGGTCTCTTAAAAGTTGCCAGCCCACCGCTGCAGCAGGAAGACAGTAGCAGGGAAGCAGGCAATGGGAAAAGCAAAACCAAGGGGGCAGGTGGGGAGAAAGCCAAGGCAAGGGAGCAGGCAACCTACCCCTCATCCGTTGCCCCCCCCCCTGGTGACTATCATGCTACCATTTACCTGCTCCTCCTGTTGCTTTCCCCTGTGATCCAAGCACAGGTGAAGCCCCAGAGCTGCTCTTGCCCCACGCTGCAGGAAGGAGCTGTGCAGGGAGCCTGGCTTGGCACTCTGTAGACCTCTCCTTCCCAGCCCTGCTCCCTTTCCCCCTCCCCATTTGCTGGGGGACAGAAGGGGGACAAGGGAAGGGAGCAGGGCAGGAAAGGAAAAATCAGTGGGGTAATGAGTGGGGTTCCCAGCACAGGGGCAGGCTGGAAGCCAAAACAGCAGCAGCAGCAGGTACAGACGACTCCTTCCCTGTCTGGCTCCCAGCCAGTAAGGAAGGGGAAGGAAGAAGCAGGAGGGAATCTGGGCACAGAGCAGAGCTGCTGCTACTGTCCCTGCCCTAGCTGGGTCGTCAGCACAGCTGTTTCTTACAGCTCCCAGTTGTGATATGTGACTAAGACAGATTGCTAATTGGCTGAAGGGACCTACTCGGAGGGTGGTGGTGGACGGGTCATATTCGACCTCAGGGGAAGTGGGCAGCGGAGTCCCCCAGGGCTCAGTCCTTGGGCCCGCACTGTTCAATTTATCAGCAATTTGGATGATGGGGTGAAAAGCAACCTGTTCAAATGTGCTGATGATACCAACATTTGGGCTGAGGTGGGCATGCTAGTAGGGAGGGAAAGACTGCAGAAAGACCTGGATAGGTTGTAAGGGTGGGCTAACAGAAACAGGATGCGTTTCTATATGGACAAGTGCAGGGTGCTGCACTTGGGCAGTAGTAACCGGCAGCATGCTTATAAGATGGGAAACTTCATTCTTGAGAGCATGGAGGCAGAAAGGGATCTTGGAGTCATCGTTGACTCCAAGATGAACATGGGCCGACAATGCGAGGTCACGGTCGGCAGGGCTAACCGGACCCTATCGTGCATCCACAGGTGCATCACAAGTAGGGCCGAGGAGGTGATCCTCCCCCTCTACGCGACACTGGTCAGGCCGCAGCTGGAGTACTGTGTCCAGTTCTGGGCACCCCACTTCAAGAGGGATGTGGACAACA
>JAGPOW010003182.1:19926455-19978416 GCA_030014935.1 Caiman crocodilus
CCCCACTTCAAGAGGGATGTGGACAACATTGAGAGGGTCCAGAGGAAGGCCACCCGCATGATCTGGGGACAGCAGGGCAGACCCTACAATGAGAGGCTATGGGACCCAAACCTGTTGAGCCTTCACAAGGGAAGGCTGAGGAGGGACCTGGTGACTGTCTATGAACTCACTGGGGGGACCAACAGGGTTTTTTTTTGGGGGGGGGGGGACTTGTTTCCCCTAGCACCCCCCAGGATAACAAGGAATAATGTCCACAAGTTGTTGGAGAGTACGTTTAGATTAGACATCCGTGAGAACTACTCCAGTCAGGGCAGCCAGGATCTGGAACCGACTTCCAAGGGAAGTGGTGCTGGCTCCTACCCTGGGGGTCTTTAAGAAGTGGCTTGATGCCTACATGGTGGGGGTCACTTGAACCCAGTTTCCCTCCTGCCCAGGCAGGGGGTTGGACTTGAAGGGCTACAAGGTCCCTTCCGACCCTACCTCTATGATTCTATGAGACAGTTTTCTTCATGAGTGGGGAAAAAACATTACAGAATCATAGAAAATGAGGGTTGGAAAGGACCTCAAGGAGGTTATCTAGTCCAAACCCCAACTCAAAGCAGATCAGCTTCCAACTATATCATAACAGCCACAGCTTTGTCTACCCAGGTCTTAAAAATGTCCAAGGATGGAGATCCCACCATCTCTCTGGGTAACTTGTTCCAACGTTTTACTGCCCTCCTAGTGAGAAAGTTGTTCCTAATCTCTCACCTAAACTTTCCTTGCTGCAACTTGAGACTGTTGGTTCTTGTTCTGTCATCTGTCACCACGGAGAACAGTCCAGCTCCATCCTCTTTGGAACCGCCCTCCAGGGAGTTGAAAGCTGCTATTTAATCAGAAGTCATGTGCCCCAGCCCCCTATATTTGTTGCCCTTCACTGGACTCTCTCGTTTATCCACATTCTTCCTGTAGCGGGAGCCCCAAAGCTGGACACAGTACTCCAGATGTGGCCTTACCAGATCCGAATAGAGGGGAATCATCACTTCCCTCGATCTGCTCCAATGCAATCTCATCTTAGAATCGAGTGCAGGCAGTCCTCGACCTTACAATGTTTCACACTTACAATGTTTATAAACTGACACCATTTCAACTTTCCGCTGTCAGTTTCGAGTTTACAACACTTGATCCGACGCCACGCCAACGAACAAGTTTGCTGTGTCACTCATCTCCCTGGAGAACATCTGTCCAAACTTCCTTGGACACTTTAAGAAAGCAGACAATGCTCCAGAAAAACCTGCAGCCATGACTCCTGAGAAAACTCTAGTTAAGAGCCCTTCAAAAAGTCTAGCAAAGTAATCTCAAAGAAGTCCTTCCAGATCAATACGATTGCTACTTACAATATACATTAGTGTAGCGATGTACTAGTCTATAATTGAGTATAAAATTCTGGTTTATTTCTGGTGAAAATAGGGTATCATATCCCCCATTTATAACATTGTTTTGTATGGGAAAATTGGTTCCAAGTTAAACTGAAACATTGCAAGACGTAGTTTTCAGAAACCAATTGTGTCGCAAGTCCAAAGACTGCCTATAAATCCAGTAAGGACTACATAGTGAAAGGATGCTTACATTTGCCTCTTGAGAAAGCTCAGGGAGCGATTCCTCACCCTACCTTCAGCAGTTGCAGGATACCCCATTCAAAGTGGGAAATGCACAAAGAACCCGACTCCTTCCTCCAGGACACAAAAGTGGGTCCTCTGGCTTGGCGATCTTTGGATCTTCTCAAGCCCTGCTCTGCTGTGGGACTTCTCCGAGCTAAGCTGATAAAACACCGCTCTGGACAAACTCCTTGGAGCTGCATCTGGTCCATGCCATTGCAGTACAAGGGTTAATCTGTAAATGCCACCTCATGCAGAGGGCAAGAAAGGTATATAGGAAAAAAATTGCTGCTGTATAAGAAGAATAAGTCAGAAGAAACAGGACCAATTTGTTCTGCTGCTGGAGGTAAAGAAAGTGGTAGCCCTAGCCAAAGGGCACGGCTGAGCACTGAAACCTCAAACAACAAAAGGACTCTTTCACAAGGATAAAGAAGTGAAATTTGCTACAAATTAATTTTTTGCTTGGAATACTGGTCTCAGACACTGGCAGCATTACGATCAGTATATTATGAATTGCTATGTAAATGTAGGTCCTCTGCTTACAAAAGAGGTAAGCAAATCAGTACTAGAATCTGAAACATATGCCTTCTCCTCCCCCAAACTCTGCTTTTCTGCCCGACCCTGTCCCAAGACATTTTGCTGGAAGGTGCTCAAGGGGTCAGTGCTTCTTCAAGAGCAAGGACTCTATTCATAGGCTTGTTTCCTCTCTTGGGGAATTTCTCACCAAACACACATCTGCATCAGAGAACTGCTCTATTACTGAGAGGGTAGCTCAAACCAAGATTCCCAAAGCTCTAGGTGCCCCCAGAAGTTAAAACAAAATCCGTTTCAGAGCAGGCTATTCTACAATAACCAGCTGAATTCAACAACTTAAGAACTGCTACTCTTCCCTATAAGGCTAAAATTTGTGATGAAACATTAATGCCAGATACTCATGGAAACTGCTCAGCATAGAAGAAGCTGCCTATAAAGTGGTATAAAAACTTTTGAAAGAGGACAGATTCCTTCCATCTCCTTCCCTCCCCTCAACTCCCTGGTTTCTCCATTTGTCCTCCCAAAGCCAGTAGTATTGTGAACGGTCTGCTGCAAGTGGTGTTGGAGGCAAACAGGCCCATGTAGTCTGGGCAGATGACTGCCAGCTGAGCTTCCATGTTAGTTCTCACTCAGCTGCTTCTGTTCCCTGCTGCAAGCACCTGGGAGAGCAAAAGGTAAGGAGAAGTTCAGTAGTGCTGAAGGGGCCTTTAAGTCCAATTTTTATGAAGATGGGCAGCCAGATAAAAGATAGACAGCTTGGAGTAGCAGCTGGTGAAAGCTTATGCTTTGAATAAAAGCTTCTTTTTTCCTTGCCAGCTTCAATATACCCTTCCAGGCTGCCTTCAAAAAAGAAACAGCTAGCTCTTTTAGGAATCACTCAACTTTAATTTATTTCAACTCTGTAAGGAAAAAGAAAAGACACTCCACTCCTTTGTTCTCATCTTTCACACTGCCCCAGCTCAAACTGATGAAGCAGCTTCTTCCTGCTGAAAGGATTTTGGGGAAGTTAAACACATTCCTGTTATATCATCTGTCATGTCACAGAAAGTTTAAATTTGCAAAATCCAAATGGCCATCATCTTCCAAGATACACAAAGAGGCAATACCACCACTGTTACTGGAAATCATCATCACATGTTAGTGCTCCCTTCTTGGCTGCACATAGAGTTGGCAATTCAGACTTGTAAGTAGAAGTCCAAAACTTGACATTTTAATAAATAAAGCTGTAACTTCACAGTGGACTGAAATTTGCTCCTAAAGCCAAGGGAGGAAGAAGTGATCTTGCCACCAATGTGACAGGAGCTGCATAAAAATGAAGCTGAATTTAACTGGTATAAATAGCCCATTTGCAAACAAAGTTTAGCAAGCGATAATAAAGCATTTAGGCTGGGGACAGACATTACACAAACTGGCTTAAGTGATCAGAAACTAGTTTAAACCTATAACACAACAGATGTTCAGTGCATGTAAGCCAGCTTGAAAATGGCTAAAACCAGTTTGACATAAGCCAGGTTGAAAGTAGCATCAGACTTAACTGATTTGGGTCAAACCGATTTATGCAATGTCCATCCCAGACCCCTTCCTGGTTTAACTTAAACAAGTCCCCCAGCATCCCAGATGCTTTGTAGCACTGGGCAGGGCTCTGTTCCAGAGAGCTGGGCTGTCCCCTCCCCTCTGCTCCCTGGCTGCAGCTTTGGCAGAGATAGCAGGCAGTGGCGTTTGCCTGGCTTCCTCCTGCCCACCCCCACACACACGCTCCTTGCTCAAGCAGGGATTCCCCCCAAAACAGCACCCACCATAGCAAGCATGTAGTATGCTAGCTAATGCTGAGAGCTGTCTGTGTATGGCAGGCATACAAAGGCTGGTAAGCAACAGGTAGCTGGTAGCGTCCCTTCCTTCCTTCCTCCTCGGAAAAAGTTGTTTATGAAGAATTTGAACTAATGAGAGGCTTTTGTTTTCTTAATGGGCTGATAAACACTGTGTTAAATCAACTCCATGCTGGGCTGGTCAGGAACAGCAAGTTGGGGGAGAGGGAGAGTCCCTCACTAATCAGAGCATCCTGCCAGGGCCTGGCCACATACTCCCTCAGCTCAGCACTCTGGAAGAGAAGGGAAGGCTGCTCTAGTGCCACCCTCCCCCTGGCTTCCAGCCTGAGCCACTGCAGGCATGTGTCTGCATTTCTTCAGTCCAGAGGCAATGTCTGTATGGTTACAAACCAGTTCAGCCTAGCCAGGTTAGACTAACCTGAAAAGAGTGAATCAATTCAGCCTCAGGCTTTTTGAATGTCTGTTCCTAGACTTAAATGTGAATATATGGTCACATCCAAGCCTATGTTGAGCATTGAAAAAGAATTGCTTGCCTTCTCAAACAGGATGTTAATCTGCGTTTACACTTCAGCATGAAGTAGTTTTGGTCCTGATGGTAAACAAGACCCAGTTTCACTGATGACTCGCAGTAAAAACTTCAGCTAATGAGACCAAGCTGAGCAGGTAAAGGGTTACAGCAAAGATTCCAGCCAGTGTAGTCTGCAATTTTAGTTTTGTAGCTCAAGCTGTAGAAGCACTAGAGGGACAGTCACTCTTGTTTACTCAACTTGGACAAATGCAAACAGTATTTATTTCCCAGCCCCCACTGAGAGGAGGTTCAAGCTGATCTAGCAGAAAACTAATCAAACCTAGTTAACCATAAATAGGAAAAATTCAGATAAAATGCAAGATGGGAAAGTCCTTGGCAGCGGCAGCTTGCTCACCACTTCTCAGGTTTCCTCGAAACTTGTAGTGGGAGAGTTGTTTGAGAAACATCTGCTAGTTTCTATGGCAACATATTGCCAAGCTAAACCTACCGAGACAAAGGTGCAATAAGAAGTTGGAAACTACCTTCTGTGACCAACACAAGTCTCTAAAGTTACCAGAGATAAGTCCCTGGACTATCAGCCCTGAACCACCTTGAAGAGGGAGGATTCTTTTTCATGTGCAGTCCTGGGCACGGCTGCTAAGCAAGGTTGCTGGAACCAGATGTGTAGTGTTTGCTAGGAACTAGATTGAAGCCACCAACTCACTTAAAACTTACTAAACAGGGTCATATGGGAAGCAATACATCTCACTAGACCCAAGATGCACTGTGGTTTGTGACCTTAGGGTTACAGGCTCCATGTTTTACATGCATCGGCAAGTCCATCTACCACTTGATTACAAAACAGGTTAGCTCATCGTCTGGGCCAAATTCCACATTCACACCATCAGCCTACATGTGAAGCAGGTGGCTAGACAAAATGAACTTAAAAGCTAGCAATGTTCAGAACAACCATCTTAAAGCACAAGTTACAGCTACACAGCACATGACCATTTACACTGAGTTAATTTCTGCCCAGACATATCCATAAGCCAGTTTCCTTCTGCATTTATTAAAATGATCCAAGCAGACTGCCTACAGATACCAGCTGACAGTCATGTCAAAGTGTCACTTTAAGAATTATTTCTGCTTCTATTTTAAACATCATGCCCTGCTCCTCCTCGCCCAACTCAAGACCCAGGTGGATAGGAAAATTTAAACATGGTCTTAAATTGGTTCTTTGATGTTTTTTTTGTTTTTGTTTTTAATTGAAAACAAATATGGTGCAGGACCTTAAGCAGAATTGGCTACTTGAAGGATTTGCCTCGCTGAGGCCTAATTTTAAGAAAACAAATGGGATGTTTTCCATGTGCAGTTGGAAGTCAGCCAGGCATCTACACAGGTGAACAATGCTGTAGCTTTAAGTTGGTTAACATAGTACAAATATGAAGTGACAAAAAAAATATCAAAGTGGTTTTTAACATGCATGTTTAATGAAGCCAACATCTGTATTTAATAAGTTAAGATACAATTTTACAATCCAGCACTTTATTTCCAGTTTAATTTTTGCTTCCTAGTTTACAATGCAGTGAGCATTTCACATTAAGGCACAAAGCACAGTGAAAACCTATTCCTCAACTTCCCGCAAAAAGTCTGTGCTCAAGGACAGTGCACCAATGTACAAATCCTACAAGAGAGAGAGCCATAAGTGGAAGCCTCTTACTACAGACAGGAGGTAAAACATCAACAAAAATCAGTGAAGCCAGTCTTCCCTAATCATACAAAATTTAAAAAGCCTCATTTGGGGAATCTTACTAACACCACAGTAGTTGGCAGTAAGGCTTAGCTATGCATTTGGAATACATTTTTTCTATTTTTCTTGGCCTTTTACAAGAAACATGAAAGCTACAACATGCAGGTGTTCATTCCTTAGTGCTAAGGAAAAAAGGATGAACCTTTTGCTTTTTAGTAGTCTGTTGCATGAGGGGGATTTCAGGATGAGATGTGTGTGCTATAATGAAGTCCTCAGATTGCAAGGTGATCAAAGTGGCTTGCACCTACAACAGTTACTCTGTTTCACAGCAGTACTATTGTTTTAGATGCTCTTCTATAGAGCTTTTTTTTTTTTTTTTTTTTTTTTTAAAGTCCCATCACTTGCTTTTTCTTCCCCACACCCAATGTTATTAAAAGCGCACCCTTTGGTCCTTTCCCATGAGCTGATAACCCTTTAAACTATGAACTGAGACCTCGTTATAACCAGGACTGATACGGTGATTCCACTTAATCCACCTGACTGGAGTTTGTGTCTAGAAGCAAAGATTCTGGGGGAGTTTGAGACCCAGTCATGACTGCATATCACTTTGGCAACCTGTGGAGCAATTGTCTTTTAAGAAGTTTCACCAGAAGCCCGACCAAATTAAAAACACTGTTACAAGCATCATGGGGGAAAGTTAGCTGTGGAGTTTTACACAGCATTAATGCTGGGGGACTGAAAGCTTCCAGGAAGTAATTCAGTCAGCTTTAGATCCGCTGGAAAAAAACCCCAAACCAAAAACCAAGCAACTTCCTAAAATGTAAACTTAGGAAAGCATTTATTTTTTGGTAAAATATTTTAGTTTGAGTAGTAAAGCAACTTATTGCAGGTCTTCATTCTGTTAAGCATTAAAAATGGATCAAGTATACAAAGGCACATATTAAAGTACCAGTTTTACCTCATTTCTATACAGAAAAAGAATTTGAACTGGGGACAGCCCAAGTCATATTCCATAACTAAATGTAAAGTCTCCAGTCAAAAAACCCCCCAAAAAACAAGAACTAATCAGTAGTTTAAGATACCCAATTCCATAGACAATTTCCAGTTTTCAAATATCTAGTCTTTAACATCCACAAGGGAAATTAGTGTCTCGTTATCCACATGATTCTCAAAAATGTTGAGTTACCCATAGACGGCACAGAAAGGTACAATTTAGAAGAATATTAAATAGATTTACATTAGATATGTATTGATATTTAAAGATAGAGTTGAAATACTTCTAAAAATAAAACTCTAGAATTTACTTTCGGATGCACTGAAGTGTGAGCTGCATATTGAGATATTGAAGTTTTGCAATAGGCCTGCACACAGTATTACTCTAAACTGCCATCACAAATGTAATACAAAAAGATTAATGCTAGAAGTGCTTAGGGAACAGTGACATGGAATGGACTTCCAGGAATGTGTTCTTCACCCCACTTCACCGCCAGAATGTAGTCGCCCTTTTCCTTGACGACATATGTTACGTTGTATTGGTGGTTGCCCAAATGCTTCACTGATACTTCTTCGCACGGTATGGTGGGTCCATGGACACCAACTAATAACATATTCGAACCTGCAGTGCAATAAGATAATGTTACTGGATAGTAGCGATTGCTCCAGAACAGGATCACCAACCAAAGGGGCTTAGTCTAGTTTAGCTGTGTATGCAATCAAGAGTCTCTGAAGCTTGCCTCTGCCATGTTCAACATAGAACAGCTCCTTATTGAAACTTTTGGACCAAACCCAACTATGGCGTCTGATGCATCTCACACTACCAGACAACATAATAAAGTGTTGGCTCAACAAGGGCAGTTTCAAGTAGCAATAATCAAGCCTCGGATTAAACTTCAGTGGCTATGATACTGTCACTGTGCAACCTGTATCCAAGTGATGACAAAATGGTGGGAGAGCCAGGAGGTTTCATAGATTTTATAGGCATTAAAGTTTCGCTTTAAAAACATATATTTCAAGCTGTTATACACACTTGCAACTAAGGCTGTCCTACTATTTCCATGGTAAAAGCTTCCTTTCTGGAATCAGGTCACTAATCAGGTTTACGAAAGTGCTTAGTGACGCACATTTTCTATACAGTAAAGACCAATTTTCACCTGTGCTTCTGTACACATCCTTCACAAAATGCATAATGCAACCCACAAAACAAACCTTAAGCATGCAGTTTTAAAAAAAAATACTTCATATCAATGCTGTAGCCCGGCTCCCTTTGGGGCTTCATAGAGTGCCTATCAGACACAAAACCCTGTCTAAACCAACAACTGATTACCTAATCTGGCCCCATTTGGTGGTCACTATGTAGCTGTAATGGATACCTGAATGCTAAAGTTACAATTCTACATTATGAAACCAAATTATCCCCACAGCTTGTATTCCACACTACTCTAAAAAAATTCAAGGTTCACTTCAAGGAGTTTTACCTTCTGTCCAGCTAACAGAAAAGGACTTGTTAGTCTTACCTAGAGAAAGATTTATGATTAGCTAGAAATTAATTCTTGGCCAATAAATTTCAAGTCTGCCATTCAGACTCATGCTGGACTCTGAAATGTATTGCAAAGATGGAACAGCCTCGAAACAACATTCTAGCATCCATACCTGCTTTGCTGCAATCCACAGAAAAAGTGCTTTTTTGACCCACAAAAGCCTTTGAGAGCCCTGCTCCCCTAGAGATCACTTTGCTGGCATCAGATGAAGATTTGGGAATGGCACTATAGCACGTTTCTGTTGATGACCTTGTCACAGATTCCACCATGATTGAACTAGTTTCGTTTGCACTGCCCGAGCTAACCAGTCGCTGGCCTAGAAGAAAAGATTGGAAAGTTGCAGGCATCTACTTTCTTAGGGCATGTAGAAGGAAGTTTTGAAAGAGTGAAAAGTTCTTATATCAACAGTCGCATTGAAAAGACATTTCATTTGCATTGCACCATCAACTTCTAAAAGGTTCCAATTAGGAACAGGAATCCACTGGATTAGTGTGTGGTCTCTGGTATACCCCAGAATTTAAACTAAGCCAACAGTGAATGAGACTAAGTGTGGAGGCTGTGTTCTTAAACAGGAAAAAAACAAAAACCAAAAACCCTTTACTAGGATCATGATAAAAAGCAAAAGGCAGTGACAGGACAGTTTGAGCACTCATCCTACTTATTTCAGGCTTCTTCCACAGTAGGAGGCAGCCAACTGAAAGCTCTTAAGTATACAGGTATCTAGCAGTTCTATGCACACTGCACAAGTGATGGTTAAAGAAAATTAGACTCTTATTCTCTGCAAACTTTATTTTGATTTGCAGACTGAGTGCTAGTTATACTTGCAAGCTATTTATAATTATAATGGTACATAAAGCACTATTATAATAGGTGAAATGGACTTATTCAGGATACATACACAGCCTAGGAGCCACACATCAGATTCATAGATGCTAGGGTCGGAAGGGACCTCAACAGATCATTGAGTCTGACCCCCTGCATAGGCAGGAAAGAGTGCTGCGTCTAAATGACCCCAGCTAGATGCATATCCAACCTCCTCTTGAAGACCCCCCCCAGGGTAGGGGAGAGCACCACCTCCTTTGGGAGCCCATTCCAGACCTTGGCCACTAACTGTGAAGAAGTTCTTCCTAATGTCTAGTCTAAATCTGCTCTCTGCTAGCTTGTGGCTGTCTGCTGAACTCTATATACTAACTAACCATATACTAACCATGCACTGTGAAAGCAATAGCAACCCAGTGCTTAAGCAGATACATGATATTTCAGTTTAAGGTTAATAGAGTTCAGATTTCATGAAGTTTAGTTGACAACTTAAAGGAACGCATTGTTGTGCTCAAGTCACTAAATGCCTTTGACTCAAGTCAACAGAAGAATGGGTGCACATTTGGAGCAACTCACTTGGAAAGCAAAAAGGTGTTCAAGTCTACAGCAGGGTAAAGAGTGTGCACTTTTCAAGCTGTGTTGTCTTGAACATGGCAGCTTTACAGATGGGTCAGCCAAATCACTGGCAACATCAGAAATATAATCTTGCCTTCTGCATTACACTAATTTTAAGCAGACAATGCAGGCACACAGTTTTACAGTATTAAATTAACAGCTTTAAAGTAACATTCTATGTAGTGCTCACTTTTCCTCAAGTTATTCTCTTTAATTACGTTGAACTCAAGGTATAATTAAATCAAATGTGAGCTACCATCAAATATAGGTGTCTAATATAAGAACCATCAACAAAAACAAGTTACTTTCAGAGCAAGGTCCAGTAAACAATGTATTTCTAAAAACTACAGTACATTTTACTCCCATCTCCTCTCTCGTTTCTAATTCCTTTCTCCATTAGCAGTTTGTCATTCAGTGAAGGACAAGCTGTCAAAGTAGGTGCACATGTACTGCCCAAATATTTAACCTGCTTTGGGATAAGATCTCTCATCTAGAACACTAGTAGGAAAAATGTTTTGTCCCTCATGGTCAACACTAGATTCCAAAAACAAAATTGATAAGGTAGAAATTGCCACGGCAATCAAGGAAAGCTAGTTAGGAGTACTAACAATACTATCGTTAGTATTTTTACCTGTAACTTTGGCCTTGAAAGGGCTGCCCACTATGTGGTTAGGCCCTCCATATTTAATTCCAATAAGATAGTTTCCTGGTGCCATGGGTGTGTACATCACTTGGTAACCCTCTGGAGTTTCCTGGCAGTCCATTTTGACTTTTGATGGTCCTTCAATTGTAACAGAGAGGGTACCTGGACCGGCTTTGGTTGTGTTTATGAAAAACTCTGACTGTAATCCTGAAAGGCAGTTTAGCACAAAAACAAATCACTTCTCATGTTCCATTTGAATGCTACAATATTTGTACAATTATAAACAGGCATAAACCAGGAATTTTTGATACCAAGAGGCAAGACCATGGAGTTATAAAGCCCAGTCCCATCTTCCAATTGGCATACTGAAGAGTCTTCTTTCTGAACTTCCAGTTATCTTGAACATAAAATACACTAGAGACAGGAGGCAAGGATCCTGGGGCCCAGACTCTACTGTCCCTCCAAGTTCACAATGAAAATTCACATTCGTTCCAGCTTTATACCACCACAAGCAGCACTCTGCCCACTGAATCCACACTGTTTTCAGGACAACTGCTCCAGACTTTACAGTAAGAAGTTGCTGTTGCCACTTCCAATTCTCCCTTTGCCTATTTTCATGTGAGCAAGAAGCAAGGCAGCTATTTGAGAGCTTCAATGAAAAATAATTTTGCCGTTTTTTCCTTTACCTAGCCCGTCAGCATTAAAAGTTTCGTATTTACAATGTTTGCATTCCTACTTGTAGCCTATGCTGAGATGGCTTTGCTCCAGTGCTAGATAAGCATAACTTTACTAATCATGCAGTGAGATTTTAACCGTAAACTTATTAGTGAAAGAGCTAAAGGTGGTTGGGAGGGAGAAGAGTGGGGGAAAAGGAGTTGATGGGATAAGTGAATCATGCGTGATCAGGATAAACATCTGGAAACTGCTCTTACAAAATGGCAGGGTTGTTCAGACAGTCTGCCATAGTGGAAACAAACTTGATTTAATTGTACCTTGAGTTCAAAATAGTATGTAATTTGTGTTAGCAGTAATAGTACAATGCCACTATCAAGGTGATATAGAAAGCTTTCTTCAAAGAAGGCTTTCAATCTTTCAGTAGACTAATGTCACCTTTGTATTTTTCAGTAATTACCATCTTGAAGCAGTTAGAGCAGAGCTAACCATAAAAAAAATTGTTTAAAAAAAAATTCACAGAAACAGGAATGTTAAAAAGGCAACTAACAGCCTATGAAGAGTGACTAGCAATCGAAGCTGTAGGGACTGCTATAAAAGCTTGACAATAAATGGTGGAGAAGGTTTCTAATCCCCAATCTCCTCCAGTAGAAAGCAAACATGGTCAGCTGAACGTCTCTCCCAGCGACTGGCAGAACAAAGGCCAGGTTTCTGCAGAAACCACAAAACTCATTTTAATCTGGTATGCAGCAGCTAGTACTGGATTCTCCTAGAAAGGAGCCCCGGACTACTCCAACCCAATTCAAATATTGGATTACAGAGCATCTCATATACATGCCATCAGGAAGAGACAGATGGAATCAACCAACCTTCTCTAGGCACTCAGTGTAATTCCTATGTGGGGAAAATGCCTGGATATTAATGGCAGACATGTTGAACACATACAGAACTGTACATTAAATAACACTTCATGCTTTCTACAGCAAACAAGTATCACCACCGGTCAGTCAGTGTCTCTTCATTCCCAAGAACACTTTTCCCGAGACCTTCTCTTCCTTACCTTGAAGTAAGGAATTTACACCCACCAGCAAAGAATTCATTTTTCTTTCTCTGCTTGCACATCTTAGTGTTACACCACTCACTGTCCCCCAGCATCCCACTGTTCTACAAAAATCAGCAAATTCCAGGTAAAAGTAACGTTTCCTTTTCCTTATTCACATGAAGCATGGTATAGGAAGCGATTGCTATATAAAAGGGACTAGTGAAGAATTTGCAGTTCATACCTCCTAGTTATCAGAAGTACTTCAAAAGCAACATTATTGTACAAAAATCCTGCCAGACTTGTTTGAGGAGTTCCCAGGCCAATATGAACAGTTTAGAATTGCCAGTTTGATAAAGGGCCATTTGAGCTCAATTCTCCAGATCTAACTGATACATTTCAAATCACAAAAAACACCTTTATGGATGGAGAAAAATCCAACCTGGTCTGCCAGCAGCTAGCATCAAGGTAGGCTGTTTTATTTCCATGCGTTGAGCCAACCTACATATATAGCATGACTTTATTCCTCACTGGTAAGATTGCCAAGAACAGCATTAGCAGGCAATTGCTGCTATCTGCATTATACTTTTCCAGCAGCAAGTTACTGCAGAGAATCCGCAGCACGGGTAGAGAGAGAGAAGGGGGCTGGCAGTAGTGACATCACTCTGCATATCAAAATGAAAAACTAGTTTTACTTGGCTACCTACCAGCATATATGGACAGTTTAAACAAGCAACCAAATATAAAATCAAGATACAAAGATACTCCTACATTTGTATTTGGTTAAGAAGGGTAAGAAGCTGATTTCCAAAAAGGTACAGACCCCTTTTTCATTTGAACGACTGTTGAAAAGAAGCTAACAATATCTGGATAGATGGGAGGACAAGAATAGAAACACTGAAATGCCTGACTTCTATTAAACAGGAATAGTTAAGCAAGATTTTATGCCACCACTCTCTCTTTCCTAATATACTATGCACAAGCTAGGAATGTCAGGTCTCCCTCCAACTCTTTCTAAAGTATAAGGCAGACATGTAAAAATGTTAAGCTTAATGTTAGAAGGCTGCGCAAATGCGAACAGATGCTTGTAGGTGGTTCTTCACCAATATAATTTGAGAAGTAGCTTAATGAGACTGGGTGGATGACCAAATCTAAGCAGACAGCCAATTGAATATTTGCATTCAGTACAGTTAAGAGAAGTTTCTGGAGACCCAAGTTTTCCTTTTTACAGGCTCATCATCCTACCTATAAACCAGCTAAAGTTAAAGTTTTGAAGTCTGATGGATGTAGGCTGAACTGGCCTCAAAAAGGTTTATTTTATTTATTTTTTTACTAACTGGAACAGATACCCATCCCTAGTGCAAGATTAAAAAGAATAAAAAATAAATTTAGTGAGTGACTATCCATGTATCCTCTAAAAGATTTGAACAGTTTTAAATGCCTTTTTAAAAGACCCCTTCATCTTCTCTAGAGTTCTGCATACCTCATGTGTATGAGCTTCACATGTGGGAACAAAGCCAAAGCATTTCCAGAGCTCTGAGGGACCACCTAGGTTGAACTGAGCTAAGTTAAATTGGCACAGATTCTTCATGGAGTTGCTAACCTACTCCCATGAATTTGCGCTGTAGTAACCAATTTCCCAAAATGTATTAAAATACAATATCTTTGTAGTCTTGCAAATTGCTAGCTGCATCCTCCTACCTCTTGGGTCTTGTGACCAGGCCAACAAAGGTAAAACAAGAGAGACAGTTAGTTTAGCTGCCCAGATAGGGTGGAACATTTTAAAATTTGGGATTAAAACAAATTACAAGATGCAACTCTCTGAAAGAGCTAGGAGAGAATTCATTATTCAGGTAAGCACTATACAAGAAATTAAAAGGTTAAAGAACCTTAGGGGAGAGAAAAAAGTTACCTGTGATGCCACTCTCCAGGCCTGGCCCATACGCAGTAACAAGGGCTGGATTGCCTGCTTGTCCGGGCTCCCCAACTCTGACTTTAAAAGGACTACCCACAACATGGCTGCCATTAAATTTCACATCAATCGAGTGAATACCGTTTTCATGGGGGATGAAGCGAACAGCATATTTGTCTGCAACAAAAAAAATTGTGTAATTGATCCAGGAATCATGCCAGTAAGAATAATATTAACACATACGGATGCATTGCAATGCAAATACAGCTTTATAACATTTCAGTAAGCTTTGGCCCCATGACAGTCCGGTTCAGTTACACTAGTTATTCTTCTTTTGCATTAAGGTAAGACTTCAGCATTCCCGGTTAGGACAGCGAGGCTGTTAAGCATAATTTCCCTTATCTTGTTTACTTAGTGAGGGATCTTAACTGCCAGTTGCAGTGCACTGTACAAACACCCCCCCACACGTGTACATTTCTTCAGTCTTCTACTTAATGCATAAAATTGAATTTTGACTAGCATTTGGCTACATGGACCCACAAATATATGCATGAAAATAGAACTAACAGAACTTAAAAGCTCAAAAGCTTGGGATCCATTTTACATCTGGAAATGGGAAGCAGAATTCTTTGACTGTAAAGTTTACTCTGTTGTGTAACTTTAGACATCGAAAATTTTACATCTTGGAATTTCACATTTGATAGTCACTTAAATAGCATGCGTTTTATTTTCACATTAACCCCAGAGAAACTATTTGGTTTTTCATTGGCACTAGGATTTTACCTGTATTTTTGAAGGGGTCCCACTGAACTGAATTCAGGACCACATTCAAATCTCTGGGCATTGTAGCTGAGAAATTATATAAACACAAGCAGCTTCTCCAGTGCCAATATTATTAAACATGCCAACACTACCAATTACTTTGTAAACCTAACATCGCGTCTTTCCCGTAGTCATTAAAGATATGAGCCCAACTACTTTGTAAGGAAAAACTAAAATCAATGAAGTGGATGTGACACTGAACTTTGAAGAACATCTCTATGCAGAAGTCTATAAAACATTAGCCGATGGACAACACATTAAAAATAAAGCTTTCTTTAGAGCTATAAGAAGTTATTTGCCCTTTATACATACTCTGTTTCTTTACATCAGATTCAACTCATTCATCCAAACCAAATTTTCAAGTAACAGTATGAAATTTATTTTATCACTAATATGTAGCACTGGTATTCAATGCGTGTTGAATCCCTGCAGTAAAATCCCTTTCCCTGTGCTAGCACACTGCCAACTTCATTTTTATATTGCTTGAATTAAATTGATGAGGCAAGAACCCACACAACCCTGATTTTAAAACTCCTTATTGTTAAAATGCCAGGAAGTAGGCTTCTCATCATTTGTCATCAAGTAACTTTTGTATCTTTTTTAATATAGTAAATCAGAGCCATTCTGCTAACCAGCAAAGATAAGGTCAGCTTGCATGAATAAGGAAACTGGATGTTCCTTCTGATTATTATTGATTATGCATGGATATGCAGAAGTTTGTCCTCATGTTACAATGCACTGAGGTTTCATTCATACAAGTTCTTACCTGGCTCCAGTTCAGAAACATGACATTCTTCGACAGCTCCAGAAGGGCTATGGACTTTGGCATCAATCTTGCCCTTCGCTCCATTGAGCCTTATAGCAAAGGATGCTGGCTGATTAACTTTTAATCCAGACTCCTGAGAATGCAAGGTTCTGATTACCAAATTTCATTTTCAGTTGAGGTATACCAGTGTTAGACTCCTTACAGACAAAAACAGCTCTTGATTTAAAAATAGAGCACTAAGAATCGAAAGGCATCATCAGTCATTTGGCAATCAAAACAAATACTTACGGCTCATAAGTGTAAGCAAGCTGGTAACATTTTAAGAACTAGTAACTGAAACTAATTTATCTAGAGTTTCATAGATGTTAGGGGCCAGAAGGGACTTTACAGATCTCTGGATCCAGCACTTGGGCAGGAAAGACTGCTGCGATCCAATGACCCCAGCATGGTGGATGTTGAGATGCTTTTTGAAGATCGTCAGGGTGGGCAACTACCTCCTACTGGGGAGCCTTTTCCAAACCCTCAGCACTCAACTTGTAAAGACGTTTTTCCTTATGTCTAGCCCGAAGCAAATCTTCAAATCAGTTTATGCCCACTGTTTCTTGTCCTCCCCTGGGGGGCCTTGGTGAATAGATGCTCCCCCAGGCCCATTAGATAAGGATGTCTTGAGAAGCCCAGTTATGCTTTCTAGAAAAACCTATCCAACAGTCTTCTTTATACTCGTAACTGTCCTTAGTTTTGTACACCTACTGTCCTGGTATGAAGTGACCATTAACTCTTTTCCAAAGGAATCATGCATTGATATACTAAGTGGTATTTCCATTCTGTGGTGTGCAAGACAAGATGACTTGAAATAACAGTCAAAATAGAGGTATAGTTTAAGATTAGTTCAGGAAAGACTCAATCCAGTTATAAAAGTACATGTTTTTTTTCCTTTACATGTACTGCAAGATGCTATATTTAGTGTACCAGAGTCTTAGATGACAATATTTAAAACACTGAACCGACATTATTTCAGGCCAGACCAATGTTAGAAGCCTGAAAGCCAAATCTCAGCTATGCATGCTTCATAGTTGTTATAAAATACAGCAGGAAATGTGTTCATGCAAAGAGCATACTGTACCTGTTCTCATTTAGAGATCCTGAAGAGGGGAATAAATGCAACTGAATAGCATTTAAAATACAATTTAAATTAGGTTAATGTGTACCCATAGAAGGCTAATACACCCCGATACTGTTCTTTGAACAGCTTGTGTCAAACGTTCAGCTTTATCTCCCTCTTCAGGTCTTCATTAATTGACAAGAGCATTCCTGTCAAAAGTCTTTAAATGAAACACAAGAAAAACATCGATACCACAGTGACTAATTAACGCCCTTGTAACTCCTCGAATAGCAAATGCTAAAGAACTATTACTAGCACATTAGGTGTCAGCATTTTTGCTATGTAAAATGATAATTAAATTCTGAAGTCTCTTCCTTGGTTTAATTAGGTTTTGGTTAAAGAAGGCTCAAGCCCCTCCCACAGCAAAGACCCTCTAAATAAAGTGATTCTCAACTGAAGTGCCAGGCCACCAGACCTTTTGAAGGGTGCCTTGAGGTGCAAGATGAACACAGGCTTAGGCCTGTCCCCACTGCAAGGAAGTTAGCACTAATCTATAAACTGTTCTTTGAAACTGGGTGGCACTCAATTCACAAGCATTATGAAAGGCTGCCTCAAGTCCAAAAACGTTGAGAACCACTGCCCTAACTTAACTGGGTAAACAGAGCTATAACGAACTCCTGGATGCAACAGACACTTGCTGACTACTAGTACAGGGGTATAGTATATTAAGCCCTGGGTTCTCAGTCTCGTTTTCAGCTTGCCTGATTTTTTAGGTTTAAGTCAGATCTTTAATGTTATGTGTATTAAAAATACACACAACCACAAAAAAAAAAAAATGCATAAGTTGGTAAGTATAACAGATGAGCCCAGAATGACTACAAAGCTGGAATTCACTCTTGGAGATTTGCTGCTGTTTTTGAATGATTTGAGCTGCAAGTTTGTGGTTTTATGACGTCGGCACATGAGTGAATTACTACCTTGAAGTCACTCTGGGGCCCCATCAATTTGCCCACATGAATCCTTAGAACAACTCTTAAGTAGAGGCCTTATTAAGTTCATCTGCTCTGTCTTGCCTGTTTAGTCACAGCTTTTAGACATATTTGCCTACAAATCTACTCCCCCACCCCATGAACAGAATGGCTAATCACCCATTTATAAGACAGTAAAAGGCTAACACAGGCTCGTGAGTAAACCGTCTGAGGAAATCAGAGATGACTCCATTGCAGAGTCGCTGCTTCCCCTCTAGTGAGATTTCTGGGGATTACCCAAATGTTAGGAACTGAAGCATAAGCATGCACCACTTACACCTGAAACCAACTGTCCAAAAGGAGAGTCCTCGCTATATGTTCCTTCAAACAGGACAGTTCAAGGGTTGCAAGCCATTTCTAGCTACAAGTTTCAAAGTAGGGATTATCACCTAATAAATTAAACAGCAGGACCATTTTAGCCTCTGAGAACAAGGACGAAAATCAGTGAGCCTGTGGTAAATTATGAAGATGTTTCCTTATGTCTCACCTGAAGGCTGGTGACAGTGAGTCTGCGAGCATCATCTGAAGGAGCGATGACAGGAACGAGGTAGGGGCTTTCTGGAATATGATCATCATTGAACTTTATGGACACCTCATAGTTACCTGGAAGAAAACAGGACAGTATTTAAAGGTGAGCCCCAGAATGTAGCTAAGGGAATTCAGACGCAATTTCAGTAGAAGTTAGTTTTGGTACATACCAGGTTCTTGAACTACATATGATACGCCACAGGATCCATCTTTATGATCCTCAAATACAATATCTGCTTTACTTGGACCTTCTACAGCAATAGAGAGTCCTCCAGCTCCAGCTTCTCTTGTCCATATGCTGAACTCGGCTGTTGAATTATACGAATAAGAATCAAGAGTTCTTATTTGAAAAAACAATACATGCCAACTTGGAGTACACCATTCCTACACAGTGGCAAGGTAGAGTATATGTAGGTATCAGGGAAATATTGCTTACATACAGTATAGGTTAAGATACTGACAGGATGAATAGTAAAGATTCTTCATTAAGATTAATAAAGGCTGTATAAGCATCACAGCTAATTATCAGGAGACAAGCTTTAGTGATGCTCACCACATTTTTCCAGCTGAAGCCCAACCTTAAAGTTTGTTCTAGCCTAGGGTTTAATACACAGACTTTTTTTTTTTTTTTTTTTTTTTTTTTTTAAAGTTCCTTGTTTCCATCTACATTTGTTAAGTGGTGATAGTAACATCCTTTGGAAACTGTGTGCTTTCTTTAGTACAGATTTGCTATATGGGTGATAAACCAAGTAGAACCACTAAAGTTGTGCAAGCATAACCCATTTTTCACTGCTGGGTGCCTGTATTAGGCATTTGTACCAGTGTAGCATGCCTATCCATTTCCCCAGCCTAAAAAGGTCCACAATAAACCTATATTACTCATGGCATGTTTTTGGAAGACTGAATTTTAAAGCTGAAGATTAAAATAAAACCAGCCTTGTCCACACATGAAATACAGCTGTGTTATTTTCCTTAGCTTGCATTTCTCAGCTGAATACCACAAGAGCATAAAACAACGCAGCAACATCACAATTTTAGGTCTAATTGAGCCACTGAACTACACAGGAATCTGAAGAGTCAGTTTCTGCAGTGTCAGCATTACCCAGTGCATTGTTACAGAGCAACGTACTTAGCGTCTCTGCTTCTGAGGGGGAAGAGAACTCTGAAATTCTTACCTGGGATACCTGCTTCTCCTCTCTCAAGTCCTGGACCCCCAGCTCGGACTTTATGAGCTCCTCCTTCACCAAGTGGCCCAACAGTGAACTGGAAGGGACTGCCAGGCACTGGCTGACCTCTGTATCTGACATCGACAGTGTGGACCCCCATTTCTTGTGGTATGAAGCGGACACAGTACGTGTTTTTATCAACTTCAACTATTTCTGCGTTAGAAGTTCTTCCAGAGGGGCTCATTACCTGGGCTGTCATATCACCACTATCAATTTCTAAACAGAAAGCCAGAGATTAGCAAGTCACTAAAGCAGCCAAGCTGAATATTAAAAGCAAAATATGAAAGCCAATGGAAGTTCAGTCTCACTCCTCGCTGGATGGGTTTTCAATTGCCCAAGATGCAAGCAAACCTACTACTGAAGAGTTGAATAAAACAAAAAACACACAGATAATACTTGGCATTCAAGTGGGTCTGTGCATCCATGCTCAGTTTTACCAAGGCCATGCAGACCCACCTACCAATAATCTACTCCTCATGTAGACAGCTCATGCTGCTATGCAAGCATGACTATCATTTATCAAAGCCACCATTGGTATGAAACTGTTATCACGAAGGCCAAAAACAGATGTTCAATTAAAAAGGCACAGTGGTATCCAATCCATGATCACAACAGCTGTGCCATACACCACACATGCATGGCAGGAGATACAACTGTAGGACCGGGGTTCAGATGTGCAGGTGGAGCCCAGGATCCTGCACTAGCATGTATCAAGCCAGGTGCTTAGTGCTCCTGTGGCCTGAAGCACCGATTATCATGGGCTCCACGTTCAATTTATGGGAACCAGCTACAAGAGTTATTATGTTTTGTAAAACAGTTTTCTGGGTTATTCCTTGGTTTAGTGTACTGTTAAATGGAAAGAACATATGGCCGGGTTTCTACAATCTAAATAACTAGTTAATCATGGCATACGTGTAATGTCTGCCAGAAGCCCAAGTGATCCCAGTCTTCCTGACCAGGGCTCAGACTGCACTTCTATCATTGCTGGCTTACCACTACAGGAAATACTAAAACTGAACTTTCACATCTGATGTCCTCCCTGACAGACTAGACCTAGAGCAGAAAGTTATCTGTGGCCTTGCTTGTTCAGCAGAACAAAAACACTTGCTCTAGAAAAAAAGTGGGGAAGAAGGCATTATGAACTCTACTCATACTTGTAGACAACTCTTTAAAAATTGCTGATCAGGACAGCTGATTCTTGAAGAGTTAAATTTACAAGGCTTCTACAGTTTTAACCAGCAAGTCATTTAACAGCATCTAAACAGTTATTCTTTCGGGGCAGGGAGAGAAGCAGGAAATTATTGTTCAAATGCTACTGCACTGCAAAAGCCATGCATGATTAATCAAAGCATATAAAATTCAAAGCAGCATTTTGCAGTATTAATTTTATCAAACCGAGCAATCAATATTGTTGGAACAAGTTTAGAACATTGTTTAATCTAAACCATCTAAAATAATGCATTGGTTCACCATAAGAAGAGTTATTTCTTACTTCCAAAATTTAAGTAAACAGTGTTGATACACTTTAAAAACAGGGCTGTGTTATGATTAATCATTAATGGCCTTGCAGTCCTTTTCTTGATTAGAATGAAATCTGTTTGCACAGTTAGCTTTTACTAAAATCTCTGGAAGTATGCTACATTAAGCTTCTGCTTATTGAACATCTTCTTTTTAACATGACAACTGTTAAAGGAATTTATGCAAGGCATGCCAGGTAGTTAAAAAAAAAAAAAAAAAAAAAAAAGAGCACATTGCCAACCTCTGACTCCACATGCCCAGTGCTAAAACACACCCTCCATCCTTACAGAACCTGCATTGTGCAAATCAAGCTGCTCTGGACCCAAAAAACAAACTGATGGGCAAATACAGCTCCTGACACCAATTGGTCCATCCATGACAACAGGACACCAAGGTCCTCTCAATTGAGTCTGATGATTATTCTTCAGCTCAGCAGACATAAAAGTAGAATTTGAGTGGTAACAGAAGTGAGAAAGTTTCTCCAGAGATGTAGCCAATTGGAACCAAGCGACTAAGAAAAGGCAATAAGGAAATAAGAGTGGGAAGGGGGAAGAAAGAGAAAAAAAACATGAAAGGAGTTAAGGAAGTCAGAATGCAGCGGTTTTAAAAAGTGTTTGTAGTAGAAGTGGTAAATTTAAGCAAGCATGCAGTACTGCTACAGTAACGAAGCCCAACCTTTAACACACCCAACCTTGTCAGTATAAAATGAGCATTTAAATGCCATTTGCTCAATGAGGAAACTCACTGACCATTTTCCCATACCACCTTTTTGCAAATGCCAAGGAAGTGATAAAAAGGATGCAAAGATTGGTCACACCTAGTCAGTTTTGACAGTCTCCACTACCCTCACATTTGCTAGTGGGTAAAGCAAGAACTCATTTGTACAGAGCTGTCACCCAGTTCATTGTATACTGTGCCTGATGGCTTGATTTTACCCATGAAACTGCTTATTCCTTCATTTGGACAACATTAACAACATTGCTTTTTAATACCTGTAATATGTTTCAGTTGCATCATTAAGATAAGTTGTTTTCACCCCTAGCAACATGTCCAATAAGTCAACATTTGAGATTAATTTCTTCCCACTACATTATACCTACTGGGCTTGGACAAAGTGAAGCCTTAACCACGGAAGATGAGAAAGCCTACACTTAAGTAGGCTCATATAGTGAGTGATCTAGTTTACCTGGTATTTTTAAGTTAAGATCACATATGCTTCCAACAGTTGCTACAGATGGAGCCTGTCTTGTACGTGTGATACTCTCCTTCACTCTTCCTTCACCACTTATTTTCACAGTAAATGGACTACCTGTAAGAAGCACAGCAAGTAATTTCTTTTTGGGTAAATATTTGACAGATTGTAAACTTCAGGGTAGGATTGAAACAAAAGTTTTGTTATACTTTTGGTTAGCATAATATATTTGACATTCAGGAGACATTTAGCTGATAGGTAGCCAAAGTAAATATGATAAATGCATATAACCTGCATTGCTAAGTTTTGGCCCTTTACTCCTCATATTGAACAGTAAAGCATCTAAAAAAAGGAGTTCACTTTTCCATATTATATTGGTACCACTTGCTAAAAACCCCATGTAGTATTGAAGATATAACAAAATTAATGGTAATGCCTTTTGGATGCTCTCCAAGAAGGACCACCCTAGTTTTTTTCAGGGACAAAGGGGGGAAAAAAGTGCATGCACACAAACCCTAGTCTTAGGGAGGAAGCTACTACTCGCACATATTCAAGTTTCTTTCATCAAGCCCCACCGCAAGCTCTGAAGCAGTCTGTAGAAGACTGACTAGCCTCTTAACTGAGCACTGTCTCAAAGTACTGGCTCCATCAGGATTAAATTTTTACTAGTACACAGCTTGAATTCAAAGGAATTTAATCCAGGGGCATAAAGTCCCAAGCATATTTTCCCTTTATTTTGCTGCCATTAGGCTTGAGGAAGAGTCTTTGACATACTGGCCATGTCCTGGTTGAAGCAGGAATTCGGGCCCGAGTCAAACCAGGATCCACGTATTAATTACACTCACTCTCTATATTCTCAGCCAAGATTTTATCCCCTTATCACTGACTAATCCATTGCAACCTTTAGTGTCACAATGTAACCAGAGATGCAGAGCACTTTTTCCCTTCAAGGTGTTACTTCATAATGGCCCGTCTCAAAGCAGGAAGTCTAGACGTCCCTCCAATTGATAGCATATGGAAGTACGTGACAGGCTCTGTTACAATCTCTTACCTGGAATGTGCTCATCTGCAAATTTAGTAGATACTATGTACACACCAGGTACAGTTGGAAAATATGACACTTTGCAGGTTCCATCTTCAAGATCTTCTGTTTGAATATCTACCTTACTAGGTCCTTCAACTGCCAGTGAGATTCCACCATAACCTGCAATGTATTAGTTAGCTTAGTCCCAGGTACGTTCCAACTGAGTTCGGAAAAAAGCTTCACAGTGAGATAAGATTAAAACATTCAAAACCTTGGAAGCTGATTTTCACGGCAACTGATGCAGCATTTCAGCACAGGATGTAATAGTCACAAAACTTGAAGGATGGTTCTAGGCACGTGTGACCCAGACACATATGGCCCTACCATGATGACTTTAAGAATGAAGAGATAAATAAGCATTAAAATGCCATGATGTTTAGTGGAAGTAGTTGCAGGTGTATTTGAATCTTGGAAAGTAACTAGCAGTTTATGGAAAAACAAAAGAAGTCTCAACTTTTAGAGAAAAGTTAGCTTTAAAGCTGGCTTCTAGTATACTAGAATGCAGTCTCTTCCTACAAAAGGTAAAATTTTAAAATTAATGGTACTAAGTATTCAAGCACGCGAGAATCACCACCTAATTCACACTTTGCAGTTAAACAACTCAGTGTTTGTTGCTTTAGGACAAGAGTCCCAGTGATCCTGAGGAGGGGAGAAGGGAGGCACCAGAATGCTTTTGGTCTAGCTAGTCTCAATTATTGCATAAGAACTGTGGGAAATGGAGAACTGAGATATGGCATTGACCAAAAGGGTTCATTTTCCTTCTCAGGAAACTGTTCTGAAGCACCATTATAAAACAGATCCTCCACATGGTACTAACCTGCATCCCTTGTATCTACAATGAAGTCGCACATCTCAAACGTGCGTCCTTCTATCAAGCCACGTCCCGAAACTCTTGCTCTGCTGGCATCTCCTATCTCAGACTGGACCACCATGATGGTTACAG
The DNA here is from genome assembly GCA_030014935.1 of Caiman crocodilus. NCBI lineage: Eukaryota > Metazoa > Chordata > Crocodylia > Alligatoridae > Caiman > Caiman crocodilus. Next base: position 19,951,157 of record JAGPOW010003182.1, read on the forward strand.
GGCTGTTTGCCACATGGTTACCATTCTTCTTAATACTGACAAGGTGTTCTCCTACTTCCCGTGGAATGAATGAGATGCCTGTGGGACAGCGTGGGAGTACAAATAAGGCAAGCTGATTAATTGTCTTAAAGTGTCACTATTGATTAAAAGAGTTACCTGACAGATCAAGCAGTCTTGTAGCTGGAATGTAAATTAGCCTTTATTCTTAAGGTCTCTTAGTCACAGGGCCATTGGGGAGGATTCCATGCATCCAAGAGGATGGATTTACTGGTGGTGCCACCATGCCAATGGTAGTACCTGTGCCTCAACCGCAACTTAGCACACCATGTAAATAGTGAGCCAGGACACCAGCCTCCCTGGCCATTCAAACAAATGACAACTGACATTTGAGACCTGCATATTTGGTATGGTGGTAAGTAAGTCAGCAGTAACTGGAATAAGCTATTATTTTGCATGGTATGGGGAGTAGGTGCGTGGAAAACCCGTGTGAAATGCACAGAGTGCAACATTACCAATGTGGTTATTGGGTAGCCTTTTCAGAAGGCAAGGCTCATCACGACCAGATGGAGCTTTAATACTAGCTGTTAAGAGACTCAGATCTGTCTCATTAATGTCCAGCAAGAAGTCAGCAGCAGAACCAAGTTTAACTTGGGACCGTCTCCTGTTGTCATCTATGGAAAGAACAGAAAATTCCTGTGAGCATGTTGTATTACTAGATTTAAAAAACAAAACAAAAACAAGACAACAAAAACAGGCCAGCAGTCTGCCAGACTAAAAGTATTTAAGCACATAGTTTACCTGGCTTTCTTCTGTTTTATCATTTGAGCGCTCACACTCATTGAGAAGTACTTTCAAATCAGACATAAGTTAGTACAAACTGCCTAAAATTGACTTAGTCTCTAGATAAGTAACAAGTACAGAAGAACCTCCATCCTATTTGCTTCCTAAATGAATTACAACATATCTATTTTTTCCCCAAAGAAAGGATGGAATTCCAGCCTCCTAAGGAGTAACAGAACTTGTACAACTACAAAATAACCAAAGGATTTTTTCTGTTCAGCCTGGCAATGCTTGAAGGAGCCGATTAACGTCACATAGTTGTTGTGCAAAGATGCAGAGCTTTAAGCTCAGAGCACCTATATACTCAGCTTCTGAGCAAATGTAGGACCTAACAGCCTGATCTAGAGGCCTCCCTTCATCCTTTTTAACACATTAACCAATGTGAAATTGAAATTTCACTATGTTTGGTACCAAACACTGAATGAGATCAAGTTACTAGCCTTAGGTACAGGCTTAGGTTCATAAGCAGGTAGGGTTGGAAGGGACCACTCAAGATCTAGTCAGGCCTGTTCAGGGAAGGATCATCCCCAAACTAAACCATCCCAGCCAATCATCTGTCCAACCTGCTCCTAAAACTTGCCAAGGATAGAGATTCAACAGCTCCTCTGGGTAGCCTGCTGCAATGCTTGACCACCTTCACAGGTCTTAAAAGATCCTCTTAATTGCCAACCTAAAGCTTCCTACACTGCAGCTGGAGGCCATGGCTCCTAGTCCCATCCCCTACAGCCAGAGAGAAAAATTCATCACTGTACTCTCACTGCCCTTCAGGTATTTGATAACATGCTTCAAATCCCCCATCTAGTCTTCTTTAGACCAAATTCCTTCAGCCTTTCCTCATAATCCTTGCTTCCTAGGCTCATATACAGTTTATGGTCTACCAAAACCAACAGGTCCTCCTCTAATAGTGCAGCCTAGCTGGTTACCCTCAGCCAGCATTTGTGCATGCAATTATTCTGCTGGGCAGCATTTTGCTGCAGCTGGTCTGTGTCTGCGCCCTAGCCCCGCCTTGCAGCATGTCTGGAATTCCACCTAACTTGGTGTCGCCCACAAAATTCTCAGTCTGCACTCGATCCAATCATCCAGATAATTAGTGATGATACTGAGTAATACCAGAACAAAGAGACCCCTGGGGAACCACACTTAGTAGCTCCTCCCAACTAGACAGTGAGCCACTGATGACTCCTCACTGAGCACAATGATTCACTCATTATGTAACCATGTCACAGTACTTTCCTCTAATCCATTTCTTTAGCTTATTAACGAGAACATTGTGGGAAGAGTACACCAAAAACCTAGCTAAAGTCTCCTGCTCTCCCTGCAGCCAACAGAGCCTGTGCCAACTTATCATAGAAGGAAATCAGGTTGGACAGGTATGACTTACTCTTGGTAAGTCATGCTGGCTGTTCTCCTCTAGGTGCTTTTAAATGGATTCTTTAATGACCTGCTCCATGATCTTTCCTGGTATCTTTTCATGCTGACTAGTTTATAATCCCCTGCGGCTCTTTCTTCATTTCCCTTACTTAAAAGATAGGCTCTATATTAGCTCTTTCTGATCATCCAGGACTCCACCCAACCTCCAGGAGTTCAAGAGGACAGCTCATGACTCTGAAATTACCTCTACCAATTACTTTAGTACCCTAGGGTGCATGCCATCCAGCCCATCTACCATATGTATCAAAACTAATCCCAACGAACTCCAAGAATTTGCTGAAACTATGTCTCTGAACATTGGATTGGCCTGATGTCTTGAAGCGAAACGGCTTAAATGGGACTCTATTGCAATGTTATTGTACTCAAAACCAACCATCTGTAGCTCCTTCTGAGGCAGTTAGGAATTTGTTAGGCTGTGTCCTTCATACCTGTGATTTTGGCAGTGAAAGGACTGCCTGGGATATGCTTGTCATTGTATTTGACTATTATGCTGTAATCTCCAGGTAAGGTGGGCAAGTAAGTAACTGTGCAAGTGCCATCCTTGTTATCAATGCAGCTAATCTCTGCTTTTGAAGGTCCTTCAATGGCCAAGTCCAATCCACCTAGTACAAGAATAATTGTTAATGCCATCACCTGATTCAAGTTTAAACACACTTGGAAGGAGGCTCTCTTTATAGGAAGAGGGATCAATGACAGATAGGATGTATTCACCCAATAAGTAATGAAGCTGCAAACTACAACTTTTACCCTTCCAGAAAAAAAAAAACCCCAAAACCATCAGCAATATATTCTGCTACAGCCAACTAGAAACCATAGCAGAACTTCATTTAATCCACTCCATTTGCCTAATGAAACAAACAGAATTTACTTTAAAAAGACAGTTTGTTACCTAGGAAATTAAGTTTCTATACCTGTATATTCTTTTCAGCCAGACATTTCATCTTCACATCACTACCTGAACAAATAATTTCAGACCCCTGTCTTTGCTCTGTTGTATTGAAGTTATAACCCAGGAAATAAGGTTTGGCTGGAACAAGTTTACGTATGTTGAGTCTTCAATTTTCCATTACAAAAAAAATGTAATCAAATGGTCTACTGCTTAAATTTCAGCAGGCAGGGTAGATATGCATCTTTATAGGCTAATGAAAAAGATGCGTACACCCCGCTTTCCCCAAACTACAGTATTCACTTTGGGGGATGTACTAGGTACATGAGCATTTACTAACTATATCTGTGCATTTGAACCTAGGCAAGGAAGGAAGAGAGTCATCTTACCTTCACCAGCATCTTCTGTGACAATAGTAAAAGTTGCTGGTTTATTTGCTACACCATAAATGAGGCCAGGACCGTAAGCAGACACATTTCCACTGTTCGGATAGTTCACATAGAACTGTAACGGGCTCTCTAGGAAGAAGCAGCAAGCACAAAAAATCACATTTTTAGGATTGAAAAGGCTTTTGTTGAACTGTATTAAAATTCTCCAAACAAAACAAAGGGTTTAAGCCACTGAATAAATCCACAGCTTGACAAGATCCTAACCTTCCTAAGACCATTTGATACCAGTACTTCTGGAGAACCTTACTTTTACCAGTAAATACATATAAATCGGAAGGTCTGCTAGACCACTATAATGGTTTACAAAACAGGGGTGTGTGAAATGGCCATATTCGATTCAGATTTGGCCCAAATCTGGAACAGCGATTCGATTAATTGATTCAGATCGCTGTCCCGACTTGATTTGGCCGAATCAAAATCTGAAGATTCGATGCGCTGATTCTCTGAATCGGATTTGGGCATAGACACCGTTTTAAATGTTTCTTCTACATACCTCAAGGTACCAGATGGCTCATGAACGTTGCGAGGCTGGGACGGATTGAGTGTGCTACAGGAGTGTGGGGGACACCACCCATGTGTTCAGTGGTGAACCCAGAAATGGACTGGAAGTACTTCTGGTTCACTCCTGGATCTATGCTCCCTTGGATGCAGACTAGTTTACTTTTCTGCAAACTCATCTCGCATATAATTCTTAAAATTCCTCAAAATAATGAATTACAACACTGACCAAATATTGCTTGTTTTAAAGTAGCCATGGCACTATGGTGCACTCCTTTATAACTTGCAAAATGGTGTAAGACAATACAGTAGCTTGTTCAATTACCAGCTAGTGCTTGAGAATTCAAGCTATAGTAGTTGGCAGATTTTGAATACTAAAGTTACATACTAAAGCAAGAGTTTCAGGAAGCAGTTTATTAGCCACAGATCAAATGTTTTACAGCTGAAACAAAACGAACAAAAAAATTAGGAGGCTTGTTTGTCCACAAGCCTCCCATGTGAACTTAAGCAAATCAACATCGTTGCACATCAGTTTCCTACCTACCTCTACCCAGAACAGAAGTATTGCTCAACACTCGGGCTTTCTACTCATGCAAAGCCCACAGGATGCAGGTAATACCAAGTATAGATGGCACGAAACTCTGTTCAGTTTAAGTGAGCTGTTGCACAAGTTTAGTTTCTATAGCTCATGATCTTATGTATAAAAGAACAGCTCAATTCATAAAGTGTTAAAAGAAGACTTATTTATAACAACCTCTTTTAAACGAGCTGCAAGTTTTGGAATTTTACATCTTGTTTCCCATGATTCTGATGAAGTAGGCAGAGTTAGCTTGAACAGAAGTGTGCATGGGGCAACCGATACACATCACCCAATTTATGAAACCAGATTAGGAGTTCCAGGATAATAACTGGAGACTTTAGAGGAAAATGCTGATTTAAGGGGGGAGGGTGTAAGGGGGAATTCATACAATCCTGGAGTATGAAAGATGAACGTAATATAGATGTGGTCTTCTAGTTTTACCGCAACAGGAAAAAAAAAAAGCAAGTTCTAAGTTTCAGCAACTGGGTCCTTACCACAGTTTCTAATGTTTATGCTAAGACAGTCTTTAGTTTACACATGTACTAAGTACTGCTTTTGTATACCTCCAAAAACAGTACATTTCACTGAAAACAAAAAGCGTAGCTAGAAAATTATACGTTTCAACTTCACAGTAAATGCCACTAGAGCTGGTTCCCAAAAGCCAAATCCATTTTAGGTCTGGCTTGTAGTGCGAAACCACCACTAAAAGCTCCCCTCCCTACACTTCCTCTACCACTTCCGTTCCCCTGTGGGATGCTCAGAGCATCTGTTCAGAAATAAAACTGTACTTGTATGAGCTTCCAGGAAGCCTGAAGAGTAACACTGACAAGTCAACAGCACACTCGCTTGTGCCCAGCCTGTAAGAGAAGAATGGCACAGACACTTCTAATTGGATCCCACTAAAACAGTTGCTGTCAGGTACTCACCTGGAATATGGTTTCCCATATATTTTATGTGCATTTCATGCAGCCCAAACTCAGTAGGAGCATATCTGACTGTTACTGTGCCATCCTTGTTATCCACAATCTCTGGTGTAGCAGTCTTTCCAGAAGGCATATGCACTTCCCCTAGGAGAGAGAAGGAATTTGCACTAAAAAGAAGCTAAAACAGATTCCCATGCACTCCCCACAAAAAAAAGAGCCAAATTAAAAGGAGAACTAGGTAATATTACATTCAAATAGTTAAAACAATTAAAAACAACTAGCCTGCCAGTTCAGGTATAGACTGATGGGAATATCAAACATTTTCTACCTTAGCTAAATAAATGCAACGTAGAAGCAATGTATATGGTGAACAGCCTAATGATCTAGCATAACCAGTTTTGCACATAGAAAGTTTAAAGGGATATACATAATGCACATCTTACTCAACTGGCTTTTGTAAAGAGCTTGCCTGCAGCTATTTGGAAAAGGGAGAGAGATTTGAGCATCCTAAAGCAATCTCATTAGATCAACAGCCACAGATCGCAACACATTCTGTGCTGAAGAACAAGTGGGCACATTACTGGATTTGGCATCAGCCATGAGGAGCATAGAGAACCAGTAAAAAGCCCTTTACAGTAACAGTTTGCAGCAATCTTAGGTGCAGTGTTCCGAGAGCTAGACTGGAAGCCTAGCCAACTTGTTAACTCACGTAGGCAGTCCGTTAAAAAAGCCCGGCACCTTCAGAAGCATCAGAAGAGATGCTACATGGCCATCAGTAGATCATGGTCAGCCATCATCTGTGCTGGAGATTTTACTCCTAGACAAAGTCTGAGAGTTAAGCAAGTAGTCCAGGTACAGTAAGAGCTCTCCTCTAAAGGAACAGCTGATATCAGCGTACAGCAATTCTCAGACTTCCTTTTCCCTATTTAAAAATTTAATTACACCTCAAGTGCTTAGTGTTGTTGCCCTTTAGCTTACACCACATGCAGCCATATGTTTCAAGTGCACAAATCAGCCAAGAAGAAAAGGAAAAAAAAATGTAGGTTAATGTGTTCAAAGCGACTTTCCCAGCATATATTCTGTAGTCGTAAATGGTGAAGTGTGCTGTGAAAAGCAGGATTCTACTTGCCTTGCTGTAATGGAAATGAAGTGTTTACCTGTTATTTCTCCTTTCCTTACAGCAAATGGAATAACCATATCAAAGGGCTTAAATCCCATGCCATTCATGTCACCAACAGGAACGTAAGCTTCTTCTGTGACCTAAAGAAAAGTCAAGCCTTGTTAGTGTAATAGAACGAAAACAAATCTCTTTTTAAAAAAACAAACAAAAAGACAAACAGATCAACATTTAATTTTTGTATCAAGATGACATGGAATTAGAGTTTGCGATAATTACTGCAGAGCAATGAATCAACTGCTGGATTCTGCTTAACTGGAACAGCTGCCCAGTAAAGCCACCCATAACAATTAAGTTAGCATAGATCCAAATGGAAAAAGTAGACAATGAACATGGAAGGCACACCAGAAAACGGCAGAAAATATGGAAGACAACGTATGGACAAGACCCAAAAATTGCTGCATTTCAAAGGGTTTAGTTACTCAGGGCCTAGAAGAGAAGGCGATTTGAGCGGCAGAGTGATTATAACGTCAAGCAGCAAACGTGACTGATGAAATACAAGTTTCACGCTGCAGTTTTAGATTCTAGCCACTGCTTGCCATTCTACTGGGAAGGTTTCCAAAGTGTACTGCAAGGCTGAATTACTCAAATGGCAGAAGTGCTCTGGTCCTCTTCATGTTTGGAATGTTACAATAATTGGAGGAATCCCTTTAAAGCAGTGACGGGAAACAGATTTGAATGAAGCACAAAGCCCAAAAACTAGCTGATCAACTGGAAAGTAATGAATAAGTGACCACAGAAGACCAAGACAGATTCAAGCAGTTCCAAGAAGCAGGCTGTCACATCTGAAATGGAATGTAGGATGAAAAATAAGAAATTGTGTACCCAAGGTTGAAATCCAGGGGGGCACGCGCTTACTGGCTCCTGTGACAATGCTGCAACTTCATCTGCATCTTTAGCCTGGTTAGTGGCAAACGGAGGTTAATTTGATACCAAGTGCTGAAGGAATTAACACTTTTAGAGACTACATAAATGCTTGACAATATATGAATGGCCCTGTCAGTCCTTTGGTGTCATCTCCCAGGACATTTTGGGCATTTTTACACATGCTCCAGGACCTGGGGGGAGCATGCTTTAAAATCAGCAAGCCATGTTAATTAGGAGCACCCAAGCATCACATGCATCAGGATCCCCCGTGCCAAAGAATGGTGGCGGGGCACTTTGAACTAAAGCTCAAAGTGCCCCACCACCATTTTTCAGCATGGGGATGCCAGTCTACGTGACACCAGAGTCTGCTTGAGTGCATTTATCTCCACGTTCCAGCTGACTCTATTAAGACTGGATTTCCAGTGCATCAGAGCCAGTTCCCTGCACGTCTATAAGAGCCCCTTGATTCCCCAGAGGAACTAAACAATCCCCAACTAAAAGTGATAGCTACCAAGTCCACGAATTGGAAGAATATGGTTCTTGCTGCTGAAACACAATTTGTTTTTGCCCCAGTGCAGTCTCCCTTCCCACACACATGCCAACAGAATGACCTGAACATTAGTCTCTCCTGCTTGAGCACACCACAGAAATTCAGACAAAATCAACATTAGGTCACTCCACTTCAGATGAAGTTAAGCCTTTTCTTGCTTTGCCAGTTCATGCCACTGCAAATCCCTGAAGTGAAGCAGCTCACTGGGATTTTATACTGAGCTAGGGCCTATAAAAACAAAGTGATTGCTGTTTCACTAGTTAATCAAGTAAAACACTCATGTCAAATACATAATGGCTTAGTAAGTTAGGAAATGGCAAGTTTGACTGGCCTGGGAATAGGATCATTGACCTTGAGAGGCATTTCCTGTGGAATGCCGAGCAGTTGTGCAAGGAATCATGTTTCACATGAAAGAGTCCTCAGGGACGCTAGCAGCAATCTGCCAAGTTAACTAGTATAAATAACCAACATGCGTCTGGGTTTGAAGGACAGCGCTAGCATATCAAGCCTTGAAATCAAGATTAGCAGGACAATGCCATTTATTGCATCTACAACCACCAGCCACTTTTACCCCGTAGTATCAAATCAAATCTATGACTTCCAGCACACTGTGTGACAGTGCAACTATGGAAAAAAGCAAGTGTGCTCGAGGCAGCCTAGGTTGTTAGTACAAGGCTAAAACCTTGTTTTTCATAACACTAGGAAGAAATGCCGAGACATGCTGTTTTGCCTTGGAGAAACAACCAGTATTTTGACTAAGTTTGTTCTCCTTTCCAAAGTCATCCTACACTTAACCTTGTCCTGAGGTTCAGTGTGCTGACAAAATGGTTAGTTTCACAAACATCTTTTGAGGTTGTGTTAAGCTAAGCCTCATGCTCAGTGTTTTGAGGCTCTCTCTCCAATGGCTTCTATGAATGAAGGAGAAATGTCAAAGCCTCCATCTTAGTGCATCATATGGAGACCCCCCCCCCTTAAAAAAAGACCTCTAAGTGACCTTTAGTTGGCAGTTGCACAAAGTATTTATAAAAAGATGATTGGGCAAGTATAGCATGTTCAACAGATTAGATAACTAGCTGTTCTTAATTAGAAAAATTATAAATATTGTTTGCTTGACAAGTCAGATGGGTAATATGGATATATAGCAAAAAAAAAAGTACCAAAACCATGGATAGTAACTTTACAAAAATGTCTTACCATTACAGTAAACGGGCTGTTAGGAATATCCACTCCACCAAAACGGACATAAATCACATAGGTTCCTGGCTTAGCAGCAGTGTAAAAGATATCGTAAGTCCCATCCTCATTTTCAATAACATCTGCTTCAGCTTCTGTACCATCAGGTGTCAAAACTGTGCAAGTTACTTTCCCTTTCCCTGCAGATTTAGCATCTACTACAAAACCAACTTCCTCACCAGTCTTCACAGTGGATGCAATGCCAGGACCTGGAAGGCAATTTGGATTACAGGAAGTGTTTGGAGTCACTCCCTCAGTCAGGTTCTTCTAGTAAGTGTAACACAGAGGTCAATACTCTATTAGAGAAACAAGTGCTAAACAATGAAAACATGCTAACTAAAAAGGACATGGTAATGTCGTCACAAGGCCAGTTCTGTAGTGTTATGAGCTGCAGTGCTCTTCATAAAAAGCTATAGTTCCAGGAAGCATGCTTTACTTTTTTTACACCACTCGTGTATTCCAAAACACCATCTCCGATACAAAGTCCAACTTTAAAGCCTAGTCTTCTACAGCTTAGTAAAGTAGACAGGGCAAGGAAACATTGGAATAAACTTTGGTGGAAAAGCCACCAACTTTGCTTTTACCATATAACCTAAAGCTCTTAATAAAACCTTAGAGAACACTCCACACCAAGCCAAGTAGCACTTTGCCTTTTATTGCTTAAGCCATGGGCTTCATGATGGCTCAATGAAATAAAATAAAAATGCTACCTAGACTGACTTAGACTATAATTAAGAAGTGGGACACATTCATAATAGATGACCATGTTTCCTTCTAGGTTAATTGTGGAGGGTCTTTACTGCTCGACCAAGTACCCGCATTTGAAGTTGCTACATTCTGAGGTCCTTTCTGGTATACTTAAGGAGTCCACCACCAACATGCACCAGACAAATTCAGGTTTTAAAAGGAGGTTATGACTTGTGAACCAGGGCACGATACAAATCTCACATCTCAGATTTGCAGTACATTTAGGACACTGCTTTTAAGCACAAAAGGCTGACATTTGTTGCTGACTTCAGCCTATTCAAAACAGTTAGCTTTTGGTTAGTTCCATGTAATATATTTCAGCATTTCTTCTCTGGAGAAGACATTAAGGCTTATCCAGAAAGATCCTACGCTTTCATCTTTGAAGTCAAAAAGAGATGCTACATTTAAGCCAACATCTGAAAAATCCTGTTGATACAACTTTGCTGCTGTTCTCAGCCATGCTGCGTAAATCACCAAATCATGCAGCAGCACGGCTCAAGAAACTCATGCTTTTACTTCAATTCTGAATGCGATACCTGCTGTACATCTGCTTCAGCCGTGACAAAAACCCAAGGCAGTTATTTTAAAAGCTTGCAAGTGTCAGAGCTCATAAAAACCTCCCTCCCCAGATTCTGGATGCCAGCTTGCACTAGTTTGAGCTGGAAAGGTTTTACTAAGACTCAAGTCAATCTTGCTAGGAAACTCTTCACAGCACTGTGCCTCTTTACCTTTTAAATGCACAAATGAAAGGCAGTTCCCTTTACTTACCAAGACAGACCCAAAAGGGAAAGCCCAGAATCTGGACCTTAGCTGCCCCGGCAGGAAGCAGCGCCTCCTGCCCCGGGGCTCGCGCAGGCGGGGATTCTACGCCCGGCAGTTTAGAAGCTTCAGATCTTTACATTCAAGCCTTACGGACGGCAACTTCAAACAGAGAGCTTCGTCTCTGTACAGTGCCTAGCACAAAGTCCTTTGCTCGTTAATGTAAGTGTTGTCAACTTAAACTCATAACAACTTCTTCAGTCACAGCCCCCATCCACAAGTTCTCAGCAAAACTCCATGTAATGCTACAGATGCAGCCCAAAGACATCTAACAGGCCGCTAAAGGGTTTTGCTTAAGGACATTCTCTTGCCAAGGTTAAAGCAGCAAGCCTTCTCCCTACAAACATGGCTTTGGGGATGACCAATCCTGTTGAAAATGGCTTCTAAAAAAACCACTTTGGGACACAAATTACTAAAGTCCTTGGTGCCTGCTACAGAAGACAGCTACTTAGATGCCATGTTTATTTCCCGCAAATTTTTATTTTCTTGGCAAACTCCACCCCCACCCCATGAGCTTCTCTGTAATATTTTTGGTGTGCTGACCAAAGAAAGAGGAAAACACTTGTCCAATAGTTAATTTCACACCAAGTCATTTGGACAGACAAGACCTGGACCCTACCTGTTGCTGAACACTTGCTGGCATCCCCAGCTGGCGATGCACGGATTCGATAAGGAGAAGACGGGATCTCATCTCCACCATATTTAACACCAATTGTATAGCGGCCCGTCTTGTCTGGGACATAAGTTACTGTGTAAGTGCCATCTTTGTTATCATGAACATCAACTCTCTTCGGTTTGCCTTCTTGATCCTGGGGGGGGGCACAAGTGAAGTACTGACTAAGAAAGAAAATCCAAGTCTTCAGACCACACATTTCACAGACCTAAACAATGCGTCTATTTTAGCAGAACAATAAATCCTGTCAGAACCATACCTTGAAGTGTGCCCCAAAGGTCTCTTAAAAGCAGTTTCAGAACTTAAAAAGAGCCTGTTCCTAGTGCGATTCTTTAAGAGACCTTTGTAAATCTGCCAAGACATGACCACTACAGTTGTCCTGCATCTAAACACAATTTGTTTGTATGCAGACTGCAGATAAGAGACTTTTGCAATCATCTTACAATTAATTGCTCATTATTCAGACACAGATTTTAGGAAGTACTACTCATTTCCAGTATCTAGCCACATGACAATGGCTAATGTAATCCAACTTCAAGGGCTGAAGTCAGAACAAGGCTTCCAGGAGAATATAACTAGCATTAAAAAAAGTTTTGCAGCCAGCTGCTTCCTGAAAGATTAGAGACAAGTAAAAGCATTATTTGGCCTACTCTAAAGCTTCCCTGGTAGCAGTATCTTGTACCATTTTATGAGTTCAGCATGTTATACAGAGTCCCCATTAACCTTTGACTGTCACTACAATGGACATTCAAATGTTACTACAAGGAATAATAAAAGTGTTTACAACAATTAAGGATCTGCATGGACTTGGTGGGAGTAGCGCATGCCTCAGCTTCACTAGAAAAAGCTCCTCTAAAAAAGCAAGCATCAAGTCTACACAAGCACTGCTTCTAACAAAGCAGCTTTGAATCAAGTTTCCAGCCTAACCAATTATGAAGCACACTTCATGGCTAAATTTCAGCTTCTGGTATAAAATTCAAAACAAATATGCCTGTGCTTTATCACCAGCCTCCAAGCACCAAGACTGTACTGGTCAAAAGAGTAGAGGCTTGGCCCTATTATCAAGTCTTAGGACTTTGAACTACAAGGAACAGAACACAGTGCCCAACTACCCCCTGCAAGATAGCAGACATGCTGCCAACATGGCCTTTGGGTTTTTCTGAAACTTTCTTTAGCTACTGCAAAGTAGGAGGCTCTGACAGACATTGGTGCTAGTCAGAGATGTAGTGCACAATGGAGCTGCTTTGTGACACAGTATCACACTAGGTACAGCAACCTTAAAGGAATCACTGCAGCCACAAGACTGATTTGGGACCCAGGTGAGATCAGGTTCACAGTAAGGAGTTTCACTCTGAAGGCAGTTTTGTGGTCTGTCACTGGACACTAAACTCTCAGGCAAGACCGTCTGAACCAAAGCTTCAGTTTTAGTCAGTGCACAACCATTTTAACACCAGATATTTCAGGCCATGGCTCTTCAGAGCCAAGGCAGGCTGTCAGCCACCCCACGCCCATCAAGAACAGCCATTACTGGCCAACGAGCATGAGGACAGTTACTCACACTTATCTGCACAGAGAGAAGCCCTTCCCCGGCATCTTTAGCATCAACAGCAAACTCTACTGGTAGGCTGGCTGGTATGCCATACGAACTGAGACCTGGCCCACTTGCAGTCACCTTACTGGCATCATACGTAGGAAGCACCTTTACCTTGAAAGGACTTAAAGAAAAAAAAAAAAAACGTGATCTTCACCAATCCATGAAAACTGAACGCTGATTATATATGTGGTATCTTATAGTAAGCAAACCTAATGCCTCTAACAAAAGCACTTTTTGTTTGCGTGCTGTGCTTGGCGTCTGTTAGTCCCAAGAAGCTTTCCTGAATGGCATTCGCAAACCCCAGAATCCTCCACTCCTGCCCTTTCCACCAGAAGGATATTGGAGAAGACTAGTTCAGTTTGAAAGGAAGACAGACATTTAATGGGAGATGCCAGACTCACACAAGTGCATACAGACTGAATTCCAGCAGAACAAGATTAAACAAACCAGATGCTAATTTACACACACTTGCTGCATTATAGTCCTGGAAGCACATGGCATTTACTCAATTTAAAAATGCCTCGATGTACTGGCACACCCCACACACATCCTGAACCTGCTCTCAGTCAGTCAAGTAGAGAGTCTAAGAATTTCAAGACAGTTCACCCAAGCCCTGATGTCCTGAAAGTTTTATTTAAGCGGGAGGTATTTTGGCAAAATTCAGACTTTCATCGACTTACCTGCGAGGAATCTCTTCACCAGCATATTTAACTGAGACTGTGTATGGGCCCTCTTGCATAGGTGTATATGTTACCGTGTGAGTGCCATCTCCATTGTCAACTACATTAACAGGCTCCACCACTCCTAAAATAGAAAAACAGGCCTCTTTGTGAGCAACACTAGTCAAATCCCAGTTTTGGCACTGCAGAATTGCATTAGCAGTCTTGTTGCTTCAAGCTCGAAGGAGATCTGCTGATTTAAAGCTCTATGGTAAGTGACATCTTTGATACAAGCCTCTGCCAATGAGCAGTGGGCATGTATCAGAAGTCAGTTTTATATTCAGGAGCTGCCAATTTGAGATATGCCTAGCATCCATCACTAGCAGCCCGTTAGACTTTTTGATGATTAAATGGCACCAGCTGTACAATTAAGCCAACAGAACACCGCAAGAGAAAGCATGCCTTTCAAAATAGTTCAGGTTAGAAGCAATTACTCAAGTGCATCTGAAGCACTTTACAAAAAGAGGGAAAGGTTATAGTTGCCTGAACTGTCATTTACGAGACTGCAGACAGTTACTGGAATGCACCAGAGCTGGGCTTTAAAGCCAGTCAGTGTATAGCTTTTAGTGATTTTAGTCTCATGACCCCTTTTTGCATCTCATTATACACCAATTAATAATCAGCAGATAGGCAGAGACTCTTCCACCAACTCGATCCAAAAGACAACAGGTTAACAGAAGACTACAATTAAAAAGTTAAAAGCATCCTAAGAAAATGGCACCAATTACCTGATTTTATAAGAAACTATTCCACAGCAAGTTGAGCTAGATTTGGCATACAGCAAGAAAGCAGATCCAGACAACATTTCAATGTAAGCCATATATTAACAAATGTAGTAACTTTGGCTTTAAAAGCCAAGCAAAACTGGTAGTGCAGCAGTTATAAAAGGAAGTTTATGCAGTTGCTATGCAAAGCTTATAAAATCAAAGCAGCCTTAAACAGTTGATTCTTGGCTCTTTCCACATGGATTTGTTATATGCAGCAATTGTTATCAGCAGTTAGTGAAAATTCAAACCTGTCTCGTTAGATTCACCCTTTGGGTCACCCTTAAAGAACTCTGAAATCGCTTTCAATGGAGAGCGCCATGACTGGGAATCCGTCTCATCAGCTAGAATTAAAGAACCATTACTTAAAGGGCACTCATGTTTTACGCAGGCACAGACCAACACTTCTGACAGAAAACGAGACACTGGTTTTAGTTCTAAAACATTGGCAGCTCTATGTCACACATTATACACCATTGCTTAAAGTCCAAACGCGTTTGCATAACTTAATTTTTTCTAGTTAAGCCAAGCCCTCAAGTGGGACCTTTTCATGAAACAAAAGCCAACTCTTGTCTTGGCGATGAGTACTGGTCCAGTTACTTCATTGCAGAGACATCACTTATTCTTTCAAAAGAAACTTTGCTGGATCTCGCCACTTCCCCTTGAATGCTCACCTGCATTTCCTCGTGGACAAATGAGCATAAAAACATACCCCACATGGCCTAATACTGGTCTGTTAGTCGAGAAGTCTAGTTTTGTTACCACTAGTCTACTACAACTATCTCAAGAAAAGTGGTTTCCTCTAAGCCTCAATTTCCCCCCCCATCCAGTGATAAATATTACTTGATTGCCTTTGAATTACTTACACATCTATAGATAGAAAGCACTGTTAGGGCCACATATTTGGTTTTCCTTTTGCAGGGCATTGGGATAGATGCCAAGTCTCCTTACTAAGTCACTTAAGTTCATCTGCTGTACTGATATCAATAGCTTAAAAAATGTATCATGCAGAAAATGGCAATTAAACGTAGGCATTCAGTAAATGGTGGATCACCATCATAACTGATCTAGGTAAGCATAAAGACGTTAGTCAGCTGTGCCTGAAGACTATTTCAAAAAGGTGTTTTCATGATAATTTAACTCCCATTAAAACAGAAGTTTAAGGAACAAGTTATTCTCTAAGAAGTATGCTCTAGTTAAGATAACAGAAACCAAACTTTTTCAGTCCCTATTATTTCAAGGGATTTTAGTGCTTTTTTCCCCTCTCCTCACAAGAAAGGATTAGGCTAGACCATTTCATCTATTCAAGTTCTTCTGAGCTGATCAACAGGCTAACCTCTCATGGCTATGAATTCTTCTAGCACTTAGTTTATTAGCTTGGCCTTGCACCATAATTCCTGTACAGAGAAACAAGAGGGGTGCTATTAAAAAAAAAAAAAGAGCACAGAAAAATTTCTGAAACCATTATATCAATAAGTTTAGAATATATGGGCATGACTTGCGACTGTCTACTAGTAAAGCTATGCAAGAAGTTCTGCAGAACAGAATTTCCAATTTCTAAGCAGAAAAAAGGCAATTTGCTTTTTATCCAGTAATTTTTGGTTCTCATCAAGTTTTCCAGCTCGAGTAATGTCCATCACATCTTTCAGAAAACAAAGCCAGACACCTTGCTTCACTGCATCTTAGAAACAACCCTTAATGCTTACCTACTGAGAGGTATACTTCTCAGAAAACTTTAAGCCCATTGTAACCTCTCTCCTTCCTCCATAACTTTAGATGAAGATACCGAGAGTGACAAGTACTGCACTGGGTATCAAGAGATACTGCACTGTTTCAAGAGAACAAAGTTATCAATGGGGCTGGCTTTGCCATAGGAGTAGAATCCAAGGGTACAGCCTATTTGATCATCATAAATAACCTCCACTAATAAAAAGGGGGATAGTTACCTTCAAAATAGTCAAGTTATTGGAATATTTCAGAATGGGTAGGTCCTTACCTCTAAGTCCAGCCACGACAACCTCAAGAGGTGCTATTCCAGCCTTACTCGCATCTACAGTAAAGGACTGCGGCATTTTGGCTCTCACACCTGTTCCTAAGCCTGGTCCCACAACCTTTACCTTGCAGGGATCAATAACATCTTTCACAGGAACCTTGAAGGGGCTTCCTACCAAGAGAATACAATACAAGTTAAACGAGGCAAAAAGTACTAATGGACATATTTTTTTGGGCATTGACAGCTTCATCTGTTTATGAAGTAGAGGTTTACCATATCCCCGTTTTTATAGTCTTCTGCTTCCCTGCATGTTCTCTTTCAATATTAAAGGATAAATGCATCTGTTTTCCTATGAAGTGTATTAAAATCTAGGGCCTAGCCACACAATACCATCAGGGCAAATCAGCAGTACAAGTTGAGCTGATGCATGTTACACGGGTCTGGAGCAAAAACGATCAACTCCGGGGGCAGCTTCTGAAACAAGCCAACCTATATCCTGTTCATACTGCACAAAAGAAAAAGTTAACCCAAGATAGAAGCAGACAAAAACCTACACCTGTAACTTGAACCTTGGTACTTCCCAGGGTAAACTGCATCAGATTCTAGAGCTACCACTGTTCAGATCTATACTGTGTCTATACCTTGTTTATGTCTGTATCAGTGTCATGGAAGATGCACACACTAGCACTGCCCTACACTTCAGAAATGGTTTAAAGAGGTCTAGTTTGGGATGGACTAAATAAAATTATATCACTCGACTTCACAGCAGTCATCTGCATCAAGCACTTGAAGCACTGCTGAGTTTCAATGGCCACTGGCTACCGCAGGACTGGAGTGATGTTTCCTGGACCATCACTGGCTACAGTATGGGAAGTAAGGGTTTTTTTTAGTGACATTAATATCCCAGAACTGAGGCACACCACCTATCAAGCAAGCCAACCCTATTAAATTCTACTAGTCAGGTATGGTTTCTCTGCCACAGGCTAAAGCCCAACTTGCTGTTACTTAATTGTTAACTGAGCAAAGTCCATGACATTTGCTAGCTCAGTTTTTCAAAGTTTTTGTAAACTATTCTGCCCAGAAACAGCTCAAGTTTGTAGGCCATTGTGTGTACAACACGTCACCTGAAGTAGTCAGACAGCAGAAGTTATTGTCAATTGGCCTTAGCCTTGACATTTCATGTTTGAGAGTCTGACCATTTTTTAGCAAGATTACAGCATTCAGAAGAAGTAATCAGAAGTGTGGCTCCAAGAAGCACCTCACCAATATATACAGGGCTATAGCAAAGAAGAGACTTCACTGCAGAAAGTAAAGCCTTCACTTAAAAGAGATGAGGAGAAAGAACCAAAGAAACATCTGAGGTGCCTGAAGCCTACCATTGGAAATACCTGGGCTACATACCACAGTTTTCTGGACCCGGAGTGCTGGCCACAACTGAGGTTTCACTGCTGAACTTATTTTTCTGGTGACCCAACTCTGCCCCACTCTTGAAGAGTGCCCAGCTGCAAATCATTTGCTTTTCACATTCAAGAAGGGAGAGCGGACACAAGACAAGCCAGGAGTATGAAGAGGCCTGCAGACATCCATCCCTTGGAATGTTCCAAGTTACAAATTAGTGGGATTGGCAGGGTGGAGTCTGTTCCACCCGACGTTCCAAGTAAGCATGTGCATTATTCTTCAATACACAACCGGTCAAGGTTAATTGTGTAGAAATATTTCAGTAGAAATTAAGTTAACAATTTATCTGCCTTTTGTGTTTAAATTTTTGACATTATGCAAAAGCCACCATAAGTTCAAGCATGAACCGATGCAGCCAAATGGTACTTGGAAAGTTGCAGTCATTTACTACTGCAGCATTTCCACTTGAGATTTAGTGCTCCTTCCAGGTAAAACAAGCAGGCAAGTGCTTGTTTGGGCACTTCAAATGGAAAGCGTGTCTGCTTTTTGCAGGGACAGAATCCCAAAGTAGAGCATCACCTTTGTATCAATTAACTTGTTTTTAAGATGGTTTTGTAGTAATTTGCTCACTTGAGAGGCTGATTGCTTAGCCTCACCCTGTCGAGTATTAACAAGCTACTGCTTGTTTCAACATTGATTGCCAGAATGAAACAGAGAACACTTCTAGACTGAGAGGTCCCACACTGCAATAGTTTGTGCTGACCCAATAATTCCATTCCAAAAGGGCTAACCAGAGGGGAGGGTGAAGTCACATTAAGTTCAGATTTGGGACACCATGATACCAAGACTGAAGAGCCATTCTTTCAAATGATCAGAAGTACATGTAGCACGGGTACACAAAGTGCTTTCTTATTTTATTGCTTTGGGCACCTGTCCATACCTTTATGCTAGCTCACAATAGTAGCTAAAACAGAGTGGTCTGGCTTCAATTAATTTTGCAAGTGATCTTTAAAAACAGGGCATATTTCTAAGTAGATTACTAAAAATCCCAAGAGAAGCACAAATTTCAAAAGCCTGCTCAGTGCTCCAAACAGAAGCAATAGAACAAAACAGCCAACCCAGCAGCAGAATTGGCATCTACCAGTAAGACATGCAAGATCAGCAAAGAGCTTTTTCTTAAAGCATATCTATAAACCTTGGCTCAAACCACTGCATGCCATGAAGTTTCAGAGCCAAGTCTTGACTCCAGTGTTTCAAATAAGAAGGTCAGTTGTACCATCATGTCCAGGCAAACTTTTCCATTTAGCTCACTGTTGGGTTAAGGGTACCTACAGATCTGAAGAGCTCTTACCAGGTATGTGTTCTCCTCCATATGTGATATTCACATCATAATCTCCTGGAGCATAAGGGATATATTCAGCACTGCAACTACCATCTTTGTTATCTTTGCAGCTTATTTTTGATTCTGAAGGACCTTCAACAGTTATTCCAAGTCCACCAATCCCTGCCCCTCTGCAAAAACAACATTTTTATTCTTTCACATCTGCAAAATTACTATATCCAGCATATCTAGTAGTCATTGCATCAAGTAACTACAGGTTGACTGCATTTTACCCTAGATGTTTTGCATTTAAACTCATGAGTTAAAAAGCCCTGTTAAGATATAGAAGTTGTTGTGCATGATTTGGGATGGAAGGTGCTAGGTCAGCATAATTTCATTTCTGCCTTGTCTCACCGAGGACTTCTATTCATAGTAGTTCTAGGAGCTAACAAATGCACTTAATGGGCTGGCCTCACATGGACAGTACCTCCATGGACAGATCAAAAATAATCTGAAGTTTAGAATTTGTAGTAGTAACACAGGATACAGTGTTGCATCAAAAAGGCATGGCACTGCTTGCCAGCTACCATTCCCTCTACACAACCAGCAATGTTTACCTGGTGACAACAGTAAATGCATTTGGCTTATTTGTGAAAGCTTCTTGGAGTCCAGGTCCTTCGGCCTGTACACGTGAAGGATGACAGCCTTCAGTCACATCCACTTTAAACGGACTGTTTGGAACAGGTACATCATCATAAGTCACTTCAACTCTGTGTGGGCCTGTCAGAGGAAAATAAAAACCCAGTGGTTTAAGTGCAACAACAGCCTTTGAGAACCTGTTAATTCAAAACTTGTTGTTCTAAGTTAATAAGGAAGAGGCATCACTTCAACATCAGAAACTGACTGTTAGCATTACCTCTGTGTATTGTGCTTTAAATTTTATGTTTCTTAATAGCATGTTCTTCTATGATTATACACTTGAATGGATGAAGAGTTACAGTACATGTAACTCCATTCCATTGACTCCCTGCAAAAGTAAAATCTGGTGGCAGAGCTAGATGGATTTTTATAAACATGAACAACTTGAATTTGCAGGCAGTTTGACAAATCCATTAAAATAAATAGCTGCTTTTTTATTTATTTTCAGCCTGGCATCTACTCTCCCTTAGTGCAATTGGAAATAAGCTACCTTTCTCAAAGGGCGTAAATGCTACTGCATAGGTTCCATCAGCATTGTCTTTGACCAGGCAGTCTGTAGGCGCTCCAGAAGGATTTGTAATTTGTGCTTTGACATGGTCTCCTCCAGTCTTTGTTAGGGGTGTGGCATCTACTGTGAAATCTGTGGTAGCTTCTCTGAAGACATCTGCAGAATAAGATTTAAAAAAAACCACGCTCAACTCTAAAAGATAATTTTGTATCTTTTTACCAAAGTAAGTTCCCACGCAGAGTCTGAGTCAAGAGCTGCAACCACAGGGAGGGGTACATCTGCTTTCATGTTATTGGTCTAACTATTCTGCATAGAACCAGAAAGTCCCACAACTTAGGGTACTATTTGCCACAAACTCCTGTGGTAAATCCCCACCCCCTTTCACCTCAACAGTAACAAATATAGGTGCACCCAGATCATCGCATTTCAAAGCTTCCTACCTACCTTTCCCTTCAACTCCTGGTCCAAACACTTTGACTTTGCTCGTGTCCACAGCTGGGTCAACTTTGACTTGGGCAGGGAACTTTGGCACTTGTTCCCCTCCATATTTCATCTTTATCGTGTACAGTCCAGCAGTCAGTGGCACATATGTGACAGTGTAAGTTCCATCTTTATTGTCCTGAACTTGAACATCTGCTCTAGATCCAGAATCTGACACTGCTTCCACACCCAAGTCCCCAGGCCCAGCTTCTGTGCAGTCAACATTCAGTAGTCCTGGTTCGCCCACTTTCCCACGTTGAAGACCTGGGCCCGTAGCAATTACTTTGGAGACATCAAAGGGCATCTCGATGTCTGCTTTAAATGGAGAACCAGGGATGTGCACTTCTTCAAAGAGAATGTTTACAAAATACTCTCCAGGTTTAGTTGGAAGATAGGAGACTGAGCACGTTCCATCCCCGTTGTCCGAGCATTCAATTTTAGCTTCACAGGGGCCTTCTACTGTCAAACCCAGACCTCCAGTTCCTGCGCCTTTAGTATCTATAGTGAATTCAGCTGGTTTTCCAACAAGGCCTCCTCGAAGACCTGGACCATGAGCTTTTACCTAGGATAAAATATTCAGCAACGTGTCATTGCATTTCTGTAGCAGTTCTGCTCTGGCAGCAGCACACCACATTATTTCAATCTGGTAAATCTGTTATTTACGACTTGATTAGCAACAAATAAAAGTTCTCCGCTTCCCTTTCATGGGAGCAGATGTCCAAATTATATTAAAAATGGAAAATTTTCTATGCATTCTGTTTCCATAAAGTATGGAAGAGCAGGCATTTTCCTTGTCAAGCCTAAATAAGGCTGGCATTTGTACAGCCAAACAGAAGCAGCAAGGTGAAGGAGACACATTGATGCAGAAGTGCCATGGCATGACTTGCGTAAAACTCAGTAGTCTAACCCAGAGGTATCAAACGTAAATAGAGTCTGTGGGTCAGATCCAGGCCAGCACCACCTTCCAGCCCACAATACTACCTGCCATGTGCAACATGTGCTGGTCCCAGCCCTGCATGCAACAGAGCCCATCTGAGGCCTGTACTGCATGTTGTTATGTCCATGCTAGAGGTGCAGATGCCATATTTGCATGCAGGACCAGGCTGGCATGGGCATCACAGGTCACACCTATAATGGAGAAGACCCACATGCTGGATCTGGAGTGTAGGGCTGATCAAGGATCCCAATCCAGCCTACAGACCAGCCCCATGCCCTTTATCCAACCTGTGGAGCCAGTTAAGTTCGACTTAACTGGTCTAATCAGTATTATATTGGGAGAAACATTGCTGGATACTGCCTTAGTCAACTTTTGGCTAACAGGGCAATCATCTTTCAAATATTTAATTAGGACCAAGCTTTTACAGACTCACATTCTCACATAGCAACTTGGTTTTAAGACTGTCTTGAAGACCCACCTATCACATTCGCCACAAGCACAAGCTGTGGTGGTCAAATGAGACCTAGAAGTCTGTGAGAAGGATTAGTTGTTTAAGTTAGGTGGGGAAAAACCAAACCACAAAATGCTAAAAGCAATAGCTATTAATTTACCTTGGTAGGATCTGGAGGCAGAGCAGCTTCCACCGTGAAGGGACTTCCTGGAATCGGATGGCCATCGTAACTCACATCCACCTTGTAAAGTCCTTCTTCTCTGGGGATATACTTTGCAGTGCTGCACTCTTTGCCTAGAACTGGCTCCACCAAACATGGCACAGCTTTCCTCACAGGACTGGCAATATTAACATCCAGTTTACCCTGTCCACCAGCTCCTTTTGTATCAATTATGAATTCTTGATCCTTCCCCACCTCTACCCCTTAAAGAGGGAGAAAACCCATATTAATAATGCAGGATTACATGGGTTTAAAAACAGCCTACGTCCTGGTAATTTCAAGCTGTAGAAATACCTCTCTTACACATAGAACTGAAAGACAAATATTTCTTCAGCCAACATGTTTCCATTTCAAGAAGATTTTCTAAAAGCAGAAGAGCAAAGGAAAAAAATAGAGAGGGCTCTGTAACTGGAAGTCAGAAGCAAGACTGCCTAGACTTAGACATACCCTGAACACATCCAAACTAAAGATGCTTACTGAGGAGTGTTCCAAGATTCAACATGGAATGAGTGTTCTCACTTTACCAATTAGGAAAAATTACTGCAAGACTATTTAACTGGAGCAAAACGGTAAGCCTGACAAATTACTTAGCTCCATATTATTGTCAGCGCAAAAGAGAATTCTGCCAGTCTTCAAGAGGCTTTTAGAAAGACTCCAGCTGAAGTAAGATCCTCAGCCACTTCAAAAAGAACACCGCCCCTTTGTAACAAGGCATATCTATCTAAACTCAAGTTTGCAATGTTAGATTGAAAAAGCAATGCACTTGTTGATACGACTGAATTGTTTGTTCTAGTAGTCTGATTCCAGGGGTATCTAGCTGTTTGTTTGACTATCTGACTGAAGAAAAAAACCTATCAGAATTAAGAAACTAAAACAGCAGATGGGCTCCTAAACCCTTTGGAAAAAAGATTAGTTGAGACCAGGTTACTTATAATTAGGCTTCTCTCAGATAATAGTTTACCAGAGTTTCTAACTATCAGAAAGCAGTGCTTGCAAAATAGTAGTACCTACTGCTGTACCAACAGAGACTGAGGACTGAGTCTAGAGAAAGACCACTGAGGTTTAAAGTCTATGAAAGAAGTCTAGTTAATTCAGGCCTTGGATCTTTTGACACCAGGCTCGCTCTCTCTTTTTTTTTTTTAAACAGTCTTTCATTACAAGTGCAAAATGATTCAGCAAGCAGCTGAGTCCAATTCTCTCTGAATGAGGGAGAATTAAAGCTTAATCTCCAGGTACCCTTCTTGCAACTTAAACAATTGACAAAAGTTTGGCATAGTTTAAACAAAAAAAAGTCAAACTTGCCATGGTAAAAAAGTGTTACCAAGCATCTAGAAGTAGATACCTACAATTTTATGGACCTTACTTGCCACTACTGCTACCTTTACCACTACTAAATCAAACTTCAAATTAGATTTGGCTTTAAAACTTGGAAACAGAATAGATTTAAAAACTAGGCCTACATGAAGCAAAGCATCTCCTAGTTAGAGCCAGGAGCTATTTATGTAAAGCCATTTATGCAGAAGTACTTGGCACCTTTCATTTTAGACTGTAGCAGTAATTTTACAAGTTTAACTTACAAGAGCAGTCCTGCACATATCTAGCATTACAAACCCACATGGTTTTTAAGTTTTGATTGAAGCAAGCTCTCAAAGAGAATAGCTTTGCTCAGCGATAGAAAGATTTGTATGATTTAAGAAGGCCAGATTAGGCTGTGTACAATTCAGTGCTGCAGGTGTACTTACTGTTTTCAAGTCCATTAACTTTAATTTTGCTCATGTCTAGCGGTGCAGCAACACCCACAGTGAAAGGGCTCTTGGGGACAGGATCACCACCATAGGTTACTGAAATCTTCATTGGACCCTAACAAGAAAAGTGATGTAGCAGATTAGGCTTTCAACCATTGTGCGTAGATGCTTTACTATTCAGGAACTACATTTCCTTTATTCTTCAAGGTGTTTAGGCAGACAGTGGACAGACTCCAACAGCCCTGTTAACCTCCAGCTTTTTGCTTCTACAGCATTAAGTCTTTTTAGTTCAAAGCAGCAAAGGGAAAAGGTCTCTCTCCTTTCCGTCTATAGAAGACCATTTGAATCACTTGGCAAAAATTCAGGCCCCGATCTGTTCCCACCCTCCCAAGCTCAGGCATGACAGCTGAATGAATGACCCAGCACTAAAGACCAGCTATCTCATTCCATAGTATGGAGTGAGCATGCCAAATCCAGCCCTGCAGAGACTTTTATTATTACAGCATTTGAAATACCAAGGTTTTAAGCTGTACAACTCAGAAAACAGAGAGATTAATGCTCCTGTGTACTTTGGCTGGAATGCCACATAGTCATGGCAAGTTTCAGCCGAAGATGTGTGCTGCTTTTATTCTCTCCTACCACAGTCCATATTTTTGCTATAGTCACTGTTTGCTTACTTTATGTTTTTGGCTGGTTCAAGTCCCAAGTGAAATCATGAATGTTTCATACAAGCCTGTGAATAGCTTCCATGATTATTTTCTATCAAACATACAAATGGATAGCTGCAGCAACACCCCAAGGGAAGTAGATAGAGTTGAGTAAATAGCATTAAGCCAAGACCTTCTCCCTCCCTCCCCAACTACTCATGCTGTTTGGAAGCTAACTGCCTAGCAATTCCTCCCACCCACAAATTCATGGTCTACACCCTGTTAAGGGCACAGCTTGTCTTGGTGCAGGATTCCTACAAACCTGAAGTAAAATGGAGTTCAGATTTAGGTGAAATCTGCTTGCAGCTTTGCCTAGTAACCATATAGAGATGTCTCTTCCTTTTTCTCCAGACAGCCAAGTTTTCTCCCCTCCTATCATTTACCACTTCCTTACTACCAAGATCTGGTAAGCTAGACTTGCTGTTTCATGGCTTTCTGTACTCCCAGTATTATTAGCTGCAGCATGAAATGCTATGAGCGCTATTAAGTGCATCTACAACTTCTCTGGTCTCTATGCAAAACTTAAGACTGAATTCTAACAAGCAGCTTGGTGCTGCAGAATGGGTACAAGTCTCTAGGCCTCCTGTGTTCCACCTCTGGAGTAGACATGAAATCCTAGTAGTAGTAAGCCTGGATACAGGATGAATACACTGCTCAAGCCGTTTAGTTAAGCTCCAAATACCAAGTGTTCAGCTGTATACATACAGTTCCCTGTGACTAAGGAGAATGCAGTTTAGCTCCATGTAAGCCTTGAGATAAAAGCACAAGAATGGAGTTGTACTTTCAGGAGGGTTAGGAGTTGTTTAATATTTGATAAGCAGCATAAAACACAGCAATATGTACAGATTTACACCAGTTTCTCCTGCAAGGTTTATTCACTCTTCTACACAGAAGTTTCACAACTACCCCTTTATTCCCTCCTAATCTTGCTACCCCGCCTCTAAAAAGCACACATATGAGCTGTTCTGTGCAACCAGGGTATTATTTCCCAAGCATTACACCACCCACTATAATTTGTGGGTCTGACAGAAAGCTGGCAGAGTGCCTGCTCTTTTAGCCTTGCTAAATAATTGAGCTTTGCTAACTAGAAACTGCAGGCCAAGGAACAGCTATAGCTCTATAAAAGAGTGGTTATACGTGCCAGCAGTAGCAACTATTCTAGTGTATATCTGGAAAAGATTTGAAGATAGGCCAACTCTCCTTACAGCTTAATAAAATCCAAACTCTTTTACTAATGAAATAATTCCTCCCTTCTCTTCCCCTTGCCCTACCTCCAGCAATTAGCAACAACTGCCAGAAAAGTGTCTTGAAAACAGTAAGCAATGATTGAAGACAATGCTTTGCCTATAGTTTGGCAAACCCAATTTAAGAGGGCAATGCTGGTCTTCTGAAATAAAAATCAGATCTTGCTTTATCCTGAACTCAAGAGCTGTTGTCTGGTCTGATTCACTTCCAATGGTCAGTAGTTTGTCCATACATTCCAAACAAATGATGCATTATTTGCACTATTCAAATACAAGTGTTGCAAAGCTCCTATTAATTGCTTTGCTCATATTTTTTAAATTGCTCTTCTGAGCATGTCAAAACAGAGAAACCATAGCTGCACCAAATATTAGTAGAGGAAATTTATGCTGTACTATGAACATATTACTAGAGCCTTTGCTTAGTCAAAATGATTGTACAGAAGGGAACATTAATTTTATAGTTAATCAAAGCTAGAGGTCAGACTAGGATCAGTGGTTCTCAGCTTGTTTGGGTACCAGAATCCATTTGTGAACACTGAAGCCAGTCCCAACCCAGTAAATAGTTTAAAGTGCCAGAGCCCCTCACTTCCAATGCAGCCACCAACCCCAGACCTGGTGGCGACCTGCCTGACTTGCTGCCCCCAGGTCCCATCTCCTAGTGGGGAAGGAGAGGGGAGGAAGACAGACATGTGGGGGGGGGGGGCCCGCCCCCCCCCCCCCCCCCCACCCCCCCCCACCCCCCCGCCCCCCCCCCCCCGCCACCCCCCCCCCCCCCACCACCACCCCCCCCCCCCCCCCCCCCCCACA
>JAGPOW010003182.1:19978516-19993238 GCA_030014935.1 Caiman crocodilus
GGCCAGACCAACAAGGACAGGCTCTACCTCCACAGCCCAGTGGGCAGGATTCAACATGGGAGGGCAAAGCAGGGCAGTGAGACTCATTGCTGTCACTGCCACCAGAACCCCCGCACTAGCCACACTGCCAGTAGTGTGCATGTGGCAGGGGGACATGCTACCCTCACCTTCTCCCACCTCCAGCCACTCATGCATCGGGTTGTGGCTCTGCCCTGCCACTATGGCCTGGCAGCTACCACTGCCACTCGCTTCAGGCTACAGCTCTACCCCAGAGAGGAGGTGGGGTAGCAGACAGTGTCACATGTGCGCCCCACCCCCCATCCTCCTGACATGTCATCTGTGCTCCTCCCTCCCCTGCATAGACTTACTTGCAGGGAGCCGCTCTCCACACTGCCTGGCTGCCACATGCATGTGTGCACGCATATGCACATGGCACCCCCTGCCTCACTGCCCTCCTCCTGCTCCCCCCAGCCCCAAACAGGCCCTTGCAAGCTGGAACTCTGGCAGCCTGCAAGGGGAAACCTGAGGTTTCCCAGGTTTCGCTCTTTTAACGGAGAATCCATTTTAAAAGTTTGTTGAACCATTTTTTAAAAGTTTTGTTCACAACTCTTCCATATATTGCTGCAAACTGCTTTTGGGTCACAACCCACAGGTTGAGAAATGCTGGATTAGATGACCTCCTGAGGTCCCTTCCAAACCCAATTTTCTATGAAAGTCATTTTATACCAGCATGAGAGCTTCTTGCCACCACAACTAGTTTGCCAAACCATTCAGTTATGCTCATGGAACTCAGCATTACAATTAGTCATGACTGCAAAAGGTAGTGTAAGCCAAGTGTAGCCAGGAATCCCACAGCAATTATTTAACCTACATCTCTCAGTCAGTCATTACTGTTCTCTTCTCTCTCATCCTATTACCCTTTGCTTCAGGATGCTAATTTGCACACCGTGTTTACTGAACAGAGTTCTTTTTGTATGAGCACAGAAGCACACCAGAAGGACAGAGAGATATAAAATTTGCAGCCAGTTACACCACAAAAAAAAGCAAATGAAGCCAAAAGAAATATGTAGAATCCACTACCAGTCTAGTGAATTGTGACAAAAATCGTTTTCTTCTAGGGCCAAAACTTGAAACTGCATGCCATCATGCCAAATGAATCTAAAATTTGAAACATCTTTGGGGCTGATAATCAACTAGTTAAGTTTAAAACAAGATCGCATAAGAGTTATGGGAGCATGAAATCCACACTCTCCCTTGAGCTGAGTGTACTTAGCTGGAACTTGACCTGTACAAAAAGTTGGAGCTCATTTGACAGCAGGGAAGTTTCACTTTCTGAAGTGCAGTACGTAAAATCATATCAGATTTTGCATGAACACAGGTGATAAGCAAATGGCCCATTTCCCTTTCTTATTCTGATTTGCTATCTTCTGGAAGCATCAATTTGCTATTACAGCATGATTGAAGTGGAATGGTTTTGGTCACCAAATAAATTTCCAGAAATCAAAGATAACTACTGGCAACATATTTCTAATCACCCATTTCTTCAACCATAACTGTTCTACAAACCTTTTATAGCAATATGCTAATTGGACAGAAAGTGCCAAACATGATCATATCTACAGTTCTATGTTAATGATGGTTTTGCTGCTTAGCAAAATTAGGGAACTCAAGCACCCAATTCATTTACATATAGATACTTGTACTGCAGGTGCACCACTTTCCTTTGAGAATGGCTGGCCTACCTGCTGTATTGGGGTATACTTGACGGTATGAGAATAATCATAGTTGTCAATGATATCCATGTCCATCACAGCCTCTCCTGGCATAGGTCCGTTGAACTGCACATCCAGTGGTGCTTTCCCAGCACCCTTAGTGAATACTGTGAAGTGTGTTGGTTTGCCATTTTCCACACCTTAAGGGGAAGAGAGTCAACATGCTGCAGGTGCTGAAACTCCAAGTATAGCTAATATAGACCAAATATTATATATAAACTTATATAGCCCATAATGATCAAGCAAGAGGTTATAAGTGCTGTCTTCATTGTTAAGTAGAATCAAGCTGAATTTAAAACTGGTTTCAAACACTAACTTAGATTTGGGCATAACATGATCCCGTCCCAGAACCCCATCTGGAGAAAGCTGTGACGCAATTCTTAACATCAGTTCATTACTGCTCATTCACATAACTGAGCCATGCTTGTGTCATCCACCAGTGTTTAAATGAAAATAATCTCACCACTTTTGTTTAGTCCAGGTCCTTCAGCTTTCACCTTGCTGGCGTCATGTGATGGATCCACTTTAACTCTGAAAGGACTGGCAGGAATTTCCTGGTATACAAAAATGTTATAATATAAACATTTCAGCAGTTTTTGAAATGGGTAGCTCTGAAGGTAAAAAGGTATCTGCCTTCTAGCAGCAATATTTCTGTTCAAAGAGAACAGAAAAAAAGTGACTGGACAAAAATAACTCTACTTCATTGGAAGCTTTAGTCTGCTATACGAGTTTCTGTGAATCATCTCCAAGATGGCCCCCCAGCTTTACTCAGTAAACTACTATGTTGTTTGTATGTTTTTCTACCCCAACTGTCCCACAGCCCAGAGGCAAGGCAAAAAACCCAACCAATGTTTTTGAGTAAATCAAGATTAAGGAGGGGGCTAGGCAACAGTGGCAGAGAGGAGGAAGCAGATCAGGCATGGGAGGGGAATCAGAGCAGCATCAATAGGGTGTGGAGCTAGTTGTGGCATGCCTGTCAAAAAGGTTGGATGCTCAAAAGCAGTGGGGCCATTTTAGTCTTATGTTTCTCAGCTTGGACTAGGAGGCCACCCAAAAACTTTGGAAGAAGTTGCAGCATTTTTGGTGCTAGTACAAACACTCCTATTGTACTAGCACCAAAAATACTGAAGTATCATCAGTTCCCGAGTCCAGAGTGATAAAAGTTACTTCTTCCTTAATGAATTCGGGCAAATGCATAAGTTTGAAAGTTTTTACTAAAGTGACCAGTAAATTAAGCAAAAAAATGAAAGCTTTTACTTGCAATGCAAAGAACCTGAAATCTAGATAACTTAACAGATTTCAATGCATAAGCCAGTAAGAACTAATGTTATTAAAAAAAAAAAAAGAGAAAGAAAAATTTTCTGCATGGAGGGAGGAGGGAGAGAGAGGGGGAAGTTATTTTGGAAACCAATTACCTTCAACAGACCTACTGAGGCCAGAGGTCAAGTGACCCAAATGCATGCTTTCACTATGCCAGCTCTGCCCAGCACATAGTTAAAGTTTTAGTCCACAACCCACCCTGATCAGATTT
Source organism: Caiman crocodilus (assembly GCA_030014935.1). Lineage (NCBI taxonomy): Eukaryota > Metazoa > Chordata > Crocodylia > Alligatoridae > Caiman > Caiman crocodilus. The sequence continues at coordinate 19,981,820 of JAGPOW010003182.1, forward strand.
GCTATTCTTCAAGCAGGCCCACAAAAGAGTTCTTGAAAGCAGTGACTAGACAGAGCACATTTAAACTATGATTTGTAATCAGCTGTCTTTACACTGCCAAGCAGCATAAATTGAGCCAGCATCAAAGCCAACCACGTTCAGAAGCACTAAGCAGCAGGAGCTCAGCCAGAGATCAAAAGATGAGAGAAGAAAAAGGTAAAGCCTGACATTCTCCAGGGACTCTCTGCAATACAAATGTAAAGTACAAACCTCTCCTGCAAAAAGCACTTTGATAGTGTACCGCCCAGCAGCTGGTGGCATGTACTTCACTGTAAATGTGTCATTAGCATTGTGTATGATGTCAAAGTCTATGTCTTCTTCCTCGTCACTTATCACACGAGCATCACACTTAATGCCAACACTGACATCACCTAGAAGACAGCAGTAAAAAGTTGTTCAGAAGGTACTGTTTAACAGCCAGCTGGCTATACAACTGAACGTTGTTTTGATTTCAAGCCACCAGACAGACATAATGGCTAATTGAGCACCTACATAAAAATCCATATGATAAAAAGTTTAACCCATCTTTTGCTTGTTTCCCAGTTTATTGAGGAAATGGGAGCAGGTTTCTCTGCTGAAGTTTGTTTGTGCAGGAAATCATAGATACACAAGGAGGAGCATCTGAAGGAGTTCAATAGTTTTGCTACAAAGGCAGAAATAGTCAGACTATGTGTACCTTCTCCTGCATCTGTGCAGTCAACTGTGAAGTGAGTAGGCTCATTGGCTTTCAGACCAGTTCTTTCAACACCAGGGCCGACCACTTTCACTTTCTGAGGATGACTGCCTTGGCCTATCAGGACCTGGATGGAATAGATAGGAATTACCCCATACTCAAATCACATGCCAAACTAGTAGAGTCTGAACACTTAAATGCTAGACTAGCTACTACTTTTCCACAGCCTGTAGAGACACTTCCCTAGTCAATGTTCTGATAGCAACAACACATAAAAAGACATGCTAACTTGCTGAAAGAAGTATGGCACTTTTTAGCTAGACAGATGCTTTAAACAGGTAGCTAAAAGTGACAGCTTCTTAAAAAAAGTCTTAAAGAAGGGTGGTGTTCTACTGACAAGTGATCATCAACATGCACGAGGGAGGTGGAGCCCAACGTTGGAGTGCCTGCACATTTTAGAAGTTGCACCAATTGCTTCCACCTAAAAAGTATCACAGCTTTGTGCTTACCCTAAATGGGCTATTAGGTACATTGGCTCCTCCCCAGATCACAGCAATGGTATGTTTGATTGGTTTAACTGGAAAGTAAGAGCAGGCATAAGTTCCATCTGGTTTGCTCTTCATTTGTATGTCAATAGGACATCCTTCACCATCCTGAAATGGAGAAGCTGCATTAGATACGGTGACTAGACAATCATGTTCAAACAGAAGGAACAAGCAACTTTAACAAGCTGATCTCAATAGCTACAGCTCTGCTAGTGGCAGCCGACATACAAGGCCACCAGCAATAATGAAAAATATATGCAGTTAACTCCAAGTCCCCCCCCACAGATATTTGAACTGGTAAAATTTCCTCACGTCTAGATGTGGATTCTAATACTCTGTCAAAAGGGACCACATGTAGACATCCCCACAAAAGAGACTAAGCCTTATTGCCAGAAATAGGAAGCATTGAGTAAGGCATGTTGCAACCCTACACCTGAGGTACTTTGTAGTCTGCACTGAACAAAGCTAGCTATTCAGTTCTCGAGAGGTGCCATCTTGTTCTGAATTAAGCTTATGTCAAAGAACACGCCATTCAACAGGAAGGGACAGACAAGTCAGATTTGCACAGTAGGTACTGGGCATGTTGCCATTCTATAAACCTGCTGTAAATACTTGTGTCAGTGTATGCTAGAAAGTCCTTTCCTATTGGTGACAAGTTCCACAGAACTGGTTTTGCTTTTTACCTGTGCATAAATCTTCAATGGAGCTTTCCCAGCTTCCTTAGTTTCAACTGTGAACTCAGCAGGATTGCTTACAATGCAGCCAGTTCTCTCCAATCCTGGACCATAAGCCTTCACCTAAGAAGTTCACAGGGGGAAAAAGGAAAGCAAGTTTTACCATCCAAGCTAAATCAAGCAATTTAAAATAGAAAGCAGGATCCCAGCAGTTTCTTACACTTCTGGGAGTACCCAGGCACAAGGCTCACAAAGAAAAACATGACAAGACTAGAGAAGTTAGGATTTTGTCTACTTCAACAGTAATAAATACAGGAGTCAAGTCAGATAGCCAGTTTCATTTGTAGGCTTTGGAGCCACCTCTTCCAAAAACCACAGCTCTACCAAATAAAATTCAAATTTTGTACAAGAGCCTTTGTCTTACCTTATCTGGGTTGAAGTCTCCTGAAGCTGGTCGGATGAAAGCCATGTATGGACTGTCTTTTATGTCTTCATCATCGCACATAACATGAACAGCATATTCACCAGGCTCTTTCGGCCAGTACTTCACATCACATGAGCCATCATTCTTGTCATCACATTCTATTTTAGCTTGAGATGGGCCTTCAATTGCAAAGCCTAAAGGAAACACTTGTTTAGTCATATATAGTCTGGGCCTCCAAAGATGAGCTAGTGGTCACAAATCTAGGCTCACTAATCACATATAAAACTTTTCTTAAGAGTTTCCACAATTTGTCCATCTTCTCCTCGCTCGCTGCTCTATCATGCCTTTCTTATTGGTAGGTCCTGTTCCTTTCTAGACATAATGCCTCCACTGATGACATGTCCCCCTAAAATCCAGCAAGTATTAAAGACAATAGGAAATGTTCCTCCTCTGCAACTATAATTCTCAGATGTATCCAGAGCTAGTAGTTAGCTAGCAGTGAGCAAGAGACCTCACTGTTACCACTTTAGACCAATTATTGGGCAGTTAACCTGCATTTAAAAACACCTTTGCCAAGACAACTAGTACAACTTACCAAGAGAGCCAACTTCTGTGCCAATGGATTCCACCACAAAATCAGCAGATTTACCAACAATCCCTTCATGAAGTCCTGGTCCCCAGGCTCTTACTTTCTGAGGACCTGCTTCAGGACCTACTTGAACTTCAAAGGGGCTAGAAGACAGGCAGGACAAAGCTCATAATTAGAAAAATGCAAAAGATAAATCCAAACCTTCCCCCCACCACCCACCCCAGAGCTGCAAGGAAAACATATTTTAGATCTTTTCCATCACTGGGTCAATACTGCAAGCCATATATTTAGACTGTTTGCTTGATTCTTCTACACTGAGGGCTTGTCTGGCCAAAATCCTACAGATAGCTTGCAGTAAAACAAACAAACGTTGCTTTGGACAGTCCATGAATTTAATGCAGGGGTGGGCAAAATGTGGCCTGGGCGCAGCCTGCTATACCATTCTATCTGGCCCACGGGGCCCCTAAAAAATTTAGAAAATTCATATTTATCTGCCCTGGGCTGCCCGTCATGCAGCTCTCAATGGCTTGCCAAAACTCAGTAAGTGGCCCTTTGCCCAAAACAATTGCCTGCCCCTGGTTTAATGCAAACCTGAGTACTGAAAATCTGCATAGGCCTCTACAAAAAAAATCTAGTCACCTTTAAATATCTTTACAGTGCAAGCTCTGTTGTCTCTGGAATAGAAATAAGCCTACACATCCAAGCAACTATTTATTTGCAAAATACTTCTTGCTAGAGCTTCTTGGAAGACAAGCTTGACCACAGTAGGTTTTTGTTGTTTTGTTTGGGGTTTTTTGGTATTTGCTTGCATGATATCGAAGGATTAAAAAAAAATTTTTCAACTCACCTCTTGGGTACATTGTGTCCACCCCATAAAATAGTGACAACATATTTCCCTGGGCTGGCTGGATAATACTCAAAGGCATGTACCCCATCCACAAAGTCTTTTTGTTTCACAAGCTCCTCCAACCCCTCTGCAGGAAAAGCAATTCAAAGTTAGACTTAAGATGTCAGCTGGCAGCGCTCTGGCTACTCAGGCAAGTTCGTGTTTTCTAGTATTTACTTTAATTTTGTGAGAATAAAGATGCTTTCACCAGAAAGTCTGGTAAAAGGGGAAGTTAGTTCCAGTTGCCCTCAAAAGGGCAGAGATGGCAAATGTTTCCAGAAGAAACAGATGAGAGAAAGTGTTTTAAGTTTCCAAACTTAATAGGCTCCCCTATGTTTTATTTTCTCTTAGTCTGCAGCATGATGCATATCATATGTTAAAACAAAAAAGCTCAACATTTGTCAGATTTGTGTGACCACAAATATTTAGGGTATGCCTACTTTTAGTTTTCCTCGAGATGAAGAATCTTGCAAGAAAAGCTTAATATCCTGAAATTTATATTGGTACATCTGTTACCTTTTCCCCCAACCACATTAAACCACGCAGTCACTTAAACTATCACTTCCCTCATCATTAAAGGGGATACCAGATGCATCTAATCCAAAACTAGAGGATTTGCTCAGAAATTTACTAAAATTAAGCAGCTGAACTTCAAGTACAGATCCAAGTGAGTCAAAGTCTGCAACGGGGGGCACAAAAATCAAAATTAAAAAAAAAAAAAAAGGCACAAAAAACCATAAGCCACTTGCTTGCAAAGATACCAGGCATGATGCATGGTCTAGCTGGAAACAGAGTCAAGGAACTAGAATGATCCTGGGGAATTTAGTGAGAACTTTAAGATGAAAGTTTCCCTTCATCCAAAGCATCTTACATTTGCAATATCTGGGACTTAAACAAAATATCTAGGACAAAACAACTCTGTTTTTAGGGTGTCAGTACTTCTCAAAGACGTCACAGAAAATCTAGTTTTATGGTAGCAGAACAGCTGCCATCCTGTCACAGGAGCACATGATGTGAGCTTGAGCCATCAACTATTTAAGATGGTATGTGAACCAATGACTAATGAGTCACTGCAACAGATGACTGGAGAACTGAGGACTTCCAAGTCTCAAGCACTTAATTAGCAAGATTTAAGTCTCTAGTATTAGGCATTCAGGCTGGTTCTGCAGCAAAAGAAACTTATCCAGGCCAAATCACTCACGTGGAGCTCATGATAGACACCAGGCATCAGAAACTCCCTTAGAATCCTTGCTATTAGAGACCAGGCCATAAATAAGGATAAGGTATCTGCTTAATATCACTCAGCCAGCAACTACGATCCTCTGCTTCAGTATGAAATGTGGCAACTCCTGCCAAGAGGTGTCAAGAGAGATGTTTCATGGAAGACTAGATACTGTCCACCAGTGGCAGCAGCAGCACTAAAAGTCACTCCAATACAAAGCCCAAGTAAAACAAAGCATGTTGATGTCTGAAGGCACCTAGTCACCCGTTTTGTAACTCGTATCCCAGGAATGCATAAATGTTCTAGAAATTAAGATCTTTCTGGCATGCAAACAACAGGGATGGACCCACATTTTGGCGTACCACTATTTTGGGCTCTTGTCTCTTCTCCACAGTACCCCAAACAAAAACAAAGAGAGAGACAACTACAAGAATTTCACACACTTACTTGGTCCTTTTATGGTCACACTGATCTCTCCACTCCCAGCTGCTTTAGTGTCAACTTTGAAGTCTGCAGTTTCTCTAATCCGTACTCCTTTAGGTTGCAGGCCTCGACCACTGGCACGACAAGCATTTGGATTGCAAGCTGCAAGTGAATTTCAGACATGAATATACTCTTTGATTCTACAAATAAAATGTAGCCAAGACAGCTTGGAACAGCATTTAACTAAGAGTTGACTCAGGGCAACTGAAGTTTAGTTTCCTACTATGGGCAGTCTTAATGCCATTCTATACCCCTGGAGTGAACCAACACAGAATTGTTCTAGCTATTACACGGGTCCCTGGGGCTTTTGAACCACGGTGCTCGGAACACGGGGGCAGTGGCTCAAGTTACACAAGTCACATTTTTAAGGAAAAGCCAAAAAAAAAAAAGAGCCACCACGCAATGATACCTAGCTTGCACATGTTTGGGACCAAATTGTTGCCATGTGAGTTCCAGCAATATTAGAACATTTGTTACCATATGAATAAAACTGAAGCTTTGTTTCCCTTGCATCTCTTTCTGCATTTTATATGAAGGTCAAAAAGCAGTATATGAAATTTCACTGGAAGGGTATATTGTAGCGAGAAGCGTGGAGGAGTCCATGAGGGCCTCCTCCACTCAAACCTCTTAAGCCAGGCTCTTTTCCACCACCCCCCTTTCTTTCTTTGCCATTGTCTCCACATCTACAAATCAAACTGGGCTGCGATGGAAAGCGGGTAACAGGGTGGGGGCTTTAGTTCCCCATCGTCTTAGGAATGCCCTCCTGACTGGGAAGGGAGGCAGAGCCACTGTCCCTCTGCCCAGTAATCAATGATGCATTTCACATTGGTTGGCTGGCAGCCAAAAATCTACTGGGCCTTATTGGATCGGGTAGATGATGTCAGACAGACAATATAAAGCTAAAACTATCCAGGAGGAAGGGGTGACAGCCACGATGAAGACAAAGTAGCTGAACCTCAGCAGCTCTCTCTCGAAACACATGGACACACTACAAACAGCCCACCTCCAGAGGAAAGCTCAATCAGCCTCTGGATGATGCTTGTGAGTAAGAACTTGAGATCCAACTAGATATATAGCTTGCAGTAATTCAGATGTGTAATTAAAGGCTACCCAGACACGCCGTTTGCTAAAAAGGTATTTTTTCTGATATTGCTCTATCCTATACCCTACTCCAAACCTACTCCTTGTAATCAATAAAAATTCTCCCCTGTACCTAGTGTGGAAGACTTATTGGCAGAGGGTCTAGATTGTGCTTTGGGGTCCCCTTAGTCCAGCTGACTAAGGGAGACCACTATTTGTGCTTCAGACCAAGGGAAGCACCCCAAGTTCTTGCAGTGGGTTAAGTACCCTCAAAGGCTACAAGGCCTATGTACCCCAGAGGCACAGGGCCTAGAAACAGTCTGCACTTCTGGTTGGTGGGCAGCAGTACCCCAAGCTTGCGAGCGTGCTCCAGGAAGGGGGCCAGCCAGGCATGAGGCGCCCCCAGGGAGGCACTCGGAGCCTGGAAGGCGGTCAGGTACAACGACACGGGTGGCTCAGCACAGGAGCACCCCCTACAAGAAGTCCTATGGGCTGAGGAAGAGGGCAAAAACTGCGCTCTGATTTGCACAAGTGACTTTCCCATACACTAGGCTCCTTGGAAGACATCAAAGTTTAAGCCCTTACTTTACTGCAGGATCCTATCAACAACAGGCAGCTTCCCATGCTACTAGAACCCTTCACATGTGGAGAATAGTCCCTAATAAGGGAAGACAAGTTCAGTTTTAGTTCATGTTAATCCCTTATGTTTATGCAAATTATTTTTCCCAGCCCTGGGCAGAGTTAAAGTGGAAGCAGACTCTACAAAATAAAGGTAGTTGAAAATTATGAATAACTTGGGCATGACATTATGCCATTCCCACTACCAGAAGGTCTTCAAGCCAGGAGTGTTCCAAAAGATCTAGATTTTAAAAACAGAATAGAGGTGCGACCATGGCGATATACTGTAAGCATAGATTTTATCCCCCACCCCCTTTTCCTGTTACATCTATTGTGCTTATAACAGGAACAGAGAGGACTCACCAAGCAGGTCATCCTACCTTTGGCACAAACAGATGATTCCTACCCTAATCCCTGAACAGTTATATCTATTAGTATTATCTCAGAGAAGCAGACTTCCTAACTTAAATCTATATTAACAAGGTCAAGGCAGAAATCGCATAGCCCTTGCACAATTGGGTTTGGCAGTTAGTTTGTGGTTAAGCAAAATTTCACTTGACTTGCAAGACAGGAATCTCGTTATGACTTTACTCAATACTTCATATTTTGCTCACAACTTTCATTCCAAGAAAACAGAAGCAAAAGAAACTGTTGGATCAAAAACAACAAAACAAAAAAACCCCACAAGCTGCAGGCTAGAAGCTTGAAGACAGCAAACATGAAGGAAGAAATCACCCTGCACACCTCTTACCGACAGAGCTCGCTCAATTATGAGGCGACTAGCAGTGAAGTCCAAAATTCCACAAATGGAGGGTAGCTCAGGAGACATGAGCAGAGATCTAAAAGCATAGGAGCAGGCGAGGATGGAATAGAAAGCGAGTTAGGTGTCAGTTAAGGAGGAAATTGAGACAAAGTAAATAGTCAATTAAGAGGCAGAGCTGGAGAATAGTGAAACACCTGAATAGCTGAATAAAAATAATTAAATAAAAATAAACTCTCTCTTCTAAAAAAAAACAAACAAACAAACAAGAGGGCAGTTTCAAGTTAAAGGAGGAGGCTAGCAGCTCAGGACATGTAACAACGTAAGAACCCATGAGTAGCCAAAATGCCCCTTCGTGGCCACCATGACCCTATTGTGCCTTCAGTCTTAAGCGGGTCTCCCTTTCTCCTTTCCTGCCACACCGGAAAGTAAGTATTTAGAAAACTGCTTTTGGGATCCCCGAGCGAGATCCCTGAAGCTTTGGTTTCACTATGCACTGATTTAAGAGCTTATTACATGGCTACAACCACCCATTACACTAGGGGCAGGGAATCATTTCAGGCAGAGGGCCACTTACTGAGTTTTGGCAAGCCATCAAAAGGGCCACATGACAGGCAGCCAGGGGCAAATAAATATTACATTTTCTAAATTTTTAGGGTCTCTGCGGCTCGGATAGAATGGCCTGGCAGGCTTCGTCCATCCCTCATTTTGTCCACTCCTGCCTTATACCATGCCCATGCCTCTCAGATATCACTGCACCATTACTCCCTTGTCAGGGCCTTGGTCCTTTCCTCAGGCTGCAAGCCTCCAGGCCAGACCCACTAGTTTGGGTGCCCCTCACTCTGGGCAACTGCCCCTCCTGACCCTGGTCTCTGCCCTTCTCAGGTCTTGTGGCACAATCTTTATCCTGCTCTAGGCAAATAACGTGCTCTGGCTCTGCCCACCCAGGCCCCTGTCCTGGTCTCCATCCTCTCTTGGGCAATGGCCCTGCTTTGGTGCCAAAGCTCACTCCATGTCCTGGACCCCTCTGGTACTATTGGGACCCCTGCCAATCCTCAAGAGTCCCAAACCTAAATCATAGGTTAGAAAACAAAACTAAATGTTTGGCTCCTGCCTTAACAAAAAGCATCCGACCTCAGGGCCAAGAAAGTATTCCATCTCCAACTCATCTAGCCCTGGGTCAGGCAGTCCTCAGCCAACAGCAGAACTTGTCAGTCTATTAAGGTAAGTGAAGACCATCCGAGCAACCCAACCACGGGCTTCTCAATGCCTAGCTCTCCAAATCTAATCCCCAAATGGGGTTCGTCAGTGCTGTCCATCTCACAGCTGTGCACTGCCGTTTTGACATTCTACTGCCCCCCCTTCCAAGCACACCCTTATCTTAGTCTCCCCATTATCACCTGTGGTCAATTACTCCCTGCCTCCCAGGTGATAGTCCTAATTAAAGAACTAATGAGCAGTTTTCTGCTACGTCTCATCTCACCTGCTTGTTTGCTTGCCCCACAGCAATTACCAAGCATCTGCTTTTGTTTTGTAAAAAAGGAGCCTCTGGCTCCATTACACCATATTACTTCAAAAAAAAAGTGTGTAATTGAACTACATGAATGGACAAGATGAATCATTTGTTCACCTGCATATAATTATTAAATCCTTTAGTGTCCTGTAGCATGAGAAGAGTTCATGAATATCCTGTGATCAAATCCACTGTGGGCAGAAGCCAAATCTAAAACTTAGAAAAGGATCAAAGTGCCCTTCTAGACATACCTTCACCAACAAAGACAGCAAAGGGACTTTTTGGAATAGGCTCTCCAGCAAATGTCACTCTGACAGAGTGAGGACCAGCCTGAGTAGGTTTGTAACTGCAACGATAGGTTTGGTTCCCTTTGTCTTCAATTGTAACTTCCAGTGTATTTTTTCCTTGAGGATCCTCTACTTCCACATTAATATCCCCCACACCAGCACCTGCAGGTAAACAAACAGCGTGAGCTCAGCCTTGAATGCAAAGTCCCTTTGTTAATTTCCTGGAAAAAAAAAAGATTCAGTTTTGACTTGACCAATTTCCTTTCTCTTGGAATCCCCGTTTTCACAGAGCAGCCAGCCACGAAGGTTTCAAGTAAACTGCTGTGTCTAGAAACCATCATGTGGTGAAGTAGGGAACGAAATACAGAAGTCAGGAAGATAGACAGAAGTTTCTGGTTTTAATACAAGGTTTATTTCTGACCTAGGCAGCTGCTTGCACCCACCTGCCTCTTCAGTTACAATTCCACCATTCTCTCCTGGTCCCATCTCCACTCCCTTGCACCGTTTTACAATCCCATTTGCTAAGCTACAAATTGTAGCTCTATCCAATTACCAAGAGCAACTAGAGAAAACCCCACTATCTCCTCCAGCCAGATAGTACCAAAATTCTTTACCACCCAAGGCGACTTGAGTAGCTACAGGTATCCATGCTTAAAATGTACTGGTTCATGTGACCACACACACACCCCTTCCACGGCTTATATGCAGAGTTTAAAATAATCCACCAGTTCTCCCAAACTTTTTATTAGAAGTTCACATCACTTCCAAGTCAGTCATTCCTCAGAGAAAAGTCTGACCAACTAGGACTGATCTTTCCTCTTAGTGTTTGCAGCCTACCATTTTATTGTAATTGAATCTTTATTTCTTTGGGGTTAGGTTTAAGAGCTATTAAACCAACACCCTTTTCCTGAGTATGCCGCCTTCCCCTCAATTAAATGTTTCCCTGTTATTTACATCAGGCATCTGTTATTCCACCATCCCGTACCAATGAACAAGCCACCGAGGTGTTTTTCCAACATTAATACCTTGCGAGTCCAAACAAGTCTGAGGCACAGTATTCTGCCAAACCATTTGGTTTCTAATTGGGAGAGGAAGTCATGTGGCACTTCTAGACTACACAACTGTAATAGGGCTTTTTGGGAGGGGCTAGGGTGGGGGGGGGGTGTTATTTATTTATTTATTTATTTATTTAAAAGCCTCAGGCAGAAAGCAGTTAATATATTACATGTCTAAAATACTCAAACTGCTCTTTTAAAAATTTCACATTGCTCCAACTATTGTTAGTGGTTCAGCATTCATAATGCCTTATTCGTGCACAGTATTCCATAATAGCAGGGAAGAAGCCAGGCTAAATAAATAGTGGGATTACAGAAGGAAACTAGCAACTTCATAGGCTTCTCTCAGACATCTTCAATCAAGCCAGACATCTTCAAGCATTAAGCTACAAGAGTTTCATAGATGTCAGGGCTGGAAGGGACCTCAGAAGATCAAGTCTAGCCCCCTGCCCAAAAGGCAGGAAGTCAGCTGGGGGTCATAGGATCCCAGCAAGATAAGCATCCAGTTTGCTCTTGAAGGTGTTCAATGTAGGCACTTGAACCACCTCCAGTGGCAGGCTGTTCCAGACCT
>JAGPOW010003182.1:19993338-20057711 GCA_030014935.1 Caiman crocodilus
TGAGCCTGCGCTTTTCCAGGCTAAAGAGCCCCAGGGCTCTCAGCCTGTCATCGTAGGGTCTGCTTCCCTGACCTCTGATCATGCACGTGGCTCTTCTCTTGACTCTCTCGAGCTTCTCCACATCCTTTTTGAATTGTGGAGCCCAAAACTGGATGCAGTACTACAGCTGCGACCTCACTAAGGCCAAGCACAAGGGGAGAATGACATCCCGGGATTTGCTTGAGAAGCATCTATGGATGCAAGCCAGAGTTTTGGTCGCTTTACTAGCTGCAGCATCACATTGCAGGCTCATGTTCATCAAACGTTCCCCCAGATACTGGTGTAGTGCTAGCCAACATAGCACTGCTGAGCCTATAAGCATGCTGCGGGGTTTTCTTATAGGTGAAGAGCCTTGCATTTATTGGTGTTGAACACCATCAGATTCTCATCCACCCATTTGCTGGGTCTATCCAGGTCCGCCTGGATCACCCACCTGTGTTCTGGCGTGGATGCTTTGCCCCAAAGTTTGGTGTCATTGGCAAACTTGGCCAGTCCGCTTCTGACTCCAGTGTCCACATCCTTAATGAAGATGCCGAACAATATGGGTCCAAGGACAGAGCCTTGGGGAACCCCACTGGTCACAGGACACCATGATTAGTGACTTCCATCAATTACTACCCTCTGGGTCCGATCACTGACCCAATTTTCCAGCCAGTAGATCGTGGAGGACCCAAGGCGACAATTGGCCAGTTTCTCCAAGAGGTGATCATGGGAAACCAGACTGAACGCTTTTCTGAAGTCAAGATATACGATATCAATATCTTCTCCCTTATCCAGGTGATAGATCACCTGGTCGTAGAAGAAAATGAGATTGGTCAAGCAAGACCTACCCGCAACAAACCTGTGCTGGCTATCCCTTAAGATGTTGGCGTCAGCCAGTCCATTAAGGATGGCCTCTTTAATAAACTTTTCTAAGATCTTCCCTAGGATAGAAGAAGTCAGGCTAACGGGCCTATAGTTAGCCAGATCCACTTTCCTCCCTTTCTTGAAGATAGGCACCACATTGGCCTTCTTCCAGTCTTCAGGCACTATACCAGAGCACCAGAAGAAGTTTTCAAAGATCAGTGCTAGAGGCTGGGCTATGATGCTCACCAGCTGCTTGAGTACCCTGGGGTGAAGATTGTCAGGGCCGGCTGACTTGAAGATATCCAGCTTCAAGATGTTCCTTCATGAAGTCAGCATTAATGGAGGGCAGGGAATCAACCTCACCCAGACTACCCTGTCCCGTAGCAGGCATGGGCATCCCATGGGATGCATGAAAGACCGACGCAAAGTATTTAATAGGTTAGCTTTTCCTGGGCATCAGTTGTCAGTTACCCCATCTGGTTCAGCAGGGGTCCAATGTTGCTCCTGCTTTTCCTCCAGCTCCCCACATCTCTGAAAAAGGACTTATTGTCCTTGATGCTCAAATCTAGTTGGAGTTCAGTTGCAGCCTTGGCTTTCCTGGTATGCTCCCTAAAGGACCAGACCAGTGCAGAATAATCCTCCTTGGAGATGACTCCCATCCTCCATCCTTTGTAGGCTTTTCTTTTTAGCCTCAGGAGGTCTGCTAGGTCCCTGGAGATCCAGGGAGGGCTGCTGTGCCCTCTTGCTGCCTTTCCTCCGAGATGGAATAGACTTAGCTTGTGCATTGAGAATCACTCCCTTGAAGAGCAACCACTCTTCTTGAACTCCCTTCTTCCCATGGTCATGGTCCCTTAGGGCCTCACTGACAAGCCTCCTGAGCTTGTCAAAGTCAGCTTTCCTGAAGTCAAGAACTTCCGTGTTGCTGACTGACTTACCAGCTTTTTGGTGGATGGTGAAGGCGATTAGCTCATGGTCACTGTCACCCAGCTTCCCATCAATCACTAAGTCGCCGACTAGGTCATCCCCAATAGCCAGTACCAGGTTGAGCAGCGCTTTGCCTCTAGCTGGCCCATAGACTGCTTGAGTCTATTATTTTTTGGATTTTGCTGAGCGATCCTCCCACAGGATGTCCAGGTAATTGAAGTCACCCATAACAACCATGGTCCTGGAGCATGCTGCTTCAGCCAGTTCCCAAGCAAACTCCTGGTCAAGCTCAGGGCTTTGGGTGGGAGGTCTGTAGTAGACTCCCACCATTGTGTCCCCCGTGCCGTGTTCCCTGCAGATTTTAACCCAGAGGGTCTCCAATTGTCCACCCTGGTCACCAATATCAGCTTGCAGGGAGGTGTAGCTTTCTTTAACACAGGCAGCTACACCCCCACCCCTTTTATCTACACCATCCCTCCTGTACAGGGTATAACCATCTATACCCATGGTCCAGTCATGGGTGGAATCCCACCAGGTCTCCATTATCCCTATGACATCATAGGGCTCTTTTAATGAGGCTAAGTGCAGACCAGGTTAGCCATTTATGGAGCTTATTTACAGAAAACTATAGCAATAAGTCTCCAACCACCACCAAAAGCAGGTGCACCATCACATCCTCACTTAAAACAGGAGGCAAGGAGACAAGCTGGTATCCTGCTCTGGACACTACAGCAAGTTCATGACAGTGCCAGTTTACTGCATATCTTTATCTTTGGTTTCCCCCATTCCAATTACACCAACTATTTTATAGGCGGCAACTGACTAGGAGCGTTACAACTATTCCTTCAGTTCTGTATTACCTAATACTACTGGCAGAAATTCAAGTTAACTTTCATTTTTCAGATTCACAAATAACACAGATTTCTGTAAAACAAGTGGATGCTATCTCCTTTTACCAGTTTGAAGTCATACCAGATGACAAAAAGCTACAAAAATAATGGTGCCCAGACAAGTTAGGAAAGTTCAGAGCCCTATTCTAAAGCATTTGTTGTGCAACTTAAAGCTCTCTATAGCTCATTTAAGCATGCTTACCTGCTGTGTAGAGTTCAAAGTAGGTGAGTTTGTTGGCAATGTTCCCTGCTGCCTCCAAGCCTGGCCCTTTTGCTGTTACTTTGCTAGCATCTCCCTGGGCTTTGTCCACATTTACTTCAAATGGACTCTTTGAAATATGCTGCCCAGCAAACAAAACTGAAACCTAGAGAAAGAAAGGACAGAGTCAGTACCATAGGAGTTATGATCAAGGCAAGTCTACGCTATCACCAGAGCAAAAAAGTTTACTGCACTACTGAATGATAATACTGAGTGCTTGAACTCTTGTGGTCAGAAGTTAAGCCCAATGGTCTTATGGCAACTTTTATGCACTGAAAGTGAGGAAGTTCACATCAGCTGCATGGTGGCCCTTGACAATGAAGGTACTTCAGCTGTTTACCACTTTTTAGAAAGGACTGGGAAACTCACTGGCTGCAAGCCACCTCTCAACAGAACAGTTCAGTTGAAATCCCATTGTCTGAAGAGAATTCCAGCATTTCACTGCTACTGTTTGAAACCACTGCCAGTCCCATTGTGACCCAGACCAGGGGTGCTCAACCTTCAGCCCACAGATCCATGTCATTCAGACCCCAGATCCCCACCATGGGGCCAGAAATTCAGTAGTAGGAAAGCTGTGGCATCACTCCCCTACCACCAAAATTCCTGGACCCATGGGGAGTCCTGGGCTCTGTGCCCTGGATCCAGCACGCTACCCTCAGATAGGCTGTGCATCACTCATTTCACCCACAGGGCCAAAAAGCTGAACATCGCAGACCTGGAAAATAGCAGATCATAGCCATGCAGCACAGATTTTGCTAACGGAGATCGAATGTTTAAAAAAAAAACAAAAAAAACAAAAAAAAACAAAAAAAAAACCGTTCAAGAGACTTTTGGCTGTGGTCATGAAGACTGTGTTCAATTTCACATAGGGCAATCTTTTCCTCACTGCACCCCAGTCTGGAGGTTGACACTCTCAGAGTCCAGTCAAGAAACGAGGGAAGAACTTGGCACCTGCCAGGTTGGAGTGCTGTGGTACTGCAAATGAAAGGGCACTGGAAAGTGGCATGCGTTCCACCAACTTCCATCCAGCTCACTCACAGAAGATCACAAATGAAAAAAAAACACTGCAGTACTGAGGCTAGGGGAACAGTTGAAACAATGCAGCTGCCTTGAGACTTTTTTGCCATTTTCTTTCTGTGATAACATGTACTGGCACGGCAACTGATTAGAGCTAAGATCAAATTGCATGTCCATATCCCAATGCTATAAGCCAGAACACTCTATTTATGCCCAGAACCAGCCCCTAGCCCTCCTGCACCACAAAGGAGTTCAGCAGCAGAGTAGTAAAGCCCTGGGGCACTAACCAAGTACATTACCTGGACAGGGGAGGCAGGCAGCAGCAGCTAGGAGTTAAATGCACTGCTGGCTACAAAATCATGTTTGTTTCATTCATCCAGAAAGGATCAGTAAGAACCTCTCCCCCAACTCCCTCAAGTCTTAGAAAACAGACAGAATATCCTATTAGTGCCAGACTGTGGATGTTGCCAGAAAATGGAATACAAGTTGCATGTAACCAAAGATGTACTGGTTAACTATTCTCAGGGGTAAATAGGGTCTCTTGAAGCGTGTACTGTAATCAACATTTTAAAAATGCACACTAATCCTGAAAAATCTTCCAGCTCGCTTACCTTGTGAGGTCCAGTAACTTTTGGCACATACTGTACAGAGTAAGTTTTGTTCTTGTCATTGTCAGGTGTTACCTTTGCCTGAGAAATGGGGAACATTTCAGAAGTTAAATCTTAGATTGAGCATTTTCAGCATCAAATTTTGCTACTTACATCTGTGGCAGAAGTTGCCAGGACAGAAATTATATTGCTACCTCAGCTCTCCAAAACTAGTTTATAAAAATGCCACGACTTCTAAAAATGTGAATGAAAGTAACATTATGGCATCCCAGATCTTATAATTCAAGAACTCCATGTTGCAAAAGAACTTAACACTAGAATCAGCATCTACAATCACAAACATCTTACATGGTGCCCAGTAAGTGCCAAGTAATTAGCAACAGGTGTTCTACTTCTCAGGTTTAGCCAGCATCTTAAGAGGATAAACGAGCAAGTAATGAATTAATGCTTGTTATCTTAAATATATGGTATTTTGGGTTTGGTTTTTAGGACACTTTGGTTGGTCAAATGTATTTCAAATATTCACTGCGAGATATTTAACAATTTGACTATGCTAAATGTAACGAATCATGCAAGGCTCACTGCTTGCTCCTCAACTGAAAGAGTTAGCTGTGATCAAAAAGACCAGCTGTAAACAAGAGGCTTTTACTCAGTAGATAGTGTGAAGCACATGGAACAAATAAAGTGCCTATAGAGAGTTAGAGTTCAGAGTGCTTCAAAATTCAGCATGCATCAGGATCATGCAGACATACCTCTTCTCCACACCCACCCCCACTCCAACCTTCAAAATGGCTGTGAAGTTAAACAAGCAGTGGCACTGTTCTCAAACTAAGGAACCCTTGCATGCCTCAGCCTCTGGAGGGTCCAGCTGAGCACTTAGTGGCAATCTCGGCCCCCCTGCTTCCACCTGTGGTAGGAGGCAGAGCCAAGTACTACAGGACTGCTGGGTTGTGCACACACTTCAGGAAGTGCTTTAAAAGATGTCCCTCAAAGAAAATCTTTTTTTTTTTTTCTTTTGGTAAGCTCTTCTTCAAATATGTACATCTATCCTCACTGTCTTGATATTCAAAGCCCTTTGGGGGCTTCAAATAAGAGGCCATGAACAGACATGCTAACCTGAGCAAGATGAACCTTTTTCTAAAAGGGTACTGCATGCAGTTTGATAAAAAAACTGCTGTGACCAACTGCTCACAATATATGGTCAACGAAGCTGGTTTCTTCTCTAGTCAGAAACAATTTTCTTGATGAAATAGGTTTACCAGACGCACCTCTTCCCTGTTGCCTTCTGGATCTTCTACAAAGACCATCACATCTCCCTGCCCAGCACTGATAGTGTCTACAGTAAAGTTGGCGGGTTGCTTTACCATGTTTCCATGTGGCTCAATTCCTGAGGACACAACAGAAAAGTACACTTAGTGCTACAACGATTATGCAAGAGATATTTTTGAGACAATGCTACTCTGACACTACTTTCCCCATAACCACTGCCTCCTACTCTACCATTTAACCAATCATGAGCTTCATAGGAAGTAGTGCAGCTACAAAAACCATTTTAAAATAACTCTTCAGGCTGTAACACCAAGCTCATAGCAGAGCTCACTGTTCTAGCACAAGCCAGACCTTCTATCATTTGGCTATGAATCAATGATTCAAAAACTGCAGGAAAAATATTCAGAAGATATATTGTGAACAGCATTGGTATGGTAGAAACAGGGAAGCTTCAGTTACTGCTTATAAGAACTGTTTTGGTAATTTGTTTCATAGAACAGGTATAAAATGTTCTGTTGAATTGCTTGAGCCACAAACTATGCTGAAGTTTAAGAAATTGGAGAAGTGGTACAGAAGTTCTGGGTTACTCCATAAGGCCATATTTCAGAGAACACAAGTTTGAAAGTACATCTATAAAGTATCATTCTACTTTCAAATCATACAGCTGACAGTAAAAGGGCTGGTTTGTCTACCTGCTTCTACAAACATTCCCCAATGCAAGTCATTTTAATGTTGCCAGGGCTAAGGTTACACCAACACAAATAAGGATGATCTTTACCCAGGATCTGAAGTGTACTGCAAAACTCTGGGGCATTTCAGTTTAATATTATTAGGGAAGTTTTACTCGAACTGAGTGGCCCTATGGTTCTTTGCTATCCTAGCACAGGACCTGTCTCAGCATGTGTTCACAAAAAACTAAAAAAGTTTCATCATCTCTTTATGCTTTGCCCTTAGCCATTACACCTGTCATGCTGTTATCAGACTGAGGGCGTGGAAAAAAACTTCCCAAAGTTGCTAGTTCCAGGTTAGTCCAAAGACATTCATCTTTCATGTCCAAGCACTTACTATTCAGAGTGGCTCTAAAATTTAAAAGCAGCTTTTTCGCTACACTACAGTACAATTATTGGAAAGTGCAACATCCAATGGATTATAAAAGGAAGTGGTTGTAAGCAACTGAGTTCCTGAACCTGTTTATCTTTAGAAAACAATAATGTAGGAGCAATGGGAGGAAGATGTAGGCTTTCAATAGGAAAAATGAATGTTCTGATAAGGTATTAACAGCTTGCATATTCATTCTTTCAGACTACCAAAGCTATTTCTAGACTGAAATGCTTACTATGTATTTTACAGGCTCAGTACCTTGCCCCCATTTTATAGGCAGGGAGTGGACACTGACTTTCCTTAGAGGAGCATTGTAACAAAATGGATATTAGACCTCTGAGACGGTGTCTAAATGAGCGCAGCCATACAGTATATGTGACAGTATGGGGGGGGGGGGAGACACGGACAAGGACAACTGACCCCTGGATATCCAGGGGTCAAAAACAACCTGTGCAAAGAAAAAACAAAAAAACACAACATGGAATGGCACAATGGGGGCAGTGTGCACTGCTGAAAACTGGAGCCTGGCTGCCAGAGCCACACTCTGGCTGCCAACCAGGCTCTAAGCACCAGCATAGGTGCTGCTGTGGCACCAGGAGGCCCCCAGGGCCCTAGGTAAGACTACTGGAGCCCGCCCAACCCTAGCCCCAGCCTTCCCTACCCTACCTGAAGTATACTGGACAGGTGGGCAAAGGGTATATGGAACAGGCATTCCCCAGGTGCACAAGGTGCACCACCGCTGCTTGTCCCTGGGGAACTAAATGCCCATGCTTATGAGAATGTGTGTGGCCCAAGTGTCCCAACTAATAATCCCAGGCTTGGTCCTCCAGACTAGGTCACCTTGGGACAGACAGCATTGCTTAATCTCTGATCAGGTCACTAAGTTATAAAAGGCTCACTAGTTTTGTACAAAAACACTTTTGACACCAGTTCACTTGGCATCATTAATGTTCTCATGGCAGGCTATGGAGCATCACCTCTCCTCTAACTAAGGACTTTCAGTTGCCTTTATTGTCAAAAGGGAAACAAACATAAAAACCACACACCACAATAAAATCCATATCTTTGCCTGCTCATTTACCATAATTAGAATTGGAATAAAAATTAAAAAAGCAATTCTGAAGTCAACTTATCACTGTATGTCCAGATAAACTGCCTCCAAGTATACTTCCTACAATTTTAAGAATACCCACTTCAACCGCGCTTTTATTTTACTGCTTTAAAAAGGACTTTATACAGAGTAGCAAGCACCATCACCCTGTTTGGAGGATTGCTTGCGGCAGCACTGGCATTTTTAGCATCATTAAATGGTGCTTTTTTACTCGTGTCATCCAACTTTCCACAGCAGTGAATTGCAGAAACCAATATTTCAATTGCCAGACAGGCAGTTTGCAAAAACAGGTTCAGAGGGTTTGGGGAAGTTTGCAAGTAAGAACTAGGAGTGTCTTTTGGACTATATCCATGTTTTTTCTGAAACTAGGTACTAAGTGAAACTTGGAAGTTTAACACATGCAAAAAGTCCAGAAATTCTTTGAAGAACAAAGATAAGTCAAGTAAATATCCTACAGTGCCTCTACTTGCAAACGTTAGTTACCTCTCCCATAAGCTCTTGCTTTCTTTGGATTCAGCTTAGGCTTCAGTGGAGCACCTGGTTTGAGTTTTGCTTTGGGAAACTGTGATAAGTAAGTCATTACAGAGTGCTCATCCACATCTGGGTGAATAATTTCTTCAGGGGTAATGACCTGGAAGATATACAGGTTAGAGTATACAATACTTAATTCATCCCGTTAGGTCAGAGGCAGGCAATTATTTTTGCCCATGGGCCACACAGGCAGTTCTGTCAAGCTGCCAGGGGCCAGTCAGCACCCCTGCCATTCCCCTCCTCGTGCAATAGCCCAGATCCCATGTACCACCAACAGTGCACAGCCCCCAGGCCACCCCACCTTTTTAGGCAGCAGCAGCTCTTTCTGGCTGCCACCACCACTGGCCCCAGTCCCACAGTACTGGCGGGGACCCACATGCACAGCCCAGACCCCAGCCTGCTGCGGACTCGGCCCAGTGGAGTGGACCAGCAGGAACGAGTTCATAGCCCTGACCCCAGCCTGCCCCTGCTCCAGACTGCCCACCCATGTTCAGCAGCAGCAGTGGCTAGAAGCTGCAGCTCAGTGCTGGGGAAAAGCAACCCCTCTCTCTCTCTCTCTCGCTGCTGCCAGGCATATTTGCTGCAGCTACCCAGATCTCACACCCAGGTTGCCCTGCCACTCCTCTCTGCCTCTGTCACTACCACCGGGTCAGAGCTGTATGCTAGTTCTGGCTGGTCCAGAGCTGGTCTTCTCCGCTGGGCCGAGTCCAGAGCAGGTGCACAATAGGCTGGGCTTGGGGCTGTGCACATGGGTCCATGACAGTACTGCGGGGCTGGGGTCAGTGGCAGCAGCAGCAGCAGCTGGAAGAAGCCACTACCACCACAGCTGCCTAGAAAGGCAGTTCAGCTATGGAACCACCTCAACTTCACTTCATTCCCAGGGAGAAACAGGATATGCCATGGGATGGATGGTGCCTGGGCCAGGTGGGATCAAGGTACCCGCTGTGGGCTACACAGAGTCCCTCCATGGGCCAGAGCTGGCCCGCGGGCCATGTTTTTCCCACCCCATGTTAGATGAACATGAAGCCTGCTGAAACATACAGTACTTATTAATATTACATACATGCACATGAAAAAAGGAGGTAACATATTGGACTACCTCCTTTCAACAGTGAAGTTCAGCAGTGTTAGACAAAAGACTAACATTTCCAACTACAGTAATTAATGCCATATCATTGGTGAATTTAGTAGCAAAGAGTGGGAAGCATGTGCAATGATAACCTCTACCTATCTAGTTTTAGGAAAAAGGCTGATGTTGCTACCTTTAATGAGATGCTGAAAAAAACATAACACCATTTAATACAAGCCAATACCATTGCAACCGAGCTCCTGGGAACATAACGTTGGAACGCTTAAGAGGCTTGTAAAATTGTGTGGTTTTTAGATCTTGCGGCCAGCTATCACCACATTTGGCAGTCTGCTCTGCACTATGCTATAAGCATGCTAGCTTGGGTCTCTCTACATGGTAACGTGTCGTACCACCTACATTGTGGCTATGACCAGTCTCTGCTGTAAAGATATTAATATTTCAGCTTAATTTCCAGGAGTGCACCTACTGCACAGCTTTAAGTAGTTCTGTCCCAACATACTATGAGCAGGAAGACAATGCAGTTTGATAGTACCCTGGGTCTCATTGCTCATTCAAAAGAACAACCGTTTCATCTTTATGCAGCATTCAGAACAAACGTTAACATTAAGGACCCTGCTCACAAAAGCACGCTGCTTGGTTTAAAGGGAGAACATTTCTGTAAACTATAGACTGCAGTTCTCAATCATCTCTTGATGAGAGGGGGGGGAAGGGGTAAGAGGAGGTATCTAGGTTTGTCCCATCTTGCCCCAAGTTTCTTTTGGAATATTTCTTTTCATGCGCTCTTACAATTAATGTGCAAGTCCCATCAACTATTAAGACTTAAGTTCCCAGGTGCTGCCTCCAAATAAAAACTTCTTTGAATTATTTGGATTGCTTCTCTTCCTACCAAGACAGAAGCTGGGCAATTGACCATAACTAAAAAGTAGTTTGCATTCAAAGTTAGTGCAGCAAAAAACCTTGCTGCAGTGTTTCCAGCTAGCCCAATGTCTAGTTTGAGGTTCCAATTTGGTTCAAGAATCCATTTCACCCCAAGCTCCAT
Organism: Caiman crocodilus; assembly: GCA_030014935.1. Taxonomy (NCBI): domain Eukaryota; kingdom Metazoa; phylum Chordata; order Crocodylia; family Alligatoridae; genus Caiman; species Caiman crocodilus. The sequence goes on from JAGPOW010003182.1 coordinate 20,004,063, forward strand.
TATTTGGTGACCTGATAATTTCTGAACTTGTTTTTCCTCTCATATAAAAGCTACACTGGGCATTCTGAAACAATTCAGGTAACTGATAACTGCAAATAAACTGTACACACTAGAAAATTCAGAAAAACCATTTCTTTTGACCATGAAACTCTCAAGCCAAATACTTTGTTTAACATGAGCAGCAATTCTAAAGCCAGTGCTCCTGCCCATTCAATAGGTATCCTCATTTCCATGCCTCCTTTTCTTTTTCTTTAAAAAAAAAACAAAACAAAACAAAACAAAAAACAGCTATTGTTCTTACTTGTGGCACACCCAGCCAGTCATCCGCTTGTTGCATAGCTTCCCGAGCATTGTCAACTGGTTTCTTAGGGTCCCAGGCCTCCCAATCAGGGCAGAGACCTAAAAAAGTTAAAGTTAAAACCATTATGTCAAAAACATCAATAAACTTCTTCAGTAAAAAGGATAAGCCTGTCCAACATTGCCTGATCAGAATAGATAGAAGGCTGCTTTTACCATCTAAAGCAAATGGCTGTCAGGAAAGGAGTTTCCATTAAGGGCTACCAGGGACGCTTACTCTACATTAATATTAGAAACCTTGTTGCCTCAAGAACCTTACTCATTCCAGCTCCTCTCAGGCACCAGCCTCCCAAGGTAGGGGAAATGAAGTTTCCATTTGTGACAACCACCCAGAGGTGGGTACACTGATGGGTGAAGCCTTTTGAAGACTCTAGGGACTTCTCAACTATCCTGGGAGCCAAGTAGTTCATCTGGAAAGACTCCAATTCACATTGCCAAGTACTCACAACTAGCTTGCTTAGCTTAGAGCATCTGCATCAGACCGAAATGTTTTTAAAACTTACACTAAGAGGGGAAGGAGAAAGGAGTGGAAAGAGCTGCCTCTTCACGCTGTATAGAACAGCATCACAATAACCCATCTTTCACCACTGAAATTCATACGGTTTTACTAGTGAGGTCCACACAACGTTTCATTAGGTTAGCACAAAGTAGTTAAATCAGCAAGACAAATACTGCACACCAATAGGGAACTTTACCCCAGCCTCTGCCCCTGAAAAAAAAATCACATTACATAATTTACTCTGCGTGATGCAGGAAGAGTCACTGGATGTTTCGTGCAGAAGAGGTTTGAGTATATAAAACTATGATTGCAATCTGTGCAGCCCCTCTCAGAAGCCCTACTACACAGCCACCTACTAGCACCAGAAGTTAAAAGACCAGCAGAAAGAGCATAAGCTGTCCACTAGAGGTGCCATCAGTTGAGTTTTTAAAACCAATTTATTTATTGACTTTTTGCCATGTCATTTGCAACTCCCCTCCCTCTACAGCAGGGGCGGGCAATTATTTTGGGCAGAGGGCCACTTACTGAATTTTGGCAAGCCATCGAGGGCCGCATGACAGGCAGCCAGGGGGAAATAAATGTTCACTCTCAATTCTTTAGGGGCCCCGTGAGCCGGATAGAATGGCCTGGCAGGCCACATCTGGCCCACAGGCCGCATTCTGCCCACCCCTAATCTACAGCTACTGGCTTGAACTCCACTGCCCTTTCATCAACTAATCTCATCTAAAGTTTAGATGCAACTGACCTGGCAGTGCTAAAGACAAACCTCAAAAACCACCCTAGGAAACAGAAGGGCAAGGAGACAAACAGAAGCCTTACCTGGAGCACAACTGTCAACAAGGGCACCCAGTGCTTTGCCATCCTGCCAGTTTTGATTGAAGTTTGTGATGGGCAAGTATGGAATCTTGTTCTGGATCCATCCCAGCAATCGCTGTTTAGGGGTCTGTTTCTTGGCATCATCATCACCTTCATCTTCCCATACGGGCATGGAGATGGAATAATGAAGGATGAGGGTCCATATTAGGCCAAGGATCAACTTTAAGTTTCCATCCACAATGGCTTTGCTATCTGCAAGACAGAGGCATGAAACTAGTCAGTCCTTAATCTAAAACAGTCAACTGAGGAGATAAGCATAGTGCACCACTTCAGATACTACAAGCCAGGCCTAGGATCTTTCAGGCCTATTCAGGCAACTCAGTTTCGCATCTGATCCAGCGTCTAAGACATGGGTGGGAAACTATCTGGGCCCGCAGACCACGAGGAATTTTGGTGAGCAGCTACAATGGCCTCCCCCATAACACGCCCCCTTCTGCAACAACTCATCAAACCCCCTTAAGTGGCTCTGCTCCCCACTCAGCCAGGCTGAGATTGAGGGGCTATGATAGCATGGGGCTGGGGCTGAGCTGTAATCCACTCCCTGTACACCCCTGCCTGTGGGGTCCACTGCTGGGCCATGCAAGCAATGGATCACAGCTCTGGCCTGCCCCAGCCCTGCACGGTCACTGTCCCGTGATCTTGCTTCCACCTGTCTGCCTCAGTTTCACTCATAGCGGCAAGCGTGGAGGACTTGCTGAGGTACCTGGGCAGTGGGGCTGGGTTCAGCAGCCAGAGCAGCTGAGAAGCAAGTCTGGCCACATGTGCCACAGCCTGGGCTGCATGCAACCGAGGGACCCGTCGTGGGCTGGACCTGACCCGCAAGCCATATTTTGCTGACCCCTGATCTAAGACCCAACAAGTCAGAAAAAAATTCCAGGAAGTGCTCTACAGCAGTGGTTCTCAGGTTTTGGTACCTTATGTACCACTTGCCGAGCGACACACCAAAAGCAAAACCAGAAGTCCCACCGTAGCACTTCTGGTTTTGCTGTCATGAGTAGAATCCCATTTCTTCCTCGCAGACCACAGCCTGGGGCAAAGCAGCCTGCACGGGGCTCCTCTCCCTGTCCCCTGGCACACCGATGCCAGCGAGTGAATGCCCCAGTGCACTGGACGCAGCGGGAGGGGCAGCAGCCAGAACTTCTGACCCAAACAGGCAAAGACACCTGCAACCCACCAAGCGGGGAGGCAGGCCAAACTTAAAACATGTCACCCATGTACCTCCTGCCCAGATCTTGCATGCCCCTGGGGGTACACATACCACGAGTTGAGAAACACTGCTCTATAGGGTCATTTTGTAGAAGGCTTACAACACACTTTGATGTAGTCAGAGATCTCACATAAATAGATAACCCTGCAATTAATGAGTACTACAGGGCTGTTCTGAAGTGTTGCATAATATTTTTCCTCACTTTAAAGCTAGCAGCCTCTCAGCTTCATTTAGTGTCTCTTGTAACCTTGTCTAAGTGCATTAACAATTTATGTGCAGGCACTTCACTGGTGGAGGGGGAGGAAAGGGACACCCTGTCCTGCAGGGTCGCTTCTGTTAACAGTGCTCCAGAAGGGAGACTGCTCCCTGCCCATGGGGCAGGTGTCAGTTAATCATACTTGTTTTGGGAGTATATATATCACTCCAATCTTTTGCACACAACTGCCATCTGTCTGCCTTCAAGAAGCATCCGTGTTTATCAAACAAGCCTTAAACGAGACGTAATGACAGATTTCACAAGGGAAGTGTCTGAGAAGCAAGTGGAAGATGTGCCAGAGGAGACCTAAAGCAACAGTTTGCTACTCTACATACAAAAAGTACTTCCCTTCCCTCCTCCCACCAAGCTGACTGCAAAGCAGCTTACTTATCCTGCTATTATATACAAGGGACCAGCAAAGGCGAGAGAACAAATGGCACTGGGTTTTATATCCAGGACCAAATTCAAAGGCACTACTCCAAGCCCAGACCATAAACAGGAAGAAACCAGAGCAGGGTCCTGGAGCACTCTGCTGTACTTGGTATAGCCAGGGACAGGCTGTGCCGCTACCTGCATCCAAAAGGCCTACAGAGTGCAACTATGCAAGTATGTCAGGCTCTCGGCAACTGCGGCAAGCACGGAGCAGTCACAGGGGGGTTTCTGACACAGAACAGCAACACTTTAGGTGGGTTCACAAGATCATTCGGGAAGTCTTACAGATGGCCAACACTAGTAGGTCCAGTATCTGAAATTGGGTTCAGCCAAGATGGTGGGGGTTGGGAAGGAAAAGTATTGAGCATTAACTAGAGCAGTAGGTATTGGGGGGGGGGGGGGAGAAAAACAAAAACAACAAAACTACACACACATTATGCAATTATGTTTTGAAAGGCAGTTTAAGTTGCGTTTCCCCTCCCCCAGACCTGCTTGCTTCCACATAGGAAAGTTAAGAATGAAAAAATCTCAGGCATCTTTTGAAACCAGGGCTTGCTTGCAGGACCAGGTATTCCTGTTTTAAAATTGCTAGTTTTTCCAACCGTGATGACAGAAGACAAGTCCTCACTTTTGCCCATCTGCCATGCTGTGGGATTACACTGCATCAAGAGCCAGACACCACTCATATGGAGCCACTCAGTTTAAGAAAGTAAGTTGGTGACATCTGCGATACAACACAAAGGTGACATACTGCAGCCCAAACTAGTGACCTCTTCAATTGGATAGAGAGAATTCCTTTGCAGTAAACGTTAGTTAGAGTGTCAGGGAGATGAGGACCATGGACAGATGCAGTATTTAACCATGGAAGGGAGGAGGGAAGAGCAGGGCAGACCATGAGCAAGCACCCTACGGGCTTTGCTTCCACTGCCAGAGCCAGGAGACCCAGAACAAGGAGGCAGAGAGCACTGGAGACTGCTCACTGAGTCTGCTCCGCTCCCCCTGCCCTGCGGCAGCAGCTGGAGTGGCACATGGAGCTTCAGCTCCAACAGCCCCTGGTATCCCTTCGCTGGAGGACATGCTGCTCCATGCAGCAAGAAGCCTACAGCTGAAGAGTTTCAAAATACAGCTACATTGGAAACGCTTCAAATGTTATAGCTGTCTGTCCCCTAGTTGACTACCTTTAAGTGACTGTAACTGCCATGCAATAGCATCTTTGGCAAATAAATGTTCTGGCTTTTTGGCTGAGGCACAAGCGTGCAAAGAATGCATCCATCCAAATGACAGCTCTCCTTCTGCATGTGCCAGTCTCATAACTGGAAAAACTCCTAGAATCCAGAAAAGTCTACAGGAGAAAGGAAAGGAAATAAAATGCAGATGCTTATTTTGAGCTGGGAGGTGGCAGTGTTCAAGAGACCACTGTGCTGCTATCCAGCTAGCTGATCAGATATGGAAGTTTTTTGTTTTTGTTTTTTTTGGGGGGGGGGGGGTTGGTTTTGTTTGTTTGTTTTTTAAAGAAGGTCAAGTAGTTTTGCCTCAGTCATGTTGCTATTAGGATCTTCATTAGATGACCTTAAAGTGGCAGACCAGTGCCTCAGAACACACTCATCTTAAAAATAATCCCAGGACATTTTACAACTGAAGTGTTTTAGGTTTGCTTCTCCTTGCCCAGCATCTGCTAGGGCATGTCCTCTTTCACTACTATGATCCATGTTATCTAGGTAAAAGATAACATGTTACCATCATAATAATGAGGCTTAAATTTTGGCTCTCTCTTTTCTGAGATGGGCAAGGTGAAAAAGCTGCTGACTGCAGATGAGCCCTGTACAAGAATGGTTTTTTTGGCGTCAATACACAAGAGGTAGTTAATACTTACAGAATTTCATAAGGGAATAGTACATGCTCCACAGACAACGGCACTGTAACATTAAGGCTTTGAATGGTGTTTTGCTTTTGAGCGATAGGAGTTTGACCATTAGTCTTAAAAATTCTGCAAGCCATTTTACACACCTTGCTTGAGTGTGGAGGGAGAAAGAGAAACAACTGCCAAGTACCAGTGCATGTGACCTATTACCAGTATTCACAGTAGGACCACTACACTAAAATCGGAGAGAAATAACGCTTACCTGGGCTCAAAAAATTTACATTTAGATGTTCGAAGATGAACTTTGCATAAGTGGAGTGGTTTTTGTAAATCAATTAAACACATGATCCCGTATAGAACTCCAATTTAAAAAAAAGTTACTTAAATCTGAAAACTTCCTGGAGAAGAAAGAACTTTCCCCACACCCAGTTACAGCAGACTTCCCCAAATGAAGCTTTACTAAGAAGCCCAAGGGAAAGAGCTGTATAACTATTTTAAATTAAATAAAAGCTTCCCAGATCTAAGGCTAGACTGGCAGCTCCAAGGAACCCTCCGAGGCTTTGCAGACTAAAAGTAAGCAGCTGCCCATGGTCTAAAGAACCTCACATCCAGTGTGCCTCAGTTTTATTTTGGCATGCTACTCTTAGTCTGTCATTGTTAAAGTCATATACTAATTTAAACTGTGGTTGTGGGTTAAATAAGTAGCTACTTAAAGCTTAATTTCGTCTCCCTGGCTTGTATTCCCAGGATATGCAAGTGACTATCAAAATTCTGGCTAGGTTAGAGCAAGGCGCCATCTCCACCACTGCCAGTGCATGAAACACCCTATGTTTGGTTTTTATGGCACACAAATGCAGGTCAACATTTGGGGGGTCATGGCCCAGCAACCAATTAAATCTTAATTTAGCAGGTCTATGATAAAAAGGTTGGATTTAAAATGTAAAGTTACAATTTAATTAAAAATTGTACTTCTTTATACTGTGAATTTATAATTATGTTTTTTTCCCCCATTTAAAAAAAATTAAATGTCAATTTAGGCTATTTAATATAGCATAAGCCAGGGTATAAATTCAGTACAAACTATTAAAATAATTTAAATATGTTGAGTCAATGAGCCTCTCCTGAAAACCCTGGCATTAAAGGCTGATTTTCTTCTACGTAACAGTGGGGGGGGGGGGGCCGCAAGGGACCATCTAACTTTTGAGGTCAAACTTGAAACTGTATGCCATATATTTAAGGAAGTAGGGGCTTGACCCTGCAAGGGATGCAGGGTCTAGACTACTGGACGCAAAAGATCGAAGTCATCACAGGTGTTGGAACCTGGCTTCTGACTCTGAAGAGAACACATGATGTCTGCTAATCAGGATTATCCAGAGCCCACCTGGATGGTGGTAAAATCAGAGTTTGGTCTCTCTACTGGATCCGACTCGCTCACCTCTCAAGCTACGAATATTTATGGAAGCTTATCTTCCAGCTCATAGAAAACAACCATCTGTTCAGTAATTACCAATCCCTGCTTCTGGGAAGTTGTGGATACTTTAGTTAAATGGCCTTTTAGGGTTCCTTTGCATATGTACAAATATGCAAAGCAAGAGAAACAGAGCACTTGAAGGTAATTAAAGTACTGCAGCAAGCACAGCAGGCCAATGAGTTATAATAGAAGAAATCGTGGATTGTTGGAAGGGAGAGTCTGTTAGTTTGTGTAGAAGAGGGAGAGGGAGCAGAGTAAAGGAGTAGTGCATGCAACAGGAAGGACTAACACTAGTGTAGAAGACAGTGTAGGGAAAAGGAGAAAAAAAAAGTTGAATCATCTAGTGAATAAGAAATATGCATTTAATTTGTATAGACAAATACTACATTTTATTATGCTATATCCAAATATGTTAAGCTACATTTAAAAGCCATAATGCATACACACACACACACACATAGCTGGGATACCTAGGAACCATATGTACCAAATATATTATAAAAACTGTATTTAATTGTAAATCAACTTTTTTTTTTTTTTTTTTAAATAAATCAACCAAAGCAAAGATATCTTCCTTTAAAAAAGAAAACAAAGAAGGGGAAAGTTGATTAAAAAAAAACAATTACTTAAATCAGGTTTTTGCCTTGCCAATTTAAAGCAGCTCGATTTAAAAATCAAATCTACCCTGTGGCTTGGCGGTCTGATTTATATGCTGCAATACCACCACTGCCATGCCCCCCCCACCATGCCAGGTGTGCCTCAGCAATAAGAGCAAAGGAGAAGTAGCAGTATTAGTTCCCAGTTTCAGGGATTACTTTAATGAGATCAGACCCAGCAACAGGTATGCTTGCAGCCCATCTGAATGGGAAGATAGGGCAGGCTTCCTTGAGCCTTAGAAAAAGGTAGCTATGACTTTCTCAATAGCATTTCATCACTAAGGGGTGCACCCTACATACACCTACAGTGGAGTGAACATGGACCTCAACAGTGCACAGCTTCTGCACTGTCTACATGTCTGGGGTATCACTCTGGGTTTTTACGCCCTGACATTTTGGGATTCTTCCCTAGACCAGCAGTGAAAGATCTTGTCCTTCCAACAGAGAGTGAGGGACAGAGAGAGAGGAGCAAGAATTCTTGACAACGGACTAGCAGCTATGCTCATTTGGCCTGTTTCCTCAAATGGGCCTGTTCCCAGCCCAACCATAATCAAAACCTAGACTGTAGTCTGCTGCCCAGCTAGTAAACTAGCCTGGGCTTGAAAACCCCTCCAAACATGCATGACCTGGGAGTTGCTCCCAGATGTGTCATCTAGTCCAGAATCTTCCTGTTGCAAACTACATCATCCTTTCCATTTCAGGCTCTTGTCAAGTTCATCTCAACTAACTTAAACTTGTATACTCCTGTACCTCCTCCTCCCCATTGGGAGTCTGTTCCAAAACGTTGCTCAACTTTTGGTGAGGTCTGAGTGACTAGAAGTGGAGAAAAGGGTTGGCAAGAATACACTTAAATTACAAGATACAAATTTAGACAGATACCCTTGGAGCTGTGATTTTTTTTTGGAATAAAAGGAAAAAAGTCAGTTTGAAGAGCCCCTGAACCCATGAAAGCCACTCCATATGGAGTTACTTGTCAGTGCAACAGCTACATTAGCAAGTTGAGGTTACGGATGCATGTTCAACAAGTGACAACTACAGCAAACCACCATATATAGTATTTCTGAACTTGAACATACTTGCAGGGGGAGAAATACAGAAAAGAGACCATAGTCAAGATTTTCTGGTTTACTCCAAAGCCCCATTTCTGGGTCATTTACAGAAAAGGATGGCATGCCAGCTACCACATGGCTGCAAGCAGCCATTCAAGAGTAACGTTTCTGGAAAGAATGACAAATTTCTAACTTGCCTCCGTTTAAAGAGTCTTCAAAAGTGGATATCCCTGCTTGGACAAGGTAACATCATCATACAGTAAGAGCTACTCTCACTGACCAAGCTCAGAAGCATTGGACACACCAAATTTAGAGATTTTTTTGCTTGAATCTTATGCTTGTGCCTGCCTTGTAGGCCAACAGTATTTAAAAATGGAACCAACCGAATGGAGACTTCTGTTTTTAGTGGGCATATTTTCTATGACAGTTGGATAAAGAGCCCTGTGTATTTGCACAACAAGCTTAAAAAGAGGGAATGCAGTGCTGATTTCTCAATCAATTTTTAAAACCTTATGAAAATGCATCTGATTACCAGTTCTCCAGTTACTGCTTGCAACACAAATACCAACAAGATGAGCAAGTGTCTGCTTGTAACTATACTGTACATAGGAGGAGCAGTCAGATAAAATTCTGCTGTGCAGGTAGAAAAGGAGAGTCCAATCACCACAAGTATCAGTTTCTGGGACAACTTAATTAGTGATCATACTACATAAATCAAGGTAGTTGAGTGGTTTGTTAGTGGATTCTTGCCTAAAGCCACTCCCCACCCTCCCACCCCCACTTCTCCCACGTGGAAGTGGACAGCACTACCACAGCTTTCCAAAAGCAAGAAGCAGATGTTGAAACATTTGGAGGCATCACCTAGAAAGAACACAAATCTTTTATTTGCCCTGTTCACACATCACTATACAGCTTGACATTAGTATACAAATCTTATGCCCTCCATCTGACTGATTCCTTTTTACAAAGCCTTGCCTTCCCTAGTGTCAGACACTGGCCTTTGCTTCCATACAGTCATGCAACTCTACTGCAGCTCTTTAACACGTATTCCCTTTAGTAGCAGATAATTAACAGAATTCTTTTTGTTCAGCTTGCTGACAGTTGGCTCCGGATATGCCAGCACAAGTGGCATACTTGTGGTTGTGCGCTGAGGCTTGAGAAGCTGCACAGAAAAGATTTAAAAGTTTCAGAGAGGATAAGGGGTTGGTTGCTGTTTGAGATTCTCTTAGGCATACCCACAAAGCAGTATTATGTTTTGTCAGCAAAACCAGGCTTCATCTAATCCATCATTTAGAGACTGCCAAATCAAGAGTCCACTGTGCTCAGCCAGCTGGCCAAGCACAAGACATGGAAGCCTTGCTAAAGTACTTTTCCAGCCTCCTTCAGGCCTTCAGCCTCCTTACTTAGACTATTACTAGGAAGAAGAAGGACTGACTAAGTTACCCTGAACAGCAAGGGCCTAGCGATGAAAAATGTGGAGACCTTGTCAGCTTAACTTCTATGCTGTTCTCATAACACATGTCAAAAATAAGGCATGAGCCTCAAAGGGAATAGAGGAGGAACACCAGAAAAGGGTGAAGAAGAGGTCCTTGAATAGAAGAGAGAGAAGTTCTGGCAGGCTCTTTCCAACCAAGTCCAGGCTAGCAGCAAAATGAACCGTTAACAGCACATTAGACCTACTTGTGTAGGATGATTTAGACTGGAGCAATCCTACCCTGAGCAGAGGGTTGGACCAGATGACCTCTCTGGATTGCTTCCAGCCCTGGTTCCAATTATGATTCAGGTGATCAACTAACCAATGGCCTAATGCAGATGGCATAGCTAGGCACCACCCAACCCAAGCAAAATAGAGTATGAGCAGAAAGCATTTAAAGTTTATGTTAAAACTTAGTAGCAACCCTGGTTTCCCAATTAAATTGTTTAGTTTGTACCTTTACTTCATTAACCAGCAAGACCAATCAGGCAACCTGAAAAAAATAAATAAATAAAAACCTTCCCCTCAGGGTAGTTTTAACTTTGCTAGCTCAGAAAAGTTACCACCAGGAATGGATTCACTAATCTACCAGCATGCAAGCAATGCCAAAGTAACTCAACCTTTTACTACAACTTCATGCTAACTCCAGAAAGACATTACCAGATTACTTTCTCTCTGCCAACAAGAGCTCACACAACACTAGCAAACACGGAAAAGCCCTTTTTGGTAACTACATTAATAAGCTAGCATTTTAAGTATTTTTTTTTATTAATTAAATATTCAGCACTGAGGCAGTTGTTTGGTAGCAAGAGAGGAAGAAAAACCAAAAGTCAGTCTTGGATCTCCCATCACACCAGAGATCCTCTATTGTAATTCTTACGCTTTTATTATCCCATTAACTAAGTGGCAGCATGCCCACATAATTATACAGTCCAAGGCATGCAAGATATGCTACTACTTGAGCATAGTAACCAAAGCTTGAACCATAAACTGATATATTTTTTTCTGTAGATTCAGCATCAATGCAAGACTGGTAGCACTGCGCTCAGACAATCCTGGCAGAGCCGGTTAACTTCGTATACTTACGCTTTAGTTCTGAGCCAATGCTGTGGATCAAATTAATGACTAATTTGAGTCTCTTGCCATGAAGACATTTAAAGCCAGTTTACTACTTGTGGCAATAGACATCACATGCCACCAAGCTAGGTGGAAAGTTGCCAACTCTGTGCAAGGTACAGTACTTTATATGCGTACCTTCTAGCAAGCCCAGTGTTGAATGCCAGGAACCTAAAAGCCACCCTTAAGTTTTGAGTGCAAGTTTTTATCTACTCAACTCTCAATACGCATGCCAGAACTAAGGATCATACAGCTGCTGCATAAAACAACACGGGAACATTGGACACTCAGGGCTGGCAGTACTTCAGAAAAGCCATATTAGGGCCAAAGTCGTCATGAAATACCTGATTAAGCAAGCATCAGGTTTTCTGGTTTAAGCTTGCAGGGTGTACACAAGTCACACTTGCAAGGCTTCTCTGCTCCCATTAAGCCTGGAAACTCAAGTTTCTATGGCCACTGGATTTAAAAGGAACTGGGACATGAGGGCACTAAAACCCTGCATTTTAATAGCAACATTCTGAAACCCAGACTGGGATAGCTGAAGCAAAACACTGCATTTACTCTCTTTGTACACAGCACAACCTTTACTGCATATTTTAAAAAAATATATACAAACTAACCTCATTTTTGTCTAGAGGCAAAATATTCAGTGAAATCATGATCTGGGGAGGGAGAAGTAATCCCCAAAAGCCAGCATCACAATTTAGAGACATCCAAATAATTTCTACCTTTTCCTCCTATTAAAAAATGTCTTCAGATAAAGACTAAACAGAGAGCAGGAAAAATATTAGGCAAGCTTAATCAATGCTCCTTGAACTTTACCCGACTGTAGAGAACTACAAGTCATTTTCTAGTAGACAATAAGTGGAAACAAGATAAGCTAGTGCAACTATTACATAGTTTCCTTCATAAATAGAGCCTGTATACATAAGAGCTCTGTTCACCAGCTTAAAGAAGAGACATGAAGAACACCTAAAAATTGAGCAGATTCAATTTTCTGGGCTCTTGGGCAGCTTGCGAGAACACACATAAAAGTCTTATGAACACTGCAAAGATCTGAGAAAGTTAAATACCCTCAAAACTTGCAATTCTGCTCCACTAGACAGTGTTATTTTCAGTTCTATTAAGTTACCTGTTTGTTTTTTTGAGAGAGAGAGAAATCACATCACCTATATTAGAGGCAAAAATCATCCTGTACTTGAGAGTAGTGTTAATATAATTTTTAGGAAAGGCAAACTTCCCTACATAGAGCATGATTAGGAATTAATTAGCAGGCAGTGAGGCCACTTTGACTTTTATAAAAAACTCATATAAGGTATTGCTATTAGGAACTACTGTTACCTATCAGAAGACCAACTTGCTAGTGCAACATCCACTATTGGAAGAGATGCACTGAAATATCTGTGTTTTTTGCAATGACTCTATTGATACTAGAGTCATCATTGTATGTGCACCACCTACACCAAGTCTTTTCGGATGGTATCATAGCTCCGTTCAGTCAGGAAGTACTTCATGAATGGAGCTGCTGTTTTAAGTATTTCCCACTGTTTGGCACATGCACATGGCAGTTTGTACATAAGATTCACTTTAGAAGTGAGCAATTTGATAAAGGAAGTTCGCTGCAGTGTTGTACGCATTCATTCCACAAATTATGGTGTCTGTTAAAGCCATTAGCAACATCCTCCATGGGGAAAAATGTCAGTCACATGGGTTTCTTTGTGCTTTCAGGACATGTTTCCACCACTTCCTTCCATAACTCCTTATAATAAGGCCACCTAAAGGTTTCAGGGCTGTAGAAACTGCTCGTAACTTGGGAAACAGGTTGCCACTTCACCAAGTGACAGTGTCAGGTAGCTCTCCCCCATGCTATTTAGCTCGCCCATGATAACACCCAAAATGTCCAGTTAGGGGCCCCCCACTACAGGTATGATGTGCACAAACTGGAGAGTCCAGCGGAGGACAATGGAAGTGGATAGGGGACTGGGGCATTTCTTGTGATAAATGTCAACTACTATCTTGCAACCTTAAAGCCTTTCATTTTTTACTGGGCCTTCAAGCTACACCTCACAAGCATCTGAGGGAGTCATCTTTGACACAAAGCCCTGCCTTCTTCCGAGAAGAGGGCAAGGCTGGATGAATGTCTGAGCTTAGCAGTTCTGCGGTAAAGACAGACGAGTTAATCACAAGAAGATCATACTTTGGGCTCCTTGGTCCGCTTTGTTTTCAAAAGTAACTTTGTGTCAAGCCTCTCTTTCAGAGAGGTTAAGCAGTTTTAAATACTGCCTGGGTATCGTTAATCCATTTTCACCAACATGCCCAGGAAGTGGCAACGCTGTACAAAAAGCTGAATGAGGGCAGCCGTTCATGTTCACCATTTAAGAATCATTTGTTCACTGCCAGATGGATCCTCTTGCAGCTGTACTACCACGAAGACAAAGTATCCAGCTGCCAATTGAGTTAAGTCACAAGTACAGTATTTTCTGTGTGCATCTGTGATCCCTTTTAAAAGGGACAGTCTGAATGTTCAATCTTTATATACCAGCAAGCTCTCATAAGTGCTGCTTTGTTAGCAGTTAGCTTGTCCCTTGTCAGTTCTCCAAGGCAGTCTGCCAACACTACTAAGTTAGCCACCACCACATTTTGTATTGGAAACCTCTGGCTGTTCGTCTGGCAGTTATGGTATGAAACAGGAGGCACAGTAATACTTCCTGTTGTAATAAATTCCTCCACACCCCACCTGTGGAACTCTGCTCCCATTTATTGCCGACTGAGAAACTAGCTCTCAAACCCGCTTCCTGCGTCCGTCAGGCTTGCTGCAGCACGCCTCGCAGAAATGACATCATTGACAAACACTGCTCTGACAATAGGCCCCACGAGCACAGGCCCCTCTTATACTTAACAAAGCACATTCCTCCTTAGTGAGGTCACCTCTCGCTCCTGTGCTAGAGCCCCCAGAAGTGGCTGATGAGATCACAGCTTGCTTTCTATATGCAACAGGCCCGACTGAAATGCTGCCTTAGATACTATGGCCACAAGGCAGTGTGGCACAGGGCTCGTTTATATTCTAGGGAGGCTCCCTAGGCAGTTTTGCTCATCTCTAATAAGCTAGTACACAGGTAGCTTTCCCAAAATCTATTCCTACTACATCTGTAGTGCTGTTCCATACCACCCAATGCCTGCCTGAGATCTTTAAGAGCTGTATTGTAGAGTTAAAGCACTTATTATCGTGAAGCTGTGCCCAGACCACAACAAAAAGAGCTACCTGGGAGAGATGCATTCGACTCCTACCTGTTATGGGTCAGTGTAGAAAGAAGGACTCTATGTCTTTTGTGAAACAGTGCTTCTACCTCAGTTGCAAGCATTTAACCTGAATGGGCTGAAGCACTAGGGCACTTACACACATGCAGGGAATCTGCTCCAACGCACTGGAAATCCAGAGTACACAGATTGACACGCACTGGCAGCCTCCCACATCATGTGTCAGCATTGAGAAAATGGAGGTGGTGTGCTCTGAACTAAAATGTGTTCAATGTACTTTAGGTCAGAGCACACCACCACCATTTTCTCAGCACTGACATGCACTGTACCACTGATGCACCTGTTCCCAATGCTGCACATGTGTAAAAAAAAGGCCCATAAAGAAACAAGCAGATAATACCAAATACTGAGCTACTAGCATTGCAACTACTCACTAGCTCAGTTAGAAGAAAGGATTCCCCAATTAGCGCGCAAGGGCTTGGGGGTACACTGCGGTCACACATTTGACTGTAGCTTGGGGTACTGGAAACTGTAGCACTGCAGCAATCGGGGACTTTCAGACTGACTGCCCAAGCCTGATGGCTGGGATCCTAGTTAACACTCTGCTGCAGCAGCCCAGGGTTCATAAGCTACACTGCTTAACTCTGCTACGAATAACCAGGTCTCAGGCACATGCAGGGATGAACTAGCAGTTTGTCTGGGTACGTCTGTGCTGCAGCAGAGGCAGCCAAAAACATCAACACTACCCCACTGATTTCTCCAGGTTGAGTAGGTGAGCTCTCGACAGCTTTGTATAAAAAGGGAATAAACCTGCGTCTAAGATTTAAAGCACCCTTTGACATCTGAGGTCAAAGTCCATTTCCTTAACTCCCTCCGACTTACAGATTTCAACGTGTGTTGGTGCTTGACTAGACTCTTTACTTCAGCAGACTAGATCCGTGCAACAGCTTGCTGTCCTCAGCAATAATGTCCCAGCACCTTGTACAGCTCTGAATAAGCTGCCTCCCAAACTGGCAGCAGGACAGAACTAGCCAACTAGCTCTGTGCCTAAGTAGTCTTAAAGTTAACCCATTCCTAGCTGCCCCTTCACAGGGCTCGACTACTTCCTAGGCAGGAAGAAGCCCCTTCGCAGCTGTACTGCCTGAGACAGTAAGTTTATGGTCCAGGAATAGCTCTAAATTATCTGCTCCAGGCATTGCATGTCTGCTGATCTTGTTTTTTCCATCATCCACCAAAAGCTTTTTTCTGATTTCAAGGCCATTAGGACACTATGCAACAGCCTCAAGTCCTATAAGGCACTTGTAGGCAAACTTTCACAGTCTACTTCCAATTCCATGGATATTTAACTTGCTGCTTGCTTTTAAAGAAAGCCCATCTGGTCCTTGCCATGTGCCATTGACTTGGAAGGTCATTGGCAAGAACCTGGCCTAAAGTTTCAGAACTAGAGGACAGCCTGGTAGAAAGAGCAAGCTGCTTGTCTTGACCCACAATACTGGGACTGTGGCAAATGTGAAATGACAGGTCAGTAACTGCAAAGTCAAATCTTGCCAAATTACAGTGCTGTAAGACTAACTTAATGTACTCAAATCAGCAACATTTCAATCCAGTTCACCTGCATGAAGCAAGTTCTATTTTTAAAAGAAGCACTAAGACTTCAATGAAAGAAATATAGGTCCAGAACACATATCATAATCTTATTGGATACAAAAATAATAATTACAGGGGGGTTTTTAAGCTTATGACATGCTTGTTCTGAATATTTCCCTACTGTAGCTTTGGCTACAGATGGACATGCCCATACTGAGACTCGTCAGAATTCAGGCTTCAGATCAACGTCACTGTTGCTTAAACTGAGGACTCTCTAGCTTGATGGCAGAGCTAGTTCCTTAAGTGCCAGTAATTTAGTAAATTTCCTCAATCTTCTCCCTGTATCTCCACATAGGAGGATGCTGACAAGAGGCTTAAAGATCAACTAGAGGTAGCAGTTGATCCCCAATTCAGCCATTTTTAAACAGGCTTTATTGCAGGGATTCTCCCTCCTCCTAGAACCAGAAGTCAAATATATTGGGACAAAAACAAGAGCCTAAGAATACGGGCAGGTAACAGACCATAGGACTCGGACAAGTAGCCTAGGATGGGAATCCATCCTTAACACTTCCTTCGGGCTAGTTCCTACAAGCACACTGAGTCAGTACAGGAAATGGTCATTTCACAACTGCTTTAAGGGAAAAGCCGAGCACAGAGTAAATTTGCCATTCCCTATTTTCTTGTTTTCCCACTTGAAAGCAAAAGGGTAACTCACTGATGGCTAGTCATTTCCTCTCAGCACTTTGTGCTGCACTATATGATGTCTAAGTTTAAAGTCAAACTGTACAAGCAATATAAAAAGGTTTGGAGACACCAGGTTGACCCCTATATTTCTCAAAGAGCATGTTTACTCACACTGGGTGTAGGTCAAGATAGTTGTTAAGTGGCAGTGAGTAGAAGACTGCAGAGATAAATGAGCCTATTCAGATACGGCTCAGTAATGTCTTCTGTGCAGCAGACGCCAAGTATTAAAGCCACAGTGGATGGAGTTTTTGAAGCCAAAACCAACACTTTGGAAATAATCAGAAGTGATTACTGTTTGGGGAAATCCTTGGCTACAATGTACACTTTGATTCAGTTTTTCCATTTGGAACCATCCAGAGTCCCTGCACTAAAACACAGGATTGGTAGAAGGAAATCCCCATTCATACAGCCCTGAACAGTTCAGCCAGGCTTTGCTATATACTATAGTGGTAGAAAACAAGGTGAGGGCTCAACATTAATTTAGCATTCATCAGCTTATAACAAAAAAAAAAAAATCAGGGAATTTACAGAGCTAGTTACCACAGCTGTACCTGCATCTTTCCGTCCAAGGCTTTTTAGAAAGGCATGGGAAAAGTTTGTGCCCCTCCCTCCCCTTCATTTTAAGGGCTGCACAATTTTTCCACTTCAAATTATTTGCATTTATTCTAAACATGCTTGTATTATTGCATGACTGGCAGACGGATCATCTCATTTCATGGCAACAAGTTCTCCAGTAGGTGTCTTTTGGAATCACGCTAACAAGTCGTCAGTTGTTTAGTAAAAGCCTTGCCACACAGCTACCCGGAGGTTGTTTGCAATCTGCCAATGCCAGTGTTACTGTTGACAGTCTGCTGCCCAGATACTATCATTCCCCTGTGCAGAGAGAAAAGGAAAGCAAGTTGCTTAATGCCAGCTGCATCTCAATATCTACTCTATAAAGATAAAAATTTGGTTTCCAGATATGCTTATTTGGTCATAGCAAAACAAGCCCCATGGTTTGTACTCCACTAGCAGCTTGAAGCCAGTAATGCTTAACAGTCTACTGGCAATAAAGGCATTACTGGTTTGTGGTCCTATAAGATTGTGCTCCAAAGTCCTTGAAAGGTGCTGCAAGTGACCTTGAACTCAATGCTACATTAGGAGCTTAGGGCATTTATACACATGCTCTGGGTGGTTGCAGGTACAGGGAGGTGCTTTAATTAGAACCGCTCTAAGAGCAGCTCTAATTAGAGTGCTCAGAGCATCACATGCATCAGCATCCCAGGTGCTGAATAATGGCCGTGGGGGTGCTTTCACTAAGGCTCATTCAAGCTTTAGTTAAAGAGCTCCTGCTGCCATTTTTCAACATGGAGATGCCAATACACGTGACACTGAAGTGTGCTGGAGCACAGTAATTACCATGCTCCAGCTGACTTGATTAAATCAAGCCATTACAATGTGAAGCAGCCTCAATGCAGATGTGTAGGTGTCCTTAGAGGCTAGTCACCACTACACCCACTGTTCAGTGAACTGCAAATCAGAAAGAGACCATAAGTTTACCCAAAGCAAGGCACTTTTCCTGACAGAACTCTTCTTCAAGCAAGGAAATTAAACACAGTTACACTGCATCGCAAGAGCAGGCTAGCTAGAAGCCCGTTACATGAATCCTACTTGCATCCAAGTCAGATCATTTATACATTTGGCAAATTAAGCCCACAAGGTCACAAGTCTACAAAGAACAGACCAAAGAGACAGGACAGGAAGGATGGAAGAGGGATTTTTAAGAAGTCCCCAAAAAAGTGTTCTGCTGTGTATTTTTGTTGCGACTATCTGAACATCCTGAGTTTTGTCCCTGCATAAATTCATTTCTTTTGTAACTGCCCGCCCCAGTGAAAGTCTCAGGGATCAAGACCACCACTTCCAAAAAGGACAAGGAAGTCCAAGCCTAGAAGGCAAGTGTCCTGAGGCTAGTTATTAGGAGGAAAGAGTTTCACCAAAGTCTCAGGTTCTCATTTTACATTATATCCCAGAACATGGAGGCAGCTGTACCATCACCTACCCACGAAGTTAAATACTGGCATTCTCCATTACAAAGTGAATATTTAAGACCTTTACATTTAAACAGTCTGCAAAGGACAGTGCTGGGTTTGTGTAATTTCAGCTAGAAGTTGCTAATGTAAATAGCAAAATGTTGGCTTACAGCCCAAACAACACATCTTGGTGGCCATTGTCAGACAATCCCCCTTTGAGAACAGCTTCCCAAACAAGGATAGCAGCGATGAATCTGCATGAAGCGCATTCTGCATGGGTGGTCTCAAAGCACCTCAACAAGAGCCATATGGGATTAATATAGCTTTAGCACATATTAGCCACAGCTGTTTAATGCTCCTACAGTGCAGATGAACGGCTACAGAATACAACTCTCTGGTATTCAAACTCGAGATATTCATATTGCTTTTAGGATTCTCTATAGCCAGAGGGAAGAGCTTCTGATCCATCATCCACTAAGCTTTAACAGTTTCCATCAGAGCATCAACAAGCCTTTCAAAAAGAAAAGAAAATCCCTGAGGCTTGTCAGTTTTCTAGACAATTTTAGCTGCATCAAGCTAGTTTGTCAGTGTTGTTTCCACGCAGGCCCACTAGGTTTGTCTTCTGCAGCGCAGGGAGTGGCTTGTACCATTTAATGGACACTTATATTTTACATTGGTTAGGGAACGTTTTTCTGTTTTCTTGAGAGAAGTGTAGGAGAGTTCAAATGCTCTGCAGGACACTGAAGTGTGCCTAAGAGGATGCTACTTAGAAAGGTCAACTTCAGAAATTAGGGCAAGGAGACAGAAGAGCCTCTTAACAGTGACCATTTCAACTTAATCCACCTTTACAAAGTTTAGATCTCTTCTCAAGCAGACAGAATTGGAGATTAAAAGTATTAAAGGTCATCTAATATATTCAGTACTTACCCTGTTCCCTTCCTCCTTTCTGAAGAGGGTGAAAGTATTTACTAACAGATATAGCTGCAGTCCACCATAGCCAGTAATTCAGAGATACCGGTCATGCTAGATTTCAGCTGCAGTCAGTCACTCTTTACTTTGAAAAATAGCTTTGCTATAGTTAGGTTACTTCTGCGACCAATTCAGGAAATATCCAAATGCAGAGCAAGTGGTCTACAGGGCATTTCTGCTGAATTACTTCATTTTTTGATATAGGCAAGACTTTGAAAATAAAGGAGCTGAGCAGAGCCCGTGGCAGGGGGCAAGGGCAACTGTGGGATGCGTGCTTGGGGTTCCCCACCCTGCTGTCCTCACCCCAAGGCCACAGCAGAAAACCTACATTGGCCCTCGCCCTGCACACAAGATTGGGAGACACGTGCATGTCCCCCCCATCAGTTTCCTCCCTAGGAAGGCATGCAGCAGCAAGGAGTTGCCCTGGCTCTCTTGGGCTAATTAGTGGCTCTGTCCCACTCCCCACCCTAGCCCCAGGCCCCATGCACCACTGTAGCTGGGCAGTGTCCCCAGGCCCAGTCCTTGTCCCATTCCCTCCCTCACTATGGGGGCCTCAATCTGCCTCCCTGCCCCGCCCAGCCCCCCTTACCTACAGGCAGCTGGAGAAAGCAGCTCTCCACTGCTGCCTAGGGCTATATTCCTGGTCACATGCATGTACACACACACACACACACACACACACACACCGCTTCCTCTGCATCCAGCTCCCTGCCAGCCTGCAAGGGGAAGCCTTCCATTTACCATGTTTTTCTGTGGTGATGGAAAGCCCAGATCCCTGTATGATACTGCAAATCTGAGACAAATGCTGTCCCAGAGCCATGCAGCCCAGGACCAGAACTTGATACACTCATTTCGGGACTGCCTCTTCCCAAGGGGGGCCTGAGCCTCAGCCCCTACATTTTCTGCACCTATGGTTCTTGCATAGATGAGTTCAGTTTGGAAGCTGCCAAAATGTTTTATTTAGCACAAGGCAGGCAAGGTTCCTTGGGTGAATATGATATCTTTTATTAGACCAACAAGGATTTCATACCATATGAACACTTTTTAGAGGCTAGGCTCCTGTGAACTGTTACCTTAGGAAGTAAGCATCTCACACAGGAATGCCTGCTGCAAAAGGAATTCACACACTTGGACAGCATGTGCAATCTACTTCATGGTAGATTCACTAACTGAAAAATATCTGCAAACTTCTGTGAAGCAGATAAATTAGATAGTCAAATAGTCCACAGAGAACTAGCTAGGTTAGAGACAATCAGTAACTGTGATGAGCACAGAGATGGTCTGACACCCATGTAGCCCACACAGTGAGAAAGTCTGTACCTTTAAATTGGATCTCAAAGCAGAGTTTAAGTCTTCACATATGCAGGTATCTGGTACACAACCAAACAGTTCAACTACCAATGCAGCAGTTACCATGAAATATTGCTCTCTAGAACATTTGAGAGTGTGCTGAAAACTTAAAAAACATATTCCAGCATAATTTCTTTTTGTTCACAAACCTACAAGGCTACCCATAGCCAGCACAGGCTGGATGATCTTTTGGACATCCATAGTAGAAGCTTGCAACTATACCATTATGTGGTTGCAAGGTACTTAACAGACTCCTCCCCACCACCCAAGTTAACAAGGCAAGCTACTTGCCCCCAGGGATTAGGTATTTCCATGTGTTTGGCAACTATTGGTTGCATATAAAAGACTTCAGCTAACTGGAGGCCTCACCAACATGCAATGCAAGTCTCCTTTAGTTTGCAGGCCGGACTGTCCTACTTAAACCTTGGATGCATGTTTCAGTTTAAAAACTTTCATTGTCCAATCTTATGTTTGGAAGTTTTTATACTGCATAAGTAGAAAAATCATAAAAGTGCACTGCAGTTTGTTAAAGCCTGTATTTAGACAATAAACTGGTTAATTACAAGTCAGATATGTAGACTTCCTCTGCCCTAAGGGGTTACTTTCCTTACCCTTCTGCCCCTGTGCAATTAAAGCCTTTTTAAATAGTCCAAGTGCTTCAGGCTCAGTTGTGCACCCTTTCTATACTGGAATATAGCCTATTTCTTCCATTTCAAATGTTAAGTGCATGGTTACACTGCACACAACATTTGTAATTACTTCACTCACGTAGCATTCCATACCACCCTTTGTACAGCTACAGCTGTAAGCAGTTATGTTAGTATTCAAGAACATACAGATTTGGGAAGTTCAATGGTGACTGCTAACGCAGAGAGGACACAACTGGACCTTCTTACTTCAGGCTCACATGGCAGATCCACCTGCCAGCCTCCTCTTTCAACTGCTCCCCAGTTCCACAGCACTAGCAAATCAAGCCGAGCTCCAATTGCTGCTTATCCCGTAGAAGGGATTAGAAAATCCATGGCAAGTGAGTTATCATGAACCAATATTGCACAAGTATTGCCAGAGGGGAAGATTATTTTGCATAAAAAGAGCTGGAAGTGTGGAAAATCCAACCTGCAGGTTTAGACCAGGGGGGGGGGGGTCAGTCTACAAGGCTGCCAATTAGATGACTAGTCTGTTTGTATGATAACTAGATCCAAAACTCAATTTTTGCAGGCAGTTTTCAACTGGTGTGTGTTCTCCATGTCCTGGTCAAAGTCGGCTTGAAGGAGGTAGCATCAATGTTGTTTAATAAACACGGAGAAGTCCAACAGTCACCAAAGCTGTTGTTACACACTTTCTACCATGCATGGTTCACCTAGTTCAGGGGTGGACTATTAACTGGCCCTCCAGCCAAATAATTAAGTTTTGACATCCTCAAGGGCCATCCCTACCCCCTACACCCCAGCCCAATCCCCATGCAGCCTGGAGCTGCAGCACACCCTGATCCCCACCTGGAACCTACCAGCCACATCCACACCTTAAGCCAGAACCCATCTGGCATGGCAGAAACAGCCCTGGGCAGGCACAGGCATCAGCTGCGGACATAGCCAGCAGGTTCCAGGTGGGGATCAGGGTGCTCCCACCCCACCCAGAGCTGTAGCATGTCCCAATCCCCACCCCGCCCAGAACCTGTCAGCCATGTCCACAGCTTACACCAGCACCCATCCAGTGCAGCAGAAGCAGCCCTGGGTGAGCATCCATCAGCCATGGACACAGCTGGCAGCTTCCAGGCAGGGTAGGGATCAGGGCATCCACTCAGGTCCACAGCTGATGCCACCACAGCAGTGCTGGGCAGAGACAGTCCCACTTGCCCACCCAGTGCAGAAGAGACAGCCCTGCCTGTCCAGCACCACACAGCAGCCAGAGTCAAAGCTGCTGGCTGCCCATGGGCCAAATTCTGCAAGTTTGTATTAGGCATACTTTCTTTTGCCTTTATGCAGAGGCCAAATTCAAAGCTACAAATTACTGGCACATACTAATCATTTGCACCACAGTTTAAGACCAAAAAACCAAGCTGGCAGCAGCAGCACATGCCAGACTCCACTGTCTATGGATCACCTTTGATAGGTTTGAACCTCTCCCTTAAAAAGGTAGGAGTGGTCAGGCATCCTACTAATTCTCCCAAACTCTCCTTTCCAGAAGAGACCTGCTCCCACTCACAGTTTAGGATAGAAACCCTCCTTTAAGAGCCAGTCATTTTATTCCTATCACTGTAAAGATGAACACTTAAATTGAATAAAACAACTTCTATGACACTACACTACTTTTAATACAGTACAAGCTAACCTGAATCTCATCCTAATCTCAATTTATCTTCTCTTCAGTGGCCACAGCACTAGTGGTACCAGAGCACCCTTTCAGAGAGTCAATAAAAGGCAGGATCTGGTGGTGACAGAGTTAGTTCTCTTCATCAGTAGGCCTTTACATATGCACACGTGCTCCTGTCTGTAGAGCTGCAGATGTCTGCAAGTCATTAGCTTGCTTAGTAATGCTCACTTACCAGCCACCAATCACATAACTATGACAGCACCAAGGTCAGGGCTGTGTCTTCCAAGCTTTAGAATAGATTGGTAATGAACAGAATGAGAGTTTAAGTCAGTGCTTTCTCCTATGCCGAGTAGGGAGGCCTAGCTACAAAAAAGCACTGAGAGTCAGTTTCCCCAGCAGGCACTGACTCAGTTGTGGACCATGTCCACATCTGTATGGCCTAAGAGAGGACTTACACTTTAAAAAGGTTTAAGCAAAGTGCAAAATATTCCAGGTCTCAAACTGAAGCATCTGCAAACCATAAGAGTTGAGCTGTGCCTTACTCCTATGTTTGCTTTAGCCCATCAAGCTGCGAAGGTTTAGTTACTGTTCATTATGTCAAATAGCACTAAAGCCCAACTAGCTGCAATTCCTCCATTGGATAAGCTTTGAAACTCAGACAAGGCATGCATCACTAATTAGCTTTCTACTTTTTCAATAGTAAAACCATTCATGAGGATCTCCCAAGATATGCTTTGGGAGGTCAGGAATGCTGACAGCCAAAAGGGAAGACTTCACCGATTTCTAGAGATAATACTGCATTCTACCAGTTCTCACTCCTGAAGCCCACAAGGACTCACCCTTCATGCCATAAACATGACTAATACCTTCTTACAAGAACTTTCTTTTTAAATTTTGGAGTCCTTCCACAGTGCTTCCCCACACCATCAGAAACTGTATTATTGCTGCCTACAGCTTCAAGTAGGGTTTGAACAAGGAAAGGTTTCTACACAGAAGCAACTTGATTTATAAAGCACACTCAGAGCCATGCAGTTGCTCTTTATTTTGATCCATGAAGAAATTGATAACATACACTATTCTAGTTCAAAACTGATCATTTTTATTCCTTTGCTCAAGCAAAGCCAGGTTCACATTAGCCATATACCATATATCTTTACAGGCATTCATTCAGCTAACATAGATGCAGCTTACTCTGACCAAGGTGCACAATGTATATAGATGGGAACAAGCCATCAAAATATTTTGTCATCAGGTTAGTTGCATTTCGCTCTAATGGCAATAGTGTGCTTCAGGCATTATGATCACTTCCCCCACCAGATAGTACTCTCGCATAGTAACCCTAGTTTTTGCCAGCCTGCTAACCACTGTTGTGAACCAAGGTCTTCATTTGCACAAACTGATAGTTGGGCATATGGTAACTCTCCCAGAATTAAGCAATACCTTAAATAACTTTAGGCGTCAGGTTCCTACATAGAGTAAATGTGTTTAGATAACAGCAACACCACCTTCTGACAACTGGTTCATTTCTAGCCACACCACAAACAGCATGAGACTGAAGCACTTGACAACTAGTCTAAGTCTTCCTGCAATCTATAGATTGTTATAGCTTTTGTTATAGACTGCTATCTGGCTATAACATGGCCTGCCTTCTCTCCTGAGCCCCCCCCCAAACACAAAGTTAGATGAAGCCTGTTCAGACAGGCTTGTCAGCATCTACATGCCACTAACAATTGTTCACTGTGATTTTGGTAGAAATGTTAGTTCAAAAAGCACATTAAAGAGTCCAGAACAGAACTACAGGCAAATCTCACCCATCTCAAATGGTGCCCCCTAGCACCAACATGAAGACAGGCTCTTCTCACACCAACTACCTTGCAGAGATCATTTGGTGTGCACTCCAGGTGTTCCAGCAGCAGATACATGACATTTCTGGCATGCAGCACAGAATGGGGACAAGTAGGTGAGGTGCCTGCTCATTTTCATAGCAACAATCATTTCATAGCAACTGCCTTTCCCAGTGCAGTCTAGACACACCCTACCGTAGAAGCACCCTGGTGTGCAATTCAACAACTCCCACCTCACGCTGGGAATGGCAAGGCCAAGCTAGCTTCAGATGGCCATTACTCTGGCCAGCCACCACCTATTTGAATTTTTACAAAATGTGGGAAACCCTTCCTGAGCGTACGTAAGCACAATACAGATCAATTATAAGCTTCCTTCACTAATATTTTACTAGACAATGAAGACTAGCATGCTGGTGCTTTGCATTTCCAGATGCCTCAATGATGGGGATTAGTTTAAGCCTTCTAAAAACAAAACAAGGGAGTCCCATTTAATTTCCTCTAGGTACTGTTAGCTTAAATTAAGGCTCTCCACCATTTTAACACTACCTAAATAAAACAAGTTTTGCAAAAGACAGTCTGAGGTGTTCTAACTCATTCAGAGGCATGAACTTTCAGTAGGAAGAAGTAAATTTAAATACAAAGAATAGGGAAAGGAATGGGAACTGCTAAAAAACAAAAATGGGCTGAAGAGATCAAAGAAAAAGGGTTATGTTTTCTTGCCACAACAGTTACATGCTATGGTAGACAACAGACAAGTGCAGAACTGCTGTTTAATGCAAAAGTTGTTTGCCTTGGATTGCTGCAGAACAAGTAGCAAACTTAATCCCCTGAACCTGACCGTGGTATGCCTCTATAAGAACAGGCTGCCAGTAAATTTATCCTTAAAATATAAGCCTCCAAGTTGCTAATCTCACTCCTTACCCCATCTAGCTACAGTAAACTACAGTGAAAAGAGTAATCTTAGAAGTGACTAACATAAGCAGTTAGATCCGATCTGATCTGGCTGATCACAAGGGTAGTTATTTTAACTGCTGTCTACATATAGAGTGGGTGTTAACCTGTCACAAATCAAAGAGGGTGGCTTCATTCCTACCACATACTGTTTTTGTCTACAGCAATGATACAAAAGCCCAGAAGCCAGGCAAGTGTTGAAAGCGTTCCCACCCCACCCACGTTTAACAGCACAGCTTGGTTTATTGAACTGAAAAATGAGAAGTGAAGTTGCAGATGGCCTTACGGCTGTTTACTACCATGTCCCACCCTTGCACGTGCAGCTCCCTGTAGCATGCCACAGAGCACAACTGTTTCACGTTATGCTCAGCTACGTTTTGTAGCCGCTTTTCTTACAGGCATAACCCAATCCCTTCTATTTGGTTACAGCAGGCGTATCCAAGAACGCCATTATCAGTGGATTCTTGGACTGACTCAGCCGCTGAGGGCGGGTGAAACCACTTCCTGTTGCAAGAGTAAATTACCCGTTGTGGTTAGGTCTTCTCACCTACTTTACCGCAGCATAGCAGCCCTTTGTCAGAATCTAAGATTGTCAACTCAGCCCTTCTACTCCCTCTGTTCCTAAAGAAAGATTGCATTGCACCCATAACGCACCACCTACAATCAGCATAAAGATGATGGAGCTGCTCTAGGTTGAGCAAGGCAAGGACCCCAGAAGCCCAGCCCTGAGGACCAGCTAGATTAGCTTCTCTTTGGAAAGGGAGCAATCAGGCAAGAAGGCAGGCTGGCTCTTTAGTACAGGATTTTTACTTTACACACCTCTCCAGTTCACGGAGAGCCAACCTAGTACTACAGGCTGCCACCACCTCATCATAGGAGCTCAACTGTTTCACAGAAGCTCCGTTTCCCAAACTTTTGGGGCTGAGACTATCGTCCCTCAGTCCTGCTTCCCCTGTGAAAGGCCACCAGGAATTTGCCAAAACAAACTAAACCAAAAACACTGCAGAGTTGCAAGGCCTGGCAGACGGCAGCCTCACAAGATCACTTGGGAATGACTGCTATAAAGGTTTGCCAGCCCAACCCCACAGGCTTCCACAGCATGCGTCCTTTTAGCTTCGTAGTCCATCGAGGGAAAGCAAGGTTGGTTCTTCGAGCTCTGAACGTTAGCTGATCCTGTTTCTACTCACCAGCTGTCTTTGAAGAAAGATATCCTATACTGGCATCTGTTCCTTCTCATCATGATCTTTTGGACCCTTTTGTAAAATTCAGACTAAACCAGTTATCCAATTTTTTCCTTTAGAACTTTTTGGAGACCGAGGAACATTTGCTTTAGTAACTAGATTACAGAGCCAAAGAGCCACTTGCACATACGGTTACAACAGTTCTAGTTGCAAGTGCATCTTAGCTTATTGCATGCACACACTATTGTCAATTAACACTGAGCTGGTCATAACTGCTAATCCACACATCTGACTCAGTTACAAAAAAGTGTTGGTCTTCCAGGTACTTCTATTCCAAGTGTGTTAACAATTTCTAGTTTATACACATACCCGACTAGATGGATCATAGGAACCATTTCCCCTATTCTGTAGAACGCAGCGCGTCTCCTAAGCTAGGAGTTCACCGAGGGACTGTTCAGGAGTAATGTCAAGATGCATCTCACTAGCATTGATGTCTGGATACCCATTAAGCTACCTGCCAGTCAGTCAGCCACTAATATGAACGACAGTAAAGACCTTTAAGTCACAGCCAAACATTTAAAAGAAAACAAAGCAAAACAAAAAACAAAAACAAGCAAGTTGGTAGAAAATAGATTATATTTGATGTGCCTACCTTCTTACAAGCTAGAAGAGGTTCTCTCTAAATTTTGGCTGGTTAATGAATAACCAGGTCTAGCTTTATATTTTATGTGGGAAGTCCTCTTTCTACATCTAGGCTCAAAATATTGCATCCCAGGACCAAAGGCCTCTAAAAATGTACGTTTTGCTTTTGACAAAGTCACTAGAATCCTAGAAAATTATCTGCAATTCAACCTCGGAACGCAAAAGAAGAAAAACTACTACACTTTGTTTTACCAAAGTGATAGACATTAACAATCCACACCATGGCCAGGAAAAAGTTTGTCTTGGCCCATTGAACCCAAATGAAAATGCAGAACCAAAGCTTAAAAAGGGAAACAATTCTGTTTTCACATTTTAAGTACTATTGCTCCATTTAAGATTGGAGGTCTGAAACTTGCCTGCTATTAAGACTTTGCCACAGCTTTCAACCTGAGGGTCCTACACCCAAGAAAGGAATCCAGTCCTCCAGGATCACAAGCAGCTACTAAAAGGGAGCTCTTCCCTCCTGTTCTGCAAGACAAAAAGCAGTCCCCTTGCTCTTATCTTGGAGCCTGGATCTGGATCTTCTTCCATAAGAGCAAGCAAAAGTGCCATAGAAATTGATGATAATGGATTTAGCATCAACAGAAGTTAACTAGGGGGGGATGGAGGTGGACAAGGTTCTTTGGGTACGCAATACCTTTTATTAGACCAACTAAATAGTTGGCAAAATTGTTCTTTGCAAGATATCAGGCACAAACACCCTTCTGAGAGGAGTAGGGGGCGGAGGCACTTTTGTTTACAGGGATGCCTCCCTCCCTATCTTTATGCATGGCCATGCACACTTTGGCTAACTCTGTTAACATCCAAACTAGCAACTGTCATTTTCTCCTTCTGTATCCCATTGCTCAGGTGCATGATGCCATATCACCAGGAAGAAAAGCTGAAGGGTTACCTGGCATGTCATATCCCCCAAAGAGGTCTGGAAGTTCATTTATTCAAATCTGTGCTACACTACCAGCAATCCAAGGAACTGACATTTGACTATCACCACCCCTATGACATTTTCCTACTAGCACTATCCTCTAGAAACAGAGCCCAATGCTGTTTTGTCAAGGCTTGCATCTAGTTTCTGCTGTTCTTCAAGCACAAAGCGAACTTGGCAAGACTATCTTAAACTTACATTATGTTTAAGAGGCCTCCTGTCAATGCAATGGGTAAAGTAAGGTAATCTACAAAGATAAACAGGAGGCAGAAAGACTTTACATGCTTATTGTGTATGTTTCATGTGGACAGGCAGTAAGGCTAGTGGTTGTGCCAAAAGACATTTCATTGGGCTTCCCTGAAATAAAATGTACCCATAAGTAGTAAGTTCTTCTGTTACTTCTCTTCATCGCTAGGGTCTACTTCATGCATTTGTGGGGGTAGGTAGTTACAAATTTCTTATGCTACTATTGAAATCAAAACTCCTCTTTCCCTGTATCCTAGCATAGTGGAGTTCTTTCCAAAGCAGAACAAAAATCACGTGTAGCACACTGCTGTAGCTTCCCTGGAAGCTAGAAGGATTTTTAAAAAGAAAACTTTGTCAACTAACAGCAGTAAGTAGACAAATCTTGCAAGCCACTGAAAACAGGTTGCACACCGAGTTGTTAACCTGATCATACCGTTTGATTATCACTAGGTGCACAAGTTTCTGGCAAGACAAGCGCTATCGTACCTGTGATTCAGTCAAACACAGAAGAGTCTAAGAAGTCAGTCCAAAAGCAACATTAGAGCATGGGCTGGTTAGATTTCAGTGCCTGTTATTTGAGGAGGTTTACAGAACAGTCGTCCATTTTCAAAGGCTTGCCATCATAACTACTGTTAATCTCACATTGCATTTCATATGAGCTTATACCCAGACAATTCTAGTCAAAAGTAAAAAAACCCCACTTAGTATTAAGAAGTGAGTTTTGTTTTTGTTGTAGTCCAACTAAAAAACTTTGACTAAGCACTCCAGCTTACCAGTAGGATGTTCCCACCCTTGCAATGTTTGGAGCTTGCTCCACTGTCAGTTCATCCCCTTCTTCTAGAGGCTACCTGCAGAGCCATTTTTCCCTTTTGCACTTCAGTCAATGCTGTCCAAGTTCCAGTAGACTAACTGCTCCACTAAAATGGGGACACCCTCAATCTATCATAGGGAGACACATTTTCAGGTCTTCAAGAGTAAGTCTAGAGGGGAAAAGAACTACACGTCACCTTTCTAAGGAGTAGTAACTTGCTTTTAAGGTTTATTGGATATTTTCCCTGTGAACAGCCTTCAGGGAAATTACAGGTTAGTAGCAGACAGAAAGCAAATGTATTTTGACAGCCTTCTTATAATGTGTTAATAGCACCTAAGGTGAGAAGTAGAGAGCCCCAAGATTTATACTTGCTGAAATGGCTTTTTTTTTGTTATTTTTTTAAGCAATTAGTTCTGAGAATTAGGCTGGACAAGGACAAAAAAGAAACCAAGAAGAGAGCTTGCAAGATACCTCACTTCTCAAGCTCAAAATCTGTTTAGGTGTCCAATACGGCTGTGGCAGCCTAAGCAAGATAAGTTGTGGCCTCAGCACTTTTTCTTATAGTAAACTGCCTTTAGAGTCCAGTCATTTTTTCTGCTCAAAGAAATATGAAGCTACGCAGCATTAGCAGGCTCTTCAGCTCAGGAACTGAGGCATGCCAGAAAGAGGTGGGAAACCTCTGCTGCAAAATCTTACAGGGCAGGCACGGCCACTAGTAGTGGAAGTACTCAAAGACTGCATTGTTTAGCCTATGTCCTAAGTTCACTGCGGTTCAGGCTTCGCTGCTGAAGAGGGGTGCTTTCAACAGCCAGAATTTGAGTAGGGTAGCATACCCACTTCCAAAACATGCTCCTCGTACTTCTTATAGGAAGGTTAACCATTTGTTTCCCAATGTCTTGCTAGCTGGGATTCTGCACTGGGAAAACAAAGGAACATGAGAGGAACTGCCTTCTCTATCTGGAGAATAAAGTCCACTACCCTGCAGCATGTCAACTGATGACACTCACTAAAACTTTAGCGAAGACAAAACCTACAAGTTCTTCAGCAAAACCTAATTTCTTAAACCGTACTCCACAGTTAGTATGGTCAGCCACCATGATCACCAGTCTGTGCCATCTCTAGCATAATCTGTTAACTGAACCAGACCTAGATTGCTAGAACCCAATCACGGAAGAATCCACCTCTCCTAAAATGGTCAGCCACCATCTACCGCCATCTGGTCAAGGTTTCTGGCAGCCACATCAGCATCAACTCCAACCCTGGAAGCTGCACCTCCACCACACCAGGACACTTCTCCCCAGCATTTTATTTGACTATATTATGGCTCCCAAAAGTTAGAGGAACCCTCCAAATCAACAATTAAATGCAAGGCTGAGCTTGTAAACCTAACTGAAATCCTCATCTCCCTCTTCCTGGAGATGAATGCAGCTGTGCTATGTTCTATAGAGGGGTTTAGGTTGTAGCCATGTTGGTCTAAGGACATAGGCAAACAAGGTTCCTTGGGTGAATTTGATATCTTATTACACCAACTCAAATGGTTGGAGAATAGTTATTAAGCAAGCCTTCGGGTTCAAAAACCCTTTGTCAGGCTAAGGAAGCTTCAGCAGTTGGTGTGCGCTCTTCCATCCAGGAAAACACCACTTTAATTTAAACCCCCATGCCATCTACAGACACCCCTAGACAACTACTGGAACCTTTTAGTATGGTACAACTACTGCTGAAACAATAGAGAACCACACTAGTTGCAGAACCTAGCAAAAACTGAAACTAGGTCAAAGGAAGCATTCCCAGAAGAGACCACCTATGATGGGGACCAATGTTTGCCTCAGTCTCAAAATCCCTGTTTCAGGGTCCTACAAACCAAGATGGAGCACTCTTCTGCTAGATTTTCCTTAGGTTAATAGACTTAAAAAGGTAGAAACAAAACTTGGATTTGGAACCAGCAGCTATCATTGTAATGGTCTAATTTCAGCCTAAATACAATTAGAGGGAAGGTAGAAAGTTTTGGGTTTTTCTAACTTTATGGAAGGTGTAAAACAGGTCCAACAAACAAGTTGAATGGACTTGGGCAGAAACAGGCATGTTACCTACCATGTGTTTTTGGGCAGCTCAGTTTGAATAAATTTTGCAGAGCTCACTGACTGACCATTTTTTTTGAAAGGGCAGGCAAAGACTTTTCTCCCGTGCCCCCAGCCTGGTTTTGGGTTTTATTTAAACACACAAAAGCTCTTGAAGATGCACTGCAAATCTCTATGCTACTGCTTGGCTCCTGTTCCAGGAGCACAGCAAGATCTTGGCTATGAACACACTACTTCAGAGTCTGCTATATAGCTCAGGTAAAAGGCATTAAAAGCCACTTCCACAACTGTCGTCCATTCTCAGGAACTGCATGTGTGCGTCTTTACATTGGCTACAACACGTATACTACTGAAAAAGTCATCTGTAAAACTGCTTGACAGCCCTCAGGACTTCAAGGTCTCTCTGCATCCTGCAGTTAGGTCTCAACATAAGACTCTTATAGTTTGGACTGTGTTGCTGCACCACACTGTACTTCCTTCAGAAGTAGAGGCATTTAACACCAATGCTGCAGTTTTTGTACCAGGAGCTTCCATTGAGACACCACTGCTAGTCTACTTATGTTTTGTGCCACCTTGTCAGGGCAGAGACTAAGTGCAGAACAGAAGGGTAGCAACATGCTTCATTTTACAGGTTGCCAGCTATGCAAGTCAGCCTTCACAGTAAAACATGTTTAATCCTCAGTCACTAGAAGGTATAGTGAACCAATTATGTCTAACAACTGATATTTGCAGTTACCCACAGTTAAGGGGGGGGGGGAAATGAATTCTTGGATAACGGCCACCTGGGTACAGGAAATGCATCCCCGTAGCATAGAGAATTATGGTACTAAAAAGCTATAGTCACTTATGTTTCTAGTTAAGCACATGACCAATATTTCTCTGTAAAGCAACATTATTCAGCCATTTGGATTGGGAACTGCCGCTAATTTTGTCAAACATTTTGTAGGTTTATGGGCTGCTTCCCATCTCCAAGGAGCAAACAGCTCAACAGAACTGCACCCAGACACTACTTCAAGTGCAAGAGGAGCTTCCTGAAAATTAGCACATGCTCTTCTAGTCAGAAATCAAGCAATTTCCATACCAGAGGAATTCTGATTTTCACAGTGCCTCTAAAGGGGATTTTTATTCTTGGTCCAGATGCCTAATTTTACTCATCAGAGATATGGGCATACTTACCATACCTCATCCAGAACTCACTAATGCAAGGTCACCAAGTCATTTAGATGCCTCCCACCCACACTGACCCCCCGCCCCTTTTTGTTTTTGTTTGTTTAATATTGTAAAAAACACAGTTACTTTCTTGGTGCAGGAGAAGGGAAAGAAGGGAACACCACATAGTAATGCTCTGTCAGAGCAATCCCCTTAGTCACTTCAAGTTGCTGCTTTTCAGACTTGCGTTATGGCCAAGCCATTTTCCACATCCAGAAGTTGCTCTTCAGGAACAGGCAAAACTTGCCCGAAGCATTACTTGCGATACAAGCTAAACAACAAGTTGCAGCACCCTAAACAGCCTGGCAGTTATTTAGTGATTAGATGATAAACTGGCTCTTTATAACATACTGACTCAAGTACAGTGAATATCAAAAGCTGTATTAGTTTACTCTGACACAGATGCACATATGCTAACTTCTATGTAACGAGTCTCATTCTATTTACCACCTTGTGAATCACTCTTATACTGAACCTTTGGAATCATCTGCTTGCCTTATGTTCTGCAAGTCTTCTAATTTTCCTGAGCCTCTTAAGATAAAGAGAACTATCCCATACTAATTCAACTGATGACAGTCACTAAGCTCCAAAAGTTAAATCAAGTTCAGGGGTTCCAGTTGACATTGGTAATGGTATCAGACTTTAGATTTCTGGTCTGATTACTTTTCAAGTGCATAATGAACCCAAGACTGCTCAGACACTGAGGCCTTATGTTCAAGAGGGAAGAGATTTCAAGCAGCTTAACTAACACAAGTCAGAAGTTCTAGGTACAAACAGCACAGGCCTTACTAGAATTTTAGCTCACATTAACATGTTTCCCCTAGTTAACACCTCAGTTCTTATAGTATAACACCTTTTAAATGTTGCTGGCTGAACCTGCAGCTGCAAGGCACACTTTAGCTAGGACCCCTGTGTTTGACCTTATAACATTAAGGTAGTGGTGGTCCAGGACTGAAACAAATAGATTTTATCCCAGCCAAAGTTACCAAGCATCTCCTTAATTAAGCTCTAGGATTAGGGCAGCATGACCAGTAGGTTTCATCAACATTTCTTAAGAACATTTCCTGGCCATTCATTTTAGGAGAGCCTCAATTTCTAGCAAATAGCAATGCTTTGAGGTCCCTTTCCTTTCACAGTTCAACTCTGTATTCAAGGCAGTTGTCACAATGCAGACCTCCACTTATACTAAGCTCACACGGCTTTGAGAAGGATCCGTATTTTGAAAGACTTTCCACTTAAAAACAAAACAAAACAAAAACAAAACAAAACAAAGAGACAGAAATGTATAACTTAGGACCTTACTGATCAGTAAGAGTGGTCAAGTGTCTTGTCCAGTCAGACCTGAGAGCAACTGAAAAGTTAAGACTTCTCAGATTTCCACAGACGCTTTCCCCAGGCAGCAATAAATACTCCTGTAGTTAAGAGTTAACAGTTAACAAATGCTACTGCGTAGAATTAGAAGAATGACACAATGCTAGAACTATGTCTATACTGCACAATGTAGTGCTGTACACATACTTCAGCTAGCTACGGTACTAAAAGTGATGCTGTAGCCCTGGTCCAGCAACATGCGAGAAGCAGGATTTCTTCTGCCTTTTTTTAGTCCAGCCGCACGTTTGGGACAGACTTCGACAAGTGTAAGAGACCACTCAAGTACAAGAAGAATTTATACAATCTTCTAGTCAGAAGCCAAGTCATTTCCACATCAGAGGAACTCTGATTTGCATCAATTCCCACAATGCCTCTTAAAATAAGAGGGGGATTTTTCTTGCCTAATTTTACTCCATGGGATATGGCCATTTGCCTAATTTTAGGCAAATAACCAGCAGCCCTATTTTACTCCATGGGATATGGGCATGCTTACCTGCGAGCTCTGGATGAATGAACTCTGAAGTTTTAGAGTTTTGCATTTCTTTTTGCCTCTCTAAAGGTACAAGCAGCAGGACAGCAGTGTTAGCCTGCCAGCCCCGGTAGGGTGCAGGGCTAACACCATCTAAGCAGAATTAGCCTACAACCCAAGACCAAGACTTCAGGCTACACTGAACTTGGCAGCATGCTTCAAATTAAACACATTTATAAGCATTTCCCAGTGTCGCCTGGTGGTGTAATATTTTAGCAAGCCCTCAAGGCAACTGCAGCAGAGGAACCAGTGGCAGTACTGAATGGCTATACGCCCCGTCTTCTGGAAACGCAGTCAGATGAAGAGTCACCAAGTACAAAAAAAAAAAAAAAGTCAGAGAGCATTCAACAGAGCAAAGGGCAGCGCTGCTGGGAGCGGTAACCACCTCCGCTGCACTGGATGCACAGGTCGCTGGCGTTAGCTGACCCCGGCAGTCCTCCCTGCCCGAGTCCCTCCCAGCCCTACGCTTCTGCGAGTCCCCCTGCCCGTAGGGCGGAGCTCCCCCCACCACACCAAGATCCCAGCAGCATCCAAAGCAAAGGGGGACAGATTAAAACCAGGAGTTTTCTGGGGAGGACACAGACCCCCCCCGGTGCCTGAGGCCAGCCAGCGGGGCTCGTGCCGGGCCGGGGGCGGCCCGCGGCGGGGAGGCGGCCCCCAGGCACCCTGGAGGGAGAAGGGGAGGGGAGGGAAGGGAAGCGGGGTCCGGGCCAGGACTCACCGATGGAGACGAGCTTGATATTCTCGCGGTCGAGGAACTCGAGGGCCACGGAGACGTTCTCGAGCTGCATCTGGCGGAAGGTGGGCCGCGCGTGGTACTTGCGGTACATGCGCTTCTGGCTCAGCACCTCGAGCAGCGCGATGAGGCGCAGCCCGTCGCTCAGGTCATGCTGCAGGTTGCCGATGCGCTTGTTGACGCAGCGCAGGTGCTCGTTGCACCAGCGCGTGAACGTGTTCTGCTGGATCCGCTTCCACGGCGCGTCCTCCGCCAGGTCCTTCTCCGTCACCGGCATGGCGGGATCCGGCTGCGGCTCGGGCGGGCGCCGGCTGCTGCTGCTGGTCGCGTCTCTCCGCCTGCCCGCGCCCTGGCCGCGCGCCTGCGTGCTCATGGCTCCGCCTCCTGATGTAGCGCCGCTCCGCCCGGCCGGCCGGTCGCTCACCTGCGCTCTGCCGCCGCCTGCCGCGTGCGCTGCGGGGACGGACAGCACAAGGGCGTGAGCGCCGCGGACACACCGCCCCCCGCCCTCCCTGCTGCCGCTCGGGAGGTTTCTCCTGGTCTCTGCCCTACGTTTCCCTCCTTCAGCTCGAGACCATTGCCCCTCGTGGCACCAGCACGACCCCGCGGACCGAAGCTCGGTCCCAAACCAGTCTAGGGCCGCCGGGCCTGACCCGGCCGTCTTGCACAAGGCAGGGCAAGGGGGACCTGTCACCTACCGATCCCTGCTAAACTCTTCGTGCCCCAGGGGTTACACTGCTCTTCTGCTCAATGTCTCCGTGTCCCACTAGTCGAGCGAGGCTTTGGGTTACCCCCCTCTCCTCAAAGGCTCGGTCAGTGTCCCACTAGTCAAGCAAGCCTTTGTTTTGCAGCGCTGCTGCCCCTGAGCTGCTCGAGGGAAGGCTATTCCTATTTCCCAGCCCTGCAGGTTGTTCTGAACTCATGCCAGCTTAGACTGGTTTTTGCTAGGATCTTAACAGAATAATGCAGCCCTAGGCCCCTAGCGTCCTAGTAAAGCTTCTGATTTATTTTTTAACTGGAGGAAAAGAAGTGGTGTTTTCACATGGGATGATGCACCTCACCATCTGCACTCCCCTTTTCAACATCCTAGATCTGCCTACGGTGGCTGGCACCATAGGTTTGAGGCCTCCAGGTGTTGCCACCTTAAATCCTCTGGGTGTTGCCTTCCTATCCCCGGCTTTAGATCTGGTGGGATCAGGGCTCCAGACCTTGCCTGCCCTGGAGATTCACCTCAATTCCAGCTGTTCCCCCAGGCAGCTGCCTCAGTATAAAACCCCTTGTGTTGAAAGGCTCTAAACCCTCATTTTCAACAGCTCAGTTTGCTCCTGTCCCACACCTGGGTCAGCTCCATAGGGGCCAAACAGTAGCTTCGGCTGCCTACAGCAGGATTTCGTATCAATCCAGCGCTGCTAGTGGCTAGGCACCAGGGCATGGGATCCAGGCACATCCCCAAAGCACCCAAAGTCTTAGAGCAGGGGCATATTTTCTATGAAATCCTATGCCAAGCAATCATGTTGTTAAAATGATGGGACTTATAACTCAAATGGGGGGAAGGGGGACATACACATTTTATGTATGTCTCAATCTCAGCTGGGCCTTTTGTGGCTACTCTAATAAATGTAGTCCATAAATACCTCCTGTTCTTCCCCAAGGATGGCAGTGCTCTGCCTACTCCCAAATGACTTGTTACAGCCTTCATCAGTGAAATCCAGGGCCCAGCCTGCACTAGAGGCAGAAATCTGCCTACTAAGGTAAAAGTTTAGCAGCTGTAATAATCAAACTTGGCAGCTTAATTTAAACATTCAAACTGGACAGAGGCAAATTAACCCTAAAAAAGCATAAATACAATAAACTTTCAATTGCCTGTTAAAAGACTGAGAAAACCAATGGCCTTGTGGTTAATGTACCACACAGCTTTTAGAAACTAAGGGGATATCTACACGGCACAATGCTAGTGCTGTATGCGGGTACCTGAGCTAAAGAATCTAGTCTGGGTACCAACAAGTATTATCACCAAGTTAGCATAGGGCACCGCCTCAGCTAACTTGCTCTGCTGAGAAGCTGTTAGCCTAGGAAGATTGCTGTTTTAATGTAGTTACCCTGCATCTAGCACCTGAGCTTGGCTGAGTAGCAACACACTGTGCCATATAGCCATAAGGCTGAGTTCCTTCATCTGCCACAGACATCCTGCTGGACTATGAGCAATTCATCTAGCCCTGGCTCATGCTAACAGGCATACAAGTCATTAAAGATAAGCAAGATGGGGCCCTACCATCTCTTTCCTCTGCTTCCTATTTGTACAATAGAGATAACACATTCAGCTCTCTTGTCTATTTGGCCTGCCAGCTCTTTAGAGGAGCCTGATGATGCAGTTTCTTAGTGCTGGAAGTGAAAAAGATAGTAGGCAGAGAGACCCATCCCAAACATACAACAGGTTGGATAGGCGTAAGGGCCCGTGTTCCATAGGCATCTGCTGGTACAACACAAGGCTGTGGAAGATAGAAAGAGTCTGCTTGCAGATGTTTAAAAAGAAAACCAAAAAAACCCTGAAGTTTACAGGAAGAAGCAGTGCATTAATTGGACCCAGCTCCACAGCATCTGTATAGTTTGGGTGATTCAGTGGGGTTTTTTGGCACTTTTATCTAATCGCTGATTAAATCAGCGATTAGATAAAAGCACCAGAAAAGCCTCACTAAACCGCCAAATCTATACAGACATCGGGCGAGCTGGGTCTAAGTCACTGCCTCTTCTGGGCACGTGCTGCACTCGGTGTGGGAGCACACCGGGTTTAAAGCAACGCTTTTGGGGGTTTTTTTTCAGACATCTGCAACCAGCCAGGGAGTCTGTACAGCACCTAGCACACTGGGGCCCCCCAATACTTGCTTTTAAGTGCTAACGATCTAGTACCAATAAACATTTTTAAAACAACAATCAAAACGAGACTTTCTTTTAAACAGAATCATTGAGTCAAGCTTGAACTCTTACCTTTTACGTATCTGCCTAATTTATTGGCACACCACTCCCTACCAACACAAGTAAACTTTGGGATTGACTACTGACTCATGGAAGGGAAGAACTAATAGAACTGCCTTATTTGGTGGGGTCATATTATTTTCTCTGCTTTGGTGAGATTTTGGTGCTAAATATATGATCAGTAAAGGGTACTGGACAGCAGCCCTGATTTCTGCCCAGGCTCACATACCTACTCAACCTTTCCCACAGGAGTACTTCCATGGATTACAAGTTAAGCACATATGTATATTTGCTGCATCAGAGTCAATGTTCATAGGCCTTACAAATATATCAGCACCTTATTTCCTTGCCTGTTCTGTGACTGATTCTGAGGATGCTAAAAAAGTCCATCAAGGGAAACAAATTGATTACATCATTATAAATAAAATGTACATTTTGCAAAGCCATCTGGACACTCTACATTCAAATTAGAATGCTGAATTCCAGTTATGTCCTTTAAAAGCTTTTATTCTGTGCTCAGAGTGAACTGCAATAAGGCATTTTTCAAACCAGTGTGGTTGTGATAGCATAAAGGTCCCTGCTAGGAAATAGGATGAGACCCCAGAAACAAAGGTGAAAGTGAGGTACGTCAAGAATTGAACCCAAGCCTCAACTGCAGGCAGAGCGAAATGCCTTGTGCCACTGAGAAATATGATCTCCTGCTTTAGAAGAAACTAGCGTTCAGGCCATTGGTGCACTGTAAATTATGACACTGAACCAAACTCACTGAGCTACATTTTATGGTCTAAGGGATCTCCTTTTGTCCTTCATTATTGGATCAAATGCTGAGTAAGAGCTAAGTAAGGCCATCAGAACCTAGCCTACTGCTGTTGTGGATGTAGTGCTGTACATGAGAAAGGCCTTGCCAATGAGATAACAGTGCCAAAGATAAAACAGGCTGCATGTTCTCCCTAGGCACAAGTTGGTACAGCTCAGTGCCACCCAAGACAGAAACCATAAAGTAGGATTGTTTCAGATGCTATTCTATACCTCACTCTTCATCTTATATTTTTGTAGATCCTTCTGGCTAGTGTGTGCGGTGGGGAAGGTTAACCTCATTCCACGTACCAGCCTTTTAACATCAAGATCTATCAATTGTTTATAACTTTTTAATTCCAGCTCCCACCCACTCCACACCCACCAAAGCACACATTCCTTATGAAGAACAGTACCCACGCTGAAGGCCAAGTTTTGACCACAGCCATTTTTGCTGTTGCCTGTTCCAAGGAAGTAGAGCCAAAAAAAAATAATATGGAAGAAATGTTTAATTTTTTACTTTCTCCAACAATTTAAATATGGTAAAAAAAGGTCTGCTCAACCTCTCTAAAGGAGTTCACCTTTGGCACCAGCCCCATATAGAAAATTCAGAAAAGACTCAGAGCAAGTTTGCTTCTTACTCATCTTCTCACTGCTCTCTCTTTCCCTCACTGCAAGCCAGTTCAAAATGGAGAGAATTGTGCACGCAGCAACAAATAAATAGTTTTGCAATAATCTTTTTCCTCATGTGAATATCCATCAGGAATCCTGGTTTTCCCCGATAAAAAAATCGCAAATTCCCTGATAAAAAATCACAAAATCGGTGATTAAAATGAAAGGCCACTATATATAGGCATCAGCTGCACACAATGTTTCATTGATATACTTAAAATTATAAAGCAATTTGGAAGCCTACCAGTGCTCCAATCACTATAATAAAATAAAGTCTAAATACCTATATATTTTAGCTTTAGATTTTGGCATTTTCATCATGGAAAATCAGAGTTCCTGCTGCTCCCCTCACTCACCAGGATGCAGATCCAGCTGCGGTTGCCCCCCCCATACTGCAATGTGGTGCTGAGCACCCCTGATGTGATGTTGCCCCTCACTCCCAAGCATAGCGCCCCCCCCGCTGGTACCCGTCACTCCCTGCCTACCACCCCCACTCACCCCCTCCTGATAGCAGCTCCCCCCTGCACCATGACCCAAGTTCAACTGCAGCTGTCCCTGCCACACTCTGCTACTTTATGGTGCTGAGCAGCCTTGACATGCCATTGCCCTGT
Source organism: Caiman crocodilus (assembly GCA_030014935.1). Taxonomy (NCBI): domain Eukaryota; kingdom Metazoa; phylum Chordata; order Crocodylia; family Alligatoridae; genus Caiman; species Caiman crocodilus. The sequence goes on from JAGPOW010003182.1 coordinate 20,045,178, forward strand.
CCCTGCCCATGCCATTGCCCCTCACTCCCAAGCCACAGACCCCCCAGCCCTGCCAGTGCCCCTCACTCCAGACCTGCAGCCCCTGCTTATCCCACACTTGCTCCCTTCCAGTAGCAGCTTCCCCCTGCACCAGGACACGGGTCCAGCTGCAGTTGTCCTCTGTGCTACTTTGTGGCTGTAAGCAGTGCTGGCCCTTGCTGTTCTGCTCCCTGCACTTGTTGGCAGCAATAAGGGCTGGGTTCAAGTTTTGGGTGGTCTCAGATAAGTTTAGCTTTGGCTCCAGCCCCCACCCAGAAACCTGGGACAACTAGATTTGAACTGGAGTGTCCTGAATGAGCATACTTTTCCCTTGCAACATACCAGCAAAAGCCAGGTTTATTATAGGGCAAAGGGGAAAGAAAAACAAAGTACAGCTTAAAGCACTTCTAAATGCTAAGGCTTAAGTTCTGTAGTCCAGAACAGGTTGGCAGGTAAAAAACTGTAAATAAATCATACTGCTTTCTTAGTGGACTCTTATTCTTACAACCACTTAAGGTCACCTAGTTCCAAATGCCCATTTCCATAGCTTGCTTAACACTGCTTATGCAGTTGTAGCGTGTAGGAGGTAGAGAAGGTGCCGTGGCTGTGGCTGCGGTCCCCTCCCTGTTGGAGCACAGGGCAGGTGCCCCAGCTCTCCACCACTACCAGGCACGCAGGCAAAAGACCTGCCTGCCTGCCCATCCCGGTGGAGGCGCAGGGATGACACCTGGGCTGTGCCACACTGGCCTAAGAGCACCCGCAGACATCTTCCCACTTCCCTCACCCCCACCCACATCCCCTGCCCTGCCCCCCACCCACCCCACTGACTGCCTCTGCAGTCCCTAACCCCACTCTCAGCCCTGGCAGTCACCTGCACCCACACCTGACCCACAGCCCCCCCATGCCCACTCTGGCACCCCTCATTCCTGACTGACAGTCCCCTGCCAGAGGGGGCCTCCAGCTGGCCTCCAGCCCCCTGGAAGCCCAACTTACCCCAAAGGCTCCAAGAGGGAAAGTGAGCCTGAGCCAAGCCTTGGCTGAGTCAAGAGTCTCCAGCCCCACCCCTTCCCTTCCCTTTCCCTCCCCCTCCGGACAGGGCTTTGGCTTTGCCACCCTTTCTGCAAAAACCTCTTGCAGGCTGGGTGGAGCTCTGCCAAGCTGCAGAGCTCTTTGCACAAGCGGAAAATCCATGGGTATCTCCATTAAAATGAAAAAATCTGCATTTTGCTCCATGAAAAGGGCAATCTGTGAGGTTTTCCATTTTTTCCATGGGAAACAGAAAACCTGGATCCCTGATGACTCCTAAGTTCTATGGGCAGTCTGAGGCTCAGGCCCTGAACTGAATCTAGCTTCTTGTCTTTGCTGTCTACCAATGAGCTATGATGCACCAAGAGACTGATCCAACTTGGAGCAGAAGCAGGTTTCCAGCAGCAGCTGCCCTGACCAGGGACAAAAAGATGTCTTCTGAAGGCAATGGTGGAAGGAGCTTCATAGAAATAGGAGCTGTGAAGCCACTTGAAAGCCAACCATAGATCAGCAGGATTCTTGTGCAATGTGCAGGAACTTCAGCCACGGCTGTCACCCTGCGGTTGTAGTTGTGACTCCGGCTTGCTTCCTATCACTTTCCCTCCAAGGCTGCCAAGAGCTTGCCAGTGTAGTGCCCAGGTACCAGGACTGTGCCCAGGGCCATATTTAGCCCCCAGAATTGATTTACTTATAAACTAAACTTGAAGCCATTTCAACAAAAATGAACATTTTGAGCTTTCATCAGGAGACAGTGGCACAAAAACACAAGCTAACCCAAACATCCACACTTACTGAAACACCTTCTTGGCACTGTATATTATTACACATGTACTAATGTATGCCTGAGAGAAATACCTTGCATGTATATTTGCACAAGCAAATGTGTGTATGTTCAGAGAGCGATTTTTCAACACTGCATTCAAAAGCAGATCCGGTTTCTTTTATTTGTTCTAGATGGCAACCATCTTTCTTCACCAGCTCCTCTACTGCTCCATGAAATGTGTACGTAGAGGGACGAACTTTGTCATTATTAATTTCACCTTCAGCAACTGAAAGAATGATGTTTTCCGACCATTTTGAAAATGCTATTACTCACTGTTTTTTCATACTAGTTCAATGGAAAACTGAACCTGAAGAATCCTCCTCTACTAAAAAAAACCACCTATGAAAATATTGCTATGAAAGAATAGGTACACAGTAGTACACTGATAACAGTTCAACTGAGAATAAGAAAAAGAGACAAAGATAAGTTAAAAGTGCCAGCCTTGGCAGGGGGTCCCACTAAAGTCAGTAGGATTCTTGCTTGAAGTCCTTTTGTTGGGAAAAAACTTCATTGTTATACATACAGCACGGTGCTAAAACCATGTGACAAGAATGACATATCCTTCTGTGTCCACATTGCACTTCACCAGGTAATACTTATGCCACTGCCATTTTGCTGATTGAATCAAAAGTACTGAAATGGGTGTCATAAGCCCTGCATTACTAATATTTGAAGGAAATTCTCTTTTTTTGCTTCAGGGGAAGGAGAGGGCTCTTGGAACAAGAGGAACTGAGTACTGTCTGTAATGCTCCCTTGTGGTTTGGGTGTGTCTGGCGTACAGGAAAGTGACAACTGTGAAAATCACTCTCCCAAATCAGTTAGGCCGAAAATACCATAATGCATACACCCAGAATGAGCGTGGCATATTCACTTCTGCAACCCAATTTGTCACTAATGACAAAAGCATCTAGATACCAACATGAAATGCCCCTGAAGAGTTCTGGTTGTAAAAGTACATCTTGGACATATCTGTTATGCACAGCTGGAGTCAAATGAGAGATCTGGGGGATCAAATGAAGTCCTTCTTAGCCCTCCAAACCCCTCTCATCGTACCCCCTAATTAAAAGCTGTATGTTCTCAAGAAATGTTTTTCCAGGCAAACCTCTGCAAAAGGACATCTAGTGTAGAGTTTTTTTGGAAGACTAGTAATAGTAGTAGGGAATAGCAGCTCTGAACTTTTGCTATTTCAGGAAAGGGTGGTCTTTTAACACTTTACTTACAACAGGAGGGTGTGTGGGACGTGCCATTACTGGAATTCACTAAATTAGTAAGCTGACAGCACATGATAGTAGCTGACTCATGGAGCCTGAGGTTTGCTTCATAATAACCAACTTTATCACAGTCTCATGTGATGATGTGCTCTTGGATCACTCAAAATCAGCTACTGCTCATGAAAGAGAGCCCAGACATCTAGGATACCAGGCATATCAGAATCAAAAAGCTTTTGTATTCTTTAGCGACAACTTCCTTGTTCTTCAGAGGAAAAAGAAGCAGAAGTAATAACGACTGCTAATTTAACTTCTGCAACACTTGAAAAGAGAAATTCCCAGTAAATAAAGATTTCCGACTTAGATTTTGGAGGTACAAAAACTTGCTCTGTTTCTGGCACTGTTTTTCCCTCTGTTTTTGCAATATCCTCATCTACTGTTCTCCACTTTTCCAGTTGGGAACAGTACACTTAAAATATATCTATAGCCGTAATACATGAGCAAATAACTGATCTCAACAAAAGTACTCACAGTATAGCTAAAAGACACACATTGCTTTACAGCTGCATCCCATCTCAGCAGCAATACCTTTTGAAAAAGCAGTAAAATGCCCATATCCTTTCTAAAGCCCTTTGTCAAACCCACCGTAAGGGTTCCTGAGACTTGGGAGTTGTCAAGGCAATGGATGCTAGGACAAGGATTGCAGCACCCAGACATTTTTGGAAACTTAGCAGGCAATTTAAAACATTTATAGGTCTTCCACATGCAAGTCTTAAGCAAACACAGTGTGGCATTGTCTGTTTCAACAAAAGCACATGTACAAAAAGTGCTACAAAGTAAAACCTATTACTTAGCACATTCAAGGCACTGGACAAATGCTAACTAATCCTCCCAATACCCATGCAAGAGAAGTATTATTCCAATCATGTTAAACATGGGGAAACTGAGGCACATTGAGACATTAAGAGGCTGTTTTTGGAGGTGTCAAACATAATTTGATTTCAGCAGGGGCTCCTGATGGTTTCTCCTCTGAAAAAAACACTCCTTAAATGACTTGTGTACAATCATACGATTAGTAGGAGTTCCTGTGTCACTGTTTTGTGCTCCTAACCAGCACTGCATCTCAAGTGTCAAAGGGCCTTTGTACACACAACAAAATCAGTTTTTAAAGCAGCTTAAATGCCCTTTTGCACCACTTTAATGGTGTTGCTGTTTGCACCCTCCATAGCATATTCCGCTTTAAATTACTTTGGTATGTAGCAAGATCAAACACCTCTGAGGTGTTTTAGTTTGCTACCTAACAAAGTGCAACAGTGCACGGGGTGCTGGAAACCGACATGCTCAGGGCTTGATGGGCCCCGGGCAGCTCAGGGGCTGTGGGACCCAGTGGCAGCCTGTGCAGGCAAGATCCACTGAAGGGAAAAAAAGAAAAAGCAGCAAGCCTGATTTTTTTTTCCCCTCCCCAGAGCCTGCCTACCTGCCTGAACCATATGAGGGCCTGGTGCTTTCTCCTGTGGCTGGGGGGGAGAGGGGGAAAGAGTGGTGCTTCCCTCTGTGGCCGCGGGGGGAGGCAATGCTCCCCTCTGTGGCTGCAGTGCCCCTTGGGACTGCCCAGGCCAAGTGCCACTTGGGGGGTCCCCTGTGCAACTCAGGGACCACTTGGCCTGCTGGCCATTCGCACCTACCCACCCCACCACCAAAGATGCAGTTAATGATTGGGCCCCCATCCCTGTGTACACATCAAGGGGGTTTAGTTCAGTTTACTTCTCCCTAAATTGAAGCAGTGTTTTAAAAAACCCACCGTTTCAATTTAGGGAAAACTAAACAAAATTAAACCTCCATGGCTCATACAAGCAGCCAAGTTTCACCAGTACAGAGCAGAAATATTCTTCTTGCCATTCCACTCCCTGCTTTAAAAGGGAGCCTAACATTTTTCTCCTTTTATCAATGAAATAGCCCTTCAGCATCCTTTTCCACAGCTCCGACCTCACAGGCCACTTTGGTTCAAGGTGACCTATGCCAGCAGAAGGAAAAGGGAAAACAATTCATTAAGGCTTAGCACTGATTTGATGGGTTGTGCCCTAAAGATATTTCTGGAAGTCTTATTCAGTGGCTGTCTGGGAAGGGGAAAAGTTCCTGGCCTCTACAATAGCATCTGTAAAAATGTGATCAGTTTGTTTTGAGCTGTGGGCACTCTAGTTATTCTAACTCTCCTTGCCTTCCATATTCTTACCCTGCACCCAGACAGGAACATCGGTGAGAACAAGGTGGTCGAATGTAATCCAGTGGAGATGTCTATAGTGGAGATGATAGTGACCATTTGTTCTTAAGCCTGTAACTTGGGAGTCTATTTATGCCAGCAATTGCTTTAGAGAATCAAGTAGCAACTAACAGCTAGGGTGATATTTTCTTCAATTCTTGGCCAGAAGTGTTACCACCTTCTCTTTTATATGGACAGATCTTACACTTCCCATGTATGCTTTTACCATTTCCAGCTTATACTCCCGCAATGAGTGCTACTGTATTTTATGTACATCTAGGAGCTGAAACCAGTGAAGAATGAAGCTGCCTATTTAGTGAGCAGTTTCATGCTGAGAGTATGTCATGCTACCATTGCTTTGGGATCTGTGCTGTCTGCAGATTGTCCTTCAGTTCAAATTTAAAGTGTTGATTTTGACCTTCAAAGCTGTAAATGACCTAAGGCACACCTATTCCCTCTGCCATTCTACCTTAACAGGCATGGGAGGAGTTGATGGCAGGGATATCCTGGGACAGCCTCTGGATTTTGGAATTCCCTCTACTTCTTGGTCCAAAATAGCCTGAGTTGTTCCTCTTCAGGACCTTCTGTAAGGATCAGCTATTTTCCTAGGTCTTTTGGGAAGTATAGGAGGAAATATAGACAAAATTCAATAGAGTCTCAAGAGAAATAGGGTTAACATAATTGTTGCTTAATTGTGCAGTGTAGCTTCCTATGTGATGGGAGATAGCTCACAACATTGGACAGGCACCTTTTGGGCTGAGATATAGAAATAAATACACACATGCTCATTTCCATGTACTAAAATAGTGGTTTTCAAACTGTGGTCCGTGGACCCCTGGGGATCCTCAGACTTTGTCTAAGGCGTCCGTAAAAGATAACTGTGATCAATCAAAAGTATATGAATACCCACACTTACAATTCAAAGGGGTTTGAATTTCCGTTCAAAATTTTTAAAGGGGTTCACACCTCCATTTGAAATTGTTTAGGGGTCCACAAATGAAAGAAGGTTGAAAATCACTGTACTAGAAAATAGTTGGATTGGTCCTATCATCTTTTCCCATCCAAATTCCCACCAAGAACTCTGATTACAAAAACGCCCACTCCAGAACTATGTCAATGAGTAGTTAAATGACATTTAATATCAATAATTACATTTTAAATTAAGTGAAAAGATCAGGGTTTCACTTCAAAGACTGGGGGTCAAGCCAGAGCTCATGCAATATCTCCAAAAATATGTACACTACACCGAGTCCATTAGACAGCTTGAGGGGCCACTTGCACATGCCCTCTGAGTCATAAATGACTGCTAATCCATTAAGCATACAGTTGGGCACACATTGTTGCCCATGTCCTTGGGCTTCTCTAGGTAGCAAAATTCAGTCCCCCAGAATCATCTGTCTGGATTTAAACATCTCCAAAACAAAATGCACTGGTTCTTTCAAGCTGTGCAGATCTCAAGAAATCCAGCTGTAAGCCCTTCCCTGTTTACTGCTGTTGCTGGGGTTTTTTTGTTTCTACTCTAGGACAAAGCTGACATGCTTGAGTGCAGACGACTGGCCAAGTTCCTCGTCTGGACAGCTGGATGAACCATACAAAGGAATGTCTTCCACGGGAACAGTTTATATATTTTTAAACAAGTCAGAAGGCTGCTTTTATGTGAAATAAACAACATTGCTGACCTATCTGTAACCAAAGGGAAAGGTTACTAGCTTATTAGGTTATCTTGGCAGTTCATGCTTTAGGAGGCAGGGTCAGTTACGATGGGAATGCAGATGGAGGGAATGGCTGAATGCATGAGTATTCATGGTATTTAGTAAGAATGGCAGAACACAGCTGACTATTCATAACTATCACTTCCATTCTGCTCTTCTCATGATGAATAAAAAAATTATGAAAAAAAAACAACCACTCAAATGCTTTTTGCTCTTTGTAACTCTAAAAAGCCCAGATCTCCCTTTCATTTATTTAAGTTCTCACAAAACATTACTACCAGACTGAAAATGTGCCTGATAATTTAAGTCCAATAGCTGATTTTTAAAGCTCTTTTCTGGCCCTCTGGAATGGCTAAGAAGCCTTCACTGTACCATCAAAAACACAGTTCTCAAATACTGTCCCAGTGCTCCCTCCTGAAAGGTGCCGGGCACTCTTGTCTGGCTCCAGCTGAGCAATTAATTGTACACAATTGAGCATCTGAGTTAAATTGCATGTAGGGCTTGTATTCAATGGCATGTCTTTTCTCTGCTTGCATGTAACACTTTAAACTTTATAATGCCACACCTAATCCGTCCCAAACATTTTGAGAACGTGTTAGGCATCAGCAGGCAGTCCCCTGCTGATTTTCAGTGAATATCTGACCAACACCAGGAGGATGGCATGAGGTATTGGTGCCTCTTTGACCTACTTAGCTGAGCCATCCACATCTCTGTAACTGCTGAGCCACTAATGCATGCCAGCATAACAGTGCACCTTGGCTTAGCCCTGCCCATTCTCCCAATACAATTTAAAAGTGTTAACTGAAAAAGAAAGAAAAGAGAATAGGACTGGGTCAGAGGGAGGGAATGGGAAGCATAAGGGAATAGGGTTGCACATAGAGGCTCTGGCCAAAGGAAGCAGGTGAGGATGGTTCTGGAAAGTCCTTGAAGCAAAAGAGGATGGGAGGATGGCACACAGGGAGCTGGTGGGGTGGGGAGGAGTGGGACAGAGGGATGTATTGAGATGTGCAATGTGATCATCAACCTACAGAAACCTCTAGTCTCCCTGCAAGTCAATGGGACTACTTACACGCTTCAAGCTAAACATCTGCTTGTGTTTAGTTTGACTGGGGCTAAAACATTCAGTATCTCACAGGATCAAGTATTCACAGCCCAGCACTACAGTCTATATGTAGTTAGTGGGAGATCTGGTTGTATACAGATAGCAGAGTAAGGCCCTGAAGAGATTAATCTTCAGAGATTAATCTGTTGACAAGTGAGAGGAGCCCTCATGAGTGAAGAAGGGGTAACACTGAGCTAGTGAGCTGGAAGTCAGGAGACCTCTGTTCTAGTCCTTCCACTGTCACTGTCTCCGTCTCCGTCTCACAGTGATGCCAGGAAAATGACTTAACTTCCTTGAGCTGCTTCTTCCCCATCAATGAAATAGGAGAGAGCAATAATGCTTACCTACTTCCCTTTGTGAAGAGCTCCAAAATCTACAAGCAATAGAGACAGTATGCAGCATGCTGACACAAGGAGGGAGCTAGCAAAGACATTACTGGTGAGGTTAGTTGAAAGGGAGATACTAGGTGTGTCTGGTTCTATATACATCCCTCAAGAAAACTGAACCTGGCTAGATATAACAGGGAAAGAGCCCTGTCACATGCTGCTTGATTCACATTGGCCAAAAAATTAAAAATAGTTCCTTTTCAGTCTAGGAATTTTCCAATTCAAACTGAATCAGCTCAGCAAGCCTGGCTTAACTGGCATGGAATTGCACACTTGACATCTGGTACAGTGCTCCCAGCTAGCAATGCGGTCTTAATAAATCATATACATTATATTTGCCTGGTGGTAAGAAGCAGTGGCACAGGGGTTGTGCTGTAACAAGAAGAAAACTAGCCCAAAAAACTCATGGCCCTTATAATATAGGGTCACTAGGAGCAAAGTACAGCCTCAACAGAAGGCCTATGCCCTACCTGAGATCATATTTAGAGAGCTTCAGAAAGGCTTACGTTTTCAGCAAGCCCTTCAAGCAAGGATTAGTTTAACTCTGAAAGCAAAGCCTGGAATACCAAGAGGAACAGAGCAAAGGCACACAATGGTAATCACATTGCCAGCCTCGGGGTGGCTCAGAGGTGTGCATCAGAGGTGTTGCCCCTTCCAAGGTGAGGCTCTTGGCACATCAAACCAAAAAGACTGGGCCTGATCCTGAGCTTGCACGCTTGTTCAGATTCTCAGATGGAACAATTGGAGGTCGGACTCGATGATTTGCAGGTCGGACTCAATGATCTATTGAGGTCCCTTCCAACCCTAACATCTATGAATCTATGATTCCCCTCCCCTGCCATGGAGAATCCTCTGTGATGTGGGAGCCATCTCACTGTCATTACAGGTATTATGGATGACTCCATTTCCCTGGTTATTTGTATACTGCTGCTGGCTGGAGCGCACACAATTGCTTCAAAGGAGGCAATAACAGGTCTGGTAAAAAGCTGAGCGGGAGATGGATGTTACAGGAGGACTGTGCCTTCAAACAGTGATTCTAACAAGGTCTGAACCATTAAGGGGTTTAGGGGTGTGGAGAAGCTCCTTGCATGGTTCCTTTCAAGCTTGGGAGCAAAACCACAAAGACCCTAAAAAAGGGACTAGCTGAGGTGAACTACCAGAAGCTGTTGAAGGTGTTGATGAAAAGCTGCCAGCCTGACTGCTGCACAGACATAGGAGGAAGACACAGCGAGCAAAACAGGCTGCTTCTCCCTGCAAGAGATGGCATTAGATGGGCCAAGGGCCAAGGTAAAAATAACATTCTTTTATACAATATAAGCCCCTTGCCGGTTTTATTCTCTAAATGCTGTGTAATCGTAAGTAAAATAAATAACACTTTGCTCTGAAGATGCTGGTTCTGTGTCATTGCAAACATAAGTGATCACAGGCTCTGAAAGGGAAATTCCCATGGGGTCCCAACATGAGCTGGACCTGCTAAAGAAGCTGTGGTTGGTATCTGGGGCTGTAAGCCAGGCCCTGCTCTAAGGCCTCAACAACAGAGTTTCAGCCCCATAAAAGTAAAGGCAGAGGCCTGTGGAACTACAGTCAGTGAGGTCCTCAGAAGGGACAGGGCTAATACTCAGATTTTGGGTGTCTTTTCTATTTAGATTATAAACTCTTCATTGCAGGGACTATATTTTATGTGTTTGTTCATTAACTAGCATGGTGGGGGACTGTATGTTTACTAAAATACTACAGCTATTAAGATATATAGATGCTTTGATCTCATTACACAAGTGGTTCTCTCATGGCTGGTGCTGATACACACAGTGCTTTCTTTGCACTGGGATTCCTCTCCATGTTTTAGTAAGTTTTAGATATTAGGAAGAATTTTCTTACTTGTAAGTTAGTAAAACACTGGAACAAGTTACCCAGAGAGGTGGTGAAAGCTCCATCCTTGGAGGTTTTCAAAACCTGGCTAGACAAAGCTTCAGCTAGGATGATCTAGTTGGGGATGATCCTGCTTTGAGCAGGGGTTGGATTAGATGTTACCCTCTGAGGTCCTTGCCAACTCTAATTTTCTATGATTCTAAGTTTCAACATCAAGCCATATCCAGTGCTTCCCACCTCATACTCAACAGTGCAGTCAGGACAGCTGTTTGGAGCAGCTCAAGCTCCCTGGATGGTTAGCATGCTGTACACACCAGTGGTTCCCAAACTCTGGCAGGTTGTGCACCACCAATTTAAAATGACACAGCTTTACGTATCGCCAGCAAATTTGTGTTATATAAAGTAATTATAATAAATCTGTTAATGGATACCACTACCAGGTTGTCTGCATACCATTGGTGGTACCTGTACCACAGATTGGGAACCACTGCTGTACACAATGGAGCGGAAATTGTGAACCCCCTTGGGTCTGGTGTACTGATGTATTGCTACAATTACCTGAGGAGGTTGGGACCCACTCCTAAACTAGCAGTGAGTAGATAGTCTGCATTAGGTGAACCAGCAGTGTCCTCTGCCAAGTTCCAGATAGAGGACTCCACGGAGATTCAGGGCTCTGCAGGGCAGCTGCAATTTGGGTGTGTGCAGATGCCGTAAGAGCAGTGTTTCTCAACCTATGGGTCATGACCCAAAAGTGTGTCGCAAGAATATATGAAAGGGTCATGAACAAACTTTAAAAATGGATTCTCCTTTAAAGCAGAAAAACATGAGAAACCATGGCTTTGCCCTTGCAGGCCGTCAGAATTCCAGCCTGCAAGGGGCTGCTTGGGCCCCCCGTGCCCTACACGCACCCCCTGCCCCACACAGTGGAGGGGCTAGGGCCTGGGGGCAGGGAGCAATGGGTCGAGAGTGAGGGGCAACGGGTCAAGACTGGCCATCAATGTTTACAAATGCGTTGTGGTACAAAAAAGGTTGAGAACAACTGCACTTGCGCTATAAAACAGGCCACCAACTCTGCCAAGTGTCAGCCATAGACAGAGGCCTTGCAAAGCATAAGAATATGCCCTGATGCCACATGCAGCCTCAGGTTTAGGGCTCCTCCCCAGCATTCACCCTCATGAACAAGAAACTGCTCCTGTCCTGTCAGGGAGACAGTGACAATCTCAGACTAAGCGGTCTTTTTGACTGGGCCCTGCTGGCTCTCCATCTGTCTCTCATACGGCTCTCTCCCACATGTCTGTACTGAAATAAGTTACACCTTTTATTTGCAGAGCATCTCCAGGATTATGGGAGATTGGCATGCATGTAGGCATGAAAATTAGACACTCACTTCCTTCCCTGCTACATCCTCTTTATCTTACCTCTCTAGACTCACAGATGGCATGAGATATTCCTCTCAGTCTACCAGGTGTGTGTGGTGTGACAGCCACAAGATTGCCAAATTCAGGCCATGTAATGTTTTGTGCGGTTGCCCAGCAAACACCAGGATATTTAAATTGATTTGATAATGCTTAGTAAGGGGCAGGAGCATACAGCATGGAGTACATTCAGCTCTAGATTACACCACCTTCATCCTATGACTCAGATGTGAGAGTGAGTTCGTCTACACATGCACCCAACTGCGTGGTTGTTACTGCACAGTCATTTAGTACTTGCTTTAGCAAGTACTAAGCAACTGCACAGTAACCACCATTACTGCATAGTCCCAGTGGTGTAGCAGAAAGCCCCCTTTTCTTCTTGCCCTCATTTGCTCTCCCCTCTTTGGCTATGTTTCTCTTTTTCTACCTTTTCTTCCTTCCTCTCTCTTTCACTTTAAGATAAGGAATTGTGTTTTAAAATTTGTATGTATGCATTTTGTATCTGCCCTTGTAGTTTGGTATTTTTATATGTGTGCCATGGCATTTGTAGCTTATATTTTATACTCCTCACCTTTCAACTGAATGTGTTTAGTTTCATAAGTAAGTTATATATTGTAACAATGTTAACAAGGGCAGGAATCAAACTGCCCTTCCCTGTATCAGGCTGGCCCCTGAAAGAGCGAGTGAATCAGTGATTGAATGTGTAACACAGTAG
>JAGPOW010003182.1:20059137-20077137 GCA_030014935.1 Caiman crocodilus
TGGGGTCCTGTGACCCCAGCACTTGTTTCCTGCCATTGGCAGGGGGTCAGACTTGATGGCCTGCTCTAGGCCCCTTCTGACCCTAGTTACTATGAAACTGTCAGATGTACCACCACACCTGTGCTAACATAATTAAGCTACCATGCCTAACAGTAGCAGTGAAGACAGTGGCACAAGCTTTCATGTATGGTAGCTGAGTATAAATCCTTCAGGGACTCTAGTATGCATCTGACTGATAGTGTGTGCATCTGCTGTTGCTACCTGTACTAGTGAGGTTAGGCTAATATCAATGGGCTTGTATGTGCCACTAGACTGTGGCAAGTTCAGCAGAAGAATATGATGCATGAGTGTTTGCAAACTGATAAAATGCAACTGCAAATACATTGAGTGGCGTTGTCATTGGTGCTCCTGGAGGGTGACACTGCATTCCAAGGAAGCCTCTTATCCTCTTCCAGGCCCGAAACACTAGATGGGGAATAAACATTGGCAGAGGTTGCCTGTCTTGGGGAGAGGGGGAAGAAGGCTAAAGGTAGCCTAGTCAGGGTGTGCAGATTAGGAAGAGAATAGCCCTGGGGCTAGGGTGAGCAGTTGGCCTTTCACAGCCTGGGGTTGTGCTCTGAATGTGTCTAGATGTTCAGTGGATTGGGCTAACCTGTTCCTGATCAAACTTAGTTCCTCTCCTCAAGTGAATTAGTTTAGATCAGGTCGACCATTTTTGACTGATCTAACCTCCCCAAATAGATTCGCACTTACATTGGCTTAACCCTAGTTAGATTGATCTAAGTGTAATGTCTGCACATACATTAAAGAACACAGCCATCCATTTAAGAAAATCATCCCCCCTGATATTTTTAGTCAGTGCACACTGTTTGCTACCTCTGCCATTTATATAGGACATCATCTGCCACTTAAGGACAAAAGCAATGGCCTCCAAATGTCTGTGGGACAAAAATAAAACGTGATGTTTTCTGAATGAGTAACTATGTGTTCCATGTATAGCCAGTGCATGAACTTATGTAAAAACCATAAGTTGCAACAACCTGTCTCTCACCTACTGACCACCTCAATTTACATTTTCATTGATTGGCATTCTTGCATACATACTGACCTCTGCCTGCTTTACCACTTCATCCAGGAAGAGCACAGACCATCTGCAGATGTTTCTTCAGCCTTACAAAGGGTATTTGTGCCCGAAAGCTTGCTAAGAAGAATTTTTCCAACTATTTGAGTTGGTGTAATAAAAAATATTGGATTTACCCAAAGAACTTTTTCTCTCTAAGTTGCAACAAGTCATTAGTCTTGCTTAGATAGGACAGCAGAGGCATTCCCCCAGCAAGACAGACAGCTGTGAAGAAAAGATCAAGCTTCCCCACTCCAAACTCCAGGGCTAGGGACAGAAGTTACACAAAAAACAGTATAAATGCTCAAAAACTGGTTCAAATCTGTAACAGCAGAAGTGCAGTGCATATAAACTGCTTTCAAAATGGCCAAAATCAGTTTAAGATACACCTGGATGGATATAGACATAATCAATTTAAAGTTACATCGGTTTATTGAACTTCTGTCCCACATCCCCTCCAGATTCAAATTAACTCACAGTCCTCCAGCATCCCAGGATGCTTTGCACCTCCCCCACAAGCCCCCCAGCATGGATGGGCTATCTTTGGCCCAAACTCTTTGCTCCAGCCCACCAGGGCTTCTGGCCAGAGCCACTGCAGGCATGTGGCTTCATGTCCAGAAAGAAAAGTGAATGTCTGTTCACTTGTTTATCAGTTTGTGCTACACAGCTTAGACTAGCCTGAGAAGATTGAATTGATTCAGCCTCAGGCTCTTTGACAGTCTGTACTTAGCCAAAGAGGCAAAAATACCAACCTACTCATGCTTGGGTAAACAGGAAAAAGAACTGTCTGCCTCAGGACCTACCTCAGCTTCCACTCAAGTCAATGAGACCTCTACAAGTTCCCCAATGGAAGGTTATGATTGCACACCACAACTAATGTCAACTTGTGCAAGCAACCACCCATATTTACCTAAGGTTCTCACCTAAGGTTACCAACTAAATTTAAGAGGGAAGTATTTTACAATGCTGCCATCTACTGCTGATAGATTAGACCAACAAGGGCATTCTTCAGAGTAAGCTACAGACTCCTGGAGTGTCAGGTCCTGCCTTGGTGCTCCACTGCTTTGTGCGTATGTAGTTATTTGCATCCATACAGAATAGTTACAAAATGCTACCATTCGTTTGCTTTTACACTTACTTTGCACAGATCAGACTGACTGTCCAGAGTGCAAAACAATGGGGAACCACACCCTTACAACACTGTTATATAAAAGTACGACATTTTGACAGAATTACAGCACAGAGCTCAACAAGAGGGAATGCAGACTTCGTAAACTCACCATCTTTCTAGTTTAAAGACAGTCAACTCCTAATTTCTCAAGCACACAATTCTGATTGTGCCTACCTTTGTGTCAGTTGGGAGCCACTCCACAGAAGACAGTGGAGCTCGTCCACCGCAAAGCCAGCTACCCTGCACGTTAGACACACGCTCCCTCTTGCTAAGAGTGATTTCAGAAAATACAACATCACTTGAAACCAATACAAGGTAAAGAGCGTGCTTCCTCCCCTTGGTAGAAATTGAAAAAAAATGTGATGATAGACATAATCTACTTTAATCTAAGGCAGGAAAGGGGATGTGCTGCTGCTGCTGCAGATTGGGGAATATCTTCTAATGCTACAGGAATGCAATTATGTCATGCTAAGTAACCCACACACCCTGCAATTGCCTCATAGCCATTCTGAAATGAGAAAGCACAACAATGTTCTCCATAAATAGAGGGACGTATTGTTACAGCTGAAGTTAAGGCATTAAGTTTTGCTGATAGGACTCATAAATGGGAAAATCTACACAGCACAACAATAGGCTATTGAAGCTGAAGTTACATTTCTCATGACCTGGAATGAAGGGTACAGATACCTGCTCCCTTGGTACGACCTGTTATTGGCTCTAGGGTAAAATTTAGAAAAGGTCTCTAACCGCTGTGATCTGCACACGAATGCAAGGACTTCACTGGATAGGGTACCACCTGCACTCTGTCCCTGCCAACCGACCACACTATGTTTTGATGTGATCTGTCAAAAGCTGGCACTTCACACTATTATTTTTATTTCTAACAAAGGAACTTTATCATCACAGAAAGAAAATTAAGTACTGTTCATATGTGATTGAAATGCTTTGTTTTTAAAATCTCAGAGAACAAATCTTATATTTGTTATGAGTTCATATAAAGCACTGAAAGTTCCTGAATACCAAACGTGCTCTTCAAAAGGAAGAACTGAAACTAGTTACACCTGACATGTTTAGACATAAGACACTATAAACATTGCTCTTCAGCTCCGTACCTCTTGTGTGCAACTGGAAATGCTGCACACAGGCATGTTACTGGAAGGAAACAGAAAGATCAATCACTGTCAAGCCAGAAAAACTCAACTAGGATCATGATTTTCAAAACACATAACTAACTAATTCCATGCACCTCGTTTCATTTAGAGCTTTTTTAAATAAACGCTTTTCATCAGCTAGTCCAAAATATGTCATGCATTAGGGCTTAAAAAGTCCAACCCAATGAATGAGTCATCACTCAGTGTATGAAATCTCATATCTTCATGGTGGCTCATAAATAAGACAAACTAAACCCTATAGCAAGTCATAAGTAAACAATAAAACATGCTGCAATCAGAATCAGCTGTGGCCAGGCATGTTAGAACAAGGGCAGAGTGCCCACACAGAAATGAAAAGAGAATGTGATACCATCGCCATTTGGCTTTTGGCTAATGAATTCTGGATTGCAACTGAATTGAGGTTTTTCATACAATCAGTGGGTGGGGCTAGGAGCCAAACATGAGAGGCCACTGCAGATGTCTACTTGTAATCAAAAAAATATTATCCTAACCACTGCTGCGCTAAGCCTAATAGTCAACTGCCCCCCTCTCCCGTGGCAGCTGTCATCTCCTGCCTTCCCATTACAGTTCAGTATCTCCAGCTGAGGACATGCTACTGACTCCTTGCTGGGTAAAGCTTTGCTCTCACTGGATCTCAAAGTTATCAGCAGTCTTTACTGTTAAGATGTAGTCAGAGGGAAATCACATTTTAAGAGAGCAAGTCCCTTACTCTTAAGGCATTTATAAAAGTATTAGGAAGCCCCGTAGCATATGCAACTATTGTTATATACACTGGGATGGGTGCACTGTGGTATTTATTTTTAGGAATAGTAATATCAAAATGTGTTGTAAAAAAGATAGATTATGGATAGGGAAAGGATTGATCACTATTGGCATCATTTGGGAATCAGAAGTCAGCAACTGTAGGTTCAGATCTAGTATCAGCTCATGGTTCTGGAATATACTTTATTGCTTCATACAGGGAAAAGCAGCATTTTGCAAAATAATTATAGCCAAAGGCACCTCACCCCTTATGGGAAAGCTCTGCTTCATGGTGCTTGTCTCTACAGCCATGCAAAAGGGAGCTGGCAGGAGAGTACGCAGGGGAGGCTCCAGGAGCCTTCATCCGAAATCTAGAGCTCCCCTCCTCTGACATAAGGTGCTGTTGTCCTCCCTCTGCCAGTCTCTTGGGATCCCTTTTCTCCCATAAAGGAGTTTGCTTTACTCTTTAAAGCAAACCTAGCTTCAGAGTCACTTTCACTGCCCTGAGCATGGAGCTTAAAGGCCCAGCCATTGCCATTTCTGTATCTAGGGTATGGAAATTGCAATGGTAGACCTTTAAGCTCAAGGCAGTAGAGTGACTGGGAACCCAAGTTTGCTTTACCCCAATAAAACAACCTTGCCTGTGAAGAAGAAAAACATTTTCCCACTTGTAAAAGGCTTTGGGAAATGAGGCTTTAGCCAGTGCTCTCATACCTGGCTTATTTACTGGTTGATTATGCAGACCAGACGTTTATCTTCAGATCATCAGAGGAAGTGGATTCTTTTATTCAGGCAAAAAACAGGATATGCTTCAGCAGGAATGGATTTGTGCGCTGGGAGGAAGCGGCAGGCTGACTTCTTTGTTTAAACTTGTTGCTGTGACTAACCTGCTCCATGGCTAGCATTATGCATGGCTGAGTGCTGTGCACCCTTTCCTCAACACCTTGAGCATGCCTCTAAGGGTGGCTGAATTTGCTGAGTGCTTCTAGCATTTCACAGAAAATCAGTGGTGTCCATCATGGATCCCAGGTGGAAAAAAAAATGTTCCTGAGGCATCACTGAGAACCAGTTATGGCTCTGGGACTTGCTGTCCTCAGATCTCAAGGGTTGGATGGGGCTGGTGAGTTTGCTGTTTCTGCTCTATAGCTGTAACTCTCTTGCTTTTTTTTATAACTAGCAACTCCAGCTACTTTCTTCATCACTCCTTGCTGCTGTTAGGACAACAGCAGTCTCCCTGATTTGGGCTGGGATGCTGGCTGCTAGCAGGGAACTAGGACTAAGAGCAGACAGCCAACCCTCTTTCCTCTGGGAGTGATGTCTCTCCACAGGGCCAGGGCTCCCACTCCCAGCTATACTGGGATTTGTGGCAGTCATGGGAATTGGGAATGCTGATAAATTACATGTAGAAAAATTCCTCAATGAGAGGAGGGAGAATGAAAACACCACCCCCCACCGCCCAAGCACAAAATCTTACAGCCAAGCTGCATGAACCGTTGTGCTCACCGAGGCTGAGACTGACACCCTCCTGCGCCTGACTAATGGGAGTCCATCAGGGAACTCATCATGATCCATGGTCAGGATCCATCTTCCCAAGCAGTGCACAGGCTTGGGACTACAAAGCAGCTCCCGCAGAGCTACTGTTCCAGTCTGTGGGACACATTATACCTCAATAACTCAAGCCATATCGGCATGGATCCTGCGGCCCCTGTCTTTGTCCATCTTCCTGTGGCCTCCCCTACAATATTTGTGATCCACATGCAGACTGCTACTGCAGCATGCTTAGGCAGGGTTGGATGAGGGCAATTTGAGACCCTTTGCACACCCTATGTGCAGTCACCCACCCTTACCCCCACCCTTTTGCCTGAGTAATAGCTAGCAGCCCATCCTTCTCTCCCCGTGACCTTGCTCCCTCCAGCAGGGTTAATGGAACGTCTGCATTGTCGCCAGCGAGACAGAGAAACCCCCTTCTCACGGAGGATGATAGTCATCGGATTAGCTCTGTCTCAGACAGGGAGTGTCCCAGCCCATGAGTGCTCCCTCCTCAGTCATACACAAACCTGGGCTATGAGTGGGTGGCAAGGATGGGTCAGGATGCAGCAGTCCAGGACCAGATAATAGGGGATCACATACTTTGCACAAATGAAATCCCAGCCCTACTGAACAAACATCAACCCTTTTTCAAACCATTGCATGCCTAGCTGAGGGGGAGGGCAGCTTCTGCTTTGAAGCCCAGAGGCTTTGGCACACATTTTCTAGTATTTTATTTGCCCTTTATGTTTAATACCAGATTATCAGGTTCTCCTCTCTTTTGCTGGTCTTTCAGTTTTGCCTCTCCCTGAAGCTTTGTCTGAATTATGCCAGAAGTTGCAGGGATCCCTTGGTAAACCTCCCCATGGGATAACAACAGCTGCCTCACTGGCAGGGTGGGGCTTGCCTTCTCTCGACCCAAGTAGCTACACGAGGGGTGAAGGTAGCATGCAGCACCCCAGCATCCAAGAGAATTTCCCCCACTTCACAACTTGAGCTAGGGAAACCACTTTGCTTTCTAAGCCCTACAAGGGGAACAAACACCTGAACAGACATAGTCCATCTATCTTTGTAAACTTGCGTGTGATTTCTAGTCTCTTTCTTATTTGCTATGTCTTTCTGTGCCGGTTCAGGTCCTATACAGAATGAACACATAAGTCTTGCAAGTCACCTGGAAACAATAACACTCGTTAGACTAAGTAGCTAAGTATCATCAGCTAAGTTGAAACTAGACAATGTACTTTGTTTGATGGATACATAGTCAATATTAATCTTTCTTACTAAGAGAGCTATTATATTTGGTAATACATTGAAAAAAACCCAAATTTTGTAATTAAAAACTGTTTCAGAACAAAAATCACAATGTTTAACAAATGCTGGGCAAAACATTTCAACATTATCAACATGTTTTTTTAGGATTCCCTTTCCCCCTGCAAAAAAAATGTAGCCATTCTTGTTTCAGGAGGCAACTTGATTTCAACAGATTTTAATATTTAAACGGAATCTGGTTTCATCAATGTTTCTTTGACTCCTTCTTCTTATTAATGATGTTTCATTAATCATAAGTCTCTCATTAGTCACAAAAGTTCAGCTTAGAACCTAAAATGTGCTTTGTAGACAAATAAATAGAGGAACATGAATTAATTTTTAAGTGGTAACCCATGAATAGAAAAATATGGCTCAGCTGCTTACCAAAGAAGGCCTCTAATGGAATGGAAGCAAAGCTGTGCTCTTATATTTGAGAAAACTTGGAAGTGGTCTCAAGAAAAGAGGTCACATAGTATGGATGAATTTTGTGCAGGTTCTATATTAAGTTCCTCATATTAGAAAATATGCACAGAAGGCTTTTAGAGGCAAAAGAAATACCTCTTCATGTAAATGTGATGGTCAAAGACCTGTTGCTGGTGCAACCACTGCTGGAATCCAGTAAGCAACACTGGGGTCCACAATAGAAAAGGGTGTTGAAAAAGCTGGAGAAAGCACAAGAATGGCTGAAGGAGGGAAACCGTGTCTTAAAGAGAGTCTCAGGCTCCTTTTTTGTGAAAGAGGAGTTAAGGGGGAATTGGTCACAGTCTATATGCAGCCATACAATGAACAGCCAATGGAGACAATTCTCTGCCTAGGCGAGATACGGCACTACCTGGTGGCTGGCAGCTGAGGTTAGTCAAACTTAGAATCTAGAATGAAATGCAATTTTTAACATCAGGTTCCTCCTGCATTGGCACCCATTCCTAGGTTGTGGTCCATCACTAACTAGATGTTTTTTTTAAAAATCTATTCTACTTCAGACAGGAATGAATTTGGGGAAGCCCTATGGCTGAAGTTATTGCAGGAGGTCAGGCTAGATGATCACCAGGTTCCCCCCTTTGCTGACATAATTGATCAATTCTAGTGCACGATATACCTGCCCTACATATTACGAGACTTGTAACATATTACTCCTGTTAGGAATCAAAATTAGATTATCGTTTCTACTTTTTCCACTGCGGCAATTAAAGTGGTTGCATTTCTTGCAAACTATTTTAGAGGTGAAATAGCTAAATAGAGAGAAACCTTTAGTGCTAAAGGAAGGATTTTTTTCCCCCCAGTATAAAATTTATTTCAGGCTGAAATGATGACTAAGGACGGTTGAACAATTCCCAGGACAGCTTGCACTTGGTTTTGTTGCAGTGCAAAGCTGGCCCTTCTTTCATTACTGATAACAGATTTATGACTTTAGGCGTTGGCTCTTTTATCAATGCTATGTTTTCAGGCTTCATTAAATGAATAGACTTTCAACTGCAAAAAACAAAGAGCTGAATCAGGAAGGCAAATGGCCTTTGTGTATTCAATTTCATATTCACTTTTCATTTATTTTCCTAATAAGTTTATTAAGTATTCCTTTGTGGTAACCTGCTCTTTTAAAAAAAAAAGGCTTCTCTTTACTGTAGTTAAAGCATATATATTCTTGAGGGAAGCTGACAGAATTTTCCCCATTGTTTTCCCGTCACGTTTGTTTTCACCACTACTTCTAAGAGGAAAAGCTCTTTGCAAAAACAGGAAATAGCAAAATCCTTTGCACCTAGTGCCGCACACACAATGAGCATACATGTTTTAAACCTAAACTTCAGGAAAAGTAGTAGCATGTACTAAAAGACCATCAATGGGAGCTTTCCCATTGACTTGAAGGGTGGCAAAATCAACTCCTTTATGAGTAAGACTCATTGCCTTATCTGAGTTCAGGTGGGATTTAACTAATTATAATCTGCCTATGTAACAATCTCTCTATAAAATCAATTAGAGACAAAATTGGTTATTTGCAGTACTAATCTGGTACCTGGGGCTACTGTGTGCTGTGAAGCATTTGCAAATGCATTCATTTGCACCCCAGAGGTGGATGCAATTCAGTTGATAGCAAATATAGCATTTACAAATCTACTGGGTAAAATCTTAGGGCACTTGTACGGTGGAGCATAGAATAAAACCCTGTGGACTATGTCAAAACCCTCGTCTGATTAAAGTCCTGAAGAGCAAGCCATTCAAGAAAAGGCTTACAGATATGGGGCTGTTCAGCCTAGAAAAGAGAAGATTTCAGGGGGATTTGGTGGCAGCTTACAAACATATCAGGGGAGAGCACCAGGGGCTAGGTGAACAACTATTCACCAAAGCGCCCTGGGGAAACCACGGGAGTAACCCTCCCAGAAGAAGGTTTCAGACTGGATATAAGGAAAAACTTCTTCATGGTTCATGTGACCAGACTGGAATGGACTCCCAGTGGGGGTGGTGCAGGCACCTACCCTGGAGATCTTCAAAAGGAGACTGGACGTGTACGTTGCTGGGGTTATTTGACCCCAGCAGTCTTTCCTGTCCAGGGGGGAGGGGCTGGATCTGAGGAATTCACAAGGTCCCTTTCAGCCTTAAACTTCTGTGAATCTGTAAACCATTTCAATTTTTCCATCATGTTACAGTGAGGGGCCCAATTCTTTTTGGGGGTTTTTTTTTTGTTGGTGTCAGAGCCAGAGCCAACAAAAGCAGCCCCTGAACTGCAGGAGGCCTTGGTCCTTCCCACTACAGCAGTGGTGCCCCTGGGCCCATCCAGATGGGTGGCTAGTGGGCCAGGTGCTGCCCCAGCTCAGAGGCAGCACCCAGCCCAATCCAACTCTTCCCTGAGCCCCCCAGGGAGCAGCGCCCGGTGGGATCCCAGCAGGCAGGCTCCCAGTGAGCGGGCTCAGGGAAGAGGTGGATGGAGCTGGGTGTTGCCTCCAAGCTGGATCAGCACCCAGCCCATTAGCAGCCTGCCCAAGCAACCCCAGGGGGCACTGCCACTACAGAGGGAAGGCCCAGGGCCCCCCACAGCTCATGCCGGCAGCGTGCCCCCCCAACCATGGGCAGGCTCCACTGAAAAATAAAAGATCGGCCCCTCCACCTTCAGGTTTCTGCTGAAAGCAGAAGCAGTGAGGGGCACAATCCTTTTCTTTGGTGGAGCCTGCCTGCCTCTCCCCTGGCCAGGGGGCAAGCTAACAGTGGGCCAAGCATCCCATGAGCTGTGGGGGAGCCTGGTCCTTCCCTCCACAGTAGCGGTGCTCCCCCAGGGCTGCCCAGGCAGGCTGCTAGCAGGCTGGGCGCTGCCCCAGCTTGGAGGCAGCACCCAGCCCCATCCAACTGTTCCCTGACCCCGAGCAGGGGCAGCACCCGGCCCACCAGCACCCCGGCCAGGCAGCTCCGCGTGGTGCCACCACCATGGAGGGAAGGACCAGGGCCCTCCACAGCTCAGGGGCCAAGCAGCTTACCCCCGGCTGTGGGAGAGGCGGGCAGGCTCCACCAAAAAAAAAGGATCAGGGCCCTCACCACTTCTGCCTTTACCAGGCACCTGCTGAAGGCAGAAGCAGTGAGGGGTCCAATCCCTCCCTGAAGCAAGACAGCAAAACCTCTTCCAAGGGAGAATTAGAAGATGGGAAAGGAACCAAAAGAGAAAAATGGGAGCAAATCTGGAGGGCACCTTTCAACCAGGCCCATCACCACAGACTGATGGAGCCACCTCAACATGGGCAGAATGAGCAGGGGGCACTTTGGCCGGAGGCTTTTTGGGCAAGAGCTTTGTTTTATTGGTATGCAGCCCAGCACGATGATGTCCTGCTCCAAGACTATGTCTCCAAATAAATAATAATAAACTGCTTCCCTCTCATCTTTGGCAAGCCCTGCTGATGTTTAGGAGGCTGGGAACCCTGCAGACTCATTTCCTGTGGAATGTATCAATGTTTCCCTGGAGTCCTGCACATCTGACTTTTGCACAGAGACCCTAGGACTGTCCCTGAGGCACTGGTGGGAATGCAATACTTCACTGCATTTCAGCTCTACTTTAGCTCCTTTTTAATGTATGTATCCAGCAGCTCACTTTTTTGTTCCATAGACAGTTACCCTGTTTATTTCTCCTTCCTTGTCTATTTTCCATTTCTTAAGCCCCAAGGCAGCATAACCGACTACAAAAAGCCATTTGACTTAAGTCAGCAAAAACTTAGGGGCTGCTTCTCTTGTGAAGCACATTTTCATGGGTTAATATAAAGAGGAGATTAAGGATCTCAGGCTTTTCTCTTCCCACCCTTCCAAACTGCAAGTGTTCACACTTCACAAGAACAGTGATGAGCATTTTTCTGGTAACACACCAAAATTAATCAAACACATGCTGCCTGGAGATCCTACCTTTCTCTAATTAAGAGATCCAGCTGTAGTCAGTAAGCAGGTTCTTTGAATCCAACTCTAGCAGCAGAGAGGTCAATAAAACAGCAGCTTTAAGTTTATTCTGACAAAAGTCTGAACCATGTTTGCAGTTCTAGTCACATTTGTCAGAGCTAGTCACATCCAGTACATTGTTGTGGAGATGCATATTACCCAGACTGAAGCTTAATTAGATGGTGTTCTAGATTGAATTAAGAGATGTGACTATTTAAATAAGGATATGTATTAAATTCTTCTCTGATCAATTTAGTCTTGATTACCAAAAGAAGGTATTTTCTTCCTATGATTTTAGTAACATCACAAATGAAAATCAAATAAAGTGAATCAATGCTAAAATTATTACCATGTGCAAACGTATGCTAGCAGTCCATGCTACCTGAAACAACATGTCTCATTTCACTGGGATACATGAATGCTTTACATTTAAAAATATATTTGCTTTTTTCCAAGAAACCCAGATAGCAGGACAGGCAACACAGACTTGATAGAATGGATTATGCCTGACGTGACTTTGTAAAAAACACAGCATCCTCCAGTTGTTGCATACCAGGAATTGTTGCCCTAAACAATGCTTGTCTCGAGACCTCAGAACAGATTGCACTCGCCAAAAAAGCGATGCATTGTCCAGTTTGTGTTAATCTCCAGATTCCTCTTCAGACTTTCTTACCCACCAAGGGAAACTCTTAACAAGGTTTTACTTTGCCCCCCCAAAATTGTGAGCTCTCTCTAAGCACATTGTAGATCTGCTAAAGCTGAGTTACTCTGAGCGTCAGACTACCACACCCCACATTCTGCTTTCTGAAGGTGAGCATAGAAAACGATATGGGAGGGAAAGAATTGGGAGTTCCTAACAGAAGAGTAAGCTTATGTGCAAAGTCCCAGTTAGAATACATCCCCCTTCCACTTACCTGGCTGGGAAATAAAGAGAAACAGCCCAGAGCCCCTGCTGAATCCCAAGGCAGTCTCGGCTCTGATTGTCCTACTCCTCCAAGCTCAGTTGCCGCGTTACAGATTCCTTTGTACTGTCCGGTCTCGTGCGTTCCTGGAAAGGGATCTGATGAAAGTGCTGATGTTTAGCTGCTGAATTACTGTTGTCTGAGCAGCAGGAGGTCACCAGACTGCTGGTTTGATCTTCAATTCATTTTCCAGCTGAAAAAAAAGATGAAAATTAACTCTTTCGTGTCTTCCAAATCTCTCTAAAGCCCAACCTCTGAGAATACCTGGCTTGAGTTAAATCTGTGCCCCACCCCTTATGTTAGAAGGGAGGGGAGGTCTTGTATTTTTTACAGCAGTAAAGTTTAGAAGAACAGAAACAGCTCACCTGGTGAAAGCTGGGACGTTATTTTTAGACTTGGGGCGTAATTTTGCAATTACTTGACTGTACAGCTGGATGAACCACACCAAAGCCAATAGGCATATACTTTGCTATGGGCAATTTTACTAGGGAGCCAAATCCTCAAAGCCTTGCTATTCCACACAATCCTTTCACAAACAAATCCCCATTGAAGACAGTGCCTTCCCTGGAAAAAGGCTGAGGAAGAGGCCCTGGAGAGGGCAATTCTTCTCTGTTTCCCTTCCAGAATTTCCTTCCCTTGGGGAACAGAGGTTCTGGGAAGGGTGGGATTCACTCCCAGGAGCAAACCCAAGGATTTGTGTATGTGCTGAAGCTAATGAGGGATTGACACCAAAGGCTTGTGTCTCCACTGTAGCCAAGGCTGTGTGCCATGATGACACCACTTCATGCTCTTGGCTTTCTAGCTTTTTATGCTCATGTCAGAGCAGCATCCATAGAGATGGGGCTACAGGCATAGGCAAATTAATGAACGGGCAAGCTGGGCATGAGCCGGGGCCCCGGGATCTTTATTAGCAGGGAAGTGAAAGCCACAGTTTTAAACTCGGCACCCTTTTTTGGTGCCAAGTTTAAAACTACGGCTTTCACATTTGCTTCCCTGGGAGCTGGAAGCGGGGCTCCTCACCAATGGGGCTGGGAGGAAGAGTGGGCAGGGCTGGGCTCAGGCAGAGAGCTGGGTGGAGGGGGACAGGCTGGGTGGTGTTGCGCTGGGGGAGAAGGGGGCTGAGCCGAGCTGGGAGAGCTGTACCGCACCTGGCAGGGGGGTGGTTAGGGCCGGACCAGCCGGGCCACACCACGCTGCACCTTTGCAGATGGCAGTGCTGCGAAGGACTTGGGGGCTATAGCCCCCCCAAATTCATCTTAGCCCCCCCACAGCCATCCCTCCCAGTGCTGCTGGCCACCTGCAGAGACACAGTGCAGCGTCCTAGCTCAGCCCAGCCCAGCCCGGCCTTCTGTATCGGCGTGGCTGTACGGGGCAGCAGCTCCCTGCAGGTAAGTGTAACAGGGAACCGGGTAGGGAGTGAGACTGAGCCTCAGGCAGCTCACCCGGGGGAGCAGGATGCGGAGAGCTCCCTCCGTGTGATCGAGAATATGTGTGTGTGTATCTGTCTGTCTGTCTATGTTCATGTGCAGAGAACGAGAGTAGAGTGCGCACATCTGTGCCTGTGTGTGTCTGTGCGTGTGAATAGGTGTGTGTACACTTGGCCGCAACAGGGCCAGGGAGCAGGGAGAAGAGGCGGGCATGTGCCCCCAGCCTGGCAGGGTCCATGCAGCCTCCCTCGCCAGCACTATGAAGGGAAGGGGCCTCTCTCCCCCTCATACAGCCCAGCTCTCATGGAGGGAGGGGGCCTCCAATTTCGTGCTTGCCCAGGGCGCCAGTACACCGTAATCCGGGCCAGGGCTGTCTGCATACTGATTAAGGCATCATGGTGCAGCTCAGTGGAAGTTTGCTTGAATGAAAGCTGAGCAAAAGGGTCTCCAGGATATGGCTCAAGCAGTGAGAAGCCAATTTGTTAGTCTGTGAGCTTGTCACATCGGGGACTTAGTCTTCTTATTGGCCTGTCCGTGCTAGAAAAACTACTGTGATTCTAAGAGCAGGTAGTTTTGTAGGACAAGCAAAGAGCTGGGCACCAGGAAGTCAGCTGCTTATTCTTGGCATAATGAAAAAAAAGTTGTTTGCTGTGTCCTTGACCTCCTGCCACTCACAACATGACTCACAAGCTCTGTGCTTTCATTTCCCCATCCATAAACCAAGAACAACCCATTGGGGCTTCACGGGTCTCTAGAACCTGCCCGTGCTGGTCGTGAAGCAGGGAGGGGACCAAGTTACGTCCTAGGGGAGCTCAGCGTTTCACAGCAATGCAAAGCGGTGGTGTAGCTGGGACTGCCATGGCTTCCCCTTTGCCAGGGGCCAGACATGGGAAGGGTTTTGCTTTCCCTGACAAAGTCTCATCCCTCTAAGTGCCTCCTCCTGCCAGGGGCAGTCATTCTGCGGGGCGCCTTTTCCCTGATGGAAGTTTCCCCCTCTCCGTTTGTACTGAAGGTATCAAATGTCTCCCATGCAGCCAGCCTGGAGCTGAGAAAAGGAAATGTTTTTGGCTCATGCATATAAGATAAAGCTGCTGCAGGAGGCCTCAGCTTGCAGACAGTTTGATGTTATTAATAGTCAAGGGAGCTCGATTTTAATGTGAGAATATTTGCTATCTGCTGTTGACACAATATCACCCTCTGAAGGCGACCAGCCAAACACAGCTTACGGCAGTTGCTTGGGGCCGGCCTATCCCTCCCTTGTCCCCTGCTGAAAACCCACAGAGGAGCTAGGAAACCACAGCAGCTTGTCCCGAGGGAACAGCGCGTTCCACCGGATGCAGACGGGGGGAAAGGACGGCCAAAACAGGCCATACTTTAGCCTGAGACACAGCAGGACACTGGGAATCCTTCAGGCAGCCTGTTCCATTCCCTGGGACGCCTTCATGCTGGATGAAGGTGTTAGAGTCTGATTTCTTCAGAGGGGATGCACATTTGCTGCTTTCCCCAGTATCAGGAGGGCATGTGAAATCTGGAGGCCCTTACCGTGTAGGCAGTGCAGCAGGACAGGCCTGAGGAAGGCCGTGGCGTCCCCCGGGTGGCTGCACGAGAGCTGTTCTCACACTCAGGCTTCCCCAGGGCTCTGCCCTGCCACCTCACCTGCCAATGCCTTGATGCAGAAACTGAAGTTAATTTGGGAGGCTGCCCTCAGAATAGCAGTCGGCCTCAGGTGCTTCATCCTGCCCTCATGCAGTCGGCATTTCTCTGTCCTTGGCCTCACTCCGCCTCACCCTGCGCGTCTCCGTTCTGGGGGCCTGCCCTTCCTCTTAGGGGCTGCTCTTTCCCCGCTGCCCCAACGGGTTCCCTCTGGGTCTGCAATCAGTACCACCGTCCCAGGCTCCCTGGGGCCTTGCGCGTAGCCCTTTTATCAGACAGCCGTTACTCTGGCCCTGTTGCTAGCTCTGCTCAGTCCATAGAGTTTGCTTGCTCCTTGGCTCCATCTACTAGGCTTAGATTCATAGATGTTAGGGTCGAAAGGGACTTCAACAGATCATTGAGCCCAATCCCCTGCCTAGGCAGGAAAGGGTGCTGGGGGCAGATGACCCAGCCAGATGCCTATCCAGCCTTCTCTTAAAGACGCCCAAGGTAGACGAGGGCACCACCTCCCTTTGGAAGCCCATTTCAGATTTTGGCCACCCTTACTTGCCCTCAACACAGCCTTTCAGCACTACCGGCCTCCTAGTCTTTCATGGGCTCTCTCACAGTAATCCCCTGACCAGTAGTCTTGCACCAGCCCACTGGTTTGCTAGTCAAAATGCTCAGTGCCCCCCCACACCAGGCATCCACCATGGTCCTTCTCCCCTCCAGCCACTTAGGGCCCTTATATACATTGAATAATCATAGCAAAAAAATCCTTCCCAAATAATACAAACAAGGGCACTTCTTCATATTCTGAAATTGAAAATGGGTAGCAGTTATAGAACTGTAGGGCTCCAACCAGACACCGTCAGACTAAGCTTTGTGGCATACAGATTATATTGTCTTTCACCTCCTTGCAATATATAGGCTTGGTAGGTTACATTTAAGGCGAAAAATTGCCCTTGCTACTGGGAGCATCTATGAAAGAGGTGAGAGAGAGAGAGGAAAGAGTGCATTTCATGCCCCCATGTTCCAGACCATGTGTGTAGCAGAGTGCAAGAGGATCCAGCCCCAGATCATTAATTCTAGATGACATCTGGCATTTCCCCTGGTTTGACCACTGAAAGAATGGCAACATTTTGAAGCATAATCCCACAGCAGATACTTTTCTGAAGGCTAGATCAGTTTTTGATCTGATATTCCAGATCAGCCGCGCTCATTTGACTTGACTTAAATGCCAATAGTTAATATAATTTTTCCAACCTTGTTGTGGCAGGATGGCTACTGGGCTTTTTCTTTTAAATATGAAAAAAAAGTAATTAAAGATGATTGTGACTCTTGCTAGAGGGGGAATGCAAAAATCCCCTCACTTCTCGTATTCAAAACCTCTCTGCATTTCATAGGTCTTGCTTGTGTGCTAAAATAAAAGGAGGTTTCTGCTTTCATTACAAAACATATTTGTATTTCAGTCTGAAAGGGCTTCTCATTTGGGAACTCCCTGGTGGCCATCAGTCTTTCCTGAGTCTGGTGTTACTTAGCCAGCATTTTTTTAAATGTATTGCCTTAGGGGCAAAAATGCTATTCAATAGGCAAGACAGTGGTTAAAACTGCTTAAAGAACAAAACTCCATTAGAATGCTTTATTAGTATCTTGGGAAATTACTTTTAAAATATATGCACACAATATAAGCAACAGTAACATACTTTTAACAGTCTATAGGTAAAAAGTAATGATGTTTTAAAAAATTATACCAGTTTTTCAAACTCAGGTATACTGAGAGCATGTGAAACACAACTTATATTTTTGTCATATGCAGGGTGTAAAAATTACTCTTAAGCTGGCTAAATGTGAAGGCTTTAATGGCACATTTGTTATACACTCAGATAATTCTATTAAAATTAGTGGTTTCTTTAACAAACCCAAGTTTTCAGCATTATACGATAATGAGGATGTTTTCATAAAATGCCTTCATTTTAGTGGTTAATGGACACTTATATAAATATTATATGACAACAAATTAGTCTAACCCAAGGGTGGGCTAGATAGAGGGCTAGAGGCAGCTAGAGGGCTGCTTAATGAGTTTTGGTGAGCTACCTAGGGCCACAAGAGTAGCCCCATCCCTTGATGGGCGCCCCACCCCGGTCACCGTCTTGGGATCAGAAGTCCCACCTCTGCCTCAGAAGTATTTCTTTCGGGAGGGAGGGTGCTGCTATCTTGAAACCAAAAAAACCCTCAAATCATATACAGTCATACCTTGGTACTCGACTGCTTTGAAACTCGTCAAAATTGGTACTTGACGCATTTTGACGCAAAAATTTTGTCCTGGTACTCGTCGTTTGTTTGGTACTCGAAGCGCAAGCTAGAACTGGTCGGTGTCGGTTGCCTTGTGACTCGCTACCCTTTCCAGCCGAAACAAAGGGTCACGCGCTAGTCACGTGGTAGCTCTTGCCCTGTGCACATCCCCTTGCGGTCTTATCTTAGCTTCTGTGGTCATTTTGTGTATTTTTGCGCTTTTTTTCTCATCATGGGTCCTAAG
>JAGPOW010003182.1:20078970-20146991 GCA_030014935.1 Caiman crocodilus
CACTTCCCACCACCCCCTGCCCCACAGCTCCCCCTGCCTGCTGCCACTTCCCACCACCATCCTGCTCCCCCCATGTGCTGCCGCTTCCTACCCTCCCCACCACCGCTCTGGCTCCAGCCCACTCTAGCCAGCACCACACAGTTCCCAGCTGCATGACCAGGGCCCCATCCTGTGGCATGGAACCAACCTAGCCTGGCGTGGGACCTGCAGCATGGGTGGATCACTGTGGTTTCTGCTCCCCCCCTCCCTCTTGGCCAGCTGCCAACTCCATGCATGGCATGGATCCAGTGTGGCCCAGGTCCTGCAGCATGGGCTGATCATAGTACCTTCCCCTCCTCTCTCTGACTGATCTTATCTGACTTTCCACTTGGACAGAGAGAGAGTGAGGAACAGCCAAAGGGTCACCAGGCCAGAAGCTACAGAGGCTTCTGGTTGGGGTTGGGGTTGGGGTTGGTGTTCGGTCAGGCAGGCCTTGCTGCTCAGTCACTGGGCCCTGCCAACCCCTCCTCCTGGGTCCTGCTGCCACTGGTGCCTTGTCATCTTTGACAGGAAGCCATGGGCAGATAATATTTAATTTTCTAAATTTTTCAGGGGCTGCTTGGGTTGCATAGAATGGACTGGCAGGCCAAATCCAGCCCATAGGCCATATTTTGCCCACCCCTGGTCTAACTAATGTGGTATCCAAGGACTTGGCAAGTCTTTTAAGTACCAGCTTTCAGAAATGTTATATTTCATACTGTGGATAGTTTCTAGTTGACAATATCAACTAGATATCTTTTTTATATAGTCCTACAATTATTTAAAAAATTCTCTTGTTCTGTAATGAGTGCTAGCAGTAGCAAAAATTGATAATTTTTGGCAAGAATTTGCACAGTACCTTTGCCAACTCATTTCACATCATTTCACGTTCTCGAGACTCTGTTTTCTGTGATATTTCAAGGGCCTAACTATTCCTTCCACATTTCTACACTAGAAATTTCCTTGAGGCATGAAACCTTGTAATTTTGGCCATTTAAATTTTGCAAAACATTAATGTGGTCTCCACCTCTGGTCACTGAAGAAGAAAGGGTGAGATGCAACAACCCAAAGACAATCACCTCACCATTTTACCATGTAGTATATAGACTCAAACAGGTACTCAGCATGTCCAGGAGATGATGCTCTTTTCAGAAGTGACACTAGGATCTGTGTCTCAGGGCACTAAGGTCCCTGCTCCTCTTAGAGCAGAAATAAGAACCCAGGTGCAGGTTGCCATGACAACTGGTTAATGAGGGTATTGGCCACACCTGCACCTGGTCAGCTGGCAGGAGACGGCAGGGCCTAGGCCCATATATACCCCAGGGCTGGGACCAGGGAGTTAGTTCCTTACCAGCAGCTGAGGGGGAAGGAGCCTCCAGGAAGGAAGGACCCAGAGATGTGGTAGCCAGCAGATATGCTACCCTTACAACAAAGGGGACACCAGGAGCCCATAAGGTATTCTTACCTACTAGGCTCCAAGGCTCAGAGAGGGAATTTTACTCTTTTAAAGGGGCAGAGCATGATGTGAGTTCTGCATTATGTTACAGCCCAGGGACTCATGGTGGTTGGCTGTGGTTGGTTTGCTGTCTGATAACATCAGTGGTTTGGGTGAGGCTATTTGGGTAAAGAGGAGGCCACATTGGGGCCCACTGTAGCATGGGGACCCCGGCACCAAAGAGGATGCAGCATATGGGGGGAACAGAGCCCGGTGCCCAAGAGGGCGCAAAGACAGGGCTGCGGAGAGCCCAGCGGGGACAAGGGGCTGAGTTAATATGAGGCCTAGGCATGACAACACCAATATCATCTGCAAGGCTTGGGGCATGGTAAAGGGGTGGTTGGGACCATGAATACGGCCCATAAGACTGAGACACTCGGGAACCATCCACAGTGAAGCGGGACATCAAGGGGTTTAGGAACAATCGGGTTATTAGGATCTAGTCCAACCATGTCCAAAACTAATCTTCAAGGCAGCCTCCCTATAATCATCATATCAACACGACGTGGCAGAAGAGAATGAGGGTGCTTGTAGGGCAAGACTGGCACAGTTAAGGACCTGGGGGTAACATGGCCACCCCTAGGTACCCCACCCTGTGACAATCTTCATAGGGTCTTTTGCATGTCAGCCAGGAAGATGCATTACTTTAAAGCCCAATTTGAGTAGCTGGAGTTGGAGAAATGAATCTACCAAAAGACTCAATGGGTTATTATAAGACAAGGTGTTTCCCACTAAGACTGCACAGTGGTCTCCAAACATGGCTGATTCTTATAGCTTGAAAAAGGTGGAGGAAGGGTTTAAAATAAATAAATGCTAGTTCCAACATCAACATCACATATAAATGTGGCCCAACAAAGACCTTAGTGTTAGAAATGTAAAAAAAAAAAAAAAGGGTAAAGGTGTCACCCTGTAGGCAATTCATTGACACAAGCACGAACAGTGTGTTTCAGGTACAGGTGGCCTACCTGTCTCAGAAAAGTCATGTCCCCAATAAGGCAAGTAGTGCTTGTAAGTGCCATATTGGAATCCAAGATGGCTTCCATGAATTAAAGTTTTGGTCCATATTTCAGCCCAGCCCACTCTGGGGTAGCAAATTAATTCCAGTGATGAAACCAACATTGTATGAACCAAGGACATCAATCATAACATTTCCATCATGGAATTGCTATGAATTTACAGTTTTGTTCATTATTAGATACCCAAAAGGCTTGCAAATTTGATACATCAACTCTATTCTGTTTCAGAAGATCTTGACATGAAAACCTCAAATGGAGATTGTCGACAAGAGACTCAGCCTTACCACTCTTAAACAAATGTTACAATGGAGCTGATAGCATCACTGAGTCCAGCAAAGTGCAGGAGATACAACTCAGAATCTACAAAATGCATCATATGTCTTGAGGTAGGTTTGCAGTCAATGATTAGCCAAAGAACACCTGCTGGAATTGCATGAATAAAGAAGGCACTCATTAAATGTAGGACAGTTGCTGAATTCAACACTTGTTATGGCAATATTCTTGACAGACTATCACTTCAAGTTGATCCTGCGCTGCAACATTCCAAAAGCCTCAGTTGGCACCGTTCTTGCTACAGTTCTTTTACACACAAAGGATATATTGAAAGACTGTTAAGAAAGTCATGCTAAGTAGGAGGTGAAAGGAAAACGCTACTGTGATGATGGACATCTCAAATCCGGTATCACCCATTGTCTAGGTAGCCCCTCCCTTCGTCCCACCTGCTATGACTTTGCTATTATGTTTGATTTGTGAGAGGGTTTCAGTGGAGTACTTTACCCAAGGGGTTCCCCGATGCGGATGTACTCATGGTTGTTACTTCTGTTGTTCCACGGGGCTCCGCCACCCCTACACCCCGTCCACTTGCCAACTGATCACGTGCTGGTGGGATGGTGGCCTGCGGTGCCCTGCAGGCTTGCTTGCCGTTGGTTTCCTCCAACTGTGGGGACCCAGGCTTAGCAATATCACTGGGCCAGCCTGTCTTCTACTCTCGCTGGCTCCTCAGCTAGCTCTGATGGTCCTTCTTCCCTCCTTTTTTTTCTCTAGAAATAATATTCCACCTGGGCGGGGACACTTCCCAGACTGGTGTCTGGGACCCAGCAACCCCTAGGTACTGCTCCACCTATCCCTGTCTCTGTTTCCCTTAGGGGCCCTGCTAATCTGTGCAGGTTGCCTCGTTGCTCCCCCTGATTCCCTCCTCCCGAGAGGGATCCTGGTACTTCTCCGCTCCCTACCTGGGGTAGGACAGGGAGCTTCCTGCTGCCTGCTTCTGATAGAGGCTTCAAGCCTCCTTCTGCCTCTGCCAGAGGCTCCAAACCTTGCCTCAGCTTCAGCATGGGTCTGGCGCAGCCTAGCTGGGGCCTTTCCCAAGGGAGAGCTGCAGCACACCAGTCGTGCTGCCTGCCTGCCTGCCTGCCTGCCTGCCTTCTCTCTCTCTCTCTCTCTCTCTCTCTCTCTCTCTCTCTCTCTCTCTCTCTCTCTCTCTCTCTCTCTCTCTCTGTGGCGGCTGCCATGATTAGCTCTGCTGTTTCCCTCACCGGGAACAGCTGCTTAAATAACCGGCATAATGCCAGCTCGCACAGCTGTAATTGCGACTGCAGCTGCTGCCGCAGTCTTGGCTCCAATGCCACCGTCTCTCCCAGAGGTAAGTAACCCCGCCTGGGGTTCTGTCTCAGGGTTGTGTCTGCCCCGCAACCCTTCCTGACCTCAGTCTGTGCCCATGATGGCAGCACGCCACTGTCACACCTACCAACAACATCAGATGAATAACACACTAGACCATCAAGCTGATCATCTACTCCAGCAGTTCATTGGAGGATGTGCATATTCTTCCAGAAACATTCTAAGAAGAAGAGACTGAGTCAAGTGTTGTCGTTTGAATCGGCCAATGCAATACACAAGCTGGTGAAAGGAATGAAGTATTGTGTTGCTGAATTGACGTTGAAGATCTAATAGCTGCTAAGGCATGTTACCATCTTGAATGAAAGTGGGAGGATCAACAGAAGCCCCAAGGCTTTCATTCTCATTCATATGTGGAGATTGCGCAAGAAGATAAAGCAACTTGAATGAAGAGCAAGCTCAAAAATGTGTTCCTGATAGCTAGGGACCTACCAAATTCACAGTGGAAGTGGACTATGCAGTGGCTCCTTTTAATTTTGAAGGTTCCCCTGTGTGTAGCCCCACTGTTAGTTGGTGGTAGGGCCCCACTGCTTGCTCCTGATGGGTGGGGAAGCAAAGTTTTAAATATAGCACTATTTTTGCCACTCACCACTGACTGGCCGAGGGGCCCTGGCAGCCCTGCTGTCTGTGGCTGACCAGCCAGGAGGCAAAAACAGCACTATATTTAAACCATGGTTTTTGCCTCCCCGCTGATCAGGAGTGAGCAGTGCGGGGGGAGGTGGCATACATGTGGAGGAACCTGCAAAATCAAAGCAGCCACTGCGTACCTCATTCCCCCCAATTTTGCAGATTTCCCCGTGTGCCCCCTGCCACCGCTCGCTGCTCACTCCTGATCAGCAGGGAGGTGAAAAC
The DNA here is from genome assembly GCA_030014935.1 of Caiman crocodilus. NCBI lineage: Eukaryota > Metazoa > Chordata > Crocodylia > Alligatoridae > Caiman > Caiman crocodilus. Next base: position 20,084,029 of record JAGPOW010003182.1, read on the forward strand.
CACAGTTTTAAATATAGTGCTGTTTTTGCCTCCTGGCTGGTCAGAAACAGCAGGGCTGCCAGGGCCCCTCAGCCAATCAGCGGTGAGCAGCAAAAATGGCACCATATTTAAAACTGTGGTTTTTGCCTTCCCACCCATCAGGAGCAAGTTGCAAGCAGCAGGGCTCCTCCACCAAAGGCACACAGGGGAGCCTTCAAAATTAAAGGATTTCCTGCACAGCCCACTCCTGTCATGAATTTGGTAGGTCCCTACAGATAGCCTTTATACATCGATGCGTTTGATTTTGGAAGATGACAATGATGACTTAAATGTTGGAAGTTGTGCACAAGATAAGAATATAGAGAGGTACAGAATCTATGTCACAATTTGGCTTACCTGCAGTCAGGGGGCAAAAAACTAACACCAAAACATGTTGAGTTAAGCTTGCACCACACAACTAGATCTAGGAAGTTGAATGACTTTTTATGTTTTAATCCTGCTGACCGGGGTGGGTCAGGGGGAGAAGATCCCGCTGACCCACAAGTGGCAGAGGTGTGCCCAGAAGTGAGCACTTCTGGGTGAGTGCAATTGGCCATGGTGGGGACTGCTTCTCCTGGTGCCCCCACTCCCCAGCCAGCACTCTCGGGTCAGGGTGGGGACAGCGCTCTCACCTCCCCCCCGGCCCAGGAGCATCGGCTGTCAGGGGTGCACCAGCACTCTCAGGGGGTGTACGTGCATCCCTGTGCACACCCTACACATTGCCACTGCAGCATAGTATATGACAGTTTGTCACATCAAGACCCCCATTGCTGAGAAAAATTTTAAGGAATTTATAAATGGAGTTGTTATCCCAAGGAACCTCATTCCCAGTTGTTTTGTTCAGTTTTCATCAGATAAGGTCTTAGAGGAGATATTGGAAGGAAACCAAGCATTTCAGGCAATGCAAATTGTAGCATTTCAAAAAGAACCGTCAAAACCAGTTGATATTGAAGAAAGCACCAACATACTAGGGAGGAAAAGAACAATGAAAGATGTACCTCGTGAATTTAACAAAGTAATTCCAGCGATCGTGAACCATAAAAAGTCATTCAAATCACCCATCCATGGTATGCCTAGTAACATGAATGAAAAGCTCAACAACACAGCTGTTCAACAGATGTCAGCAGAACTACCATACATGCTGGGTATACTACCAGCTGACAATCAGGAAACCATTGCCATACCAGAGTGGGCAGCATTTAACCAGCTTCTTTCTGATGATACTTCACCACCAGATTGTTGGATTTTGTCCTATACTGTTTGTGTCAGCATCTGAGTACAACACCATTTGGACTCATCATGCAATGTAAAATAACTGTAGGACACCTGGGCAGAAGCACGTAGTCATAGCATGTGATCAGGCATCCTATTGCAAAGCGAATGAACTTGCATGGCCTCAGCCAAAAGGAACTGAAGGAGTAATTGTTCGACTGGGAAGCTTCCATATTATCACGGCTTACCTAACAGCAATTGGTCAGCATTCTGCTGTGTCAGGACATGAAGGTTGTTGGGCAGAAAGCAGATTATTTTCAGACAACACCACGACCAACATAATGAAAGGAAAATTGTACAACTATGCTATCAGAGCATACAAGATAATGTTCAAAGCAATATGGCATATTTTGATAAATGAATTCATTATGTGGTTGTCCAGTTCAAGTAAAGGATCAAATGATGATATTGAACAACTTTCCAGTAGCACAGCTTTGCATTCAGAAAACATGACTGCAAAGCAGGAAGGAATGTGGTGAGAGAACTATCTCACTACCTCTGCCAGTGATTGTCATTCTGCTTCAAGAATTTGTGGAAGAACATTGCCAGCAAGGTACATTCGAGTACTGGATAAACTATGTGGAAGCAGTCAATACTTTCTTGTGCTTCATCAGGATTGAATGTGAAGGAAACTGGCATGAATATTTACATGCTTTTAAAGAAATGCTTCTGCTGATAGTTGTGCATGATCACACCAATTACATGAGATGGGGCCCAGGATATCTTGAACATATGAAGGATTTAGCAAATTTTGCTCCTATGGTATGTGTTGAGTTTGTGGATGATTCAGGTTCAAAGCAACCAATCTGCCATTTGTAAACATTTCAGCTGACTGGGCAACAGAGCATGTTAACAAGGTTTGGAAACTTGCTGGTGGCACGCACAATAAATCAACTAGAGAATGATGGGAGCTGAACTACAATAAAGGGGTTACCTAACTGAAATGGTAAATCAAATGTTTGGGTCAATTCAACAATATCTTTCAGTCCTAATGCAAGACAAAGGACATGACTCAAACAAGATCACAATGATGTCAAGTTACTGCAAGAACAGTTTGAAAGGTTGCATTTGTTTAAGGTTGCCAACCATGAGCTGTTATATATGCCCGTGGGAGATGTTGTGGCAGAACATCATTCTGAATGTATGTGACAAAGGAAGAGAAATCATGAACACCATTATCCAGAAACTTCTTATAGCAGATGCTATGCAGAGCTTCGATGCAAACTTACCCAAATCAAAACTGAAAACCCTCAAGGATGTAAATTCAACTATGGGATAGCGCAGCAGAATGAAACAGATGCAATATGCAAAGAGATCCAGCAAAGGCTATGTGTAGCAGTTGTGGCAGGTAAAATGTCTGATACGTACTCTCTCCTACAGCACAAGCTGTCTGGATACCTTCCCTTGCTTTTTAAACTCGACAAATCACTCAACGTGTCTTGTTACAGATAACAGATACTTGATTGTAGATAAAGCAGTAACTGTTTGGCTAGATGCTACTTCCAAGAAATAAGCTGTTACTATCAATGGCATGGCTCTTAAACCGAGGCTAGGAAAGCCAAAAACTGCACAGACATTTGGAGGTGTGGCTGATTCCTTTGTGCAACAAGTGTTTGCCAACTATTAGAACACGTGAGATAGAGTCAATGCTGTCTTTGATTGATATATATTATTATCCACAAAAGCAGGCACAAGAATATTAAGGACTCAAACTACTAGGCAGATGTGCAGAATCATTAGCAGCAGATCTCTTCCATTATCAGCATCATGGAGTAGTTTTGTATCCTTACCAGCAAACAAAGAATACCTAATACATTTTGTAAGTGAGGAACTTCTCAGGGAGTTGTGCCGATGTTTCCAAGGTGAATGAGTGCTCCTTGTCAGTGGTTTCACTGATGGAAAAACAGAGCACTCTGGCTCATGTGAGTTTTGCAGCTGCATTCACAGCAAGAAGAGGTAGACACAAGAATGCTCTTACATGGCAAACATTCAATTGGTCTAGCATTCTCCTGCAGTAACACGGATGTACTAGTTCTTCTTCTATGACACTATCTTCTGCCTTTGGATAGAGAAGCAACCAAGCAAGTTTCATTCCAGTTCATGATACTGTATCAAAATTGCCTGGGGCAGTCTGTGCATCTCTGATTGGTTTCCAGTGTCATTGATTGTGATACCATCAGGCAGTTCAGTGGTCACACTACTTGGAAAGTGTTCATTCAATATCCACATCTACTGGCAGGTCTAGGAAGTGGGCCTGATGTTGATAAGGATGTGTGCAGTTGTGTAAAAAAATTGTTGTGTTGCTATATCAGCCGTCAACATTGTTGATGACCTTTCTGGATGTTAGAAAGAAATTATTCCATCAAGGATCCATCAGGAAAATATTCTAGCAGGAAAAGCTCTGGATAATCTTCTGCTTACACATGACTCCCTTGTGTACCATGTGCATAGAGCCAATTATCAAAGTCTCATTTGGCAAAGTGCACTTGAATCTAATTCTCTATTGTTATCACCTGACCAGTGTGGTTAACAAGCTGAAAATGATTATATCCCTATCATAAACACACTCAAACTATTATCAGCAGAGTACCTTAGGATAACAAGTTGCAAGTGCAAGACACAACGCCGGAGATCAGCACGTCCTTGCAAGCAGGTTAATGTGCTGTGCACTCCCAGCTGCGAGTGCTGTGAGACCACGTGTTACAATCCATATAATAACTGGGCCTGCGTGAATAGGGCAGTATTCATTCATTCATTCAACAAGCTTTAGTTAAAGTGCCCCAGCAGCCATTTTTAAACACGCAGGGGCTTATACACATGCTACCGCAGCAATGCTTGAGCATTCTAATTAGAGCACGTCTATAGGCACCCTGATTTTCTGATGTAAAGATCCAGATTAGCATGGCCTGTAGAGAGATGGAGGATGCAGTGGAGGCTCTCAAGAGACATCAGGCCCTGACCTTTTGGGGCAGCTCATGATCCAGCATGAAATGGCTCCAGGAACCACTTTCGAGGTCACTTTCTCTTTACCAAACTTTCAGGTGCCACTAGCTCCATCTAGCAGGCATCCCATTGCAGAAAGAGGTGGGTGATCTTGAGAACAATTCCTTGTGTTGTAAGGGAAACCCATGTGCCATTCTGGTAGGAAGGCATCATGTGCTGTTGGAGCCCAGGAGCAGAGATGCTGTACATGACTAAGCATGGTGAGATTGCTCCAATTTTTAAAAAGAGGCACCCCAAATATTAATAATACAATGAAGTAAAAGTAAAACTGTGGAACAAACAACAGCAAAATAAGCTGTGATCAAATAACTGATCATTTTCCTGGTTAATTCTGAGATATCTCCTACTTTTAGACTGATCTCATTTTGAGGTCATGTTTCATTACTTTTTGTTCCTAGAAATGAATAGAATATTTCTCAGCCCACATTGTCAATGTTTTACAGCTAACCAAAAAGGACTATCCAAAGTGGTGGTCTCATTAAAAGTTCTACTTTTATTATTAAAAGAGCTTTGTGTAGTCTTACTAGACACCAGGACAAATCTGTGACCTGATTTTTTTTGTTTTCTACGTTAGAATAAACATTTCTAATCCTTGTTACCTCCAATAGTTCTGGGAATCAGGCTCCAAGGGAATGGAGATGTGAAATATTTCTCTCCCTAATGTGCACTTTTCTTTTATAGCCTCCCAAGAACTTGGTCCAAATGCTGTGGAACCGAAACCCAGCGGAGAGAAGAGTAACACAAAGCTGTTGTGCCCAGTTAGTGCCTCCAAGAGCCTTTCATCTTGTTCTGAAAACCTCCTTGTTAATCAAAATAATTGCATGAGAACCAATCAGGAAATTGCTAAACATTCAAAATGAAAACTTGTCACTACAAATTCACCAGGCTGGTTAAAAAGCAGATTATCTCTGTCAAGCTGTGTGGGAAAGTTTGCTTTACAGCAATGGGGGCAGAAATAAATATTCTTCCAATCTATCTTGTTTACCTTAAAAATATACATACATACACAGCACTTCAGCTAAACACTGCTTTCTTTCCCCCATATGCCTATCATTTAAATTACCAGCTGAAGCTGTTTAAATACATCTCTCCTTGGAATTAGGCTGCTGGCTTGTTGCCAGCAAGTCAGTCATATGATTAAGTCACCACGGGGCAGGTTGGGCTGCTTTGAATTTTAAGCATCACTTCTTTGCTCTCACCTCTGATCCTATTCAGCTGGGACTGACCCCTCCACTATAATTTAGAGAGATTTAAAGCAGATGCACAGACTCTCACTGAGAATATATTAAGGCATATGTTCTATTTGTGACCATAAATATATCACACATTCACGGCCTGGTCTGGAGCACACTAACTGAGGACAGGCAAGATGTGCCATTTGTTCAGAAGCGAAGTCACAGGACACTGGAATTTGGGGAGCTGGGACTGGCCTCTCCTTTGCTAAGACGCTCTGAGCGTTTGTCAATGTTCGTTTAAATGGTTTAGTATCCCTACACTGTCTAAGAGTATACAAACAGAGGTGAAGAGGGGAGGGAACAGAAATGAATGGAACGATTTTATAGAGCTGAGTGAGTGCTTCTTAGGGATCCTCACTGAGATGGGAGACAAGCAACTCATATGCCTGTCTCAGCAGGACTGCAACCTTCCTACTATCCTGCTGGCTGAAGTCAAGGTACAGATACTTTCTGACACCAGTGGGTTTGGGATTAGGTTTGCAGGCCGTGAGCCTGCGAACACTTATACATGCTTATTTTTTTAACACACCCATATCACTCATGGCAGTCAAGTTAAACACAGGTATAAATATTTGCAGGAACGCGCCCTTGGTAAGTACTGGAATACATTCCCTGCTAGCAAGTCAATGGCTTCATTATTTGTATTTTTATAGTATCTAGGAGCCTAAGTGTTAGTCCAGGACTCCATGATGTTAGAGATCATTATATGTCACCTCATTTTTCTGTCCACCTGTTTTTCTGTCTACCTCTCTGCACTGCCCTCCAGTACCACATCTTCCTCATCCCAGGCCTGATCATCTAATCCGACATACCCAACCTGCCCACTGCTGGATCCAGGACAACAGGAAAGTTAGAAATGCAGGAAGAAAGTGAGTGCATCAGGACTGGCATCTCCTGAGACCAAGAAGCCTACCATCCTCAAAAATCATGGATTTTTTTTTATTCCCACTCTTGAGGCTGTATAATATTGCTTCGATACCCCTATGACAAGCAAAGGCTTCAGAAGTGTAGGTGAAAAGTACATTTTTTGAGGAAAAGAATCACTCTCTAGATGCTCAGGGATATCATGCTAGAACAGCTGGGTTTAAACACGGCTGTTCCCAGCATAACTTCAGCAGTACGGTGGATGTGTGGCCTTGACAGCCCCTTTAAAAATAAGCCTGTTTTTTTTTAATGCTGCTTCTCCTAGAAGCACTTTGCCAAGGTGGGGTAGGTAGTTCCAAGCATTGACCCATTTGGTATCTTTCCATAATGTCTGTTTGCAAAGCTAGCTTGGGCTTCATTTCAGAATGAACACATCATCGTAAAAAATCTATTTAAAATGAAAACCAACCCCTAAAGTCCAATATTTCGGAGTAGTCCCTACAACAATGAACCAGTGTGTAAATACTGGCAGAAGGGGGCTGGCATCTGTTAATAAAGATGTGCATCTGATCTTCAGATTTCAAAACACCTCTTAGACACAAAATAAAGGAAAAATAATTTAAAACATTATGAAAAATATATTGATGAATAGTACTTAAAACAGTTGCCAGCCTTCCTGATGTTGAAGAGAGCACCTTTCTTTCCAGAGAAGTTTGCCAGACTCTGTTCATAGCACTGTGGGACAGTGCAAGGGCACTTGTTGATCTCATTGGCATTAGTTTAAAGTGGAACAATCCTTTGTAAGGTACAAAGACCTTTTATAAATGTGTTCTTCCCTGGAACAATTTGCAGAGAAACAAAAGAAAAGTGCAACTTTGTCCAGACCTAGCCAGTTTTGGCTCTTGTTCATCCCCAGAGATTAGGAGCCTGTTCCTCCCACTCAAGTCATTGGGAACATTGCCACTGGCTCCAAATGGGAACTAGATCATATCCTAGATGCTTATCTACTTAGCTGACACCATTTAATTTCCTATAGCCCATGCTAGCCATAAATCTACCAGAGATTGGGGCCTCATTACATTTACAAGTAAAACTAGATACAGTGGAGAAAGGACCATTTTGGTTCCCATTTCCATGTCAGGTGCCAATGTTCACTTCGGTGCGGTAAGGATTTCTTTCTAGGAGTTCAAATTCCCAGTCACTAGTAAAAAGTTTGCGGACAACCTGGCACTTGACAGTTACTGCCATGCTGCACACCGTGGGTACTTGGCATATCACAACAACAGTGGAGGTAATTTTATTAGCTCTGTCCTGCTCCAAAGGCACAGCGACTGGAAAGCTGCTGCTAGCCGCGGGAGTCCTATCACACAGAGTCTGACAGGAGGCACTAGTGCACGTCCACGCTATCCGCTTGGGACAGTACACCGCACTCCAAGCACCGGCCCTGTGCAAGCACCTTTCAGGGCAGAAGCTCACAGCTGGGGGCCTGGCACGGTGTGTAGTTGAGAAGCCTGCCAGGGTTTTCCAGAAGAGCAGTATTATTGGTAGACAATTTCTTTTTCCCTTGCTGCTCTTCATTATGTCACAGGTCATTCTCCACTTCACTGTTACATGCGTTGGGCTGGGAGAATAACACGCTTCAGGCCTGCCTGGATGTCCGGTTTGAGCAATTCTGTAATTTTTCCTGTTTTCATCTAATAAGCCCCCTGACGACAAACCCTTCAGTTCTTCGTTGGAGAGCAGCGAAAGGCTAACTCAGCTCCAGACGCTTGTGACAGGTGGAGATCCTGCTGGAGCGAGCGGAGATCCTCGCACAGGCGTGGGAAGTCCTATCGCGGGAGGTTTGATACGACACCCTGTCTTTCAGGAAGCTGTGTTTGTTCCTATCGATGCAATTCAAACGTTGACCTATTTGTATAAAACGTGCATGGGGCCGTGTTAGGAGATTGCAGACAATCAGGCAACTCCTATGCTTTGACCACATTTTCTCCACCACAGCTATTACTACCAGAGCTAGGCTCTCGCAGCCCTTCCAGTTGTTATCCTGCTACCAGCATCGTTCTGGCATGCAGCGCTATTGCTGCTGGCTGCTGAGAGAGGACTGATCAAAGCCAAGTGACACTTCAACTGCTGAACAACACTTTATTTTCCAACGTAGGCTGAAGATCAACCTCCTCAGAAAAAAAATTAGCGGGGGAAGTGCACACACCTCCTCACCGACATGTGGTGGCGAGGTCTAAGACAGCCAGCGAGGTCTCTTCCATCCACATGAGGTGAAAGGAGAAAAACAAGGTTGAAAGAGAAGCCAAGCAGCCCCCAGAGAGGAATGGATGAGATGGGAGGTTGGACTGGGCGTGGACAAGGCAAAGCAGCAGGGTTACAGGTTAATAATGTGTGCAATATGAGTTAGATTCGTTTGAATTTTATAATAATGGGAACAGCCTGAAGCCATACAGTGTGGTGCTGCGATCCTGCTAGTTCTCACAAACAGAGCAGGGCTGGGCTCGCTTGGGAGAGCTCCAAGGAACACGTAAGTGCTGCAGGAAGTGGTGCTGGTGAGTCACTGAGCGCACTCCTATTTTTGTGTCGAATGAATGAATGCCCCCCCATCCCTTCCCCACTACGGCCCCATCATACTAACTTCATGCTATAACTGGGGAAGAGCCGCTGCAGTGGGAGATTCCCGCAGGAGAGGTGAAGAGTTGGTCCGAGGCATGCAGCTCCCAGGGTCAGGGGGTTCCTGGGAAGAATGGGGGAGATTCGCTTGGCACGCTGGCAACTTGGAGCTGAAAAGCAGCAGTCTGGGCCAGGCTGCCTGAAGTCAGAGAAGCCCCAGAGTGGCTCTGATTTATGCCAGAGCAATTGATGGCTCCCTTCTCCAGCCGGGCTGCACCTTCAGTGCTCTGCTGGGAAGCACAGAGCATCAGGTGGCAAGGGGCACATGCTGCTGGGGCGCTCTCTGCCATGGAAGATCTTGGTCTTGAGGCATTTGCCTTAGCATCCTGGACTTGCTCCAGCGTGTATAGTTAGTTTACCCAGAGACCACCTCTAATCTAGCTCAATGTGCTACTTCTGCCTTTCCTCCCCATGGCTGCTGTGCATTGCAGCTGTGTGCTGTTACACTATGGCCGCAGTCCCTCCCAGAAGGGACCGTGTTTCTCTTGCATGTGGAGTGATAGGAATAGAAACTCTGCCAACCGCTCAGAAATGAAGCTTGCTTAAATGGTGTTCACTTGGAACCCTTTGCTGAAAGGAGCTATAGAGAAGCAAATCTATGATACTGTGATAAATCACTATTATTATACTGAAGAGAGATGAGATGTAAGGGAGACAGTCTCTGAATGATAACGGAGATATGGTTATAGTCTTCACTGTTCCTCTCACCCAGAAGGATCTTATTGATAACTCCCAAATGCCTGAGGTACTATGCAGGAAAACTCTTTGCCGGCAAGAGTTCACAAAGATGCAAGAAATAATGGCTAGTTGGACTATCAGAGCAAGCTAGTGCCTCAGTGCAATGACTAGATATCTAGTTTAAAGCCATTCTTTTTGTATGTTTATTACATATTTATCCAATGCAGTAGAATGCAACTTTATTTTGCATAGTAGTTTATATATATCTCTCTCTATAGATATAGATAAACAGATTACATGTAGCACTATGTCACAGAATGCTTTACAGAGCAAAGCACCAATTACATGATAAAAATAGAGAGAAGCGACGAGGTCTTGTCCAGTGCCAAGCACACAGCACACTTGCCAAGTCTCTAATTTTCCTTGTGTAACATAGTTCTCTCTACCCTGCTCTAACTCCACAAGGAAACTCCCTGATCTACTGGGAAATTCCCACTTCATTGACTGCTGTGTCTCCATTCCCTGTCTTTGAGTGAACAGCAACCTTCTCCCATGCAGAAAAATAACCTGGTCCGTCACCAGCTGGAGCTATGCTTCCCCCCCTCTCCTTTGTGCTGGAACAGAGCTGTTTCTGCCTCAGTTCCCGTCTTCTCTTCACCCAGTATAGAGTCAGTCTACCAATGCTCCTCAACCACCACACGAGTGCTGTGTTATCATGAATTAAGGTTAGAAGAAATCATGACTGCCAGTTCTTTAAGCACTCACAACAACAGTACTGACAAGGGAAGAAGGAATGTTTTCTGGGATTTGAACCAAGAAATGGCCCTAATGAAACAGAAGATGGTAGCAGGAGCTCCAGGACGTAGCAGGCTCTCACATCAACATTAATAATAAAACCTGCAAGATGAGAGAGAGGAAGGCTGCTGTTAGATAGCGTGGGGCTGGAAAGAGACTGTGTTAGCTAAATAGGCCACAGTTAGCATAAGAAGAACAAGGAGGAAAATGTACAAGTGGATCCTAGAATGAATCTCTATATGGATCCTGAATGAAATACATGCAAGCATGCAAACAATATCTGCAATTAGGAGCAAGAGGAAGAAACTGGTCACAGTTATAGAGAATGCCACACCAAGCTGTCACGTGCCACATCATGAATCGAATACTGCTCTGCTTTTAGAATTACTTTTATTGTGCAGTGGGATGATAAGCCTGCTCTTCCTATCCAAGCCTTGTGCGGTAACACATCTGTTTCCGCAGGCCACATAAATGGTACAGGTTGGCCCACAATCTGGATCTGGAGCAGCCTTAGAGCTGGAGTGTAAAGCTGCATTATCTGGCCCACAGGGCTGGAATTTGATGGCAACAGCATTAATTGCTGTCAATCCCAGGCTGCAGCAGCTGCTGCTCCTCTCATCACCAAATTTCCAGCCTTTGGAGGAGCCTCACAGGCCAAGTGATGCAGCTCCATGCTCTGGATCTGGCCATGGGGCTCTGGCAGGCATGACAATTAACACTTCCATGGTTTGCTGCACTTGCAAATTTCTGGAGCCCTGAGATGGAAACTGTAGCTCCACAAGCCATATCTTGGTCACCCTTGGCCTAATGAAATACATATATGGCTATCAAGAATTTGGGAAATGATGTAAAAGTATTCAGCATGTTTTAAAACATGGGAGGATCACATTCCCTGCCATGAAGAGCTTGTGGTCAGACACATTCAAAGCAAAATTGGGGACAATCATCTAGCTAAGCAATGAGGGATGTGATGCAAAAATAACTGCTAGGATAAATATAGGAATGGCTTGCAGAAATGTTTTAAATATAAATTTGAGAGAAGGGGGAGAAGATGGCTGGTGGTCAAGATATGAGAGACTCTTTCTTGCCTCAGAATGTAGCTAACCCCCTCTGTCCTTCCTTGCTCACACACCTATCACAGCCATGACTTTAAACGTACGCCTGTTGCACACCTACACCCCATCCCTTGGAACGGGAGACTTAGCCAGGCAAATGCCTGCTAAAGTTAAATAGATTGTTTTAAACAGTTTCCAGCTATGTTAAAGTTTCCAGCTATGTTTCTTGGGTTGCAGATGAAACAGACTTTTCTCCCCTTCTATCTCTCATCCCTCCACAGTCTAGAAAAATTTTAAATCTGCGTCAAGTTTTTGTCAGACCACTTTTTCCTTAAACATAACCCTACATTTTGTCAACCAAGAGGAATTCTCCGCTTAAAGGATCTCTCCATTTAAACTGCACCTCCTCCAGTCCTTGAAACCACTTCAAGTAGGACTGGACTCCTTACTCACCAGTGTGGTTCTTCAATATTCAAAGAATTCCCCCTGGCCAGCGACCAGGATTTCTGCTGGCCCAGGAAGCCAACCGACATCAGCTGCATGTATTTCATTGTCTGGTGCTACCATTAGGCCTCTCCACCTGACAGTGTCTTGGACTCTAACTAGGCACCAAATCATAATTGCATTTGTTATGAAAAAGAAACAGCGCAAAACATGGCATCACAATATGCCTATTAAATTAAAATACTGTCAGAGCAACAGTGGACAAGTGCATATGAACCAGATAACCCCTATGAATTCAGTGAGACATGCTGTTATACGGAATACCTTGCTCCAAGGGCCTGGTTTAAATCGTGGGTCAGCATCACTAATATAACAGCGGGGTTATATATTGTGGCGTTTGTGTGTGCTCTTTTTTTTTGTAGGTAAGATGACCCCTGCATTTTGGCCATGTGCTCAGCACATAGCAAGCTGCAGTCTACATCGGTACAACATGTAAAACCCTGTGGCCTCACCGGCCAGGGGAAGCAGAGGATGCCTCAGGCGGATTGGCTGGGAGACCCGGAGGGCGGCACTCCCTGCCTGGACAAGGCCAGGGTGATGTCGTGCAAAGGGATATAAGGGGAGCTAGACTGGCTGGGGGAGAGAAGCTGCCAGGGGCCAGTGAAGAGTCAAGTCTCCTCCAAGGAAAAGGAGTTGCAGATAGTAAACAGGAAAGCTCAGCTAGAGGAGAGAAAGGGAGAAAATTGTCTCAGTGTCGAGGAACTCCTGTCTCCTCCTTTTCTTCCCCTATTTCTCTTTTGAAGTTTTAAGGGATAAATACTGGGAGAAAGAGTATTGGCTCCTTGGGTTTGCCAGCCAGGATTTAGGCCCGGCAGCTTAAATAAGGCTGAAACCTAGGAATTTCTAACCCTGCTAGTTTGGGGGCAGGGCTGAGGCTTGCCACCTTCTGCTCCCAGTGGAGCCCAGACTCAAATCACCTGCAGTCCAGGCCTACCAGGTAAGCCTGGTCTTTCCCCTTGCTCCTTTTGATAGTCATTTGCTTTAGTCAGCTGTGTGGGTGGGCCAGCTGTAGCCATTAATCAACCTGTTTCCTTTGGAGTTTTTCTGCAGTTTATATTTCAGCAGGCCATATAATCCAGCCCAGAAGTGTGGGGTGCATGCATGCTGTCTGGAGCTGCAGTCACTCCCTCCCATACACATGCAGCTCCTCCGTGGCAGTGAAGATGGTCACACCACTCTCTCTCTCTCTGAGTGTGGAGGGGTCCCTTGCACTGCCAAAGGACCTGTGCTCTCCAGCAGCTTCCCTTGGGGCAGTGCAACCTACAGACTACACCATATAGTTACTTGTGTTTCATATTGCATTTGTTGTTTTCTTCTGGTTTTTGTATTAAACTTATTGTTTTGGTTACACTGCTTGCAAGGGGAGTTTTTCTGTTTATGCAGGACACCCTAGTAAGTAATTTAGTGCTCCCAGATTTCTGGACAGGGGCTCAAGCCAAGGCAAAATATTTTTAGCACCCCAAAATTTTGAACCCGGTGCCCAGCAGAAGGGTTACACTAATACAAGGGCAAGCAATTGTTTCGGGTGGAGGGCTGCTTAATGAGGTTTGGTGAGCTTTCAAGGGCCCCATGAGGAGCCCTGCCCTTTGACAGTTGCCCCACCCCCCGGTCACCATCTTGGGATCCAAAATCCTGCTCTAGCCCCTAACCTTTGCCACCAGAAGTCCCTCCCCTTGTCCCCTCCCCCTAGAAATACTCCCTTTTGGGGTCACCATCTTAGAACCAGAAAAAAACAAATTGTACACTAAAAGTCAAACACCTACTATAACATATTTTATTACAAAAAATATTTGTGTCATGGTTTGTATACTGTATATAGAGGTGATTGCATAAGAACTCAAAAATAAATTCTTAGTCTTTCACATTGTGTGGTTGGGATGCATCTGTAGGGGTGTGTGTGCACATGCTGGGGCGTGGGGGAGCACAGGGTATGTGGGGGATTGTGTGGTGGTTGTGGGGTGTTGGGATGTGGCTCTGCAGTCAACGCAGACAACACTGCAGTGTGGGTGTATGGCATTTGTGGGGTGTGAAAGAGGATGAAAGTGGTGCAAGGACCCCTCCACACTCACCCATGGTGCAGCAGCAGGTGGGGGCACTTGGGACACTGGTGCCCGGCTCTGGAAAGCCCTGCACATTGCAGTGAGGAGCGCAGCTCCTGCTGGGCAGTCCCTATTGCCAATGCTCCCTGGCACTAGAGCCAGCTGCCTTCCCCACCCCAGCCAGCTCCAGCACCTGAGGCTTCTCTCCTGTGCCGCGCAAGTGCAGGGAGTGCTAGTGATACAGACAGCCTAGTGGGGGCTGCAACCCTCACTGGGATGTGCAGCCCTGGCCAGATCTAGGCACCAGCACTGAGCACGAGCACCTATGCCTGCCACTGCTGCTGCTGCTGCCCCCGCTGCCTACCAGGGTGGCACACCATGGGGAAAGTGTGGAGGGGCCCCCAGACCCTCCCTCACACTCGCGTGCTGCCCAGCTGAGCTTTGTGCTGCCACTAGCCCCATGCTCTGTGCTCCCACCCCTGCTTCCCTACCTGCTGCCAGGAGAAAGCAGGAAGGATGTGGGAAGCCTGCAGCAGTGTCACCTGGTGGTGATGGGACCAGGCCCTTCTGCCCACAAGGGTGGAAGGAAGGCATAACAGGGGTACGCTGGGGACAGGTGTAGGCGCCTCACTCACACCCTCTGGCCAGAAGAGCTGGGCAGGGTACAGGCCAGATGAAAGTGCCTAGTGGGCTACATGTGACTCGTGGGTTGTATTTTGCCTGCCCCTGCACTAATATCATGGTCTGATCATGGTGAAGGCTTCCATTTTCATGCCCAGATTGTGAGCCAAGTTGAGCAGTGCCAGAGGCCATGCACACAAGGTCTCTGATCACTGGTGAGAAACCCACAGCTCCCCTTCCCCCTGTCCTCACTCAAGGGGTTGCAAAAGGGACAGGAAGGAGAGAGCTTGGGGATGGGGAGGGGAGGGGCTGTTTGCTCCTCCGGGTGGGAAAACTGGGGCACGGGGGTAGGGGGTGCCTGGGCACTGCCATGGCAGACAACCTTGGCATTGGGTATGGGAGGGGCCGTTTGTTCCTCCACGTATATGTTCTCTCCCCCAATCCCTGGTGCCCCAGTTTTTCTGGCTGGAAGAGCAAACAGCCCCTCCCTGTCCACTGCCCAGGCACCCCCGTGCCTGTTTTCCTGCCCAAAGGAGCAAACAGCCCCTCTCCTACCCATCTCTAAGCTCTCTCCTCCCCCTGTCCCTTGCAATCCCTTCCACACTCCCCTGGGCTGCCAGGCTTTTGCTGCTTTCCCCCGCCTGCAGCAGCCGTCTTGTTGCAACAACATGCTATAATATGGCCACTTGGTGGGGAACTCCCCAGCTAGCAGCTATATTGTGGTATTTCATTGAAAATTGCAATGAATTTAGTGATTCATTAGATGATCATTAAATCATTAGTGATTTTCATGAAAAATTACAAATTGCAATTTAACCCAGGCCTGGTTACTATTATCAAGCTTTGGACTCTAGCTGTTTCTTAAATGAACTAGGTTTTAGAGTAGACACTATTAAGATCAGACTATGCCTGGGGGTAGGAAATGTACTGCCTGGTTTCTCTTTTAACAGTTTTTACCAGATCTGATATTTTGTTTGACTAAATCTTTCAGCAACTATAATAGCTGAGGACTTCTTGCACCATGTACAAGAGTAGGTGGCAAAAAATGTTTTACCACCCAGCAGATGTTACAACCACGTGCAATATTTTTCTTTGGTGTGATTAAAGAGCCCTAACAGGAATGGAATTTGTGGAGAATTTTTATAATCTCCATTTTCTTAATATATCAGGAGCAGATCTGGTGGCTATTTTAAAATCAAGGCTAAGGAAGTTCTTGGAACCAGCTGTTTAGATGTGACCATTTCTGGGACCATAGCAAAGAAATTATTCATTTCAATATGATCAAGTTGATGTCTACTGTACTAACATGTGAGACTCTGCCTGTGAAAAATGTCATTGAGGTTTACCTATTCATGTTGCAAATGGAATATCAAGGCAATACTGTGAATGTTTTCTGGAGAGCCTCGGGTCTAGCACCCCACGGGAGCAGCTCTGCAACCGTGGCAGAAGTTAGACAGATACTGGGGTTTTCATAGCTCACTGGGCAGAAGGGCAATTTCAGCGCAACTGCTTTTGCCTCTTAAGGAGAATGTCTTAGCTTGTGAATATGATGTTTTCTTTAATTTAACCCAAACAAGAGAGAAGAGAAAACAAACCTGTCTACAACACTGTATAAGCTTTTTGGAGGCAGATCGAGGTTATCCTATACTCTGTGGAAACATTCACTTGCCCAAAGAACTGGCTATCTAAAGGTCTAGTCCTGCAAAGAGATGCATGCAATCAGGCCTTTGTCCTTATGGACCCTTATGGACTGTAAGTGAAACTATCACTATAGTAAGCAGGTCTGCAGAGATGTCTCTTGTTTTCTGTGTCACAGTCCCAAAATCTGTCTAAGACTTGATGCATACCTTTCATGCATGGATGTGTTCAGCCAACATCAAATCCAACAGAACCTTCTCTCTGAATCCTTATACTTTTCTATTATGGACCCATAAGCGAGGCCAGACAGTGAGGCTTACACAGCGTCCCACTCAGCCTCACGACACATGGTAAAGGAGGCGAAGCGCTCTCCAGCAACAGGCCCACTCCCTGCCTATCTATTGTTTCTGGCATGGAACAAGAGAAGCCAACTAGCTAATTTACAGCTATAAATTATTTTAGCTTGTACAAAATCTTGTGGATAAGATGCCTGAAAAAGCAGTAATTCTAAAATATCTAGTAGGGCATTTCTTTCACTAGAAAATAATCTGTCTTTTTTTTTTTTTTATCAGTTTCAAGTACATGCCTACATTTTTTTCAATGTGTAATCGTCAAGCATGAGATATACGGTGTCTGCAGTGGAAACAGTAGTTAGTTCTGCTGAAGCAAGACATTCTTAAGCCTGCAGTGTCATTTCCTGGTATTTCAAATGGACTGTGTAACAGGACTGGCCTTTAACTAAGAGGTAGCAAAACAGGTCTCAACACATGTGGAAAGATTGGAGCGATCCCCAGTGCAAGCAAATTGCTAGGCAAATCTTGCTTATAGAATCGTAGAAAGTTAGGGTCAGAAGGGACCTCAGGAGCTTAGAGTCCAACCCCCTTATGTTCGTTTTATTAACAGAAAAATATAGGAGCCTTTTAGTAGCCCAAATAATATGCTTGAAATTCAGTATATGCTTCCTGTGTATACTAGTGGATAAAGTCTGTCATAAGCATTGCAAAAGTCATGTTTTTCTCACTTGAGAACATATATTCTATCCTTATTTTCTATACATTTATTCCAGCACTGTAGACAAGGATGTCTTACCATGTTTCTAAAGCAAAAGTATGTGTCTATTGCAAAATAATTCAGAGTTTCTAATCAATCTTGTCAGAAAAAGACTAAGACATCCATACAGAGGTGTGAAGAGGGTTCCCCCCCCCCCCAGCATAAGCATTACTTCAGGCTGAACTGACAATTAAGGGCAGCTGCCCAAGCCTCCAACAGCTGTTCTTGGAAAGAGGGTTTTGAGTTTCAAGCTAGCCCTCCTTTCAATTCTGGTGAAAGATTTATGGCATAGGTATAAGGTCTTTACCCAATGCCATCTTGTAAAACAGCATTCATTGAAAAGGCTGAGATGAGAAAGGAAAATACATTTGTGTATGCCCTTCCCTCGTTTCCTTTCATTCTTTATTCATTTAGGTTTTATTTGCAGCTTTTTGTGTGTTCCCATTATATCATAAATATGCAAGGCGACACTGTGAGGTTATGACTTATTACATCTTGTTGCTGAGGCCAGGAACAACGAGGCAGAGATTCTGGGGTGACGTCTCTAATTTAGGACTTTGGAAGCCCTTTAATTGTTGAGAAAATGTTAAAATGAACTTCATAGAAAGTTCATGGACAAGACAGAGGAAGAGCATAACTGCAGAGATCTGTGAAAAAAAAACACTCGTGCTCGAGAGAAGAGATCAAATGCAAGACTGACAGGATGCCGTACTAGACTGTCACCCATTCCCAAAGAACACTCGACTATGGAACGGGAAATGAGACAGGAAAATCTGCCCAGGCATTAATTCTCGACTACATCTTGATGTCTCGAGAGAGGAGAACAGGTGCTTTTTTGGGACCTTTCCAAAAATCTGTGCGTCTATTTGCATCAACTCTTCTGTGCCCCCAAAGACGTAAATTATGTCCTGCAACGCTGGCACTCTAGCAAAGGGTGCGTTTAAGCAGCTGGGGAGTGTGAAGAGTCAGCACTGGTCCTGGGAGCCAAAGGCAAATGAGCTGTGAGATCCCTGTTGTGAAGGATTAGAAAAAAGGTAGCCTATGCCCATGTAACATGCCAGCAAGGCCAAGGAAAGGGGCAGCACTGGAGCTTTATCAAAGCAAAGGCCGCTTCAGAGCATGAAGGCACTTGTGTTTGGCTCCAGCTACAAAACACGCTGATGAATGTCTAGCTGGGGAAATGTCCTCAGGGCTGGGTGATAGCACCACTTTCCAGAAAATGGAAGTCAGAGGTGATTGGAAGTGGTGACAGCCATTCACTCATCCAAAGACCAGCCACATGAAGAACTACAAGATGATATCACAAACATAAATCCAAAGCCAGTTTAACTGAGAAGACCTCATACTTCCAGAATATCTTTGAATCAACAGAAAACGAAACCTCAGGGAGTTGTTCTGAATCAGAAGAACTTATGAACAACTGACCTTGCTTCTCCGTCTTGGTGCCAACAAGGAACTTTCATTTTAGACTTTGGTAAACAATGTCGTCTTTCCACTACTCCCTCCCTCTCCCCTTGAGCTCGACTAGACTTCACGTGCCAAGCATTTTTTGCTCCTTGCTGCTTTTATTATTCCTCGGTCCATTTCTTTGTGGATTTGCTTAAATAATCACTAACCCACCTGCAAAGGATGTGAGGTATTTTGTGAGGAAGTATAAATGTATCACACTTTAGGGGAAAAAATGTATGTGTATATATATGCATTTATATATTTTTCAAAGGTTAAGATTATTTTTGCAGCTAGAAGCAGCAGTTACATGAGCTTGGAAATTCATTTTCATTTCCTTTCTAACTTATTACTGGTAAATAGACCAAAGGTGCAGAACTGAGAGCAAGAACTTCAGATGTCTTTGCTTCGTCTCTAGTAACTAGAAAACTTCCCTTAACTACAGGAACTGGAGACAAAATGAGGGGACTTTGAGCCTCCTCTGTAGATGGGGTGGGAGAAGGGAAGGGAATCCTCATTTTATACAGGGTATGTAGGAAAATATATATAAATTAGGGTCCACCAGCTTTTTGTCTTGAATGACCACAGATGTACAGCAAGAGGAGAAAAAGACTGGTGCCTTCTCCAGGGCCACTGGGGTAATTATGGCAGACTTTACTTGCTGTGAAGATTGTAAGTAGGTTAAATCAGTCTCAGGAGAGCTCCTTTTTAACCACCGAATGCTGAGGTGTGGAATCAGTGTGGTGTTCTCAGGACTTGTCTTTCATGATTGGGGCTATCTAGTTGTTTAGAGGGTATTAGAAATAGTGCAGAGACATAAATTTTAGCTATCACAATGACAGATTTGGCAAATTAGTCTTTAAGTAACCGTAGGGAATGAGGGGGAGGACAGTGAAGTTATTAAAATTTTACCGGAGGTATCAGATATTTGCAAACTAAATCATGGACTAAAACATATTTTCACTTTACAAAGGGAATAAACTCCTTTGTATATAAATTCTGATCCAAACCTCCTTTGTCTCTTCCCCAGTTTCATTCTGTATTGTGGTTCCTGACTCCGAATGCCACTCCTTCATCTATGCTGTCTTCACCCACCCATAAGGCCCTATTCCCTTACTCTGACTTCTTTGGAGGGGGATCAAGAGAATAAAATAGACACATTTTAAATCTTGTTAGGAGGCATCCTATAGCTCCCCAGCCCAGACATTAGTCTAAATTATGAGCTTTTTAAGGCAAGAAGGGAAAAGTTTAAATCTTATTCTGATGCAACTATTAGACCTTGGGCTCTAAAAATTAGTTTCTTCTGCACAGGCTTCACTGGGGTGCATATGGGGAAAGGACTTGGGAACCAGAAGACAGTGAATGCTAGATTTACTTCTTCAAATGCTGGCAATAATTCTGTGTTCTTCATGACTCTTTCCACTGAGTAAAGCCCTTGCTCCGCTGGTAGGGAGGGAAGTTGCATAGAGTAGAAATAGAACATCTACTGCTCAAGCTAAAGGACACATCCCTTTAACCGGAAGCTGTAAAGGTGTATTATCCTCTGTGTTACAAGTCCAGAGGTAGAAAATACTGCAATCAAAGGGCATGCACGCAGGAGTACCACACTTCAGCCAGTACTGAGCAGTGCTGGTAACTTGGCCATTTGCTTGGAGGCAGGACGAATAAGTGGGTTCTAGTTCCAGTTTATAAAAGAGCTGAAGGAGATCTGAGTTGCTCTCAGTGATAAGGGATTTGGAAAGGTGCAGCTTTTTGAACATCAGCCAGTAGAAGTGCCAGGTCCGGAAGACCTGGTCTTGTGTACTTTCCCCTATACCAAAAAGATTATTTGGGTCTTGTGCTATTACTGTTAGTGCTCCTGCAACAGTGAGGGGTATGCACAGCCCTGGGGAAATGCTGAGAGATTTTTGGTAGCAAACTAGGAACCAGCTGTAGGGGAAAAAACATGGCCAGGAAATGGCCGTTTCCAGTTGTTTATAACTTGGCCTAAACTAATGGATTTTATGATTAGCAAGAGGCATGAAGTGGACACCGAGAGTGAAATGTGGCAGGAAAATAAAATCCTGCTGCAAACCCTGGAGGAGATTTCCCAAACCACATACAGGTTTTAGCAGCAAGAATCCCAGTAAATTTCCATGGGACTTGTACTTCTAAATCCCTTTGGAGGTTTTCAAAACTCTCCGCTGGAAACATGAGAAGTAATGGCATAGGACATTTTTACAGTGGAGAATCAGTCAACTGAAATGCAGTTAGAATCTAGTCCATTTTCCTTTAACAGTTCTTCAGTGTGATCACCACAGGTTGGTCGGTTTCTCCTAGATGTTTTGGAAGAAGTGAGTCTTACAAAGGTTTCTGAAGGAAGAGAGGGTAGTAGCTTAATAGGTTGGTTTGAGAAGAACATTGCATGAGTAAGGAGTATCTTGAACAGAATTCAAAGTTGGTTGCTGTGCTTCAGAGCTTCCTGATGCATGCAAAGAGGACCCCACTCAGCTAACGATCTAGGCAGGTAGAGCTAGGAAGGAAAGGGAGTGAGCAAGTTATAACACAAGGAGTTCTGATCTTTCCTTAAGGGAAAGTTACTCACCAGTAATGGAGACTGAATTAGTGCCTCCTTTTTCCCTGCCTGCATGTGTACAGACCAGATGATGGCCAGCACACGTATTATCCACAGTGTGGGGGCAGGCTTGTTCAAGATGCAGCTCCAAATATTTTTGTCCCAAATCTCCTCTCTGCAAAGGAGTGAAGTTGCATCTTCTACTGGTTAAAGAAGGCGCAAAGTCAAGTCCATGCCAACGAGTGGAGAAACCCCCTTTTGGGGTATCATTTTGCAGTAAGTCCTGGGGCTGTT
Organism: Caiman crocodilus; assembly: GCA_030014935.1. Taxonomy (NCBI): domain Eukaryota; kingdom Metazoa; phylum Chordata; order Crocodylia; family Alligatoridae; genus Caiman; species Caiman crocodilus. The sequence continues at coordinate 20,105,771 of JAGPOW010003182.1, forward strand.
TCCTGTCTGCTAAGTCAGCTTTCTATACCAACTGTCAGCCAACTGCTAAATTGGCTTTTAAGGCTGACAGTTATTTCATTGAACCATGAAAACAAAGTTTCTCAATATTTTCTGAAAGAGACAGAGTCACATTAAAGAAAGGATTAAGACACCTAAAATAAGTCATAGGTGGACACTTGAGGTGCCCAGATACCATCTCCCAAGAGTGCCCTAACCAGCAGGATTATGACCAAGGCTAGGTGAGGGTGCCCTGCACCCCTTCTCTTGAAGTTGCACCACAGTGCAGAAAGAAGGGCAAGATTCATGGAGCCAGAAAAGAGAGTTAGCAAGGAGCATGACTCTTACTTAGTAGTTAAGGCATTTGCCCAGGAAGAGAGTGTCCTGGGTCCTTGTCTCTGGTTTCAAGACTGTTCCGGTATTTCAAATTAGACATTAGCTAAAAACTAGAGATAGTTCCAGGAGTAGGACTCCTGTGTCCAAAGTAGGCATTATCCCACTTGGCATAGCATGTGGGTCTTCTGGATCATCCTTCTGATGTACCTCGCTCCCCCCCATGCACTGTGCACAAAGCCTAGGTGCCTTATTCTGGGTTTTGGATTCCACGCTGGAGGCTAAGCACTCGGAGCTTGATGTGGCAGCACTTCCCTTACAGGCACCTACCTCTTTTACCAGGATCTAGCGCTGTGTCCAAATACAACTTGAATGTTTTCTTTGCACCTAGACTATAACACCTTTCCTGAAAGTAGTTCTGTAGCAGAAAGCCCCCTTTTCCCCTTGCCTGCAGTTGCTCTCCCCTCCTTGGATATGTTTTTCCTCTTCTACCTTTTCTTCCTTCCTCTTTCTTTCACTTTAAGATAAGGAATTGTGTTTTATCCCTGTATCAGGCTGGCTCCTGAAAGAGTGAGTGAATCAGCAATTGAATGCATAACACAGTAGCAGGTAGCAATTAACACCTGGCAAACTGCAGATCAACCAACAGAAGAAATCAATAGAAGACAATGCAGCAACTGGGACATCTCCAAACATCACTGATCAAGGGCTAGAAGCCCTGGCCTGAGTTAATCAATGCCAGGGACCAACTTTTGGGCTGAATATCTCCAGATCGACCTCTCCCGAGCCCTATTCTAAATTCATCAACGGACTCCCAAACCTGAACGTACATGCGGACGACCCCTGGGGCTGACAGATGCCATCCAGTAGCCACCGAGAGGGAAGTCCCACGAGGGTCAACGTGGATTGGGCAAACCTGAAAACTGGGGAGTCACCAAAGTCTGCCAAGGACAGATAAAAAGCAGTGAAAAGTGATCCTCAGAGGCGCTCTCTTGATCTCCAACTCGACCAGCACCCAACCTGTCCAGCCAGCCAGAAGGACCAGCCGGCAACCCTCTTCTGGAGAATAACACCATGCTGAAAGAAGCCTTGACTGGCCATCGACAACAGACTCCAGTGCTTGTAGGACAGGTATACCTGGGGGATCCCAAGTTGGACATTTGTAGCCAACAGTTCAGCCCTTCAAAATGATAATTTGAGACAATAGTGACTATCAGGGTGAACCTGAGAGTTACTCATTATAGCACTGCATATCCAAAAAGTGCAAAGGAAGCCTCAGGATTTGAATGAAAAAAGATAGCTTCCTTACAGTACAACAGTTGTTTAATGCAACTTTTAGGAAAAAGGGTATCAGAAATCTATATAAGGTAGAAATCCAATGCACTGCAAAAGCTGAAGAAACCAGAAGTCTGCACTGCAACCAATGTAGCTAACAACACTTGCTGCCACCGATAAAAATAAATTGCACATTATGCTGACAGAGCCAAGGGAAAGAAAAACGTTTCATGGAGCAACAAGCACAAAACAGGTCTCAAATTCTAGAATAAATCTCACTAGATCAGATTGCCCAACTACCAACAAGGACCCCTAGCAATGTCAAGGAAGAGGCATGGGTTCCTGAAGCCCACTGAGAAAAGAAAGTCCCACAAGTAAACAGAATAGAAAACACTTTGGGGAATCTCCATGTGAGAGTGGGATGTGAAGATCCTCTGGTTGAGGGCAGGTGGATCCAAAGCAGGTGGGATGCCTTTTAGGCTCCAGAATCAATCTGTAGATGCAATCACATGGAAATAATGTGGGCTTTTTCAGGGGAGGGGAATGGGAAGGAAAGCCAGGGCACCAACACAGATGTTTTCTGATCTCGAGATTAGCTAACATTTTGGTACATGTTTATGAAACGCAGCAGCCTTCCCACAGCAAGAGGGTCAGCTTCGCCGCTGTCAGTCCACCTGTGTTTCGAGAAGCTCTTTGGGCACTTCTGCATCATAGGCAGAGGGCGGGAGAATGACAGACAACAGAGTATTGCCAGGGTCTGTATGAAGCCTGACAAACCCAACTCTACCAGAGTTCCCATTTCCCAGAAGCATTGCACCAGGAGGACAACACTGCTTTAAGTATGGGATTCCTGAAACCTGGGGCCTTAGCTTGAGTTAGGCCTCAGCCTGCAGAGGAAGATGGTATCTTGGTGCCTTTCTCCCAATCCTTCTCAAAAGTGTGAACCCCTGATCGGAAGCAAACCCTCCAGAGGTTAGGCGACAATCTCCTACCTCCTAAGATGCAGGAAAAGTCTGAGAGCTGTTCAGAGATCAGGGGAGAGAAGGGAGCTGAGAAGTGAGCTCTGCCATCCTGAGCCAGGGATGCCAAGCAAACAGGACCATACCAGGCTGGGGCTGCAGGCACCATGAACTGGGTCACGGTGGGAAGGACTGGGGACTGGAAAATTCCTCACAAGGAGAAAGGGGCCCCCCGTTCCCACCCAAATTATGTACTGCTCAAAGTAGGATAGGCTGATGGGTCAGTGCAGGCTGTGAAGTCTGGGGAAGCCAGCTACATGGGGGAGAAGCCATTCTAACGGGTGACAGGGAGGGAGCCCAGACAGATGCCTCCAACCCCTGCAGCAGGCACTGGTGCAAGGGCTGCCTTCAGAAGCCATGGTGCTGGGGCAGGAGATGAGGGAGCCTCTTGTACCCGGGAGCCTGACTGCCCCTGTGCCACAACTAAGAGCTGAATCCCTTGCAGAGAGAGCTGGGTGCACAGGCCGAGAGACACTTCCCCTGTTGCCTGGGAAGTCCGAGGGGAGCGTTCAGCCATGATGTTTGCATCCCGAGCCATCTCGTTTCAGACTTCAGGCTCCCCAGGACAGGGCATCTCTCTTCAGTGGACCTGCACTTGCTGGAAAAGAAAATGGGAAATGGACTCAAGAAAAATACCTGGCCCTTTCCTGCTCCCTCCCCTCCATTTGAGGCTTCTATTTCATTTTTGTTTGGCTGCCCTGGTAACAATAGCACCTTTGCTTTTCTCCCATCCTCCATCCTTGTCTTCCTTCCCAAGGGGCAGTTGCATCTAGGCCAGCAGGGATTAAATGTGGATGGCTTCAACCCACCCTTGCCTCCTTTTGACTAACTTCCAGCTTAGAGCAGTGCAGCTGGTATGTAGCCAAGGGGGTTTTGCAAAGGCACACAACAGTTAGCCTCCATCAGCTCAGTGCTCTCTGGCAATTACAAAATATGTTTAAAAAGGTGAATGACTTCCCCCTGCAGAGGAGATATTCGCCACAGAGACATTCAGGATGCAGACCTCAGTGCATCATTGCTTTTACTGCACTGGCACTTTTCTAAGATGCAGCATTACGCTGACAAACACGGCATGATCGTGTTGATGTTGTCTGACAGGCCTGAATGTCCTTTCTCCAGTAGGAGTACAGCATCACCATCAGTTCATCAGACATGGGGCACTCCCAGGGACTAGGCTACTGAATCATAGGATCAGAGCAGTTACTATTATCCTCTGCTTTGGGTATGATTCACACATTTCCGGAAGAAATATTTGGAGCTTAAGCAATAAAGTCTATGCTCAGACTATCATGTACTTCAGTCGATTGCCAGTATAAATTTTCACGTATTTTTGCAATGATTTATAACGTTCTGTGAACAAATTATAATTGAATGTGGTTGGCAGCTGTTAAAATCAGATATGGAAAGATAATTTGACCCAGACTAAATGGTATTTGATAGATATGCATGATTCAGGATGGCCATATATTTTACAGGGATATCATTCCTAAATTCTGCTCTCTCAACCTCTTCTGTGGTTGCCTATTCTGCAATTAAATAATCAGAGATAAGATAATATCGTTTTATTTATTAATAAAATTGGTGCTAAGCAGCTTATTTCAAGTCAATGAAGCTGGTTTTCTCCCTTGCAAGCTTCAGTGAAGATTTTTAACTTGCTTACCAGTAGGAGAAAGCAAGCTGGCCAGGACATAAATAGAAGCAGAAAAAGGCATGAAACCGACTCCCCCCAAAATGCACGCTTAATGCATTCCCTTCCTTGTTTCTCATTCTTAGGATATTAGCTGTTGAGTTAAAAGTGATTTCATTTTCATGGTGCTCTCTCCCATCCGTGGCATCAAGTGAGCTTAGATTTTTACAAGAGCTATCACCGAAAAATATTGCCATTATATCAATCACAAACAAGTTTGACTGTAACATCAAGCATGCAGGTGGCCACCCCTCCCCCCCATCTTTCATTTTTATATGAAAATTGTGGACAGTCTCCTTCAGGATGATTAGATTGGAAACTCCACGAAGCAGGGATACTGTCATCTTCTATGTATTGCACAGCACTGAGCACGCAAATGGCACTTAAATAATTATGCATGAATTTGTCTCTGTCACTGTTGCTCAACGGTAGTGATCCAGTAGCAGGTCTTGTCTGTCATGTTTGCAGGTGTTCTGTTAAGGAGCAACTACTAGTGTTTATTTCTGCTTTGCAGGAGCTGTTCTGTTCAGGAGAGAATAGAAAGGGATTACTTTTACCTTACAATTTAGTCTCCCAAGGCATGACCTCACTTTCGTCTCCCACCCATGTATGATGACAGTAAGAATCAAAATTAATATTAAGCATAACACACTGAAATGTGGAATTGGTTCCCTCTGGACACCGGTCACAACCTTTATGGTTGTTACCATGAAAGAAACAAAGGTTCAATCCTAAGGCCACATCATTGAATTGACTGTTGTATTTAGACCACACTTGGGCTGTTTGGAGTTTTACGAGACTATCTTGTTCTTTATAGTGCAAGAGGCTGTCTCATCTACTTCCATTTTACAGTTATTAAAAATTAAAGTGTACTACATCTGTTATGCTGTCTGAATCTGTGGGATCCTAAGGGATGTTCAGCAAAACTTTTTTCACTTGTGTTTAAGGAAAGTGCTCTACTCAACTCACTGTAGGTATTTTCCCCCATATATTACAACTTTTATATCTTAATATATGAGGGAGTAAAAGGGATGAGAACAAAAAGTGACCAAGAGCAAGGATCCCATGTAGGCTCACAGGAATCCTTGTCTATCTTTGTTGTAAGAGGGAAGGTTTAGCGAGGTTCCATGGATGGGATAATGAATATGATGGTTAGAAGTAGTCCAGCCATAACATACAATGATTTGGCCTAGGCAGTGCAATCTTGCATGAAGACAACTTAGAGGAGATGCCCTACATCAGCTCCATTTTTGCTTTTTTACCAGGAAAACTCAAAAGGCACAGTCGGACACAAATCTATGTTTAAATGAGTCTCCCAGATAAAAATCACTCCATTTTTGCTAAGAAAAGTCACAAATCTTCCCTCAGCCATACTGGACCTCACTGTAATTCTCCTGGCAGTGCCAGTGTACTACATACAAACACAACTGTAGGCTGATATAAGCTCACCTCTAGCAGCAATTCCACAATGCAACATTCCTTTTACCAATTACTTTTTCTGGTGATCAGAAGCAGACCTCCCATTTAAAATGCCCTGTGCTTCTGTTCTTGTTACCCACTAAGTGGTGCAAGCACAGCTTCAGGTGGTCTTCATGCTGCTGCACAGGACCAAGGGGAGATCTTGATGTTTCTGATGCTTCCAGGAGATGGTTGTGCACAGCTAGCTATGGCACTGCCTCAGGACTGAGATCCTGGGACAAGGGCATCCCAGGAGGCTACGGAGCACAGCAGGAAGTCTGATGTTTCTCTTGAGACCTTTCCCTTTTATGCAGAGCTTCATGCTGTATTAAACAGAATCTCTCATTACAAATGAGCAGAGACACCTCACACCCCTGGCCCTGGTAGGTAGAGGTGTCTCCCCTTCCTGGCCAGTGGTGACAAGGCCAATAAGAGTGAGTTGGCTAAATGCCAGAAGCTCAGACATCCAGCTGGACCCAATCCAACTGCTTCTAGGTCAACATTTCCCAACCCATGGACTGTGGCCCAAAAGTGGGTTGCAAGAATATATGAAAGGGTCACAAACAAACTTTAAAAAATGGATTCTTCTTTAAAAAGAGAAAAATGTGGGAAACCATAGGTTTCCCCTTGCAGGCTGGCAGAGGTCTAGCCTGCAAGGGGCTACATGGGGCTGGCAGGAGAGGGAGGAGGGTGATCAGGCAGGGGGTGCCATGTGCATGTGCATGCACATAGCAGCCAGGTAGTGTGGAGAGCAGCTCTTTCAGGTAAGTCTACGGAGCAGAGGGGGTGGAGGGCACAGGTGACACTGCTTGCCACCCCACCTCCTCTCTGGGGTAGAGCCATGGCCAGACAGGAGTGGTGGTGGTGGCAGCCAGGCCATGGTGGTGGGGTAGAGCCACAGCCCAGTGCGTAAGCGGCTGGTGGTGGGAAAAGAGGAGAGCAGCGTGGTTCCCCCCACAAACCCCTTCATCTGTTACTCCTCGTGCTACTGGCAGCGGCTGGTACAGGGGTTCTGGTGACAGTGGCAGCAAAAAGTCTCACTGCCCGGCTTGGCCGTCCAGGGCTGTCCCACCTGCTGGGCTGCTGAGGAGGCTCCTGACCATGCCAGTCCTGCCAGGCGGCAGCCCTGTGCCTGCTGTGGGGGTGGGGGGGAATGTACCCCCCACACACTAGGGTGCTGGGAGCACCAAGTTGCAAGGAGGACTGTGGGTTGGGAGTGAGGGGAACTGGAAGGGTTGGGGGCTGGTTTCTACTTAATCTATTTACTGGGTTGGGACTGGTCTTCAGTGTTTACATACAGGTAGTTCTGGTACCAAAAAAAAGCTGAGAACCACTGCTCTAGGCAATACACTCAGCATCCCAGGAAGAAGAGAACTCTAGTAGGTACAATTAGCATTACTGCCTTGTAAAATAAATTGTAATCAACCTCGATAATTGTGGGTCTTTGTACTTATGCTGGCAAAAAAGGTAGCATGCAGCCATATGCACTCCTCCCCAGTATGGCTATAAACAATGCCTGTCAGTTCTCAAATCACCACCTGTCTTTATGCTAATATTTTCTGCCAAGTCCCTTTCTAAATGCATCCCATTTAGTCAACCTGTTATTGTGCCTAGGCTAACCCCACACAAAACAGGCTTGAGATGCTGTTCAGTGAATCAGGTAAATGGCACTTAGCGGCACTTACTAGTATCTAGAATGGAAGGATGGTTCCATCCTTAATTAAGCAACAATTAAGCAACAAGTCTAGAACTTGGTTCACAGCTTAGGTCCACCACCAATTTCCTGTGTGATGCTGGAGGAAACAACTTCTCTGTGCTTCATTGCCCATTCATAAAATAAGGCAATAGCAGCTTCCTGCCTTTGAGGGGTCTTGAGAGGATAAGACTGTGAGGTGCTCAGGTATGATGACAATAAGCCATATAAATCCCCAAGATGCACAGTCTCCTTCAACAAAAGAGGAGAAGAAAACTCAATCACATTTGGCTCCTTCAAAAAAGCTGAACATGCAGCATTTTTCACCAAAAAAGATGTGATGTCAACTTTCTTTGAAAATTAAGTTTGGGGCTTTTAGGTTATTGAAGGCTCTGGGCTTTTTAAAAAGTCATAGCCTTCATGCAATACTTAGGACAGGAGGGGGACAGAATGGAAGGGAAAATAAATAACCTTCCCCATTTTGAACAACTGCAAGAGTCACAAGGCAGCCAGTCCGTAAAACTGCTAAAACCTTCTCTTCCAGTTGGACCAGCATTTGTATACCCACAAGGCCTCTAACTATCTGAAATGCAGTGGTGTGACAGCAGTTCCCTTTTGCCTATCACACTCACAGCCCACAGCTTCCGCCGAGGCCCCAACACGTTAGACACTAGATGCCAGCTACTTCCCACATCCTTCTGGCATCCTGAATTTTAAGAACATGACTAGCTTCAATTGTTACTGGAAAAATTCAAATGATAATTTGTTTCTAAGCACAATTTCCTTCTGCCACTGTGGGATATTATGTAATTAGTTTCTCTATAAAGTCATATGTATGAAGGGCACCAGGCTGTTAGTGCCATAGAATGGATTTGAATAAAACACACTACTTCAGTGGGCAACTGAACGCACATCCTTTGAGTGCAAATGGGTTCGTAAAGCACTTACCTAATTAATGCACTTAGAGCCAGGACTCAAGTGGAAAGAAGAGCTGCTACTTTCCTGTGCTCTACCCACAAGTCAAAGCCCAGGACCTGAGATACGAAAACAAGACACCCTCCAGAACATGCAGGAGTTCAGCATTTGATTGCTCGGGTCCTCAGCCTAGGTTCCCCCTCAGCAGTGTTCAGACCCACATGCTGGGGCAAATCAGGTATAGGCCCTCCCTACATGTCAGGAAAACATCTAAGAAGCCCCTGAGCAGCTTTCTGAGAGCAGCAGAAACTTGGGATTTGCATTTTTATGAATTCTAGCCCCACTGATTGCAAAGAAAAGCCTGAAAATGAGAACAGAGTCTAATTAATGCCACCACATCTGCCTCACACTGTGGAAAGCCTCCAGAGCCTATAACCACACGGGTTGCCCAGTCCCACACCCCGCGGAGCAGACCTTATCCCACACTGCTCTCCCAGGACCAGGACTGGCTGGTTTCAGTATTAAAGCGGCCAGTGGTGAGGGGATTGGCAGGTCCTTAGTAGGGCTCTTTCCTCTGTGTTTTCGGCTCTGTTGGCAGCGGATAGGCAGGGATCCTTCTCAAACGTCATCCATACTCAGGACACCAAAATTAGATGCCATTCGCAATAGCTTTATTAAGATCCTGTCCTAAATGACTGCACTGCTGGCAAAATATGTAAATATGTACCACTGGGCACCTACACTGTCGCTCACTGAGAGTATGGGGGCAACTGCTCTGACAAGCTCAGGTTTCAGGTTCAGCACATGGAGGAAGGGATCCCCACATCTGTTTTATTTGTGAAGAAAACCTTAAAAATACTAAACAAAAAGGACTAAAGATTTACTACCCTTACCCCAAGGAGAGCCTGCACTTGGCAGAATGAAAGAGCTGCTGCACTGAAGGAGAGGAGCAGGTCACCAACCCAGAATGGTCTACTCATATTTACAGGATGGGAATGTGTTCAAATGCACAGAGTGGCAGCATCTTTCTAATGTATCATCTGTCTAAATTAAAACAAACAAAACTCACCATGATAAATCATCTTCACCTAGTACAGTTTATTTCTGGGGAACTGAAACAGCTAACTTTAAAGAAACTAAGTTAACCACACACTATTGGTCTGTTTGTGTACAGATGACCAGATGTATCTTTAGCGCTGTAGTCCCATCTCCTATCCTGATGCAAACAGTAAAAAACCAAAGATCTGCCCACTCCCTTTGTTAAGAGTGGTAATGAGGATAAAAACACATATTCCTAAGAGATGCAAGACTCCATACATTTGTTAGAAGTGAATCAATGAGCCAGAACAAATCACAGTTGCATTCCCTACCAGACCACCTTTCCCAATTACTAGTTTTTCTGTCAATGTTGTTAGTAAGGCAACTGTGATCCAAATAAGACCATTTTATTTTATAATAACCCAGGGGTAGGCAGCAAATGGTAACAATCCTTATTTATTATCACCATTCTCTAGGTTTGAAATAGTGCTTAAGTCAGCATCTCCTCATTAGTATCTTCTAAAACTCTCTTAGTAAAATAGTAAGAATGTGATCAAAAAACTTCCATTGTGTATTATGAGGAATAATTTTTCCATAAGATACTAATTAGGGAGATTATTAATAATGGACTTGTTTAAAGCTGAATAGATCTGCTGAAACGGCATTTATAAATCATGCCAGTGAGGCACAGGGGTAAGAACAGGGGACAAGGTTTCCAAATTTGTAAACAGATTTGTAAGAATCAGATACAACCATGAGGTTTGGAAGTCAGAGTTAAATGGCAAGGAAAGGAAATCTTCAGAGGAAAGATCTTTGTTACAAAGTCTGACTTTAAAGCTTTAAAACCTCACAAACTAAATATCCCACCCAGGCAAATCTACAATGCCCAAAGGAATAATTTGGAAACTGCCAAGGCTCAGCTTCCCTTTTAGGTGCCATTTCCAACTCCCACATATATGGAAAAGAATTTCAAGGGAAAAATCCCTAGGTCAGTCCCCAGTTATGCTTAGATTGCAGCTGTACAAGTACTCAACCTGAGAAATTATGCCAGTCGATTAAAATGGCTACATACAGGCTAAGGAAACAATCGTCAGTCAGTAAACTGCACAACTAACTTGGCAATAATACCAGCTGATGCAGAATCATTACCGACTCGCTAGCTGCATGACACTTCCACCCCATCGCATTACCTAATGTTACAGAGAATCAGCCCTGCAATTACTTGATTTTTTGCTTCCATGTCATGAAAGATATTTTTTGCACCAGGGCTTGGCAGAAAGGGACATGAAAGGGGAAAGGAAGGGAGGAAAGGGTATTAGACATGTTACCAGCAGCAAACTATACGCATACAATTTAAAGTAAACAGACCTGTCAAAACCATGAGTTCACAGAAGTGTTTTAACATGGTTCATGCTACTGAACCTTTTCCTTTTTAATGGAAAAAAAAGAAAAAAGACCAGGCAGTCGAGGCTCCACTGGTACATTCATATAGCCAACCTCGCCACAGGGCAGAAACAAACCATGCTCTCTCAGACTATGCCCCTAAAGAACCACAAAAGCATAGGAACTAGCTATATCACAGAAGAGGCCATCCACAAATAACCCTGACACAGCAGAAAGTGATGTTGGCAAGTTAGTAGATGTCAACTCTTCCGAGTCAGTACTGAACCAGATGAAGTTCAACATTGAGAAGTGTAAAGTGCTCCATCTGGGGACGAACAATCCCCAACATACTTACAGGCTTGGTGGCGCCAAACTGACTAGCATGACTGAAGGAGTGATAAAAAACCGCAGTATGAACATTACCTGTCAGTGCGATGATGTAGCCAGCAGGGCAAACAATACTCTGGCATGCATCAACCGATTCATCTCAAGCAAAACCAGAAAAGTGATTCTTCCACTTTACTCAGCTCTGGTGAGACCGCAGCTGGAGTACTGTGTCCAGTTCTGGACACTGCACTTCAACAAGGACCTGGAAAAGCTTGAGATAGTCCAGAGAAGAGCCACCCATATGATCAGAGACTTGCAAGGCAAGCCATATGAGGAAAGGCTGAGGGACCTGGGTCTCTTCAGCCTAAAAAGGAGAAGGCTGAGAGAGGACTTGGTAGCAGCTTACTGCTATATCAGGGGAGTGCATCAAGGGCTCGGTGAACAACTATTCACCAGGGCACACATGGGGGAAAACCAGGAGTAATGGCCACAAACTCCTGGAAGACCATTTTAAGCTTAACACTAGGAAAAACTTCTTCACAGTCAGGGTGCCCAGACTGTGGAATAGGCTCCCGCCAGAGGTGGTGCAATCACCTATCCTGGAAATCTTTGGAGACTGGATGGTCACCTTGCTGGGGGAACCTGACCCCAGCTGTCTTTCCTGCCTGGTGCAATGATCTTGCAAAGTCCCTTCCAGCTCCTTACAATTATAAATCAATGTTCCAAAATGGCACAGGACTGGTTAGCTTAACTTTTTAGATAAGCTGGGAAAGATTGCAGGCACATATGATCTTGTGGCATTCTGCTCAAGGGCAGGTCATGCTAACACCATTGAACTAAGTACTTACATCCCAGCTGGACAAGGCCTTTCACCCAACGTATGAAATACTGTCCTAATGCTGTGAATGCTGGACAGAGGGTCATCATACAATTAAGAAGTCAGGTTGATGGGACTTTAATTGTACAAATCTCAGGTCATGATATAAAGCATAGTAATAATAAAATAAAATCTAAAAAGAGTACATTTTAATTGGTTTTTATAACTGCTAAACTATCTCCTCCTACTAATTAGCAATCAAAGTTCTTGCACACTATTTAGAGGCTCCAAATAGCTACTAACAAATGTTAGTGCAATTTAATCCATTGACAAATGTTACAAAAAAATGCTCCAACTGGAATTGTTCCACACAGGACTAGGGATGCACTGAGTAAAACGTGTGAAATTGCTGAGAAACATCATGCAGGTACTGCAGCCAATGCAGAGTAATACTATGTTGGATGTCATTCTGACAGAAAAGGATGAACTGATTACTGAACTAAAAATTGATGGTTGCTTAAGTGCAAGTGATCATGACTATACATGTGTTTCACACAACAATTCCAATCTGTTATTTTTATGCATCTCTCTCCCACATACACCAAGTTGCAAGTAACCCAGGACCAAACCAAGTGTGAAGTGTTTTAACATAACAATACAAGCAGCAGTTGGGAACTGTTTAAGAACAATTTATTAGATACTAACCCCATGTAATTGTGCAATCACATCAGGTGGCGTCTTTGGTTATCAATGTTCCTGGTCAAGAGGAGATGTGAAAGTAGCAATTAAGAACACATAACAAATTTAAATAAATGGGACTCATGAAAAATCTATAGCAAAGAGATGAGAATAATAAAAATGGAATTCTTTAAATGCTTTCAAACAGGCCTGTCTAACTAGCAGTGCACAGGCACCCCCAAAGGGATAACTTGCAGCCCCTGGCTCCTGAGCCAAGAGTTGCTCTCTCCACTGCTCCACCAACTGCTGCCACCGGACTCTCCAGGCTCCTCTTCCATTCTCCAGCGTCTGCTGCCTGATCCCACCCCTAGAGGACCTGTGGCTGGGTGGCCTGGGGGGACCCAGAGCCCATGTGGGGCTGCATAGGGTGCCAGCATGGTACATTGGAGCGCCCGTGAGGCAGTGTGACACAGGGGGACCTATGTGACATGACATAGCATGTATGGGGCCACAGGGGGATGCCCACAGTGTGGGAGGTGGGCGTATACAACATGGCACAGCATGCAATATAGAGGGTGTGTAGTCTACAGTGTGTGGGCCAGGAAGCCTGCCCCCCACAGCCACTCAGAAGTTGGACAGCTCTGCTTTAAATGCATGAGGGACAAAATGAAAAAATTAGTAATACAAGAGTCCAATTATAGATAAAAAGTAGAAAAAATGTTGATCATGCTGCAAAAAAGGCAGAAATATTCAATAACTTCCTGGTCTCTATTTGACAAGAAGCAGGATGCTGTATTCATATCCTTAAGTGATGAGGAAATACTTTCTATTCCATTAGTAACTTGGGAGCTATTACATTAGCAACTATTAAAATTTAAACATTTTAAATCTGCAGGACCAGAAAACTTACACATAATAATATTAAAAGGATTGGCAAAGGACCTCAGAACTATTCAAGATGATTTTTTAAAACAGATCTTGGAACACTAGGGAATGTCCAAAAAACAGGGAAAAAATACAAATGCTGTACCAATAATGGGGGGGAGGAGGGTCAATTAAAGCTGATATGAAATTGATAAGAACTGGTGAAATGTCAGACTGCAAACTGTAACTGTGATACGGGTGTTACTGGTAGGGTCCTGTGGGGATCTGTTCTTGATCCAGTGCTCTGCAACATTTTTATTAGTAACACTGAGAAAATGGCATATGCATTACTGGTAACATTTGCAAGTGAAACAAGAATTGGTGGCCCGACAAATGACAGGACAAGTCAGTTGCTCAGGCTGACCTTGGTTACTTGATGGGGCAGGCTGATTTGAGCAACAATACTATCAAATGCAAGATTATATATCCAGGAGTGGAGAATGTAGGTCTTGTTTGCAGGACTAAAGATAGTATCCGAAATGCAGTGGCATTCTTCTAAGCAACTTAGGGGCAATGGTAAATAACCAGAACTCTCAGTGCGATATAGTAGCTAAGAAAGCTAACGTGATCCTTGGACAAGAACGCAGATAACTATTAAGCATGAGTACAAAAATGTCACTATCCCCGTATATAGCATTAGTGAAACCTCTATGGAACAGCAGATCCAGTTCTGGCATTCACACTTCAAAAGGGATAGTGAAAATTTAGAAAAAGTTTTTAAAAAAGACACAAGAACGATTAGAGGCATGGAAACTCTGCCTTGGTCATTTAGCTTATCTAAAAGAAAGTTAAAAGGTGACTCAATCATGGTCTAAACATATGTCTTCCCTATTCACATTTGCATTCGTAAACAACTTGAATCTAGGGAAAAAGGTGCAGCAAGAGTGATGGGAAATGAAAGCTTGACAAATTCAAATTAGAAACAGGCTCAATTTTTAATATCAAAGTTAAAGACTTGTTGCAGCAATTTTTCCAGAAGCATGATAAACTTCCCTTCCCTTCACTTTAAATCAACACTAGGTCTCTTCCTAAAATAATGTTGCAACTCATCTGGAGATCATAGGCTCAATGTAGAAATTACTTTGTAATGCATTATGGTTTCTGTTATACTGAAGGCTCTACAATAATCCATGAAATAATTTCAGCTGAGACCAGCGTTAGCAACCTCTGGCCCAGAGGCCAGATCCAACCGTTAGATCGGGCCCATGGATGTAGGGGCTTGGCAGCATTCAGCAGCAGGGGGTTTCAGCTGCAGAGGTTCTCCCTGAGTTGCTGTGGGAACAAGCGCAGGGTCCTAACACCCATCCACCCACCTCTAACTTGGGGTGGGTCATTCTGACCTGCAGCTAGGAAAGGTTGTCTACCCCAGGTTGATCCAGTTTTATTTTGCTTGTTAATTTCTATTCTCTCCTCCACTCCTGAGAGATGAGTGGGTAGTACCCACTGTTTCTAAAACAAATTGCAAATCTCTCCCTCCAGGTAGCAGTCTATTAACGAGTTAATTGTCATTAACTAAACTGACTGAAATAACACAGGGTAAAATCCCAGGGAAGATGAAACAATTTGTAGTTTCCCCCACACATTAGCAAGGTCAAGGTAAACCCTAAATTATTATATCCTTAACTCTACCTCCTCACTAGTTTGTGAAAAACTACAAGTTTCATTGTCTTCAATAGGATTACACCTTATGTTAGCTAACTAAAGCCAACAATGCACCTTTCTCATTTAAATATGATGCACTCTAGAAAACCAGTTAGAAGTCAAGGCAACACTGACCTACACTCCACCAATCTGGGGGAATTGCTGAACAGTTAAACAGAACAACAAGGGGGGAACTGATAAAGGTGGGGTGGAAATCAAAACAACTGTGAACTATAGAATTGGCCAATATATTTCATCTTCTCCCCTACATACACTGAACAGGCAGGATGGACTGCAGGGTTCTAAGCAAGCATCAGTGGCCATTCTGTTAACTAAATGCTAATGAAGGACTTGAAGAGAGCACTGTATTATTACTGCTGTGCATCTCTCATAGAAGGCTCTAAATCCTTTTGGGATCAGGGCAATACTTATTTAGGTAAGAGGCATCACCGACAATAAATTAGTTTCCACCATAGCTTGGGATCAGATCTAAGATACAGCACTTGTAGTAGCAGAAGAAATGCCATGACGACTAAAAGAAGGAGGAAACTAGAAAAACGGATAATGTCATACGAAAAAGAAGGCAACACGCCCACTCTTAGAGACTCCAACCTTTGACAACTTGTCAACAGTGACTCTGGCAACCTGTACAGCACTGTCTGATGGCTTGGCCGAGGGGGAGGGGGTCCCAAACTAAAGAACCTACTGTCTTAAGCAATACAGTTCTATAGAGGGAGGCCAGCAGGACAGATGATGGTCAGTGACAAATCAGTTAAAACCGTGACAGCATTTCTACAGGATTTGGTTAAAGGTGAGAAAATAAATTTAATGCTCAGAAATTCACTCTCAGAAGGTTAGTTACATTTACTCCAGCCATCATATAGCACTTTATCTGATACTGAATCATTCTTGACAGACTGCTGGTTTCCTTCATGAAATAATTCTGTGCAAAATATACTCTGCATGTCCATAACTCTGTGCTCATTTAACAAAAACAAAAGAAACCCCAGGAACAGATGGCTCAGGTCACTTATTTGATAGCAAGAAGAATTTCAACCATGCTACAGAAGAGAGGTTATATTTAATATAATTCAAACAGATGGAATGTGTAAAAAGTCCATCATTTTTCTTTTAATTTATTCTATTCATAAGTCAAAGGAATAAGAGGCCTGATAGTATAATTCTCATGCTAGTAGAACTCCCCCTTAAATAAAAACTTTTCATCAGTAGGGACTGAAGGACAAAGTTAACTGTTAGAACAGGGGTGAACGAAATGTGGCCTGGGGGCCGGATCTGGTCCACCAAGCCATTCTATCTGGCCTGCAGGGCCCCTAAAAAATTTAGAAAATATTAATCTGCCCTGGGCTGCCTGTCACGAGGCCCTCGATGGCTTGCCAAAACTCAGTAAGTGGCCCTTTGCCCGCCCCTGTGTTAGCACATAGAGCAGTTCTAATTTATTCAGACAAGAAATGTCTTATTAGTGTAACTCTTCCTAGCAGCCCTATGTCACTGATGAAAAAAGTTGCTGGAATCCACCCTGCAAGCTGTTGAGGGCCTTTCTAATGTCATCAACTTCAATGCAAGTTGAGGGAACTCATCATTTTGCAGCAAGCATCCAGGCTCACTGAGGATTGTGAAAAGCTCTCCTCAGGGGCTGTCATAACCCTTTAGTCCAAGCTAATTAGTTGGCTATTATTAAACCATGTAACTCCAAAAGGATAAGTGTGTGTGTTTAAGTGAGCAAAGATATATAGCACAAGCATAAGTAACAACATTCAGCTTTAAAACAGGTTTCTGGGTGGAGGGTGTTTTATGTTAGGAAGCTTTTTTAATTGTGTTCCCTTCAATATAAAAGTGCTCATGACTGGAAACTTCCCAACAGTACCCAACCATCTCTCAGGGATCACCCTAAGAAAGTGAGTGCACTTCACATATTAACTCATCCCTGATAAACTTTTAAACATGCAAGCCTCAGTAGATCTCAGCAATACCACTGTGGTAAGGAAATACAGTAACTCTATATGCAGATGCAAATGCAGATATCCATGCAAAAGTGGATTACTTATTTATGCCTGTGTTCATGATCTGAATACAAATATGCACACATGCATGGAGTTCCAACAAACTGAGAACCTGTTTTCTTCCTTGAATACAGACATACTGGATTTATTTTAGCTGTTTGGTGTTATGATGACTACTGAAAACCAAGTCAAAAGGTCACTTATAAATAAGATCTAGGGCACAGTAAAATGAAGTTGCCAAGTGTCAGGCAGCTTTTGTGGCATATTTGGTAGCCCTGTCATGCAAGACCTACAGCTGAACTGCAAGAGTGTGAAAGGGATTGACTACAGTTCTTTCTAGCTACTAGGAGCAACTGGTGTTTAAGATATCCAGTCCCATAATGATACACCTCCCTTCTGCTCCCCCTACTGACATGAGAGTTGCGTGGAAAAGCATTAAGAATGGGTGATGGAAAGATGCAAGTGAAAGAAGGCTGGAGGCAAAGAAACAAGGGTTGAAATGGGAAAGCAGAAATTAAACAGCTTAAGAAAGAGAGGAGGCAAAGTACAGAGACTACCTTAAGCTCCTCATGCCTTCAGCAACTCCCTCCCCAGCTAGCTCAGATTTTCCCTGACCACCCTACCCTGGCTTTCCACCCTTACCACAGGCTCTCACAAAGTTCCACCTTCCAAAAAATCCCTCCCCCTGATTTGTCTATGGCAGTAACCCCCACCAAGACCTGTGTCACACCTTTCTTTTTCCCTTAAAACTAGACGTGAATGGAAGACAAGTGTGGTGTACAAGACATTCAGATCTAAACAACGCATATGTGAGATGAACGTGAAATCGCTTGATTCTCAGTCCTACCAAACATGCTGTGTATGTTGTGCCTAATAATTGCAGCAATGCCTAACACGCAATGAATTTAGCACAAATCTACTGTTTTCAAATGAGATTCAACTCAAACATGCACAGGGAGAGTAAAGTTATTTTATTAAATCATGCACATCACGTGTGTTAGTGCAAATAGTTTAATCTGTACTCCAGAAATTCTATTGTACTTTTTATATCTTTACAAAATAGATTTAAAACAATTATTTACTTTAAAAAATGTAATTCTGAAGTTAAGCATTTCAGAACAATATTTGCAATAACCTATATACAAGAGGTACTGAGTACCACTGGCAAACAAGTGTTTTGTGGTGGGGTGGCTTCCTGCAACTGAAAATGATGAAAGAAACAAACTAGATGGTAATAACACTTTCTAAGAGTCACTTGTGGACTATTTTTTCCAAAAATCTAATGATCCTCCCATTAGCAAATCCCAAGTAGCTTAAGATAGGACCTTTAATTAAAAGGACAGACAATGACCCTCAAAACCTCACAAAGGCAAATTATATACTAAATTTCTATTTAAATATTTAACTAGATCTGTTGATTGCCATTAATCTTTTAAAGCCAAATAAATCTTTGAGATAATCTTCCTATTTTGAAGTTTCCCTTAACCAAACCATTTTCCTTTGCAATCCATTTTAGCATACTGTACAAGTCCTTAATAAACATTTTTGTTAGAACTGTTGAGCTGCGCAAGACAACTTGCAGCCAACATTTAAATTCAGTGCTCAGTTACAGTGGTTCTCATTAAAGTCAATAATTAACAACAGTTAACACTCTTAGACTAGGAAAATACACGTTTTAATGGGGACCACTGTATTGTACTTTAAGGCCATGTTGATGCAAAGCTTCTAATTACCAAAATTAAACTAATCTCATCAACTGATGCATACTCGACCAGTTAACTGATTCCAGCTTTGCAATTACTTTGTCCACCATGGAATCTTTTTTCTCAGTTAATCATATATGCACTCTTGCAGTTTTCTTAATGAAGTTATGTCAATAAAAGCTCATCTAAAGAGACAAATATTACTTCTCCAGCTCAATTTTGAAAGTATTAAATGATTGAAAAAAATAAATGGATAAAATGTGATATGTGAGAAAGTATTCATACATTTAAAGAATGTCTCTTTAAATATATGAAATTTAATAAATTACATTCAAACTAAAGTTAACGTAAGTTGAATCACTGCACTATGTCCATCAAATGACCAATAATTTGCTCCCAGAAATACCTTTTAGTTCACTCAAGAACACACACATGCTTGCACTCACACACGCACACACAAAATATTCTAGGCTGGTGTTTGCCATCAATGTCTTCTCTATCTTATCTCTTTAAGGCTGGACATGAACTGTATTTATCCCCAAAATCATTAATAAAACAAAATCCTCACCAAAGAAAATTATTTGCTTCCTTCAAAAGGCCTGGAAAGAGACATTATCTTGTTCCCAATAGCTCAGTGACTGACAGCAAGTCAAATGGTATATATTAATGTAAAAAAACCCCAAACTGAAAGGCACTGAGCACACCACATGTGTTCCAAGTAGCTACACGGTTATTTGGCATGGGTATCCAAATCAGAAAAGCAAGTTTATCCTTTAAACCTGGCAATCAGATTCTAAAGCAAAATATCCACAAACCTAACCATTATAAATAATTTGGTACCAAGAAGCCTATTTTAGGCCACCATTATAGTATTTAGAATCCCAACATACCAATTTAAAAATTACATGAAATTGTAAGCAAAAGTATTGCTCACAGTAGAATGAAGTCACAATTTTATTCCCTCTTTATAGACAGATACATTTTATACAGTTTAAAGCAAATGACCCTACTGCTGTTCTCACGCAGAGCTGCATTATATTAAGAGGTAAAAAGGAAGAGAATTAATCTGTTTTCCCCCAGTATGTGAGTGATGCCAGCTTCTAAAAGGGAGGACGGTGTATGGATTCAACAACAGTTCTCATGGAGAAGCTCTGGTTAGGCCTGGGTACAGCACCACGGCTGTTACAGCAACCAAAGCTGCCATCACAGGCATCCAAGGCCATTGTCTCTGTGTGGAGAGAAAGAAAAAATCAATGTCATATTTGTTCTAGTTCACACTTGTCAGTTAACCCCTTGGTTCCTTAAGTCCTGAGCACCTGTTGGTAAGTATCACTAATATACTTCCCATGAGCCCTTAACTGCTGGGAAATCTTGACTCTTGGCACCAAGGGGTTAAACTCTGTTTTCTAGCACAAGGTATCCCAACAAACAAGTCTTCATGATGGAACATCAGCAAGAGATTTTGTTAGTGCTGTATTTCCAAGTGCATTACAACACACCCCAAAGAGAACATCTCTTAAACAACGGAGGGCTGAATATGCTCACAATATAGCTTGTGCCAAAGAACTGCTAGACAAAATGATGACATTTTAAACTTCTTTGCTTTTATGTTTTTAAGCTGGATCTGTGACATAAGTTTAGTGGAACCTATCAAAATAATTTTCAATAGGTTTGAATGGTATCTTAGGTTGAGGACAACGTTTTACAGAAGACACACTGAGACACTGGGGATGTAGTGCAAGGTGAGAATTAAGAATACAAACCCACCACCTATTTGTCATTCCCATCTTGTCCTTTTTCCATCTTCTTCATTCACAGCAATAGTGAGAAAGTGAAGAAGGGTTTAAAGTCAGAAAGGAAATTCTAAATCCAAAAATTAAGAAACAAGGGACCAAATTTCTATTTAAAGAGGCAAACTCTTCATTTTTCACATGCAATTCAGCAATCAGTTTTTTGGGTTTTTTTTCAGGTCCTGACATTGCAACATTTTATAAGAATTTACCCCATTTTGCTAAAGACAAACAAGATCAAGTGAAAAGAGGTACATTCAAAACTGGTTAGGGTTGTTAGAATTATCAACAAGAAACCACAAACATTAAATGATTAGTAGTTGCTCAGCGTGTCAGTACCATAAGTATGGTATAGTAAATGAAGGGTTTGCTTCAGGTAAATCCTGTGAGCACTCCACCATGCATATTTTACAGAAATGGCACAAACAGGTGAGAGGGACAAACATACATTAACTGAACAGTAGTGCTTGTACCTTTCTCTACCACAATGGGCCGTAACACCAATACAGGAAAGCCAGGATTAGGCCGATGAATACGGCTGGGACGGGTTGTAATATGGAAGGCTAAAGAAGGGAAGGGATATTAAAAATCATTTTGTGCTATAAAATCAATCAGGTAAAGATGATTTAGATAGGGGGAAATAAGCCACAGAGTGAGGGTTTTTTTTAATTGAAATGAATTAAAGACATCTACCACGATACAGCACGATCTAATTTGGTATACAAAGTTAGTACACCACTCTACTCAAATGAACATGGATATTTAAAACTACAGTGAAGTAAGAAGAAAAATGTTCTAAAGAAGCCTTTGTTGCCATTTGGAATTTAGAATTTCAGGTCAAAATTGAGGCTTATATTTACACTGATTGCAGGTCTTCATCACATTAGTGTTTGGGTTTTTTTCCCCCTGATTTCAATGGTGCAAGATGCAGCATGAGTTTTCCTTTATACTGCGTCACCTCATCCAGGCATCCCTACACTGGAATCGGCATCTTTGGAAGGTCCAAGCAGCATAACAGATTTTTCATCTTTTCTTCATTTTCTCACAATTTCAAGACCCATGATCTCAAGAAAAATGACTTTTTCTTCTCCAATGAATCAGTTATGACTGAAACACCCCAGCAAGCCATGTAGTCAAGACATGACATTGCAATATTGCTCAACATTAGCAATGAAGTCCTCCAAGTGATGGAGCACAGGCCAGCTGGGAATCCTAAATGTGAATATCCCTACCTGTGAGAACCCCAAGCTGGATTTAAATCATGTTCTCCTGGGCTGCAGTAATGCGTTTTACTTTCCAGATTTCAGGCCATCAAGATACCATAATTCATTTACTTTGTGACCTTGTTTCCACTGCACTCAAACTTGTTCAGTTAGGGTGCTTGTAGACAAGTGGGGAGGCTGCTCCGAAGTGCTGTAATTATAATTACTCCACTAATCGAGTCTGCTGGAGTGTGCTAATTAGTGCACTACAGAAGCTTCCACGCCTCATGTATCAGTGTCCCCATGCTTCAAAATGGTAGCGGGGCACTTTAACTAAAGCTTGTTTGATGCTCTGGGCACTTCGATTAGAGCATCTCTGAGCTGCTCTAATTAAAGCAACCCCCACTATCGCCCCTGGAGCATATGTAAAAACACCCTTAGTTTCAAGGCTGTAATGCTTCAGGCTTGGATTGGATAAGGATTATCCATAGTATTATAAATTTAATAACGTTTAAAAGAGATGACTGTCAGAGTCATGATAACTGTATAATGATTTTTTCTTCTTAAACTAGCCTTGAAAGAACACCTGTTTTCTCCGTGTCTCTGTGAATACAGACACACACAAACACCACCCCTCCTTCCCACCCACCTTCAGATCATGATAGATGTCTTTTTTTGGAGGGTTTTGGTTGTGTTTTATTTTTTGATTTGGGGGCTGAAGCCATGTTGATTTTTCACAGAACTAAACATGAATTTATATTTAACTCATGTTTGAGGATTTTCTGGAATAAAATTTACAGGGAATTTTTTGAAATACAAGACAGTCATATCATAGTAAAACAACAAATTTGGCCCAATAAACATAAAATGTAGGTGTTCTACCCTGGACAATACAAGCGTCAATCTCATGTTAGCTGACATTTATTTTAACCAATGCAAATATCCTTTATTTAAATTACATGAAACTATCATAAATTCATGTTCATGCAGCATCATTGTCTTGCAGTTGCTGTCGCAAATCAAAGAAGCGTGTTGTTAGAAATAATCAATGCAGTATCCAAAAAAAGTTGATATTAAGTGAATAAAAAGCAGCTAAATGTTCTAAAACCATTCACAAACAAATCCATCCAGTCAAATCTAATCAGTAACTACAAACATGCAAACACATGTAGCACACCATAGTGCTATGCTTTCAGAACATGACCTAACTTTTTTTACATTCATGCTTCACCCATCCAGGAGGAAAAAGGTGATGCGTAATTATAAAACACCAAACACAAAGGAACTTGTGGGCATCTAAAATTATTTCCAAAGGAGTAAAATAAAATGTTCTCTGCTCTAGCATTTATAGTACACAGAAGGTTATATGGCATTTATTTTATTCATTATATGTATGTATATATGCCTGTGGCATCTAGGTGCATGACAATTTATAACCAAATACCATATTTAATGCAATTGCCCAAAAAGATGATCAATTATACTCCCTTATCAAGCATCATCATATAATGAAAGTCTCCTTTCTGTTGAGAAACAGGCAAATACTTGACCAAAAATATCCCATGAACTCAGGTGTTGACATGCTCAAAAGGGCAAGTAGGTAAGTTCTACAGTTGTGAACCTTCCTTTGGAACATCTTGGCCTTCGTTCCTCAAAAGTGAGGTAAAAAAGAGTGACTCGACACCAAATGATCACCAGCACCTGTAAAAGTTTCCAGCCCCTGGGGCTGATGCCAGGTGCAAAAGATTGAGGTACCAAGTGGGATGTTTTTTGACAATTCACAAGCATAACTGAATTTTAGGATTTTTTTTTTAAAAGTCACTTTGTGAGTGTATCAAATAGAAGTGTCTTCAGTGAGGTCATAGCCCAAACAGTAGTGCTACTCGTACTCCAACTAGTTCTTCCAGTACTCCCTAAAAGTGGTTTTCAGCTAGTGTTATGGCTCCTTACTCGGTTGTATATAACTTCAGTCCCTTTTTTGCCCCATAAGAATCCCCCTATTTCTATAAATACACCTCCTTCTCTCCCCGAAAATCTTCCTCTTTCCATCAATTTTCCTATTTCCCTGCATTGTCCCCCTTTTAATTATTCAGTTTGCCTTTGAAAGACCAGGTTCCTAACAAGGCAAAGGCAAGGAGCCTACTACTCACAATCCATCCACTCAAAACATTCTGAAATAGCAGGCGGTTTCTTTCTGTTTGTTCACACTCTAGCAGGAGTTTAGCAAAAGGTCCCAAGCAAGAAGCAGATGGCGAGAGAAGACTATTACCAGTCACACTTCCAAAAGCAGCAAGCAGCAGCATAATGAAGTGGGAGCACTGATCCTTGGGTGGGCACAAAACTAGCAGCAGTGGTGCTGCAGGCCTGACCTAACCACTGGTGCTAGCAGCACAGCTCCTGATACTTTCTTGTGTGCCACTGCCACTCAGGACACCCAAGTGCCCAGTTATGCCTCTGGCAGGAAAATTAATATGGCCTCCCATTCGCTTTCCTTCTTTATCAACTACATCTTAAAAAACCCTGGAACAGTGGAGTTAAAGCAGCTCCGCCACTCTTGGTTGCATCTAGAGGACTTTGGCCATCATAGCACCATCACAGCTCTGGCTGTTGCGGTAAGCCTGCTGACAGTCTTTCAAATTAGTTACTCTAGAAGAGGCCATTCCAAACAGTGAGGTAGAAACTGTACTGCATTTCCACTTTGTTCTTTTATACGTGCAACAGAGGCCAAGCACCCCAGGGACCCGTGCCCTTAAGAGGCATGACCATGAGTTAGGGAACATAATCTGCTTAAAAAAAATCACCATCCAGATAGGATATCCTTAGGAAAGTTGGGTCTTCCTTTTATCTTTGAAGTTTTTGGGTCTAGATCTCTTGGCTTTCATATAAAATGTTTTCTGCATCATTTATGAAGGAAAATGTTTTTCCAGCTTCTGGATCACTAGTAATTAGTCCAGATTTTTCCAAAAAGGCAGCAGTCAAAGGACAATTATAAGCCTTTGTATGATGCCACACACTTAATCTGTATGCACACTTACTGGAATGGCATACTTAATCTACAAATCTGTACATGCAAACGTCCAATTCAGAAACAAATGATCATTTGCATTTACAGTACCTGCATGGCCACATCAGGCATGCAATTTGCTCCTATAGTTTTGTGTACAACTCTTGAAAACCCAGCCTTTATTGTATAAAACAAAGATGTTCTCACTCAACTGAGAATTGCCACCACTGTGCCATGACCAGAGGCCCATACAGTTTGTAGACTTACATTGTTTCCTTTTTCTTGTAGCAGCTTCAGGTTTTCTTTACACTGTTTGAGCTCATCTGTGATTGATTGCTTTTCCTGCTCAGTCATCTCAAGCTTCAACTTCAGCTCTGAGAGTACAGCCTGTGTCTTTTCATACTAAAGGCAAAGAAAAAACAATCTACAGACCCAGTTTAAATTGGATGTGAGAAGATAAGCCCTGTTAAAGCAACTTTGGGTACAAAACTTTCATTTTCAGCAGTAAATTTGAAAATAATTTGGCTTGAATTAATATTTGTATTTAAAAAGACAGCAGATGAAAAGCCTGTTTAAGAGTAGTTAAGACTATTTCCCAAAGAGAAACAAGACCAAAGCACTCTGTTCTCTTTTTTACTAATATAATCTTCTTTTAACTAGAATTTCATCCCCACAAGCTGAAACTGTATGCTTGCTTCCTCCTTTCGATAATAAAGGGAATTTTGACACCCTGCTGGAAGTAAGACAAAAAAGCAGTCTAACATTCACATAATATTTTATCTTGCAGGATGACAATGATTTTAACAAATGACATGTACTTCAAGCAAAAATTATTTCACCTATCACTGGACTGTAGCCTCTTTCTTAGATCAAAGGGTGCCGCTAACAGTGGGCAGCACATTGCACTACACATCAGAAAAGTAAGTAAAAATTAGTTTTTCAAAGGAAACTGCATGAGAAATTAGTAGAGTATAATTATACACAGTCAAGAAGTAGAAGCTAAATGACTAAATACCATGGCGCACAACCTTCACTGACCAGAACCTTCACTTCAGAACTCTTAAATCTCATTCAAAAGACAACAATATCCAACCATACTCTGCCCCTATGAATGTGATAGGCCTTACTTCAAAACTCGCTCAAAAATAAATATTTTTTTACTCCTTTTCTTAAATCGCTTTATATAGGACTCTGGTGTTTTTGCCTTGTAAATTTCCTGTCCTGGAACTGAACCAATCAGACCTGCTTTGTTTTAACAGTAAAAAGCAATACTTCCATCATCAATTTTCAATTTCCTGGGGTATTCTGGAGATAAACAGTTAGTGGATTCTTTTACCAAAGAGGTTAAAATAATACTTTGGATAAATGGTGTTATGCCCTTTTCAAGAAGAACGGTGAAAGTCAGTGCAGTATGTTGACTCCCAACTACATCATAACAGTACCCAAACATATTCAATGTATGTAGTGTATTATTACCATGTCCATCAATAATCAGGAAGGACAACAATGCATTAATATTAGCCCAGAAGTGTTACAGTCTATTAAGTATCCCTTCTGTGGCAATGCACAGAACTCCACATTAGAAAAACTCTTTAATGGCAAAAATCTCCAAATCTAAGAGAAATTTTGTGAATAGCTGATGCGTTGGTCTTAGTAAATACAACACCACCAAGTAAATACTCATTGAGCCACAAAGTGCCATACAGGCCAGCCATGGACTGGAGAGAGAGAAGCCTACTTCATTTCTGGTTAATTCTTACATCTGTATATAAGCAGATATCTGCACCAGTCAAACGGGTGCAACAAACTGAAGGTCAAGTAAGAAGATCAATCAAATCCTCCCACAACAAAGCTGGACTTGAGATTAAAATTGAAAAGGTTACAAAAATAAACATGGCTTCTTGGCAGATTTTCAAATATTGTGCACTATTAACATCAGGCTATTAACTTCTATGTGGTCCAAATATGGGCACAACTTTTGGTCAATGTTTTACATTCCTGCATCAAGAGAAACTTGTCCATAGTATTTAAGGCAGGGGTAAGCAATGTTTTTGAGCAGAATACCTAAAACACCTGTAAGCTTAACTTGTAAGATGTTGGCACGGCAGGAGCAAAGTGTGGGAGCCACAAGGGGCCCGATCTTTGTGATGACAGCACAGTCCCAGCCCTTTCCCTGCCGTCTCTCTGGAGGCACATGTGCCAAGCAAAATGCCTTTGCATGCCATGCTCTAGCACCCTTGATGAGGGTTGCCTACCCGATTTAAGATATACTTAGGTTCAGTTTTTTGTGGTGATGCCTACCAGAGGGCATTAAGTATGAGAGAAGACTTGACCATTGACACAGGCCTACTACATGAGCTATAAAGATTAGTTCCTTCATGAATACACAATATCCACTGGTTTTAACATTTCATCTTAACAAGATTAACTTACGTTATTTTTCTGAAACATGAAAATGGCATAAAACATCATGGTGGTGAATTCATGAGAAAGCAAGGAAAGGGATTGCTAGAAGGATATGGAAAATAGCAGTGATAGAACAAAAATTAACAGCATTTGTGAGAATAAGGCAAGTAAATGTAAGGAGGTTATAACTTTTATCTAGATATGTTCCTGAGACCCTGGTCTTCAAACCATCTCATTTGAAGGATTTCTGGCTCTATCATATGCACTGGCTAATTGCCTGCCAAAGCCCAAGGATCCAAGACAGACCCTATTTAAATATAAAGGGCCCTCACTTTTGAAAAAGATGCACATCCCTAATCTTGAGAATAAGTGAGTGTAATCTACTGTAAAAGGCCAACCTGTCTAAGAGCAGTTAATTCATACTTGTACAGTCTACTGAGAATCTGTGACATTATGGCAAGGAAGACTATGGACCACCTCCTACTCAAATCATAGTTGTGTAAATTAGGACTGTCAGTGCACAGCTTAAAACAGTGCATCACTAATGTAGTTCAATAGCATATAAAAGGAAATGTGCAAAATATTTTCAGACACATGCAACTTATGATACACTCTCCATGCTAGGCATGCAAATCCCCACTTTGTAAATCATGAACAACTAACATAAAACCACTTGTATGAACATTGAGGAGTTTTGATATTATAGTTGCTTCCTATTTTTTTAATTTGATTTTCAACTAAATAGCATCAAAAAACAACTGCTAGGTAAAAGGTCCAATCATAACAGGAATAAATATTTTACTTTACCTCTTTCTGTACATCCTTTGCTTGATTCTCAGCCTCAGTGAGTAGAGATTTTAGACTCGCTGCATCCCGTTGATGCTGTTCCCTCAAAGTTCCCATTTGATTTTCAAGTTCTTTGCGAGTCATTTCAAGAACGCTTAGATCACTGGTTAGCGCTAAACTCTGTTTCTGAGAGCTGCAAAACAATACTCAATTTATGTCTCATCTTAAATTATTCAGATAATTTGTAAAGTCATTTTTCATTCTCAAAATCTTTATGTGCTATACAAATATCAGAACAGTACTATCAAAACTTGGAACGATCACCAATATTGTTACCCTGTATACAAAATGAACTGGGAAAATTTAAGCCAAGGATTTAAATTTTTCATATAACTGCCTATTTACATATGGAAAATAGTCTTTACTCAAAGTATTTGTAATGAACTCACAGAGACAGCAATGGAACTCAAGGAGCTAATTACTAATAAGTTTTATAAATATACTATATTTACTACCTATGCTATATACTCTCTATACTTTCTACCTATACTACATTTTATAACTAGTATAATAGTTATAGTTTATTTTACTATAGTCTATAAATAGTATAATTGATATAATAAATACATTTAATATAGCTAATTATAATTGATTAATCATGAACAGGTATGATCTTAGGTAGAAAATGCACCTGTCTCCTTAAAAATGTAATCTCCTCACAAGGCAGTTCATTTTAGTAACACAAAATCTAAGTTGAATAAATATTGACCTAATGATGTATGTTGGTGTTTCCAGTCAAGCCTCATACCTGAACATGCATTTTTTTTCTGTGAAAAAACAGGTGCGAAAGTGATCATGTATTTCTGTGCACAGACTGTTACCTCTACGTCTAGAAAATCTGGCTCTGAATTTCCAGTTTTTACTCAATCCTAGATGAGTAGAATCTGACAGGGAATGGATTGACTGGTGGGAATATATCAACACACTGGATACGGTTAAAATGGGCCCTTGAAATGGAGTGAAAGAGGACTTGCTGGATTGGATGCAGTAGAAAGAGATAGGGCGGAGGTATGGAATTAACAGAAGATGGGAAAAGATGTAGAAAGGCTTTGCTTCTGTTTCCTTAGCCAACTGATTCATCCCAGGTCTGGAATGTTTTTCACTACAGGAAATCTTTCATTAGTTCAAGCAATATAGCTACAAATAAGGGCACCCTAAGCATAGGGATGGGGGGAATGGGGAGATCAAAGCCAAAAAAACCAAAACAGACACAGTATTGTCCCAAGATTACACTGTAGATTGAATCAAACTACAAGATGCCAGAACTGAAAGACAAAGAATAGCAGCAGGCAAGGGGATAACACAGACAAGTTGCTATATATGTTACATGTTTCAGGCATTCTTTAGCAGTGAGTTAATATGTTTGAAGAGTGCGCAAAATGTAACACATTATGAATAATTCTGCACTCTATAAAAAACTGGATGCAAAGTATACAATTCATAAGAATGTGTGGTTTATTTTTATCCACTGTTGTCGTAACATAGTAATTAAATACATTACATAAGAATACTTTAGTTCACTATGGCTATCAATATTGTGACCATATAGAGAACAACAACTCATCTCAACATTATTTGCAAGCTCCAAACAGAACTTTGCTAATCCAAGTTTAGCAATATTGGGTATTTGTCATTTTGGGTAACAAAAAATGCTTTTTACTACTTTTAACCAATGTCACTGTGCATTTTCCCCAAACCCTAATTAAACAGCTAAATTATTAAAAATAGAACCTGCTTTGGATAAGATCTTATATTTGTATGTAACAAATACTAGAAAACAAGTTTAAAATTAGTAAATGCAACTAAGGATTTATACAAATGTTAATTTCTAGTGGCAGAAAATTTCCACTGCTAGCTATGTTTCTGGAAGAGGGAGCAATACAGACATTTAGCTTGCAATGGCCCCCTTACTATTTCTTGAGCCTTTCCCAGGTGATTCAAGCCTGAGGAAATTGTGGGCCTTCCACAATAGGAATGTCCTCCCATTCCCACGCAAGGCAAAGCCCCCTTGTCCGCTTCTCAAACTGGGAACTCTAGCATGAGAAGCAGACAGGGGATTATAGTGGGGCTCCCTCTGCTCAGCTTTTAGTACACATAAAGAGAGCAAATGCAGCAGTGGGGCAAAGTTCCCACATGCTCCATACCACTTGGGACTCCAGTGTGAGGAGCAGGTGAGGGTCTTTGTCCCATTATGCCAGAGAGCCTCCTTGACCCTGGCTTCCCCTTGCTCTCCTTCTCCCAGCTGCTCAGCTAAACAGTGTGGGGATGAAGTAGGGAGAGGCTGGGGAAGCAGGCAGGGTTCAGTGCCACTGCTGGACACTTAGCTGCTTGTGCTCAGGAGCTGAGCAGATGGTTCAGTGCAACAAAGGCCCTGCCCGCTTCTCACAGTGGTGTGAGAAGCAAGCAGGGAGAAGCTGGTAGTTACTCCTTCCTTCCCGGTCTACAAGATGGGCGAGAGCAGCTGCCCCTTGACCTTCTCCAAACAGGTGATCCTGGCCTTAGGAAGATACAGGAGCCTTTCTCCTCATTCCACCCCTCCTGGACCCCAGAAGGATTTAAGCCACAAGAAAACATGCAGACATTAAGTCTCCTGGGAGAAACTCTGCCAGGAACCTTTTAACCCTGGCTGTTTTTGGGTTATTTTTGTCTCAAAGTGACCATTTCTGCTCTGGGAGAAAAAGCTTGAACAACTTCCTGGACAACAACCCGCACATCACGACGAGGGTCATGCTCAGTTGGGATGGGCTTCACCTGTCCCCCAAAGGTAAGCGTGTGTTCTCTTCTAGGTTGGCGGATCTCCTCTGGCGGGCTTTAAACTAGGCTCATCAGGGGGAGGGGAAGATGAGGGCGGGGGAAGCCAAGGACCACTAAACCATGTGGCACACACAAGGACAGTTCAGCCTGAAGAAGGAGAACATCGGGAACCTGCAATCCATGAGGCGGCCAGCAATACAGCACAGGTAAACAATAAGCAGGTAAGCAATAAGGGCCCTTTAGGAATTGGAGCTAGAGGGCAAAAAAGGCACCAGTCACAAGGCTCAAGTGCCTATATACTAATGCTAGGAGCATAGGGAACAAGCAGGATAAACTAGCACTCCTGCTTGCAGAAAACACCTACGACTTAGCCTTTGCAAGAGAAGGTTGAGAGGTGACCTTGTGGCTGCCTTTAAGTTCATCATGGGGGCACAGAAGGGAATTGGTGAGGCTTTACTCACCAAGGCACCCCTGGGGGTTACAAGAAATAATGGCCACAGAGTGGCCAAGGCCTGGAACAGGCTCCCAAGGGAGGTGGTGCTCTCTCCTACCCTGGGGGTCTTTAAGAGGAGGTTAGATAAGCATCTAGCTGGGGTCATCTGAACCCAGCACTTTTTCCTGCCTATGCAGGGGGCTGAACTCGATGATCTATTGAGGTCCCTTCTGACCCTAGCATCTATGAAGCTGCACACTTGTGATTTCTACCAGGAAAATGGTGATTCCCAATAGAATCTGAACTTCTGTACCCAAGTAGAATCTCTGGCCTAAATATAATTTCTGCTTGATCAAAGTCATCCCTAAGCTGAACCATGCATTTTAGCACTCCTGTACACAAGCTGTTTTTGAAAATAACAACAAAACTATTGGCATTAAAATAATGCTGAAGTTTCAAAGTCCTTTTCACTTGCTATAATAACTTTAAGCTAAACCCTTTCAACACTTACCTGTGTAGCTCCTTCTCTTGTCGCTGAAGCTCAGATGCAAGCAAAGTATTCTCTTTCTTTAGAGTACGGCATTCAGATTCTAGAGCATTCCACTCCTTTCTCAACTTTTCAAGTTCACCTACAAAAAAAGGGGCAAGGTTAAGTCACAGAGTAAAACAAACAAACAAACAAACAAACAAACAAACAAACAAACAAACAAACAAAAGCTTTCAAAGACCCTAACAAGTAAATGAAAGAACTATTTGAAAATATCTGTAAACTGTGACTTGTCAGGCTGCTTATTATTACCATAATTATCACATATACACACACCTTCTCCACAAATCAGCCCCCACCAAAATTGGGGAGCATGTCTCAAATGGGAAAGCCGATTTTCTGCCCAGGACAGAAACATTCTACTTTGATTCCTATTCCACAGTGTTACAGTTGTGGCATTACTATTCCAGGCAGCCAAGGAAGTCAGTTGACATAATGGCTCACTGTTCTTCACTCTACAGGTGTTAAATATTGTCTCTTCTTTTTAATGGTCTTGATGTTCCACTACTCAAACTACTTTTCTTAGGGCAATTTTTGTTTGTTAGCTATCCCTGGCCTTTCTCCTCCTACTTCACAGTCATACAGACCATAGCTCTTTTTAGAATCATAAATTCACCCATGAAGACCAGTCTTCAGGAGAAGTTAGGGTTTTACCTTTAGTTCAACAGGAAGGGGAGGGTGCATCTTACGAAAACTAAGCTCTATGTCTGACCTACGCAACCAAAAATTCAGAAAAATCTTTCTTTGTTCTGCCTTTCAAAACTGCAGGTGTGCTGTATATTATAGTGCAAACTTTGCTATATGTGAGAAAATGCAGTATGTCATGTTAATTTCTGGCATAAAACTAATAGGCAGCATGTCTCAAATTATGTACCAATACTATGAATATCCTGAGATGTTTGTTTAAATAAGTTAATGCAATTTTTTTTGGAAGAAGAAAAGAACTTGGTGTTGGCTATGGGGGGATGACCTGATAGGGGAGCTGCAGAGTACTGAAGGAGAGTACTGAAGGAACTGGCCAGAGTCCAGACTGGAAAAGGGCCAATGTGGTTCCTATTTTCAAGAAAGGGAGGAAGAAGGATCCGAGTAATTATAGGCCAGTCAGTCTCACCTCCATCCTTGGAAAGGTCTTTGAAAAGATTCTGAAGGATCATGTTTGTGGGAGTTCAGCAGGAAAAATAACGCAGCAGAGAAACCAGCATAGATTCATAGCAGGTAGATCATGCCAGACCAATCTGGTTTTGTTTTATGACCAAGTCACAAAACGCTTAGACCCAGGAGCAGAGGTGGATGTCATTTATTCGGATTTTAGGAGGGCCTTCGATACAATATCTCATTCTATTCTCATAAAGAAATGAAGAGGCTGTAACTTAGATGATTACACAGTCTCGTAGGTGGCAAATTGGCATGAGGGTTGCACCCAGAGAGTGATAGTAGATGTGTCGGTATCAATTGGGAAGAATGTGAGCAGTGGAGGTCCCACAGGGCTTGGTCCTTGGACCTGTACTCTTCATTGTCTTCATCAGTGACTTGGCTGTGGGCATGAAATGTACTCTGTCCAAATTTGCGGATGACACTAAATTGTGGGGTGAAGTGAACATGCCAGAGGGTAGGGAACAACTGCAGGTGGACGTGGACAGGTTAGAAAAAAGTGGGCAGTACACAATAGGATGCAGTTATACAAGGACAAGTGCAGAGTGCTGCATCTAGGGCATAAAAATATCCAGCACACCTACCAGCTGGGGAAATACCCCGTCAGCAGCACAGAAGCAAAAAGGGATCTTGAAGTCATAGTGGATTCCAAGAGGAACATGAGTCTTCAGTGTGACGAAATCATCAGCAAAGCTAACTGTACTTTATCATGCATTAGCAGATGCACGACAAATAGATCCAAGGAGGTGATACTTCCCCTCTGTGCAGAATTGGTCAGACTGCAGTTAGAGTACTGTGCCTAGTTTTGGGTGCTGTACTTTAAGAAGGATGTGGATAACCTCAAGAGGGTCCAGAGGAGGGCCCCTCATATGGTTAAGGGTTTGCAGGCCAAACCCTATGAGGAGAGACCAAAGGACCTGGATCTCTTCTTTGTCTGCAAGAGAAGGCTGAGAGGTGATCTTGTGGCCACCTACAAAATCATTTGGGGGGTGTGCAGCAAGGAACCAGAAGCGCTCTGTTCACCAGGGTGCCTCTTGGCGTAACAAGGAACAATGGTCACAAATTGACAGACAGCAGATTTAGGCTGGACATCAGGAAGAACTTCTTCACGGTAAGGGTGGCCAGAATTTGGAATGGGCTTCCAAGGGAGGTAAGTGCTCTCCCCTGCCTTGGGGGTCTTTAACAGAAGGCTGGATAGTCATCTGGATGGAGTCATCTATCCCCAGCACTCTTTCTTGCCCAGGGCAGGGGGTCCTTCTGATCCTAGCATCTATGAATCTATTAACTTTATATAAAAATCAGCCTTTAAGTCTATCACTACTATTTTTAAATTAAAAAACTGTGGCAAAGGTAGTCTCCTTTTGTAGCCACACGATTACCACCACTGGTACAATTCAGGAAATAAGGTGCTATTGGCAGTCACTCACTATACACCACACACCTCCCAGAGCTAAGTGTTAACACATTCAAAGCAAGCATTAAAAGCAAAATTCAACCTTTTGATCATCAGTGACAAATATAATTAATATAAAACAAAGTTATACAAGTCCAGTAGATGGAACAAAAAAAGATTAGAATCAGATTATATGAAACTTCCTCAGAGGATTTCAAAAAGAATAACCAACGAAGAATTTTAAGTGCATTTTATATGTGCTAACTTCCATCCACACACCACTAAAAGAGTTTCAGGACTAAGAGTTAGCAGTACACTTTATCGTTATATATTGTTATCTGCATCCTGCAGCTCTTCAACATTTTTTCCAAATAGTATCAATATGGCCAACTTCCTAGCACTTGCGCCTCTAACTAAGAATCACAAGGAACACCACTACTTGGGTACAGATTGAAAGGTATTAGTGTCGTGCAATACTATGTGGGCAAAACTATGACATTTTTTGTATTGGAACTTCTGTAGGATGTGATTTCCCTGTTGCAGAGTCAACTCTAAAGACTCTGAGAGCCCTTGACTCTCAATTCCTTGATCAAAGAAGCTCCTCTTGCAGTATGAAAGTAGTAGTAGCTATCCTAAGTATCGCCATGGTTATGGCAGAAAAGCTTTAAGGGAGAACAAAAAAAAGGTCTTGCAGAAAGGTCTGAATCCATCAGATTCTGGACTGGTCTCATCTCTCCTGGGCATCTGCTACCTAGCTAGATTCCCTTAACTAGGAAATACAACGGGACTTTGTGACCTGCATTACTCTAGACATGTGCAACCATATGGAAATTGATACATGCCTTCAAAAAACTGGATTAAATTCTTAAACTGACAGAAGAACTGGTCTGAAACTTAGTGAACCCTCCAGGACTTTAATATAAACGTCTAGATGATGCTACTACAATGAGCCTTAGCTAAGCACTCTGCAGTCCTATAATAGCCTTGCAAGTCTTCCAGGCTTTTCAGCCACCATATTTTCTCCTCTTTATCTATTAAAAACACAGGGCATGTCTACATGTGCATTAATGTGCCTTTTCTAATGCGTACTAAATTTAGAGCGCCTATACACAAGTGCAGAGGCTGCTCTGACACGCTGAAATTCCAGCATGTCAGAGCAGACTTGATTATTTAAGTCTGCTGGAGTGTGGCAATTGCCATGCTCCAGCAGCCTCCTGTGTCTCATGTATCAGCATTGTACACTTAAAAATGGCAATGGGTCACAAGACCTACAGCTCAAACTAACTTTAGGTCAAATCCCCCTCCCCCACCCCCCCACTATTTTTAAGCAGGGGGACACTAATACAGGAGATGCAGCAGTGCTTTGATTAGAGCAGGCCTCAGAGTTTCCCTAATTAAAGTGGGAAAATTTAATTTTAGTGAGTTTTCCCTCACTAACCCTGGAGCACATGTAAATATGCCCGCCAATATGAGGTACTAAATTAATGCACATTAAGCTGCTCTAATGCACAGTAGCGCATCTGCAGTGTTTAAGTGACACTTAATGTGCAGTAGACTATTTTACTGTGCATTAGCATAATGTCACATTTTCTTATGTGATACTTTAATGTGCAGTAAGTTAGTCTAAAGAACATTAAAGAACACATTAAAGAACATATGTATATGTGCCCACATTTAACCACGACCAGTATATTCAAGGAGTAATTAAGGCAGAATTTAAAACTGCTCTCAAAAGACTTTAAAACTGCTCTCTGGTCAAAGTTTACAAAACAGATGTACAAAATTGTTTTGTAGTGTATTCCCTTAAACTTTCCAGTTAAATTACTAACCTGTTTTTTCATGCAATAGACTCTGATAGGAAAGAAAGTGCAGGTGAATAAAGACCTGAGTAATTTAATTCTAGAATCCAAGTCTTCAGACAATTTAAGGCAGCTATTGCTGTTAACACTGGCTTGAGATACTGCCTTCTTACCCTGTAAACGATTAACTTCCTCTTTTTGTTGAACCTCACACTGTTGACATCGGAGTTGAAAGCTGGCTTGCAAACTGACAATTTCTTTTTCATATTCGGAGGCTTCTTTCCGCCATCGCTCAAGTTCACCCCGCACCTTCTTCAGCTCTTCTTGCAAGGTAGCAATATCAATGTCTCGTTCTGATGCAGCCTTTTCTGCCACTTGTTGGAGAAGCAAGATTTCATCCTGAGCACTGAGCAATTCATTCCGAGTGCTTGAAATTTCATTCTCTTTTTCTTCACGAAGATTGTCAATATCCTCCTGTAACCTTTGTAGCTGAGCTGGAAGAGATGTACAAAATACAGACTTTTCTAGGCCATATTAAAAAAGCTTGCAGGAAAGCTCTTCTTTTAATCAGCTGAAGCTCTATGGAACTGAAAACTAACAACCCTCTTGAACAGAAATTCAGATTTAACTTCATCCACACAGAAACGTCCTTCTAGTCTTTTAGAATCCAAAACATAATACAAACCTAGTAGACAATTGATCTGAACTCAAAAGAACAAAGAACAGCACTTGTGCTGTGTGATAGACTTAAATTTACAGGACTGTACTGAGAATTCTTATGGTAATACTTCCCTGTTCATCATTTAAGCTTTAGCTTGTCCTGTCACTTAAGTTCATAAATAATTAAGATATGCAGTATTCAACTTTCACTTTATTCCTATAAA
Source organism: Caiman crocodilus (assembly GCA_030014935.1). NCBI lineage: Eukaryota > Metazoa > Chordata > Crocodylia > Alligatoridae > Caiman > Caiman crocodilus. The sequence continues at coordinate 20,142,890 of JAGPOW010003182.1, forward strand.
ACAAAATACAGATTATTTTCCTTTTAATGACAAAGCACTTTCAGAAACATCTGGATTCAGGATCCCAAAGGGAATGGAACAAATCGTCTGAAAACCATTCCTCTGTAAATTTAGCCTGCTTCTGTTTTCCAATTGTCTGTGAACAAAACGTTTTTTTATATTCAGTATTTAATTATTGTCCAATTACTGTTTGCACTTAAGTTTCCACTTAATTGCACACAGTCCATTAGCCTTCACAAATTCCTTTGACATTCCTAATTAACAACGTTGAGGTTATATAATTGGGAAATCATTTTTCAGGTAGTGCAAGTAACTGAATTTGTTGGTATTTCATTACCAAATAAATCTATTTGTTATGGGTCCAAAATGTCTTTTCCAACCTTTTGAGCAAATATATGTTCAGAGTTTCCAGCACAAAGTATAAGAAAGGGGGCACATGAAAACAGACAATACAAAATTATATTTAAACTACTTGGGTTTTCTATGCTTATAAAAAACCCATACTTCATTTAGAATTTATCTGTTTTATAATATTCTCCACTTTCCAAAGCTACATACACAGAAGCAATAAGTGAATTTTCCTTGACTGCAAAGCACTAACAGGTCTCTCAAAAGCCCTAGTTTAGCAAAGCACTGAAACGCACTCATAACTTTAATCAGGGGCTTAAACCCAAACAATTCCAGGGGCTTGAACGACTTGAAGAACAACAGTATTGAAACTGAAGTTATGCATGGTTTTATTATTTTGTTTTTCCCCTGAATTAAAGTGAAAATGAGGACAATGGAAAGAAATGTGATAACAGAGAAAAAACAAAACAGAACCTAATTTTGTGGCTATAATCTACTCTATTAGGTGCATAAGTAAACTTAGGTGCCTAAGTGTAATTCTCTGCTTGAATCCCTGAAAATTCACTGATGCATGTACTTTTTAAAAAAACACTAAAACACATTGAAATTGAGTTACAAAAAACTAGTAAGCAAGAAAAAGACCCACCTACTTCTTGCTTTAACTGTTTCTCAGGGACTCAATTTGGAACAGAACTGCCTGTAAGTGCCTACATCCTTAAACACCTAATAGGTCGAACAGAATCTGGCTGTTCATGTACACAAACCAATGTGGAGGACAACTGAAAAGAGATTCATGGAGTTCTGACCAACGCATGTGATAGTTGCTTCTTCACAGTCAGATATATCAGCTTATGCAGCACAGTCCAAGAGACTGCCACCTCTTCTGCGATAGGCCCAACAATGGAGAAGAATGCTCCCACAATATAAGTGTCTAAATGGTCTAAATGGATTACTGATGACTCAATCTCACATGCTAGAAAAAAAATAAAACAGCAGAGGAAAATTCATAACAAATGCCATATACTGTAATAAGTAAGATGAGACAAACATGCTCTATATCAGATGAATCAGCCTGTCAACTCTAGAATGAAGATGTTTATAACAGAGCCTGGAGACAAGTCTCACAGTTTGTGGAAATCTATATCTTGCAGTTATAATGACCAAGAGAAAGAATATCTCCTACTTCTGTTTCCAGCTTTGGTTGAAAAGTGTTACTAGCTTTCTGTCAGGTTGTGTCAAAAAGGTAGCAAGTTAAGACACAGAGAAATATTATTTTGTCTTCTGAAAGATATGAGCTGCATACAGTACAATGGAATACAGGCAACCCCTACTTAATTCTGTTTTGCTTAGCGCTATGTAGCTATAGTGCTCATTTTAAATTCATACCCGATTCCACTTAGTGCTCAGCGAGTTTCATTATAATGCTCTGGTACGTGGTGCCAGAGCAGCTGGCAGGCAGGTGGGAAGAAACAGTGGCAGTGGGCAGGAAAGCAGGGAAATGGTGACAGCAGGCGGGGAGGTGAGTGGCAGTGAGTGGGCAGACGGGTGTGAGTGTGGGGCCCATGCTGATGCCCCAGGGCCAGAAACAGCAGGGGTCCAGGGCAGGCCTGCAGGAGTGCAGGGCCTGAACTTGCAGGGGCTCTACAGAGCTAGGCTGGGCTGTGCCAGCAGGGAGAAGGGGGAGCTGGGCTGGAGTGACCATGACTGTGACGCCCAATGCCCAGGAAGGGGGGGGAGACGACCAACAGTACCGCCCTGGTAACAAATTATATTTAATTACATTAATTCCTATGGGAAAATGGGTTGTGCTTAATGCTGTTCCATTTAATGCTCAGTTTTTGCGGAACCAATTACGAGCACTAAGCAGGGGTTGCCTGTATTAACAATCACTTAGTTGTAAGTTGTGACAGCAGCGCCTGGGACACAGTCCCTGATTCTTGGAAGCAGCACATTATGACAGAGGCGGCGGCAGAACTGCATTATAGTCTGCTAACTCAACAAATGTGCACCAGAGGCTTGGGAGGCAGGTGGGGGATGGCAGGCAGCCATATGGGGAGGTGGGGGTCAGGCAGCAATCCAGGGGGCTGGGGGAGTGGGCAGGGACCCCATGGTCCCCTCCTCCAGCCCCTCCATGCCCTACTTACCAGTAGGAGCCCAGGTCCAGATCCCTGAGGCTGGCACTGGGGTGAGGGCAAGCCATAAAGACGCTCTGGCAGGCTACCAGAGCAGCTCTGTGGAGGACCAAGCCTCCGGTTGCCTCAGGTTATCCAGGAATGTGCTCTGCCCTGCTTTTTTCCCATGTGGTTTTTTTGACCTCTGGATATCCAAGGGTCTAATTTTGCCCCTGCACTACAAATTTGTTTTTTCATTCCCACAGGTGCCTCATGCAGCATCTCAAAAGGCTTTGAGATGCTGCAAGATGCACATGCAGGCTCATGTGGCCCATCATGTCAAGAGATGACTTTCCAGCAGTATGACCTTCTGATTTTTATTTCACCTAACAAAACAAAATAATGACCTACTCCTCAACAGCAGCTATCCTTATGGAAATTTGAGCCTTTTAATTCAATGTGTTATTAACTCACCTTTCAGCTGAGGATTAAAACAGAAAGAATCAGATTCACAGAATTTGTTCCAGAAAGTTATGAGAATTTAAAAAAATAAATATATAGTGAAGATGATAAAGCACCTTAGAAACTAACTGGTTAGTTGCTAAATTAGTTTGGCTTTCTGTCACCGTGCCCTGCCTACCCAGAATACACTGAAGGAACCATGGGGGCGGGGGAGTCATTGATATTTTTTTCTGCCAAAATTAAATTTCCTACTGCTTTATTTGGTTGGAGACCATTTTCTGTGGGGCTGTGTTAGAGTGACAGCAGGCCCAAAAATCAGATTCCTTCCCAGATTCTTTTGCAGAATGTTTATTACCTGAGCAACAGAGAAAGACCTATATATTCTTTGCTGGCACACATATTACTGGAGAGCTGGCGGCCTGCAAGCAGCTGTTGCTGCTGCTACAATACCTCACTGCCTATCTCCAACACTGTTGGCTCACAGGTAGGCAGACAGCAGTCCTTCTTTGGAGGGCGGTCAGTCCATGCCAGGATGGGGGTGCAGTGTAGGCAACGGTAAGGATGGGGGGGAATCAAGGTGTGGGGTACAGTCAGGACATCCAGGATGTGGGTAAGTAGGGGACCCTGGGATGGGGCAGCACAGCGTAACAGCATTGCTCAGTCAAGCAGGGTTGCCTACCCAAGATTTTTTTTTAACACTATAGATGGCATTAAACCCCTAAATATGAATCTGGCCCTCATCCAAAACCCATAAGAAGAATTACATTTAAGCTATGCAAAACATATGGCAGTGAAAAAAAGTCTGGTTGCCAGTAAAAAGTTTGCAGATTGTCAGCAAACAAAATTGGGTTGGCAACCCTGGAAATGAGTCCAATAAGGAGTTCTTATTGTAGACTCTGAAGTTGAAAGTCTTTCTAGTGTCAATAAAAACTTATTTAGGAAGGGAAAAAACAGTAATCAGAAGTGTATTAATATATAAGAAATGTACAAACTCTCACCTTATTTCAAGAGGAATTAGACCAAGACTTATGGGTAAATATCTCCCTGTACAAGGTATCCAGTGCTATCTGATGATTAAGAAATCATAGTATCTAGGGTCAGAAGGGGCCTAGAGCAGGCCATCTAGTCTGACCCCCTGCCAATGGCAGGAACGAATGCCAGGGTCACAGGACCCCAGCCAA